>CM068743.1:40871068-42071068 GCA_035084275.1 Hydrolagus colliei
ACAGTAACATGTACCTGCCGTGTCCCAAACTGTATATACTATATCCCAAACATAAGTCAATCTAATTTCCTTTAGAAACAAATCAACTTTCTGCTTCCACCACCTCACTAGGAAGCCTTACTACTCGCTCACAGTATGAGACTACTCGCTCATTGAAGTAGGGTTTCTGTACATTTGTTGAATTTACCCTCTTCGATCGCAGGCCGTGTCCTCTGGTTCTACTGTTCATTACAAGTTCAACATAAATGTTTCATTTAGACCAATGACGGCCAATCATTTTATTCAGCCAACAAAATAAATTGTCCATCACCCACTGCCTCCTCTCCACTGGCTCTAACCCCGATCGTCTGTTGTGCCCTCTGCTCCACCATCGGTGGCCGTGCCTTCAGCCACCACGCCTCAAAATTCGGGAACTTTCTCCTTCAAAACACTTTTTCTTTTCTATCCCTCCACCTCTTCCCTACTGCATAAAGACCCCCCTTTTTGATCGAGCATACAGTCACCTCCCCCCCTCAGCTCAGCATCAGACTCCACCATTTCCCAATCTGACCGCTCTGATGTAGTGCCCCAACATATCAAAGCACGTCTTTAATAAATGGCACTAACACCCATGCATCAAAACCACAGGGTTCACTTCAGTGTTGTCGTAATGCCTTCCACTCCTCTCTCACACTCGCCATCACGCCTCTCAGCTCGTTCACATTCTCAGCAGGTTTGTTGTGTGGAATCCCAGGATATTGTGTGAACTTCTCTCAAACATTCCTAGCGCCCAGCCCTTTCAGGACAGACATTTGTACTCTTGTTTGAATAGCACTAAATGCCAGTTTAGCAGGTTGGTTTACATTCTAAGGTGAGCACATCAACACCCTTCAATACAATTTATATTTGTATTGCCTTTCATGTCACAAGGACATCTCAAAATACTTTACAATGCTAGCTTGGGCATCCAAACTGAGTTTAGGTGGGTATCTCATCATTATTATTAACTTAACTCCAAGCTTAATTCCACCAAACAGCCAAAATTGAATTGAAACTCCTGACATGGAGGTTGATTCCGCAACCTTGTCTTGAGTGGTGAGAGTTCTACCAGCTGAGCCAGGTTGAATGTTTACTTAGCTATTAAATACTTGCATTCTGTAAGGCACTGAGATGCTAGATCGACACGAAAGACCCCATACAGACAAGATACGGATCTTCTGTGCAGTAAACATCTCTGGTTCTAAACGTGTACATTGAACTTACGTGTGATAGAAACTGAAAGAAAATAAATATTTATAGGATAAAGCTTTCGGGTGTATCAGATTATCCACTAAATAAGATCACAGTGGTCATTAGTGGAAGTCAATGACTTAACTATAAATCATTTAATTATAAATAATTAATTTGTCCAAATTGTCCAAATTGTCAATAAAACAGGAAATGTTTAAATTGCATTAAGAAAAAGTCTGGCCAGCCAGGTGTCTGAAACCCTCCATTGTATTTATCTAATCCAGAATTGCCCCGCTTATCAAATGGATTGACTGTGTATATTGTGGGCGAAACTCAGCAGCCAGCAGTGTCCATAAAGGAAATGAATCATTGAATTTATAGACTAATGTTAAGTACCTAAGCAATGACTATAAATGCACACATTGCAGCTGCCAGTTTAATCCCAGGCCTTCAGGAGGAAGAAATCTATAATTGGATCATCTGATGGCATATTCATTCTCTACTCAAATCAAATGCAGCACAGCTATAACTTGGGAGTAAATGCCTCAGAAACAAACTAGCACTTAGTACATACAGTAGAGGGCAGTGAGAAATAATCATGTTACGCACAATTCAGACAGTCAAAAAGAAACCGATGAATAATATTTCCTGCTAATTTAAATGGTTTAAACAATATGGATCATGGAGGTCATGCACACGGCACGAACAGGCTGATAGAAACCTCATGTCATCTCTGGTTTCCACAGATTTGGCAGTAACGCCCGCCACCAGCAGGCACTCTGCATGTTATGGACCAGATAGCAGGAGATTTGAAACAGGTTGAAGCGTAAAAGACATGGGAGATCTAAACAGTTTTTGTTTGGTGGTGACTAAAACTCAGATTCAACCTTAATATAGCAGGGAAACCACCTCGTCGGGAATTCTGTATAACCCATCACCAACAATATACACATTTAAAAGAATTACATTTATATACAAGTGTATAATTGGATTAGCCAACAATGCTGTGTATTCCCAGGTCTGTCTGTGGGCTGATGAAATGGTATGGAGTGTTCCTTCAAGGTGAAATGTAAGGCATCCAAACCTCCCTGGATGACTAAGGAAATCGGGGCCAAAATAAAACAAAAAAAAGAGGCTTATGATAAGTGTCAGGCTCAAAATTCAGAAGGGAACAAAGCAGAATATAGGAAGTGTAGGATAGAACTAAAAAAGGAAGTTAGAGGGGCAAAGAGACTGCATGAAAAACAATTAGCGAGTAAGATTAAGGGGAACCCTAAGGTTTTTTACCAACATATTAAGAGTAAAAGGTTGGTCAAGGAGAGGGTGGGGCCAATTAGGGACCTAGGAGGAAATCTCATTGTGGAGGCAGAGGGCATGGCTGATGTACTGAATGAGTACTTTGCCTCTGTCTTCACAAAAGAAAATGATACAGCCAATGCCATGGTATTAGAGGAGAGGGTAGGAGAAATGGATAGAATAATTATAACCAGAGAGGAAGTGCTAAAAAGGTTGACGTCGCTCAAGGTGGATAAGTCACCTGGTCCGGATGGGATGCACCCTAGGTTACTAAGTGAGGCACGGGAGCAAATAGCAGGGACTCTGGCCACGATCTTTCAATCTTCCTTGGACACAGGGGTCGTGCCAGAGGACTGGAGGATAGCTAATGTTACTCCCTTGTATAAAAAGGGGCAGAAGGACAAGCCTGGTAACTACAGACCAGTCAGTCTAACGTCGGTAGTGGGCAAATTTCTAGAGTCCATAATCAGGGACAAGGTAGATCTTCACTTAGAAAGATATAGGCTAATAAAGGACAGTCAACATGGATTTGTTAAAGGCAAATCTTGCCTTACAAATCTGATAGAATTTTTTGATGAGGTAACGGAATGGGTGGATAATGGTAGCGCAGTTGATGTAGTTTACATGGACTTTCAAAAGGCATTTGACAAAGTGCCACATGAGAGACTTATTATGAAATTAAAGGCCCATGGCGTAAAAGGGACAGTGGCAGCGTGGATCCACAACTGGCTGCGAGACAGAAAGCAGAGAGTTGTAGTGAGTGGCTGTTTTTCAGATTGGAGGGAAGTGAGCAGTGGTGTGCCACAGGGATCGGTTTGGGGACCATTGCTGTTTGTAATCTACATCAATGATCTGGACTTGGGTGTACGGAGTACAGTTTCCAAGTTTGCAGATGACACTAAGTTAGGGAGAATAGTAAACAGTGAGGAGGATAGTAGCCATCTGCAAGAGGATATAGACAAATTGGTAAAGTGGGCAGACACATGGCAGATGAAGTTTAATGCAGAGAAGTGTGAGGTGATGCATTTTGGGAGAAGAAATGAAGGGAGGCAATATAGGCTAGATAGTACAATTTTAAATGGTGTAAAGGAACAGAGAGACCTGGGGATTTGTGTTAGTGACTCGTTGAAGGTGGCAGGACAGGTAGACAAGGCTGTTAAGAAGGCATATGGGATACTAGGCTTTATAAATAGGGGTATAGAGTACAAAAGTCAGGAAGTGCTGACTAACCTCTATAAAACTTTGGTGAGGCCTCAGCTGGAATACTGTGTTCAATTCTGGTCACCACACTACAGAAAGGATGTGAAGGCATTGGAAAGGGTACAACGAAGATTTACTAGGATGGTGCCAGGATTGAGGGACTTCAGCTATGAGGAGAGGCTAGATAGGCTAGGGTTATTCTCTCTGGAGCAGAGAAGATTGAGGGGAGACCTAATAGAGGTTTATAAGATCACGAGGGGTTTCGACAGGGCAAATAGAGAAAAACTATTTCCACTCGTGGGTGAATCTGTGACTCGTGGTCACAGATTTAAAATAGTTTCAAGGCGCAGTAGAGGGGAGCTGAGGAGAAATTTTTTCACTCAGCGAGTTGTTCGAATCTGGAATGCATTGCCTGAAAAGGTGGTGGAGGCTGATTCGATATCAACTTTTAAAAGGGAATTAGATCTTTATTTAGGGAGAACGGGTCTATTAGGCTATGGGGAGCGGGCAGGGCAGTGGGATTGAATCGCTCTTTTCAAAGAGCCGGCACAGACTAGATGGGCCGAATGGCCTCCTTTTGTGCCGTAAAATTCTATGATTCTATGATTCTAAGATAAATTCCTATTTATGCCACAATTCCTATGGGATGCACAGTACTGTACCCGAATAAAAACGCACACACCTTAATTACACAGTTAATTAAGAGATACAGGAACGAGCACCCTTAACAGAAGAGCAGACCGCAATTCAAAACTGAAGTTCGCAATCAAGTGTAAATGCGTTTGAAGATTAACGTTTAAAACTAGTCCAGATGTCAATATTTTAACCAAGATTCAGCATGCACGGCTGATTGCTGGTTGGCAACACTAGCAAGTAGCGCACATACACAAACACACACAAGAAATCACACTTTTAAAAGCATTATTTTGCTGTTTATTAATAATGCAAATAGAGAAGAGATTAAATTTAAATTGAATACTACATGCTGGATGTGCTATACCCCAAAGATTTCTCAGGGAGTTGAATTCACAATGGGAATTGCAGATTCTAAACTAGAATGCCAGTGTTAGGAACTAATGTTAAATTATACAAACCCTAACCTGAGCTAAATTATAGCACTGCGCTACATGTGACATTAGACCTAATTGCAACTCAATGATAGAATTGTCAGTATAGATCCCCCCCACCCACCCTCCCATCCATATCAGCCTTACCTCTGAATCGTTGATTCACTGTTGATTCACTACCTCTGAGAAGCTTCCCTCCTGCTTGTTGTTCAGTCACAGGATTACTGAGCACCAGCAGAGCAGTGAGCCAGCCTTAATTACGTAGGCTACTGGTTCACGTGAACTAGATCTTCCAACAAGGCAATCGGCTAATCAGCTCCTAATACCAGGTTACCCAGAGGCTGGTTTGTCCTTCAGAAGTGACTGCTTTAAAATCAGATTACTGAACTTCCAGGAATATTGCCAAAATAAAATTATTCTTAGTTTTGGTTTCAGCTTTGAGTCTGTACTGCAGATCACGTGTCAGTACTGTACTTTGAAGTGACGATGTGTACTTAATAATACGCTTGCATTTGATATAGCGTCTTATCACCTTCGAGATATTTCAAAGTCCTTCACAGAATATAAAGTTAATTGACTATTTTGTGGGCAAAACGCAGCAGCCAGTTGTGTACAGCAGTATCTCACAAATAGTCGTGGATTGAGTGACCAAATTATTATTACTATATAGTAGTTTTTTTAAGGGATTATTACAGCTCGAAATCAATCCGCCAATTGACTAACAACCGGGTTCCTACTGCTAGGTGAACAGACATATGAAGTAAGGAAACTTGTCTAATGGTTCACGCTGCCTGGGAATCAAATCCAGGTCCTCTCGCTTGCAAGTCGAGCGATCTAACCATTAAACTAGTCTCTACAATGCTTACACTTCTTGTGCTTTTCCCTCACTGTAATCAAGATTTTAAATATATTTTGCAATCTGGACCGCATTTTCCTCCAATTTTCCTATCCACTTAACAACAAAATTACATTTCTATAGAACCTTTCACATCGGGAAGACACCCCAAGGCTCTGGACGATCAGTGTTTCGGACCTGGGCTGGAGGTCGGGATTGGTGGAGGTGGGGAGGGGAAAGGATTGTGATCGAAGGCATGGTCAAATAGTCTTGAGACAGGTCTTGAACGAGGCAAAAAAATGGACGAGATGGAGGATCTGTGGGGTGGAGTTCCGGAGGGTGAGGGCAGAGGAGATGAAGGCCTACCAATGGTGGGCTAAATGAGGTGGGGGATGTGATGTGCAGGCCGGAGCCTGCTGAGTGGAGGGAGCGAGTAGGTTTGATGAGATGGTGTGAGGGGGTCATGGATTTTTTTTAAAAAAAGGATAGGATTGAAAGGCGCTATACAAATGTAATTTTGTTGTTGACACAACAGCCGTTTTTAAAAGGGTGGGAACTAGGAAACGGCGAAATGGGAATTTTCCGGATATGGATATATCGGTTGGCTCATATCGAGATGTACAGAAATACCGATATTTTCAGTTTTTTCGTACGGCGCATGCGCGCGCGCATCGGAGTGCGCGCGCATTCGGGGCCTATCTTCTCAGGAGGTAAATATCTTTCTCTCTCTGTGTCTCTCATTCTCTTCATCTCTGTGTTTTTCTGTCTGTGTCTCTCTATCCCTCTCTCCTCTCTCACATCCCCCCCCATCTCTATCTATCTGTATATTATCACATCCACCCCGTCTCTCGCCCACCCTCCCCCCCCCAGCGTCCCTCTCTCGCACCCCCCACCCCCGTCGTCTCTCTCCCCCACCACCACCCCCAGCCGTCTCTCTCTCCCCCCACCCCCCCCCCCCGCCGTCTCCCTCTCCCTCCCCCCCCCAGTCGTCTCTCTCCCCCTCCCCCCAGCCGTCTCTCTCCCCCTCTCCTCCCCCCCCCTTGCGTCTCTCTCTCCCTCCCCCCCCAGCCGTCTCTCTCCCTCCCCCCCCAGCCGTCTCTCTCCCCCTCCCCCCAGCCATCTCTCTCCCCCTCTCCCCCCCAGCCATCTCTCTCCCCCTCTCCCCCCCAGCCATCTCTCTCCCCCTCTCCCCCCCAGCCATCTCTCTCCCCCTCTCCCCCACAGCCGTCTCTCTCCCCCTCTCCCCCCCTCACAGCCGTCTCTCTCCCCCTCCCCCCCCCCCCAGCCGTCTCTCTCCCCTCTTCCCCCCCCCAGCCATCTATCTCCCCCTGCCCCCAGCCGTCTCTCTCCCCCTCTCCTCCTCCCCCCAGCCATCTCTCTCCCCGTCTCCTTCCCCCCCCAGCCGTCTCTCCCCCTCTCCTCCCCCCCCCAGCCATCTCTCTCCCCCTCTCCCCCCCCCGAGCCGTCTCTCTCCCCCTCTCCCCCCCCAGCCGTCTATCTCCCCCTTCCCCCAGCCGTCTCTCTCCCCCTCACCCCCCCCCCCAGCAGTGTCTCTCCCCCTCACCCCCCCCCACCCACAGCCGTCTCTCTCCCCCCACCCCTTGCATACCTGTATATTGTATTCGAGGACTATGAATACAAGATGGCGGCTTTGCACCTTGGTCTGTGCATTGTGCATAGTGATGAGCATTCTGGGTCTTGTAGTTGATTGTGCTCTCATCCCGATTTTTTACCTCGATATATCGGTTTTCGATATATCGGTATTTTTTAAATGTCTATATCGGCATATCGATATGAAAATCATATCGGGTTTTAGCGATATACCGATATATCGCCGTTCCCTAGTGGGAACTGTGCCAGTAGACAGGCAGAGGCTTAGAATGTCTGTGAGGGAAAAGGAGATGGCGCTGGAAAGGAAAAAGAGGGGTAGGGATGACATCGAGGGAGCAAGTGGTCGGTCTCATGTGGGTCATGTTATATTGGTGGTAAGAGAAGAGGGGGAAATAGGTTCATTGGTGAGGAAGAAGGGATGGGTTGGGGCCGGGGTGTGAGGGGAAGATGGGGAGGGGGTAATAGAAGGAAGGGCAGAGGCAGATGAGCAGATCCCTTGACTTTGGTTTTCAGAAAGTCCAGCAACATGTCAGTTGGCGTTAACAAGATTCAGTTCTACAGACACCATCTATCTTCTGATATTTTCCTTTAAGATGATTTCCCTCCTATGATGCATCCGATAATCATTGAATTACATTGGATGTTAAAACACAAAAATAAGTTCTTCAGTCCAACTAGTCTGCTCAGTGAAAGATTAACTCCAATTTATTTCAGAATGCAAGTCTGCACCAGAGTAGTGTAATTACATGGGAGACCTAAACAGAGACACATTTGGAGACTAAAACCACAATGTTCAAAATAAACCATCTCAGCACGCTTAATGTTAGTCCCCAAGTTAGTCTGAGCACTATTGGAAAAGAAGAGTTTCTCCACGTGTCCTTGAATCATAAGAGTTTTTATAGCACTGAAGGTCATTTGGAAGCCAATGGTACCTGTGCCAGCAATTTGAAAGAGCCACCAATTAGTCGTTCTTACCACAAAGCCTACAATTTTTTCCTCAAGTATCTATCCAATTCCCTTTTGAAAGTTATTCTCAAATCTGCACACAGGCCTATAATCTATTGACTCTTCATGTACTTGGCAAGAATATAATTAATACAACCATTCATCGCATTGACCCCTGGAGCATTGACGAATCTATCTATCTGTATCCAATTAGTGATGCCAGGACTAGTGTACAGATCCTGTAAACAATTCAGCTCAGAAACTGCAGACAATTCCTTCTAGATCCTTTTTCCTACCCTTACCTGTTGGATCAGAAAAACGGAATTCAGGCATGCCAAGTTAATAATCATTCTTGCATTCATAGCAGGCGTACATCTTCTCAAAGACGTGTGCCTGCTCACGTCTTCGAGAAGTCTCAAAGTGCTTCACAGAATATACTGTAAAGTGAATTCACTGTATATTTTGAGGGCAAAACATTTATTTATTATGTATTTATTTGAAGGGATTATTATCCCCAGAAAGCAATCTGGGAATTGAACCCAGGTACTCTCGCTTGCGAGGTTTAGTGCTCTAACCACTAAGCCACAGGAGTTGCAATTAAAATCCATCTAATACTCAAAGGACATAAACAAATGACTTAGCAGGTTTGAAACTGCAAAAATAGAAGTTCGGTGATTGCTCTTTTAGAAATTAGAACCATAGTTGTTCTCTAAACAAACAGCACTAAAGATAATTAATAATACCTTACATTGAATACAATGCCTCATCACTTAGTTAAGACATAGGAATCGCTGGAGGTCTGTCCAGTTCGACTTCTGCCATGCAGGTATTTGCATGCTACATTAATGGAGATGTTGCTCAGGCCCGTACGCATGGGGGGTGCGACGGGTGCGTACGCACCCCCCCAAATTATAAAAGGTCCACATTTTCCGGGGTAGAGAATTGTATTTTTTATCAAATTTAAATAACAAGTAAAGTAAATTTATTGAGCAGTTCTTCAAAACTATGTATAAATTATAAACACACATCTTTGAATGTTTTAGTATTAATATAACATTATCGAGTCGCACACCAGAATCGGCGTCTACTCAAAACATACCGCGTCGATAGACGAGTCAATGACGCGGCGAGTCTGTGACTCGTGACTGGATAAACATAGGCGCGCGCCAAGACTCAAATCCTCGTTTGGAAATCATACAGCCACAAGGGTAGCACCACTTCTGGAAGTTAAAATCATCTTTTCATCTGACCACCGTAAGTAAAAATTGCTCAAGTTTTGAGAGGTGTGACTGTAATGCTAGCAAACAATGACAACATATTTACAAGCTTCTGAGAAATGAAAGCTTTTGAGAACCCAACAAAAAAGTTATATGCTGGACGGGAATGCCTATCTTTAAAATAAATACTCATGGACGTAGGCCTATGCTTTAACGCCTATTCTACGTGGTGTGTCAATCGGAAATCATCCCGTATACAGTCACTACATAAAAAGGCAGCACCACTTTGTGGAAGCTGAAATCGTATTTTAATCTGATAAATGTAAGTAAAAATGACTTAAGTTTTGATAGGCGTGTTTCTGAAATATCATGTTTCTTGTTTTGTCTTGATTATCACATTTGCTTTATATTATTAAAAATGTATTCCTGTAATTAAAAATTGCTTTTAGAGACGTCCACTGGCATGCAAAAAAAATATGACCGCAAAGATAAACAGTGCTACTTTATTTCACATTCAGTTTTGTACCCAGAGTGAAAAAACATCAATGTCGCACGAATTTGGCATAAAAATAGTTTCACCATCATCTGATCGAGCGAACTCGGGCATTGACAACCACACTTCTCCACTGATCCCTTCTCTCCATGCAGCCTGAAAACTCCCGCCTGCCAATACCCGAATCGCGCTCCAGAGTATCGATGTAGGTTAGGGCCGGTCTACCTCGTGTTCTGTGACCGTGCAATGGTTCCCATAGGATAGTAGCACTATGGACAGTTTCCTCCTGGCTTCTCCAGCTATGTCCGCTGGCTCTTGATGATCAAGAGCCAGCTAAGGAATCGCAAGAAATACAGGATGAGATGGTAGTTAGTGAACCAAGCTGTTCCAGTGACCAGGAAGTTGCCGAGCCCCTTATAATTATACAACATAGGTCTACTCATTTCGTTAATGATATCGGAAACATCATAAATGCTACTCTGAGCCCTGAGGAGTTGACCAATGCAATTGAAAAACTTGATGTTGCATATAAATACCATCTCTTGACAAGCCAATTCATCCCATCTGAAGATTACATTTTCCCATCACGGTTCCTTCACCATTGTCAGCGCCAGTTCAAGATGAGATACTTGCGAGATTATAAATGGATGGTCTACAGTCCTTCACTAGATGCTGCCTTTTGCATTCACTGTGCACTGATGGTCCAAACAAGTGAGAGGAAACGGATGGGGGCATTTGTTAATACACCCTTTACCATGTTCTACAAACTAAACGAGAAGGCGAAGGAACATGAACGAAATGGTTATCACGTAAATTCAATGATTAGATCGGCATCAATGTGCGACTCTGTTGCGAACCCACAACATAAGATAGACATTCGTTTGGTCGATGAAAAGAAGAAAAACATTGAAAGAAATCGACATATCATAAGAACAGTTGCCGAAGCTGTATTATCCTGTGGACGTCAGTGCATTGCACTTACAGGAGATAATGAAAGAGTCGTGGAAAGTAACACCGTTACGAGTGACGGCACACATTACAAAGGTAATCCGGGAAACTTTCTGGCAGCCCTACAGATGATTGCGACGCATGACGAGGTTCTTCGACATCATCTTGCTAGTATTGGGCTCGCAAACAGGAATTCTAAATATACCTCACCTAGAATACAGAACGATATCATCACAATCATCGGCCATGATATAATCCGCAGTGATTTGATTGATGAAATCAAAGCTGCTCGATGGTTTAGTGTACTTGCTGATGAGCTGAGCTCGCCCTTTGTTTCGTTTCGTTGACAGAAATAAAGATATCAGGGAGGAATTTCTGTCTTTTCTTAAATTGCCAAGGATCACCGGTGAAGTCATCGCCAGTACCATCTTGGACTTTCTAAAGATGACGGGCCTTGATGCCACTAACACCCGTGGACAAGACTGTGACGGAGCTGCAAACATGTCAATTGATAATGTTGGTGTTCAGCGACGAATAAAACAGCAGTCACCAAAAGCTGTATACGTTCATTGTAGTGGTCATTGCCTAAACTTGGTAATAGCGCATTCATGCTCCCTCCCCCACACACGAAGCACAATTGACAAGCTAAAGGCTGCTGGTTCTTCCTGGCAAGCCCAAAGCGCAATGGTATCCTGCAATCGATTATTAGAAAGGCTTTGACAGAGGATACAAAACATCGAAAGGGGCTTTTTGACTTGTGCAAGACACAATGGGCTGCCAGACACGAGGCATATACTCATTTCTATCAGGCATATATCTACATCATTACAGCATTGTAGAATATTGCTCATGGTGCCAACGTCGAATCATGTGGCATAGATTTTAGGGAAGCTAGTTGGGATCCAAAGAGTCGCTGTGATGCAGCATCTCTATTGGCAAGTCTCTCTTCCTTCGACTTCATTGTGACATTTCTTACGATCTATCACTTCCTGTCACATCTCGCTGGCATAACAGTAAAATTGCAAGGGCAGACTGTAGACATCATCAAGGCTTACAGTGAGATCTCAACCGTGAAAGCGGTATACAAAGCGCTCTGCGATGATGTAGAAGTCGAATTTTCAAGATCGTATAAGCAAGCTGTTAGAATGGCTAATGCTGTCAACGTCATGCCATCAATGCCACGGACTGTTGGTCGGCAGACCATGCCTAGTAACGTGCCTGCAGCTACACCTGAGGAGCATTATCGTCGAAACGTTGCGATTCCATTCCTAAGCCACATCCATTCTGAGCTTGACTCACAGTTTTCCGATTTATCGGTGCTTTCATCAAGGCTATTGGGATTAGTCCCGTCAGTGTTATGTGGGGATGATGTACCATCACTCGAAGAGGTAGTTGAATTATACGCAGAAGATATGCACTCACCGGAAGTGTTCCCATAAGAATTATTCAGATGGAAACACAGATTCCTAGCATTATCCTCTGACCAACGTCCATCCACGGCAGCAGCAGCAATGATGGAGTGTGATGATGACATGTTCCCTAATATCTCTGTGCTTCTAAGATTGTGTTGCACTATTCCTGCAACAAGTTGCGAATGTGAACAAAGTGCAAGTGCTTTACGCAGATTACACAGCTACCTACGAGCAAGCATGACGCAAGAACGACTTTCAGCACTCGCGTTAACGCACATTCATTATAATATGGAAATCGATATTGGTAGAGCGGTTGACGTATTCTCTTCAAAGCAACCAAGGCGTCTCGAATATGGAACGCTATTAAAGAATTAATTTCCCCTCCCTTATTTATTCAAGTATTTTTTCTTCAGATTAGTATTGCTTGATGGGTCACTTCCTTTAATTTTGATTCTAAATAAATAAATAAAAACTAACTACACTATTGCTCACAGTTCAACGATATTTTCAGGATAATGCTGATAACAGGCTTGTAACACGTGTGAATTAACAGTTTTACACCGATTTTCAGTTTCTGTATATTTTCTTGTCTTTTATAAAATTTGCTTTGCTGGAATATCTGAGCACATAATTCATACTTTACTCTTACATTATTGTTCATCACAGTCCGAAAGAAATTGAGTCTCAGGATAACAATGCAGAACAACTTATTAATCACTGTCAATCTGTAGTTTATGATCATTTTCTCTTATATGCATACATTTCTCAAGCATTCGTCATTGTACTGTTTTAATTGGATTGTAATTTACTTTATCGTTCACATTCCGTACATCATCGAATCAACAATCGTGTTTGCTTTTATCGGCGAACACATTCGACCTTCCCAAAAAATTTAGACACGGACTACCGGGGAAAATAAAAACACTGAATAAATAATGATGCTCTTAAACACCAAGGACATGAAACATTTACCGTTCATATTGGATCTTCTAAACCGATTAAATAAGACCTCAAACTGTGTAAAACGTCGGAGCCTCGAGGGGGCTTCGGGGGCAGCCCACAAGCCCCCGGCCATTGTTGGTCCCATCACTAGCAATTCGCACCCCCCCATTAAAAATCCTGCGTACGGGCCTGTTGCTAGCTATTAATTATTCTACTAACACAGTGTAAAGCTTGGGGAACAACAACAAAACTGTAAGGTTAGTGACTGTATACAAATGTGGCAGCCAATTTAGGCACAGCAATATCCCACAAACACCTTCATTTTATCTGGGAGATTGTCAGTCAGGAAGAAACTCACTTCTCTTTTCAAATACTGTAATGAGTTGTGATCTTTAATAGCTTGAACCTGTAACCTAAGGTAATAGTGCTACCACCTGAGCCAGGCTGACACCCGGCTTATTAAATAAATTAAGTAGCTTCTGCGACCTCCTATCCACCAGCAACCTGCCTGCTCCCTCCGCTCAGCAGGCTCCAGCCTGTTTCAAGTCCCCCGCCTCTCCCGTCCCCCCACTGGCGGGAGGCTTTAAGGCACATTGCCCCCACCCTCTGGAGCTCCATTGCAGTCCCTGCACCTCACCCCATGCCTTGCCTCCTACAAGACCCAACTCAAGGCCCTCTCCTTCAACCATGCTTTTAATCAACTTCCTTCCCTCCATCAATGTAAGTGGATTGACTGTGTATATCGTGAACAAAATCAGCTATCTTCATAAGATACACAAATGCAAGGTCATATTTGAGGTCAATGATCTCAATAGGAATAGGAGCTAACGGATTATTTGAAGTGAATTTCATTCCTGGAAAACATTCTCGTTGTTAACTAATTTATTTGAGGAATAATTGGTCATTGACTCCATGATCGAAGGAAGTCTCCTTCCCTTCACAAAGTCAAATTCTCAGCTCATCGCCAAGGTACCTAATTTGCCTAACAAATATATATAGTCACTGCACTCTACAGGAAATCCTGTGAAGCTGTACAATATGGGTCATTGATTTCTGTCTAACGCATTTGCCTCCAAAGCATGGCCTTTCCTCCAGAAGAACCATCTTAGCTTCACTTAACCCCAATAAAGTACACACCCCAGACGTAACCAAAATATGAAAGCAATGACTCACCTCATTATTAGTTTAACACGATCACAAACCCAATGCCCGCTGGAAAAGAGAAGAGTGTCTCTCAGTATCCTGACCAATAATAATAATCCTTGAGGTTGATATTGTGCCTTAACATGTCTTCAAGACACCTCAAAGCACTTCACAGAATATACTGTAAAGTAAATTGACTATATATTTTGTGGGCAAAACGTGGCAGCCAATTGTGCACAGCAGTGTCCCAGAAACAGTCGTTGGTTGAACTGACCAAATGCTATTTTAAAAAAAAGCAGCCCCACATTTTGCCTCATCAGGAATTGAACCCAGGAACTCTTGCTTGCGAGGGGATGCTCTAATCATTGAGCTAGAAATCTAGTTCAGGTGCATTATTGCTCCTGACATTACTATTCACGTTTCACCCACAAAATCTATGGTTAATTCACTGTATAGTATATTCTGTGAAGCTCTTTCACAGCAAGGATTATTATTCAGATAGTTCCAAATTAATTATTCACGGTGCACTCATTGCTGCATTGCTGTAATGCTTTATTGGGTCAGTACTGTTGTACACATATACAGTACTTTATTGTCTACCAAAAAGATATTGGAACACTTTCAACAGGATGTGGGAGGATCATACTTCAGGCAACACACCCTTTAATGTCCCCAAAACTGAAATTTTGACAAACAATGCTACCATCTTGCAGCCCTAAATCTGAAATGCAAATTGCCGTGCAAACTGGAGAATTATCAGAGTTTATTTCCAGAAATTTAATATAATAATCTGTGGATTTGGTATTGCGCTTTATCACGTCATTGAGACACCTAAAAGCACTTCAAAGAACCCGCTTCCAACTTGCTGCTAGGTAAACAGAGGTGTGTCGGATAAGGAAATTTGCCTTAGTTTTTGCTTAACCCGGGAATCAAACCTGGATCCTTCCATTAAAGCGAGTGCTTTAACCAATACATTATAGGACTCCTACTAATGCATATGACTAGATAATCAGTGATAATAAGGCATGACATGGCTGAGGACACACAGTACTGTAATCTAACCAGGCAAAATCAGAGACAAGAGATTTATACTGACAGAATGGGATCTGCTTCCTGTGGTCATTTACAAGATGGAGAGACTGGGATACAACGAGTTTCTGAATTGGTCTTGGGGGTGATCAGGATCTAATTGAAATAACTGAGCCTTGCCTCTTGCCAACACGCACCTAATACTTTCTAGGACTGGGTAAGCAGGGAAAGAGAGCACATTCCATTCCAAAAATCTATCTGTAGGAATTTCTATTTGTAGGGGGTTACATGGAAATCACAAGTTTGCTTTGGATACTCTTAAGCATGATAAAGGGTTTCCACGTGTGTTCAGACATCTGGCTGACCTAAAAAGAAAATCAGGTGTGCTGTACTGTAGCAGAGATGTGCGATCCGGGCCATATAATAATATTTGCATTTGATATAAACACCTTATCACATCGCTGAGAAGTCACATCTATATTGAACTTATATTTATAACTGACATCAATCTTTGCCCAAAATGTGGACACTGGTATTAGTTAAGGCTAAGAGTTTAGAAACTCTTTGGGGAATGGGGCAGCAGGCAAAAACAGTGCAGACTTGCAACATTCTGCGATTTTACCATTTCCTGGACAGAATGCATTAAACACTCACAAGTGTTTTGCCTTCTTTTGTTCAGTTGAATTGATGAATAGGATGAATTAAACCTAAAATAATAATAATCGTTGCATTTTACACAGTGTCTTATCGTATCTTTGAGGCCGAAGCCTGTTGAGCGGAGTGAGTCTGTCGTGTCCAGTGCTCTAAGATACTAAGTGATTCTTGACAGTGTCAGTCTCACTTCCAATTAACATTGCAAGCAAAAGTCTTAACAGAGCAGGGTGGTACTGGCTTACAAACAGCAGAAAGCTTGCCTGACAGCAGTTTTAAGGCTGTTTTAACTCATGCAGGACCTCAACTCACATTCTGAATCCCCAAAGTCTTGGCTCTTGCCAGCCTGCAGTCAATATTTTCCAGGGAGAATATGTAAACTCAGTGCCAGACAAAAGGACATCCCCATGTGTTGTTGGTATGCATATATGGAACAACATTTTGTTTGGTTTCTCTTAAACACGGCAATGGGTTTCCACATGCGTTAGACACCTGGCTGACCCCAAAAAGTCAAAACAATAAGTGAATCTATTTCTGTAATGAAATCAGCCACCTGCCAGTGACAGTCTCCCTCTGAACACTTGATGCACTGCCAACATCAATTTAAGTAGTCAATATTGTCAAAATCAGAATGTAGTGCTCAAGTCACCCACAAGTATAGTGTAACTTTTAAAATCCAAACTGAGAATTCCAGGTGTCCCACCTGCATATGGAAATTTCAGAGATAAATTGTTGGGATGGAATACACACTCTCTCCCTGAAGGAACTCATCCTGCTTTGAGCAAGCAAATATTGTATGAGATAAACCCAATAGCAGAATTCACAGAAACTAAACCACACTAACTCAAATTATACAAATAGAATGAGTGCCGATGTAAATTTAATTCTGAATGGAATGCAATGATTTCTTCACTGGTGGAGCCAAGAAGCAGCAATGTTGCAGAAGGTGGACAAAGCTTTGAAAAAATCCACTTCAGAATAAACACACACCTGCATTTGATATAACCCTTTCCCACAATTGATAAGAATTTCACACAATAATCTAAGAAACATAGTATCAGTAAACAGCTAGATCTGCATCAGCAGAATACATGAATGTATCCCTTCTTGCTATGAAACACAAACCTTTTTTGGACAATAATGAGCGGACATGAATGTTAATATTAATAATGAATGTTAATCAGTGAATGTTACAGGAGTTTCAGGGCAATGGGTGCAGATAAGGCACACAGCAAGGTTGTCAATTGACTAAAACAAGGGAAGCAGTGAGGTGGAATCACAGAGATAGGGAGGTGCGAGTGATGACGTTATTTATGAGCTGACGAATTTGAAGTCAATGCATTGGGAGACTGGGGTTTGGGGAATGAGGCAGCAGGCATAGAGTTTGATGCAATTGAGGGAGTTTTGTATCACCTGGAAATTAAGGATGGTGGAAACAGAAAGATAAGAGTGGGCAGCATTCAAGAAGTTGCGTCAATAGGTAACAAAGACATGAAATAGGTTTTTTGCAGCATTTTGTATTAGATAGAGGCCGAGGTGGACTTTTTCTTTTTTTTGGGTGGGGGGGGGAGGCGAGGAGGAACATCAGAGTCGAAGCTGCACTTGTTCACCCTACAGCTACACGATGGATCAGAACATTAGAATTTTGCATTCGAAATAATTTCCTCCCGATTCCTGAGGGGGAATGGATCACTGTTACGTCCAATCTTAGAAATGCTGGAACCCAAATGCACATGATCTGATATTAATTGGAGACTGTAGGGGATTCACATGGCCAGAGACTGTAGATTTGTGTGTATATAATTTTAATCAATGGCAACCTTTTTTTCGTTTTCTGAACCCTCTGCACCCACCCCAACAATTGACCTATTGAAGGAACAACAATTTAATTTCTCTGATTTTCTAGATGACAATATCCATTAAAGCTACAAACCTAATTTAAAAATCAAATCTTATGAACAGAATTAGAAAGGCAGAGCATTTCATCTGTGGTCATTTTATTATTTTAAAATGTATTATTATAAAATACATCTTCCTGATTCTCCAACCCATTTACCCCCACCCCCAAGTCCAATCTCACTACCCCCCCCCCCCCACACACAATCTCACACACCCTCACACAATCTCATTTCCCCCCTCATACAATCTCACCTCACACAGTCTCACTCCACCTCCTCACACACAGTCTCACTCCCCCCTCATACACACAAACACTCACTCCCCCCTCACACTCACTCACTCCCCCCTCACACTCACTCACTCCCCCCTCACACTCACTCACTCCCCCCCACACACACTCACTCCCCCCCACACACACACACTCACTCCCCCCCCTCACCCACACGCTCTCTCCCCCCCTCACACACACACTCCCCCCCTCACCCACACACACTCACTCCCCCCCACACACACTCACCCCCCCCCTCACACGCTCTCTCCCCCCCTCACACACACACTCCCCCCCTCACCCACACACACTCACTCCGCCCCTCACACACATACGGTCTCTCCCCACCTCACACACACTCACACACACTCCCCCCTCACACACACACACACTCACTCCCCCCTCACACACTCTCTCCCCCCCTCACACACACACACTCCCCCCTCACACACACACACACACTCACTCGCCCCTCACACACACTCACCCCCCCTCACACACACTCCCCCCTCACACACACTCCCCCCCTCACCCACACACACTCACCCCCCCTCACACACACACACTCACCCCCCTCACACACACACTCACCCCTCACACACACTCACCCCCCCCTCACACACTCTCTCCCCCCTCACACACACACACTCCCCTCTCACCCACACACACTCACTCCGCCCCTCACACACACACACACTCACCCCCCCTCACACACACACACTCACCCCCCCCTCACACACTCTCTCCCCCCTCACACACTCTCTCCCCCCTCACACACACACACACTCCCCTCTCACCCACACACACTCACTCCGCCCATCACACACATACGGTCTCTCCCCACCTCACACACAACCCCCCCCCTCACACACACACACACACCCCCCTCACACACACACACCCCCCCTCACACACACACACTCTCTCCCCCCTCACACACACCCTCACACCCCCCCCCCTCACACACACACCCCCCCCTCACACACACACACACCCCCCCTCACACACACACACTCTCTCCCCCCTCACACACACACACACCCTCACACCCCCCCCCCCTCACACACACCCCCCCCCCCCCCTCACACACACACCCCCCCCTCACACACACACACACCCCCCTCACACACACACACTCTCTCCCCCCTCACACCCCCCCCTCACACACTCACCCCCCCTCACACACACACACTCCCCCCTCACACACACACACCCCCCTCACACACACACACTCCCCCCTCACACACACACACTCCCCCCTCACACACACACACACCCCCTCACACACACACACACTCTCTCCCCCTCACACACACACTCACCCCCCCCTCACACACACACCCCCCTCACACACACACTCTCTCCCCCTCACACACACACTCACCCCCCCCTCACACTCACCCCCCCCTCACACACACACACACACCCCCCTCACACACACACTCACCCCCCCCTCACACTCACCCCCCCCTCACACACACACACACCCCCCTCACACACACACTCACCCCCCCTCACACTCACTCCCCCCTCACACACACACACTCCCCCCTCACACACACACTCCCCCCTCACACACACACACACTCCCCCCTCACACACACACACTCCCCCCCTCACACACACACACTCCCCCCCTCACACACACACACTCTCTCCCCCCTCACACACACACACACACACCCTCACACACACACACTCCCCCCTCACACACACACTCCCCCCTCACACACACACACACTCCCCCCCTCACACACACACACACTCCCCCCCTCACACACACACACTCCCCCCCTCACACACACACACTCCCCCCCTCACACACACACTCTCTCCCCCCTCACACACACACACACACACCCTCACACACACACACTCCCCCCTCACACACACACTCCCCCCTCACACACACACACACTCCCCCCCTCACACACACACACCCCCCTCACACACTGCCCCCCTCCTCACACACACACTCACCCCCCCTCACACTCACTCCCCCCTCACACACACACACACACCCCCCTCACACACTCCCCCCTCACACACTGCCCCCCTCCTCACACCCGCCCCCCCCTCACACACACACACTCCCCCCTCACACACACACACTCCCCCCTCACACACACACACACCCTCACACACACACACTCCCCCCTCACACACACACACTCCCCCCTCACACACACACACTCCCCCCTCACACACTGCCCCCCTCCTCACACACACGCTCCTCCCTGAGACTTACCTTGACGGGCGAGGAATGAGGAAATGTACCTTAGCACCATGGAGAGGAGAGGAGAGGAGCGCCGCCGCCCCTCCCCCTCTAACTGTCCCGCCTCGCGCTGGCCATCCTGACTTTTCCGCCACTCCCCCTCCCTTTGAAGGCACCGGATGTGACGATTCACCGGCGGCAGAAGGCGGGGCAACGCCCTCTCAGCTCCGCACCACTGAACTGGAAAGAGAACCACAATGCTCACCTCCTCCACAAAGTGTCGCTACCGATTGTCCGAGGTCGCCATTTTGGTTGGTCCTCGATGCGACGAGAGTGTGTGTGACAGGGGAGAGAGTGACAGAGAGAGGGGGGAGAGGGACAGGGGGTAGAGAGAGAGAGAGAGGGGAGAGGGGGAGGGAGGGGGAGGGGGGGGAGGGGGGAGGGGGGGAGGATGTGGATCTGGCTCAGGTGTTGGCCTGTCTCCTCAGGAGGTAAATCTCTCTGTGTCTCTCACACTCACTCTCTCCATCTCTCTCTCTGTCTGTGTCTCTCTCCTCTCTCACCCACCCCCCACCAATCTATCTATCTATCTATCTATCTATCTATCTATCTATCTATCTATCTATCTATCTATCCATCTATCCATCTATCCATCTATCCATCTATCCATCTATCCATCCATCTATCTAAATATACATCTATCTAATATACTGTATATTATCAATTCCCTCTCTCTCCCCCCCCCCCCTCTCCCTCCCTGTTCCCCTGACTCTCCCCCTGTCTCTCTCTCTTCCCCCCTCCTCCCCCTCTCTCCCCACCCATTGTGTACCTGCATATTGTATTCGAGGACTACGTAATATGGCGGCTTGATTGCGACACCTTGGTCTGTGCATTGTATATGGAGATGAGCATTCCAGTTCTCTTTTCAGTTCAGTGCTCCGCACCCCCTTCAGTCCTGATTGACATTAACGTCCTTTGCTGCAGGTGACTCGTCTCCACTGAACTAAAAAAATAACTGGAATGCTCATCTCTGTACACAATGCACTGACCGAGGTGTCGCCGTCAAGCCGCCATATTACGTGGTCCACGAATACAATATACATTATACAGTAAACAAGGGGTGGGGGGAGAGGGGGAATGTGATAATATACAGTATGTATGATGGATGGATGGGGATGTGAGAGAGGAGAGACACAGAGAGACAGAGTGTGAGAGACACAGAGAGATATATTTACCTCCTGAGGAGACAGGCCAACACCTGAGCCAGATCCACATCCTCCCCCCCTCTCTCCCCTCTCTCTGTCCCTCTCTCCCCTGTCACACTCTCTCCCCTCTCTCTGTCCCTCTCCCCCCGTCACACTCTCTCCCCTGTCCCTCTCTCCCGTCACACTCTCTCCCCTGTCACACTCTCTCCCCTCTCTCTGTCCCTCTCCCCCCTGTCACACACTCTCCCCTGTCCCTCTCTCCCGTCACTCTCTCTGTCCCTCTCTCCCGTCACACTCTCTCCGCTCTCTCTGTCCCTCTCTCCCCTGTCACACACTCTCCCCTGTCCCTCTCTCCCCTCTCTACCTGTCATACTCTCTCTCTCCCCTCTCTCACCTGTTACACTCTTTGGGTCCCTCTCTCCCCTGTCCCTCTCTCTCTCTCTCTCTCTGTCCCTCTCTCCCTTGTCCCTCTCTCCCGCCACACACACTCTTGCCGCATCGAAGACCAATCAAAATGGCGACCTCGGAAAATCGGTGGCAACACTTTGTGGGGGAGATGAGCATTCCAGTTTTTTTTTAATTCAGTGCGCAGGCCATCTCACCTCCATCTTCTGATCAAACGTCACTGCACACGCCGTCTCTCCCCTCCGCCTTGTTATCGTAACGTCACCGCACACGCCGCCTCCTGCACCTTATTGTCATAAAGTCATCGCCCTTTCATTACGTCCCAGCTTGACCACCACTGTACCTCCATTGGCGGTCGGGCGTTCAGCATCTGGACACCTGGTTTCAGGAATGCCAAAGGGCTTCCTTACCGACTGTATGATCCCGAGGGCCGCTCCATGTGGGTTTTTTGCTGTGAGTGGCCAAGAGGCTTCACAGCACTGATTACTGTGACATTGGGTCAACAGCGGGCAACTGTAACAGTATCCACTTTCATCTTTTCCCAAACCGCCTTCGCAAAACTACAATCAATCAATCAATCAATCAATCAATCCAGGAAGAAAGAGGTGGTCAGTGGTCTCCTCATCTCTGCAGCCGGCTTGAGGGCAGCGTGTTGACACAACAAAATTACATTTATAGAGCGCCTTTAACGTCGGGAGGACATCCCAAGGCTCTGAACAGTTAAGTCAGGACCTGAGCAAGGGGGTGTCGGGATAGGAGAGTAGGAGGAGGGGGGTGGGGAGGGGAAGAGTTAGGAGGGGAGCAGAAGGCACGGTCGAAGAGGAAGGTCATGAAACCAGCCTTCAAAGAGGAAAGGACGGAAGCGAGTCGAAAGGATTGCAGGACGGAGTTCCAGAGTGTGGGGGCGGAGAGGCTGAAATCCCAGCCACCGATGGTAGGGCGGTTCAGGCGGGGGACGTAGAGCAGGCCAGAGCCCACTGAACGGGGGGGATGAGGAGGCTGATAGGGAGAAAGCAGGTCGGAGAGATGGGCAGGGGCAGGGCCGTGAATGGCCTTGAAAGTGAGGACGAGGATCTTGAATTTGACCCTCTGGGGGATGGGGAGCCAGTGGAGACGGGCGAGGGTGGGAATGATGTGGTCACGGAGCATAGTGCGCGAGAGTACATGAGCTGCAGAGTTCTGAATAATCTGCATCTTGTGAAGGGAGGAGCTGGGAAGGCCGACGAGGAGAGAGTTCCCGTAGTCGAGCCTAGATGTGATGAATGTGTGGATTAGTGTTTCGGCACTAAGCAAGGGGTAAGATCATGGCGGAGTCTGGCAATGTTGCGGAGATGATGGAAGGCTATACGGATTTGGGGGAGGAAGGACAGTTCAGAGTCGAACTTCTATCGTGCATGACCCCTAAGGGGGAGGGCTCATTTAATCACCAGCTAGCGCATGTCCTGATGTTTGCTGGTCAGGGCTGGTGACTAGGCGTTTGACGTAGCTGGCGGTCGTCATCCCAGGTTACCTTCCAATCGGGTCTGCCCTCCCCTTTGAAAACTATTTTAACTATCTGTCATGCGGATCACTTGGTGATTGTGCGGGGTTCTGGGACGGTGGTTTTCAGGAAGCTCTCTATGTAGGCGCTTCAATCATGTGGAACATTTCTCTGCACTTCTACCAGACCCACTCTTCTTAGTAGCGGGTACAGGTAGAAACCATGGGCCATATTCATGAAACCTTACTAAGCCTAGTTGGTTACTAAAAAGGCCTGTAGTTGCTTACTAAGCCTAGTTGGTTACTAAAAAGGCCTGCAGTTGCTTACTAAGCCTAGTTGGTAACTAATTGGTATTCATGATACATTACTAGCGTTAGTTACATTCTAAGTTTCTTACTAAAGTTAGTGTTGACCCAGGGTAACTCTAAGTCACTAGTTAGCAACTATACCATTTTATCACTGACCACCGACGTGACAACATGGCCAGAAGAATCATGGAATTGGTAGAACTTCGTCGTGCTATGCGAAGAGAACGCATATTCCGGGACAGGAGGAACCAAATAGACATATTTAGTGATGCACAGTTGCAACAGCGATACAGATTTTCCCGGGAAGAGATAATGCAAATCACAAACTTAGTTGCGCCCAATATTGAACATTCCACAAGGAGGAGCTCTGCCCTTCTACCGTATCAACAAGTCCTAATTGCACTACAATATTATGCATCGGGAACTTTCCATATGCTCGTAGGGGATCCACTCCAAGTATCCCAACCCACAGCTTGCCGAGCCATTCATCGAGTTACCAATGCGCTGTGTAGGAAAATTAACGACTTAGTGAAATTCCCGGACGAAAACAGCTCAGCTGAAATTAAGGATGGCTTCTTTGATATGAGAGGCTTTCCAGGAGTAATTGGATGTGTTGATGGAACACACATATGGATAGTAGCTCCTCACGAGAATGAAGTAGACTATGTTAATAGAAAAGGATACCCTTCTATTAATGTCCAGGTTATCTGTGATCATAGAAGGACATTTATAAACATAGTGGCACAATGGCCTGGATCAGCACATGACAGTAGAATTATTAGGAACAGCCAAGTATGGGACATTATGGAAGGTGGAATGGTTCACGGTTGTATCCTAGGTGACAGCGGATATCCGTGCCGCAATTGGTTGATTCCAATTCCAGTTACTCAAGTATGCAACTAAATTCTCCTAGTATGTAACTAGTTAGCAAGGTTCTTAGTAAGGTTTCATGAATTACAATTTAGTTGTCAACTCCATAGTTGGCTACTAGGCATTTTAGTATCCTACTAAGGCCTAGTTGGCTGCTAAGTTAGTAAGGTTTCATGAACATGGCCCCAGGGCTGTAGGACTCGAGTCCTGGACTCGGACTTGAGACCGGTCTTGAGTCCTCATTTCAAGGACTCAGACTAGGCTGTGCAGGACTCGGACTCGACACCAGGGTCTCAAGGACTCAGGCTTCGAGACAGGCCGCGAGTCCAGCAATTTTTCCGAATTATGCAGTCGGCGCATGGCTAAAAGTTAAAGAGTAAAGTTACAAACTGCCCAAATTTTAATAAATAAAAAAAGTACCACAAACTGAAATGAAAATAGTCATGTTACATGTGATTAGAGGCTATCTACCGTGATTTCCCATGCATTTTTCATACCTGTTTGATGAAATTTTCAGCAATATTTTCACATTAAATGCACGCCATGCATTGCAAGAGTTATTTTCTGCACAACACTGTCTGTGTAAAATTACTTTGGGATTAGCGCGTATGGAATTAAGATGCAGCACAACGTCAAATTAGAGTACACAATTACCCTATCAAATTTCACCTCAAATTCGACATTTTTCTTAGAATTTTGATTTAATAAAATATTATTATAATACAAAAATTATATATTTGGTATAATTATATAGTCGGTAGGGAACGGCGATATATCGGTATATCGCTAAAAACCCGATATGATTTTCATATCGATATGCCGATACAGACATTTTAAAAATACCGATATATCGAAAAACGATATATCGAGGTAAAAAATCGGGATGCGAGCACACTGAACTACAAGACCCAGATAAGAGGATCGGAGGGTGCACTTCGACGGAGAAACTGTGCCGGTCCACTAGTGAACACCGTCAATTTAGAGAAAACAGTTACACTGCCAATGTAAAAATTACCTCCATTGTAAATACTTAGAAGACGAAAATCCACTGCGTAAATAATTATACTGACTATTAGGGAACGGCGATATGGGAATTTTCCGGATATGGATATATTGGTTGGCTCATATCGAGATATACCGAAATACCGATATTTTCAGTTTTTTCGTACTGCGCATGTGCGCGCGCATCGGAGTGCGCGCGCATTCCGGGTACGCGCGCATTCGGGGCCTATCTTCTCAGGAGGTAAATATCTTTCTCTCTCTGTGTCTCTCACTCTCTCCATCTCTGTGTTTTTCTGTCTGTGTCTCTCTATGTCTCTCCCCCCCCCCAGCCGTCTCTCTCCCCCTCTCCCCTCCCCCAGCCGTCTCACAGAGGGAAAATGCTCATGATGGGGCATATAAATGAAGACGCGCCAGACTTGATGAGCTCCTGATCCTCATTCAGGCAGTTTAATGAGGGTTTTTTTTATGCCTTTCAATTTCAGAATTGACCAGAATTGAACACAGTATTCCAGCTGAGGCCTCACCAAAGTTTTATAGAGGTTAGTCAGCACTTCCTGACTTTTGTACTCTATACCCCTATTTATAAAGCCTAGTATCCCATATGCCTTCTTAACAGCCTTGTCTACCTGTCCTGCCATCTTCAACAAACAAACAAACAACAAAACTTACATTTATATAGCGCCTTTCACGTCGAGAGGACATTCCAAGGCGCTGTACAGTCAGGTAGGACAAGAGCAGGGTGGGAAGGATCAGGGCAGGATAAAGCATAGTAGGAAAAGTAACTGTATTAGTGGGCGAAACGCGGCAGCCAAATTGCGCACAGCAGTGTCCCACAATCAGTCACGGAAGTGGGACTAGGGGCAAAAGGGGGTAAATAAGCAAAAGGGGAGGGGTGGAGGCAGGGGGAAGAAAAGCAGGAAAGTCGACTGTATACTTGTGGGCGAAACGCGGCAGCCAAATTGCGCACAGCAGTGTCCCCACAAACAATCGCGAAAATGGGGCCAGGGGAGAAAGGGGGAAAAGAGGGTAAGGGGGGAGAGGGAGGGAAAGGTGGGATGGGTTAGGGTTAGGGAGGAAGAGTGGGGAGAAAGAGGGGTAAGGAAGAGAGGGAGGGAAAGATGGGTGGGGGCAAGATCAGGAAGAGGGAAGAGGGAGGGAAGGGGAAAAGGGAGGAGAGAAAGTGGGGAAAGGGAGTGAGGGAAGAAGAAGATGGGGGCAGGGGTGGGGGGAATCAAACAACAATAATAAACAACAGAAGCAATAATATTAACAACAAAAACAGCAACAAACAATAACCAACAATCGTCCAGCAACCACTCCCTGTCCTCGCCGCCCGCCCGGACGATCCCTGAGATGGCGGGAAAAAAAAGGGCGCGGAAAAAAGGTCCCAGTGTGGTGTCAGGCCCCAAAACCGACCGGCTCCTCAGTTGATGAACCCGGGGACTCTGTGATGGCCCTGGCACCTCTGACACGGTGTGTCTGGCCGGCTCGCACAGCAGCAGCAGCAGCAGCCCGATCGCCGTCTGGATCTCCCGCGACGAGATGATCCGTCGCTTGCAGCACCTGGGCGCTCTCCCCTTCGCTCTCCCCCTCGCTCTCCCCCTCGCGGAAGACGTGCGCCACCCGCTGCCCGAGGAAAGTGCCGAGGTCCTGTCCTGTCGAGGTCCTGTCCCAGGTCCTGTCGAGGGGCCACTCTTCGCACAGCCGGAGGAAGCGCCGACAGCGAGTGGCCGCCATTCCCTCCGTGATACTCCCCGTCGTCCAAAAAGATGGTATTCGTTGGCCGACTGCCCATAGAGGAAGAACCGGCAGCGATGGAAGCCACTCCAGCTGGTGGGCTGAGCGGTGCATAGCGTGAAAGCTCTGTCCCCGCGATCGTTCCAGCCCGAAGATCTCTAGTCTCGGGAGCGGGTGGTCCGTGTGAAAAAAATATCACTATATATCTAATATCACTATTAGATACAATATTAGATTAAATAGATGATATAAAATATCATCTATCGCCAGGCGAGGTGGTGAGAGTGCAGGACAGCACCTGCACTCTCTCCACCTCGCGGCCATTCCGGCGTCTGTCAACGAGTCACTAACACAAATCCCCAGGTCTCTCTGTTCCTTCACACCATTTAAAATTGTACTATCTAGCCTATATTGCCTCCCTTCATTTCTTCTCCCAAAATGCATCACCTCACACTTCTCTGCATTAAACTTCATCTGCCATGTGTCTGCCCACTTTACCAATTTGTCTATATCCTCTTGCAGATGGCTACTATCCTCCTCACTATTTACTATTCTCCCTAACTTAGTGTCATCTGCAAACTTGGAAACTGTACTCCGTACACCCAAGTCCAGATCATTGATGTAGATTACAAAGAGCAATGGTCCCAAAACCGATCCCTGTGGCACACCACTGCTCACTTCCCTCCAGTCTGAAAAACAGCCACTCACTACAACTCTCTGCTGTATCACAACAGTAGAACAAAAGGTTAAAGATTTAGTGTTGTAAAGGAAAATTTCAGCACAGCTACCAGGATGACAGTTTTCTAAAAAAAAATGCAAAATACTGCAGATGCTGGAAATCTGCACCAGGAACGCTCATCAGGTCAGGCAGCATCTATGGAGAAAGGAAAATGAATCAACATTTTGGGTCCACGACCCTTTGTCAGAACTGGAGCATGTTGGAAGGGAGAGGCTTTAAAGGACTAACAGAGAGGTGAGGAGACAGAGCAAAATGTGGTAGAGGACAAGAGATGATGGTTTTCTATACATTTACAGTAATCAAAGACTGAAACAAGTTGCTAATAAAGGTGTTTGAAGCCAGGACTCTGGACTTTTTTAAGAAGCAATTTGATATAGTGGTAGAGAGATGGTAGGGTTGGGTGTTCAGGACGGATGAGAACGAATGAGGCCTAAGGCCCTTCGGCATTCAAATCAATCTTGTGATCTTGTGAATTGTCAGACAGTAAAAGTCGTATGAGATTAGATCTTATTCTCACCTGAAGTCCACAGGCAGCAGAGCAGAGGTCACCAGATATTGATCAGGAGCTCTGGCTGACCTTTCTCTTCTCCAGCCCTGCATGTTGATGAGACCAATTGTTATGCCTTGATTCCTGTTCCAGATGTTGCTATAGATTGAAAGTGGACCCCACTGAGCTGTGTGCCTTTGTCCGTCAGTTTACCCAAAAGGTTAGCAGGTGAACCCAAAACATTTTCTTTGTCCAGCGTGTCAGCGAAGATACTATTTGAAGAATGCAAATTGTGAATGGATGTGACATGACAAACTGCGTCATTAATATCGTAGAGAATTTTCGTTTTCTCCTCTCTTTATCCTTTGTTTTCATTTCTTTCTGCCACTTTTCCGTAACTTGGCTGCCTTCTCCCTCTTCCCAAACCTAATGACTCCGGATAGAAGTTAGAAATATCCGTACATTGGTGCTGATATTCAGGTGGATTACTTTACAGGTTGAGCCAGAGCTGAACTGAACCAGACACACTGTGCATTAACTGTGATTTATGACCCCATTTACACCACAGTGCCATCTGCTGGATTTCAAATGAATTAATGTCAAGAATAAAAGATAGATTCAGTACAAGAATGGACCATTCAGACCTTTATCCAATAGAATATGCAAAAATTTACTGCACATGTACTGTAGTTTACTCCAGCCCCGTTATCTCCTGGGCAAACGTAACAATAATTTCTTGATTCCTCGAAGTAACTAAGCAAATGTTGTTCGATTTTAATTTAGTTTAAAATTGTGCTGTCATTTTCTAAGCCACATAAAATAACCTACTCAGCATCTACATTGTCTATTTTAGAGATGAGTATCACGTTCCTTTTCAATCCTTTTTCCAACGAGAAGCAATTCAGCTTTCTGAATCTCTCCTCACGATGCACACCTCCAAGTCTCGGATTCACGTTCATCACTTTTACTGTGAAATGCAGTGAAATGCTTTTCCTTGTGATTGTGTATTTATAGGTGAACATGGCAGCCAATTTGTGCAGAACAATGTTTCAGAAACAGCCATGAAGTGGAATATATTTTGCATGGATCACTGCTAGCAAAGTTATTGTAAATAAATAATGTCTTCAGGCAGATGGTCACTGGATAGATTAATAGGGTTGGACATTATTTTTCTCTAGCCTAGTGGTTACTGGAGCTTATTATAGCATCCTAACTGCTGCCCAGTTAATATCGGACAACTCATCACTCTCTGAATCTGCATGGCCTTATTGCTGCATTGAGTCATTAGAGAAGCTTGGGTAAGATATTGATGAGGTGATGAGTATTCCTAGATACACAGATGATCCGGCCCATACTCTAAACATCCACTGTGGCTGCCCCTGCATTCATAAACTGAAAGACCAGCCAACCAACCGACCGACCAAAACTTACATTTATGTAGCGCCTTTCACGTCGAGAGGACGTTCCAAGGCGCTGTACAGTTAGGTAGGGACAAGAGCAGGGCGGGAGGGGTCAGGGCAGGATGAAGAAGAGTAGGAGAATTGACTGTATATTTGTGGGCGAAATGCGGCAGCCAAATAGCGCACAACAGTGTCCCGCAACAGTCATGGAAGTGGGATTAAGGGAAAAAGGGGGGAAAGATGGCAAGGGGACGGGTCGGGGCAGGGAGAAGGAGAGCAGGAAAGCCGATTGTATGTTTGTGGGTGAAACGCAACAGCAAAATTGCGCACAAAGATGCCTTTAAGCAAAAAAAAGCACTGAATGCTGATCAGGATAGCACGAGGAAGCATTATACGAGGCAGGAGTAAGCTAGTTACATGACATGAGCTCTCGTTAGTGCTATTGGAGACATTAGGTATCTGGCCTGCCCAAATGTGAGTCATAATCCAGCTAAATCCTTTTGTTTTCAAGGCAATTTCCATCACAACATATTAATCAACCATGATTTCAACTGTTTTAGTTTTCAATTATAAAGTATCCTGAAATTGCTTTCAAATTCCCTCGGAAAGGACACAACAATCTAGTTATCCCAATTGACTGACTCTTAATTAACTAACTTTGCCAAGTACTTGTTTGTTAATTTAATGCTTCCTCTGCCAGGCTGTCTAGTGTGATACTGTTCTGAAAGGCTCTGGATATCAATCAATTTTGACTTTAATTTTCTTCTGCTTTCTGAAAAGAAAGTGCCAACTTACAGAAAAAAACTGTTTGATCAAAAGTCACCAAAATATAACAGTCACAAACAACAAAAAGCAAACCTCTAGGTGCACTGTCGATGTTAATTAGTTCGATCTCAGGGAAGATCTAAATCTAATCTCACTGACGTAAAACAGTCACCACTTCGGACTCCACCCTACCATGATCTGAAGTATTCATTCACATCGTACGTTCTTTATAATGTAAAATTACTTAATCCTGTTAGAAATAGATAGACTTAATGTCGACTGTCTGTGCAAAATTAGTTGAGTACATATTCAGCAGTGAAATGGATATGTTAAACAACAATTGTATCTCAATTGTTTGAAGATTAGAATGAAGATTAGATCATAGCTCATACACCGTCAGATTGTTTAACTTGTTAGCGGTATCCAGTGCTATTTTATGTTTGGTTTCATTGCTTGTGGAATAAAAAATGTTTGGTTGAATTTCTTCTGTTAATGATTCTCCGCGGACGGAAGGAAAGAGCTGTAAACACCTCAATTTTCCTCGCCAATATTCTCCTTCCATCTTCTGAAGGCTTTTAAAACTACTTTTGTCCCTTTTATAATTTCACAATCACCATATAGTATGTTGTTCTAGTGGCCATCATACATGTGAATCCATGCAAACTTTGACGGTGTGGTGGAGTGTCAGCAGGTTATTTGACCATGGAGATAGGGGGAATTTCACAGTCAAGCCTGAAAGCAGTCATCCTCATGATATCTACATACGCGCATCTCCAGTGATCAGGAGCAGGAATTTTGGCTGAACTTTGTTGTACGCCTCAGCTGTTCATGCATCAATTCATTGAGCCAATTCCTCCTTGGATTTTTCTTAAACAGGAGCAAATAAAAAGTCGAAAGTAATAAATGGATGAGCGAATTCATTTTTTTTTACCTGATCTCCTAGCCTTTGTAATTCCCAGAGCTCCAGCGCTTGTTCTGACATTGGCTGTAGTCTTACGAAGAGGACCAAGTCGGACATTCGTCTTTATGGGAAGTACTCAGGCTTTGTTTATACCTCCCCATAGGAACAAAATCAAATAAGTAACTATAATAATCTTTGCATTTGATAATAATAATAATCCTCACATTTGATACAGCACCTTATCACGTCTTCTTAGATGTCTCAAAAGCACTTCACAGGACATACTGTAAATTGACTGTATATTTGTGGGCGAAACGTGGCAGTCAATTGCACACAGCAGTGTCTCACAAACAGTCATGGATCGAGTGACCAAATTATTGCTAATGTATTATGATTGATATAGCACCTTTTAACGTTGTTGAAACATCTCAAAGTCCTTTGCAATTTTTACTATTTCCATGCCTTGGGACATCCTCCTGACATGAAAGGCGCTAGACAAATGTAATTTTTGTTGCAGTAGAGTTCTTTATAGAGGTGAATGACCAATTTTATTTGGGGGATTGCTGGCCAGGCTATCACATTCACTGGAGCAGACATTCATTCGGACTGGCCAATACATACTAATATATCAAAGGGTTTATTCTCCAGAAAAGTAGAAAATCTCTTGTTAAAGATGAATACTGCACCAAATTTTGTAAAATAATGTGGATTTTTCTTACACTTACGGCAGATGCTATTTAATTTGGCAAATCATTTACCTTTGGAAAAGTGTGAATATCACAGTTTGTTAGGACAAAGATCCATTGAATTGGTTGAATGGTTGCCCAGCTTCATTATTGACACTTTTTATTGTTTACAACAAACGTTACATAAACTTCTATTTATATAGCACCCCTCATATATGTCGTGTCTTGTATCGCTTAACAACGGTGTAGTTGTTGGCAGTAAAGCCAAGCTGGAAAGGGAGGCAAGGAGATTGAAGGTATAGTCGAACAGGAAAGTGTTCAGATGCAATTTGAAGATGGAGAAAGAAGGGGGAAGATGGAGGAAAGGAGTTCCAGAGATTCGGGGCATTGTGGCTTGTCAGAGATCTGTTGATCATCTCTGGTGAAGGCCCATAGAACACGCTACTGTAAAAGAAGGGGAAGGCATTATTTTTTTTTAAAATTTATATTTTCCTCCAATAGCAACAATACTTAACTAAAATTGACAAAGCGTGACAGATTGAAATGAACTGAAGTGGCAATGCCAGACTTTAAGCGCCCTCTGGTGGACAGATGTATAATCTGTAGTCAATGTTCACGCAACTAAAATTGCTTAACAACAACCACAAAATTACATTTGTATAATGCCTTTCACGCTGAGAGGACGTCACTGTTCGAAAATGAAAAATAGCTATGAAAAACAGTCTGAATTTCTAACTTTTTTCCACCTCTGCCCACCTCCATCCGTATCTCATAACCAACGTACGCGCCTTTGTGAAACCGTTGTCTTTGTCACTTCCCGGCTGGACTATTCCAGTGTTCATCTCACTGGTCTTCCCAGCTCCACTATACACAAAATTCATTTAATTAAACGCTTCACCACCCGGATTCTCACCCGCACAAAACTCAATACCTCTGTCACACCAGTCCTTGCCAGGCACCAGTGGCTACCATTTATCGAACGAATCAATTTAAAAATCTTCTCCCTCATTTTTAAATCCCTTCATTCCCTCACACCTCCCTATCTATCCAACTTCCTTACTCGCCCCCTCCCTCACTCCACTGCCTCCGCTGGGCTGGCTTGTAGTCAGACTCCGCCACTGTGAAGCGCTCATGAAGGGCGCTATATCAAGCAAGTTGTTGTTGTAATGTTCTCTGCTATGGTGAGAAGAGTTCCAACTCTCCAAGGTTAGGTAGGATCCCTTTTCATCACCATTTACTTTAGTGTGCGAGTGTGGCAGCCGGGTGGGGAGAGGCCAGACTCCACAGTTGAAGTGGCTGCTGAGACTTAGTGCCAACATCCACACGTGATCAATGGGCAGGGTAACAGTGTGCAATCTGTGCAATCACAGCCCGGGAACAAGATACCAGACCACAAAGTCCACCAACAAAGGGAGGCATGTGGAACAAGTGGACAGAAATTACTACAAACAAATTAGACGCAATGAATGACGCAAAATAAGGTATGCTCTATGTGGTGTAGTTGTTGTTTCCAATAGAAGCGACCTCCTAACCCACCTGCCTGCCTCCTCCGCTCAGCAGGCTCCAGCCTGCTTCACGTCCTCCGACCCACCTGCCCCACCATTGGCGAACGAGCCTTCCGCCACTTGAACTCCATCCCGCAGTCCCTCCACCTCGCCCCCTCCCTGGCTTCCTTCAAGTCCCGACTCAAGACCCTCCTCTTTGACGGTCCCATCGGTCACCCCAACTCCTCCCCTTTCCCTCCACCTACCCCATCCCCGACCCAGCTTGGGTCTGAAACGATGACTGTCCAGTGCCTTGGGACGTCCTCCTGACGTGAAAGGCGCTGTACAAGTGTCATTTTGTTGTTGTTTGTTTATCCTGCCCTGCACTGAAACCAAATGTCATCACATTGACTTGTTCTTTATCCGATTCTATCCCAGAGTCTTAAGACCGTGGAATTTCTTGTCTCTTTCAGTCGTCCCTTCCTTCTAATAGGTGTACATATTTAAAAATCCGATCTTGGCTTCATCTTGCCCTGTTTTGTACCTCGGTGGTGCTTCACTGCACTTTGGAAGTTTGGCCCTTTATCCAGATTTCTCAATAAAACAAATTAAATGACAACAACTACGTGCATTTATATAACGGCCTTCACAAAGAGTAAATGCCTCTGAGCGCTTAATGTCCACAATAAGGTCCTTCATTTTCTTTTAGATCCTTTATTAAATGCTTTACGGAGTGAACTTCAACAGTCATTGTAGTAAGGTCACAATTCCATATGACTGTATAACAATCTTCAGTGTAAAAAATATTATTCGACCCTTCCCCTTTTCTCCGTCTGGTTAAAATACTCAATTTATTCAATCTCATGTCACTGACTCACAGTTTAATAGAAATAGTTTTTCTGTCTTTTTATCCTATCAAAATAACTGATAATTTTGAAAAAAAACTTAGATCTTCTTATTCTTCTATATCCTAACGAAAATCCTAATGAATCTTCCATCGCCATGTCCTTTGTATAATGGGGCGTCCAAACTGGATGCAATATTCTAATTATGGAACTAACTAATCTTGTACAAATTTAACATTAACTCCTTGTTCTTGTCTTTAATGTCCCTTATTGAATCTGTAAACGCTACTAGTTCAATGCAAGTGAAATGCTACATTCCATCCATGCAGAAGGATCTATGCTGGATACCATAGCCATTCACAAATGGATAATAATTAAAACATTACATTTTTCTCTTCTCTAGAAAACCTGGGTGGGACCTTTTAATTGACAGAATCACAGTCGGAGTTTTTATCCTAAGTGAAGTAAATTCTGTGCCATGCTGTGTATCATTATGTTTCTTTTAGTGGAATCACAATTTTATGAATTAATAGACGGGAACAAACATGTCTGAATTTGAGAGGCACTTTCACCAATTTAGTGAGCTAAAGCAAATTGCAACGTAATGATTGAAATAGTGATCCGGGGGAAGTAACAAAGCGGTACTCGCTCCCTACAGGACAGTGTGAATTAAGGTTCCCTGGGAAAGATTATTCCAACTGCCTTCAACAAGTACCAAATATAACTTTTTCAGTAATTAGACAAAACTCAAAGTGATGATTGGCATTGGCTCCAAACATTTACTGAAGGGACTGGGGGCCAGCTTTGTGAAATAATTTGAGTCAGTTGTTTGCCAGATTTTTGATGCCATCAAAAGCAAGATCATAAAGCAGCTGTTTATAAAACACAAACTTATCGATTGAAAGGATCTGGGTAAAGACTGGTTTGGGCTCCAATAAGATCAAACTCACAAAAGTCAGGGTTCATTTGACTGTTTATCATGTTCTGGGAGAAACTCCCTTCTATCCTCAAATAGTATTGTGTAATTATTAATATCCACCATAAAACAGGCAGAAGGGCTTTCCACATGTGAAGGATAGCACATCTGACAATGCAGATCTGGCCCGTGAGCTCAATCCTCAATTCTGATTCATGTGTTCTGGAATTTGACTGCCAATTAGTGGGAATAACAACATTTTGCTGAGAAAAGAAACATTTTTTAAGTGGAGCCATTAACCAGCAGCTGAACACAAGTTGAATGTGTTACAGTACTAGGTTTCAGGGATGTGAACATTGAAAACAATGTTGGGGTGGGGGGACGGGACGGGACAGGACACACAGCTCTGGTACTTCAGTGGAATTCCTAAATTGTTACATTTTTAAATGTAAAACGCATGTTAGATTTACTTACTGTCCATGTAGAAAGAGAGACTGAGTCCTGCACTAACACATTCTCTGTGAAATGATTTCAGATGGCTAGCTAATCATGTGGTAAAGTTCTGTATCAAATGCAAGGATCATTATTAATTATTATGAAGTATGCCTCCATTACAATTGTTTGTTGCTGCATTTGAAACATGACAAAAATTCTCTCACACAATATATTTCTCAAAATAAGTGGTATTTTTATGTCAAGTTCAATTCTGAGCCACTAACATTGAATAGTATTGTGAGGTTACAAGTCATTCTCTCTATAACTCAGACGAAGCTAATCAAATTAACAAGTGCTATCAAGTTTAAATGACATTTACATTTGTGCCTTTACAATGTCTGTCATGTTAATAATGCATTGAGCCGTTCAATGAGATTGCTTGATTTTCTATATGTATTGCATCTAATTATGGTTTAGCCATATGAACTCAATCTCCAAACGACTTGATTTCTATTCGGTTACAGCAGTTTCAATTCCCTCTTCTGGTTCAGGGGACTAAGCCAGACTGAGCACAACAACATTAAGTATAGGCCAAGCTAGATTGGTTGCAGAGGAGAAAATCAAACTGGGAGCCAGTTCAGGCTTCACATATCTTTGACTTTGTCTTTGTCAAGTCTGACTGAAAATGCTCAGTCTTTATTTGGAATCTCTGCCCTCGGTTCCACAATCAAATCATTAAGGAAGTAGAATACTTTCACAAAATCTTCATTGCTCAAGCCAAGGTTTCAGATAAGCTTACATTTTAAGTGCTAATAGTGAAATCGCTATGAAATGCACCACTCTCAGATTCTCAGCTTTAAACTTTTTAAAGAAGCAAGTTTCTCCCAATGGCCAGGCCAACAATGCCCCAGATAAAATTAATTATTCACTTCATGGCTGTTTTGGGGTCACTGCTGTGCAAATTGGCTGCAGCACTAGCCTGCAAAATACAGTCAATACACTTTACAGTAAAAACCTTTGAAGTGCTTTGAGACACATCCTCTCGACGTGAAAGGCACAATATCTAATGTAAGAATTATTATTATTGTTTAATATAAAGTATCCTTCATCTCTGTACAGCCACCATCAGCACTGACAACAGTAAGAATCCTTGGATTTGATATTGCACTTTTCATGTCTTATAGATGTCTCAACGCACTTTACAGAATATATTGTAACGTCAATTTAACTATACTGTATATGTGGGCAAAACGCAGCAGCCAATTGCGCACAACGACAAACAATCATGGATTGAAGTGATCAATTTTTTTTAGGGGGGGTGAGGATTATTATTAGGCATGTGGAGTAAGGAAACTTCCCCAAGGTTTCGCCCTGCCAGGAATCAAACCCAAGTGTCTCATAAACTCACCGACCCACAAGCGTGGCCATGCCCTCGACCTCGTCATCACCCATGGCCTTGAACATTTCCAACCTGAGCATAATGGACAAGGACATCTCGGACCACTTCCTACTTCCTTATCCCCTTCTCCTCTTGCATCCCTTTCTCCTCCACCAACCCCTCAACCATACTCTTCTGCCCGTGGAAAAGGCTATCGCCTGAGACCCTCACAAAGGCCCTCACATCCTCTGACATCTTATCCCTCTGGCCTTCCACCCACAGAGATCCTGAAGCAGTCGTCCAACTGCTCCATGATCGCCTCTCTTCCAATTACAACTCTCTTGTCCCCCCTGAAATCCAGGACCATCTCCAAACCCACCTGATCCCCTGGTATAACATTCATCTCCGCTCCCTAAAAAAACCCAAAGCCAACTGCTCGAGCGCAGATGGCAGAACACCAGCCTGACAGTTCACCATCAACTGTGGCTCGAGCATTTCCGCGACACCGTCTTTGTCACATGCGAAAATGGTGTACTACTCCGACATCATCCTGGAGGCAAAAAACAACCATAAAGTCCTTTTCCCACCACCCACTACCTCCTCCGTGCACCCCCTCAAGCCTCTTCAATCTTCACATCAAATACAAGGTGGTCAAGGATTTATTTTCCACTAAAATAAATAATATTCGCCAGGCAGCTTCATCCTCCTGCCTCTTGTCGCCCACCACCACCACCCCACTTCCATCCCCCTCACCCTCCCCATCATCAGCTCCTACCATGACCCCCATTCTACATTCCTTCCTCCCCATCTCTCTTTTCTCCCTTTCACCCATCATCACTTCGATGAAACCCACTTCCCACCAATTTGCTGGTCACCCAGCTCCCCCTCCTCTGCCCACTGCAGGCTGACATCAATCAGTCCCATTCCTCAGGATCAGTCCCTGACCCCCCTCAAAACCGCTGTCATCACTACCTTCCCGTTTTTAATCCTTCCAGTCTGGTTTCCGCCCTACCCACAGTACAGAGACTGCGCTTGTGAAAGTCACAAATGACATCCTCTCTATCTGTGACCAGGGCTCCCTCTGGCTCCTTGTCCTCCTGAACCTCTCCGCCGCTTTCGACACAGTCGATCACGCCATTCTCCTCCAGCTCCCGTCCTCTGTCATCCACCTCAGTGGAACCGCACCTGCCTGGTTCGACTACCTTAGAAACTGCCAGCAGTACATCACCACAAATGGCTTTTCCACCCGCTCTCACCCAATACCTGAGGGGTACTCCAAGGAGCCATCCTTGTCCCCTTCTCTTCTTAATCTACATGCTCCCTCTCGGGGATGTCATCCTCAGACAAGGGGTATACTTCCACATGTATGACATCCAACTCTATTTTTCCACCTCACTTTGCACTTTGCTTGTCGGACATCAGGGGCTGGATGAGTGTGAATTTCCTTCAGCTAAATGTTGACAAGACGGAAGCCATTCTCTTTGGCTATCGTCAACGTCTTCAATCCCACAGTTCTAACCTCCTCCATCTACCCGACCTGAAATTAAAACTCTCTGAACCCATATGCAACCTAGGCATCAGGTTTGATCCCCAATTATCCTTCCTCCCCCACATCCGGTCCCTCATCAGCACCGCTTTTTTCTATCTCCAATGCATCGCCGGTCTCCGCCAATATCTCACCCTAAAAACCGCCCAAATCCTGGTCCATACCTTTATCTCCTCTTGGTTGGACTATTCAAATGCCCTCCTCGCTGGTCTCCCCTCTGCTACCATCCAAAAAATCCAGTTTATTCAGAATTCTGCCACCTGCAATCTCACCCGAACCAATCTCCACTCTCCGATTACCCCAGTATTTGTCAGACTGCACTGGCTCCCTGTCCCAGAGAGGATCGATTTCAAGATCCTCACTCTTGTTTTCAAATCCCTCGACTCCTCTGCACCCCCCTACCTCTCTGACCTCCTCTCTCCTCACAACAGCACCCGTAGCCTTTGCTCTACTGGGTCTGGCCTCCTCCTTGTCCCCGAAATCCTCCGCTCCACCATCGGTGGCCGTGCCTTCAGCCACTACGCCCCGAAGCTCTGAATCTCCCTCCCTCAATCCCTTTGCCTCAGCCCCTTTCTTCCTACTTTCAGGTCTTGGCTAAAGATCTTTCTTTTCGACCGTGTTTTATGGTCACCTTTGTTGTTGTTGTTGCTGCTGTCTCACTTGCAAGGCGAGTGCTCTAACCACTGAGCTATAGGACTCCATGGTGCTATATGCTTGTTCTGCCAGTTATGATTTTTTAACTAAAAGCAGAAGTCGCTGGGAACACTCAGCAGATCAGGCTGCATCTATGGAGATTGGAAAGTGAGCTAATATTTCAGGATGATGACCTTTTGTTAGAAATAGACCCGTTGAGTGTTCCCAGCAATTTTTATTTCAGATTTGCGACATTTGTATTTTTGTTTGCCTTTTTAAAATGGTTTAATTTGCTGCCACTTCTCTTTTGGGAATGCTTACTTTGAAGAAATTCTGGTCTTCTCTTTGATATAATTTTTGTTTTTCCCTTTTACCCTGTTCACCTTCTTTGCTACCTGTTTCCTTCTTCTGTTTGATGATGTGTTTGCTGAATCTCAACTAAACTCAACTAATATTGAGTTCCGACAAAAAGATCATCGACTTGAAATGCTAACTCACTTGCCTCTCTCCATAGATGCTACCTGACCTGCTGAGTGTTCCCAGCGATTTCTGTGTTTATTTCAGAATTCCAAGATCTGCAGTATTTTGCCTTTTGTTCATATTGGTTTTAACAATTAATTAACACAAAAAAACATTATTTTCTCTTAAATACATTTAGTTTGGCTTTATTGATAGTGCCAGATTCTTTTACAAAAAACATAAACAAACAAAACAGCAGGACCTTGTTTTGACATCTACATTATAATTATTACCAACTACTTATTACTACTGTAATATTTTCAGAACCTCAAGATACAAAAACTGCAGGGTTTAAGTCTTCAGCTGCACAACAGATGTTCTCACCACAGTGCCAGTTTTATTTTAATGGTACATATAATCTGGGAATGAGGGAGCAATTACTGAATTTTTGTTTAAAATTATTTCTAAAGTAGTCAATCGGCGACATTCTTATGTTTAGTTACCCGTTAACCCTTTCAACAGCACAAAACCATAGTCGGGAAGAACAACAACTTACATTTATATATAGCACTGTTCATTTGTCCCCTTGACAGTGGTGGAACTGAGAGGAGGGGGGAGGTTGCTGTAAGCTTGGTCAAAGAGGAGGGTCTTCAGGGGCAACTGAAGGTGGGGAAGGAAGGGCAAGGTAGAGGGTTAGAGGAACTCGTTCCAGAGTTTCGGGACGTACTGGCTGAAAGTGCAATCACTGATGGTGGAACAAAGCGCATGAGGAACAAGCAGTAGGTCAAAGCCAGTCGAGCAGTCAAAAGTAGGCCATTTGATCTATCATGTCTGTGCTTGCTCTTAAATTACAAAATAATTCTTAACAAGTAACAGAGAGAGAAATGTCCAAAGTTATTTTCACAAAAGGTAGAATGATACTGTACTCCAAACCTCTGCAAAATTACAGTTTATAATTGAAAAGATTAAATGTATTCAGTAAGTGTAACCAGATAAACTAGAATGGCTTAATTTTATTTAGGTAAATGTGGTAGTGGCATTCTTTCTGAATAGACAAGCCTTATACTGTTAAACTGGGTGCAATCACAGCTTGTATTAAATATCCTCAATGGAATTGGTTTCAGGCTGTGAGCATTACAAGCCATTCCTGTGGATCCATCAAGTGCATAGTCTCATGTAGCTGCCGGCTATACCATAGGCTGGCAGAATATTCTGAACGAATAAATAAATGAAAGAAAGAGAGAAAGCGAGAGAGCAAAGAAGGAAGCAAGCAAGCAAGGAAGCAATCAAGGAATGCTGAAAGTAAAAATTTAAAATATATATACAGTACCACGGAAATACCATCTCAATAAGTATCTGAAAGAGAAAGATTGGTTAATGGTTAGAAATGGCCAAGAAAGTTACCAAATAATGTCCTGAGGAAAGTGATCACTGCTCATTGTCAGATTGCTGTCTCAAAATAGCTGTCTCTCTCTGTCATACACTGTTGCTTGACCAGTTTGGTGAATCCAATCCCATGCTGATGTAAATGATTGTTTCGAAGTGAATGCTAAGCCGCTTGGCTCAATTGGTTGCACGCTTGCCTCCAAGTCATAAGGATGTGGGTTCAAAACTCCAACTGGGGACTTCAATCTCATAGTCCGGGCTGAATACCAATGCAGTGCTGAGGGAGCCTGCGCTGCACTGTGCAATGGTGGTGGAAGTTGCTCCTTCTAAGAATCCTGTACTATCCTGGAGTGTCAAATGAGACTATGATGCAGTAATGGAACACACAATTTTCTTAACCTAGAGACGAGAAAGCTGCCAACTAAGTGAGACTGATGGAGCCAAGCAGACTATGAAATCTGAGTGTGAAAAAGGTTTGCTCCAGAAAAATAGGACAAGCATTCATACAAATAATACTAACAGTGTAAATGAACAAGGATTGACCCATCGAGTGCTTAAAAAAAAGCAAAGAATGTTTAGTGTAATGTTTAAACTAACACTAGTTCAACACTAAACACAATGTTTAGTGTTGAAACTATTGAAATCTGGCTGGAAACCATAATTAATAGAACAGGAACTCAAGCTTTTGATTCGGGAAATCATGTCTAAAAGAACTCTGCCATTTGGAAAAAAAAAGTCCTGATCCTCAAAACTGTAGTAAAATAAAACTGTAATAAAGACTGAGATCTCATCACATGGTGCTGGTTCCACAATTAAAAGAATCTATCAGGATACAAGGAAACAGCGCACTGATTTATGAAGAATCGGCCAAAGATTGGTCCATTTACCCTGAATAAATAGGTCAAAGCATTGTAACAGGACCACAGGACTGTATTATCAGAAGGTGAGGAAATAAATTCTCAATTGTTTGAAGGTCTCGGAGATACAATATAATGTAAATTTATATTTATGTAGCATCTTTCAAGTCAGTAGGAAATTCCAAGACGCTGGATGGAAATCCTGAATAAATCGAGCTACTGGCGAGTTTATCTGTTTGTGTAATGATATTGGGCCCAATTTGCTGGTTGATTAGTAACCCTTGTATAATGGTTGCAGTTTGAGATAACAGTGTGCAATCTTGTACATGTTTCCTTAAATATATAATTGACAACCATCGTAAAAGAACATCAGCAGCTCATCAACCTGAAACATTCGCTCACTTTTCTCTCTCCATAGATGCTGGTGAATGTTTCCAGTGACTTCTAATTTTATTACAGATTTCCAACATCTGCAGTGTTTTGCCTTTGATTAATGTGAAAGAATATTCTGGGTTGAAGCCATATATTAGGTCTTTGAACTCATAGTCTTGGCTAACAGTGCATTGCTGGTGGGATTGCTTTGTTGTCAGAGGTGCAATCTTTCCGATGGCACATTGTACAGTACCAAGGTCCTCTCTGCCTGTTCATTATTTAATTATTTCTGAAACGATTTGAAAGTAGAAGGGTGGTTCTCCCGTTGTCCAGATCAACAGTTCCCCAGAATAAATTGCTGTTTGTGTGGTATTGCGGTGTCCAAATTCATTGCCTTGATCACCCATGCTTATGACTTTCACACCCAAACTAAACAGAATCTTCTTAGCCTAGCTCTACAATTATAATAATAATCTTTGCATTTCATATAGCAGCTTATTGGATCATCGAGATGTACTGTTAAGCACTTTGACTTGTGTGTTTTGTGGGCAAAACGTGGCAGCCGGTTTAATGCACAACAATGTCTTACAAACAGCTATAGAATGAATGATTAATTTTATTGAGGGAATTGTTGGGTAAGTCACTGGCAGAAACCCCCTTCTTTTTCCGAATAGTCCCATATTGTTCTGTGTTGATTTTCTGTATTACATTGAGTACCTTAACAGAACTCTATAAAATCCTTTCCAAACAGGCTATTTCAAGTCTGAAGAGCCACGGTTGTTTCATCTGAGCACGCAGACAGGACCTCAGTTTAATATCCCATAGGAAGGATGACACCTCCGACAATGCAACACACCCTGTAACACAACATACAGCACTGTATTGGAGTGTAAACTTAGACATTGTGATTCCAAGTCCTGATGTGGAAATTGAACCCATAACCGTGTGACTCAGAGGAAAGAGTGCCACCAAAGCGGCAGGCTTACACACAAGGTGTAGATTATTCAGATTGAATGTATTCAATTCTACCCAACCTAAACTTGTAGATCATAATGGTCTCACAGACTGAGATTTGAGTAGAATTTCAGGCCTTATATAAGTGCAAGTTGTTGTTGATAGTGAAGGTGAAATAATTTTTTTCTCTGCGCAGGTAATCTGATCAACTCATCCATTAGAAAGAAAATAAACCCAGCAACCATCACATCACATGGCTCTTCAGCATGAAAAGAGCATCACATTGCAATTGGCAGTAAATCAGGAAATGCAGAACAAATGGGAGCTTTCTTTGCACATAAACAGTTGAGCACCACAAAGGAATTCAAATAAGCAGTCTTAGGTCCTGCAATCCAAAGAAGGTATGTATTGCAGGACCTAAGAACTGTGAATAAAAAAGATTTAGGAGAATCTGAATATAGAAGGTAATCTTAAAACAAGACAAGCACACCTGATACGCATATGATATTTGTGAAGTCGTGTAGCTTAGTGGTTAGAGCATTTGCCTTGTAAGCGAGATACCTGGATTTGATTCCTGGCAGAGCAAAACCTTGGGCATGTTTCCTTACTCCACACGCCTGATAATAATCCTTTCCAAAAAAAAAATCGGTCACTTAAATCCACGACTGTTTGTGGGACACTGCTATGTGAAATTGGCTGCCACATTTCGCCCACATATATACAGTCAATTCACTTTACAGTATATTCTATGAAGTGTTTTGAAAGATCTAGAAGACGTCAGAAACGCTATATCAAATGCAAATAGTATTATTATTATTATCACCTGCAGCTCTTCAGACTTGAGATAGGCTATTCAGAAAGGATCTTATAGAGCTCTGTAAGGTACTAAACGCAATGCAGAAAATCAACACAGAACAATGCTTTAGATGCATCAAGGTGGCAAGACAACAGGACAATTTCCTTGTTGTGAAGGGCAATTTCAGAACAGAACATCAGGATGTGTCTCTTCACACAGAAGGTCAATAATGACTAGCATAGGTTACCAGGAACGGTGCTTCAGGCCAGTAATCTCCTCATTTAGGAAACAGCTGGTTGCTATCACGGGAAGATGGTAGGGTGGGTTTGTTGGAAGGATATTTTCAAATGAGCTGAAGGTACATCTTCAACCATAAATCTCTTGTAATTTTGTGTGATCTGGGTGTGTTCATTGGCTCAATGTTTTGAGCTTCCGAGTGGCCATGTAGGGAGTAGCATTACAAAATATTAATTATCCTGTCTTTTCAGAAGGGAAGGGGTGGAGGAGAGGAAACCGAGACAAAGAGGTAGTGTACTCTCATGAGTTTGCATACCTTCAAAAACAAAGTTAGTTTTGAAATGCATTAACATGAATGACTGTTGAAGCTGGTTTGATGGAATTGTTCAAAAATGTGCTGGGAAATAAAAGGATAGATAAGGAAAGTGGGATTAATAAAAATATTTATTCTGGAAAACCAAGTACAGTAGAAGTAACTCAGACAACACCAACAACAACAGATTGCATTTGCATACAGTACTGCCTTTCACATTGGGGACACACACGACCCAAAGCGTTTATCGGCTGGATGACGTTTTTCTGAGCAGAATGTTTTCATGTTTCTTTAAGTGTTCCACTTCCTGTCTAGTGTTTCATAATTGTCCAGTGATCAGCACAAAGCATATCATCCATTTTTCAAAATCCCAGGCAGTGCAACGAGCAGTTTCTGGTTTCTTCAGTTGACTCCACACACAACAAAATGAATTATCTTTCAGCTCAACCACAGCTAGCACTCATGGTTTAATTTTTTTTTTAAAAAGCACTAATTTAGCATCTATTCTAAGTATAATATTTAATGTTAAATACGCTCAACAAATCTTGCTACTCACTTTATCGTAGTATGATATATAGTTTATAATACAAATACAGTACAGTCAAATCTATTTGTGTGTAAACTGATATAAACAAGGTCATGATTTAGGGAAATCTACACCAAGTCCCATTTTCTTCTGAATTAGTTAATACTGGTGCAGCCATTCCTTTATTAGTAAAACCATCTAATTTTGTTTCCATCTTAATCAATTTTGTTTAATAGACATGGACATTATATGTGGTTTCCATCAATTCTATAACCTGATAAAGCTATGTTGTATTTAAAACAGATTTGAAATGAATGTATTCAGATAATTTTTCTTCACCCTCCCTTCCAATTTTCTCCCTTCCTCTAGTGAAAATACTGACTTGCGTTGGTGAATGGTTCTGGCCTTGGTGCCTTGACCAAGTGGCTGTTCTTCAAGTATGAGCCGAATCAGAGGTACTGTCACAAGAGGTACATGACCATAGTAAAGCTTCATAATTGACCCAATCCCATCCACAGTGTAATTCTCATATCCCTGAACCACAAGGAACTCGACAGTATATTGTGTAAATTACGGGGCGTAGGTACATTTAGCTTATGCTGTAGACAATTTTATTGTCTAACAATGGGTAAAAAGTAGCCTGTAAAACAATTCTTAAAATACCACTTAAAGGCACATCACAGTGAACTTTCAGCTCTCCAAGATGCTACCTGCATGAAGGGCTCTATATAAATGCGTTGTTGTTGTATAATTTTATGTTTTGCAACAGGACATAACGCTCACCATTAGGCTTATTTGATTTTCCGCGTCCGACTTTATTGAATAACAACAACAAAATTACACTTGTATAGCGCCTTTCACGTCAGGAGGATGTCCCAAGGCACTGGACAGTCACTGTGTCAGACCTGAGCTGGGGATGGGGTGGGGAGGAATTCCATCGAAGAGGAGAGTTTTGAGGCGGAACTTGAAGGAGGCTACGGTCCACACTCAACATCTTCTCAAACACAACAGCAACAAATTACATTTGTACAGCGTCTTTCACATTAGGGGGACTTCCCAAAGCATTAGGCAGTCAGGAATTCGCAACTGAGCTGGTGATGGATCAGGAGGGATAGAGGGTGGGGAGGGTAGGGGTAAGGAGGATGACCAAAAGAACAGTTGAAGAGGAGGGTCTTGAGATGGGTCTTGAAGGAGGCAAGGGAGGGGGCACCCTTCAGTGCAGGACTCTTCAGGTGTCAGTGGATAATGCTCATAATAATAATATTCCTTGCATATTCACATCTTCTAGAAATCTCAAAGTGCTTCACAGAATATACCGTAAAGTGAATTGACTATACTTGTGGGCGAAATGCGGCAGCCAAATGCACACAGCAATATCCCACAAAAAGTCGTTGATTGAGTGACCAAATTATTATTGCTTTTTGTTCTTGAGGGATTATTATAAGACGTGTAGAGTAAAGCAATGCCTGAGTCGCCGTCCGATGTGGAGGGCGCTATATAAATCAAAGTTGTTGTTGTTGAAACTTGCCCAAGGTTTCGCCCTGCCGGGAATCGACCCAGGTCTCTTGCTTGCAAGGCAAGTGCTCTAACCACTAAGCTATAAAACTCCACAGAAGGAGGAACCCTAGCTGTTTGTTCCTCTCCCAAACCCAGGGGGCATGAAGGACAATTGAATGGACCCTGTTGTTCTGAGGTAAAATCTGATAATTTAGCTAAAGTAGGGAATTGAAAATGGGACCTTCCAGGATTGATTTCAAGAGTGTCTTTACTGACAAGACAAGTGATGTGATAATTAACGATGATAATCACCACTTCACACACTGCATCTTTCAACCCGACTGCTAGAAATGTGGAAACAGTGGATCGAGTTTTGAGAATCGAGCTTGTCTTGGCATTTGCCTTTTCATATTATTTTAGCTCTTGGCAGCAAAAGTATCGGCAGCATGTCACCCAGTACTTTATCTCAGTTGCTGCTCAACAGTGCGGTTAGAAATGCAAGTTTTTTGAACATAAACCATAGCAATATTTTATTTTTTTGGCCTTCCTTAATGAAACACTCACTTAATCAGTACTGAAGCAAAATTGTGAATTGGTTTGTTTAAAGTATATGTAGGATGAAACCTGATGTGGTGTTGCTAAATGTTGCCTCGTGATTTGACTTGCAGGAAACTGTTACATTTCTTGGCTCAGTACACTCAGTTAAGGGGCTAGGTTTGGGGTGAAGACAAATAGCAGTCTTTGTATATTCGTATGCTTGCCAAAAAGGCCACTTGATATATTTTGAAAATGCTATTTATTTATGGCATATGTGGTGCAATAGAAAATAAGACACCATCACTCTCAATCAAAACTGGCCCTCAGCATATTTTATTTCCATTTGAACTAAATAAATTGTGACAGATCATTCTTTAGTTTCCCTGATGATACCCAACTGTCTAAGGTCAGCGCTATTCTGGTATTAGGTTGGAAAACTGTAAGAATTGACATTATGTTGGAAAATTCATTTTCTACTTGATACCTAGTACCGTATAAAGCATGGCTGATCCATAAAAATACAATCACCGGTCTTCCACCCTTAATGGAAGCTTTTTGCTTGATTTACAATTGATAGTTCAGCATCTTAGTTGCTTGCCTATTGGAAACTGAAACTTTTTCGAGAAAGGAGAGTTTAGATTCTACTAATACTGATGCTTGCATTGAACCTTAGGCCAATTTAGTTTGCAGTTTGGTGAGTAAACGTTTGCTCTAACAAAAATGTGGCATTGCATGGACAATTTAAAGCAGAAATCACATCTGTTAAAATGAATGCCTTTTGAATAGTTTACATATACTGTAAATGCATTCTTCATCATATTGCACTAGTACACACACACAATTGACACACGCAAAGAAACGCATGCACAAATACATACACCGACATACACTAAGAAACACAGACACACACACAAAGAAACACATACACATAAAGAAATGCAGACACACATAAATAAACACACACACTCACACACACACAAAGACATACACAAACACACACAAAGATGCGCACACCCAAAGACATACACACACATACTGATGAGTATTCCATTCTTTACTGCATTTCATATTAACACACCTAACACATTTAAGAGATTCCCAAATAAAGTATGTTTAATAAAAATAAATTAGAACAAAATTTTAAAATTGAATGGATCATTTAGTTTAGAACGAAATAGTTTAGAAGGACTCAGCAGAATTAGGTCTATAAAGCAGTTTTGCATTCTTCTCTTAAAATGAAAGACAATATTTTGGAATCAGAACGTCCAAAAAGACTTGAAACTTTGGGGCTTTTGTTCTCACCCTTAATCTCTCTTCTCCTCGTCCTTGTGCACCCTTTGAGTAATCTACATACTAGGGTCTGGCGATAAATCGATATATCGCTAAAACCCGATATAATTTTCATATCGATACGCCAATATAGACATTTCGAAAATATCGATATATCGAGGTAAAAAATCAGAATGCGCGCACACTGAACTACAAGACCCAGAATGCTCATCTCTATACACAATGCACAGACCGAGGTGCAAAGCCGCCATATTGTATTCATAGTCCTCGAATACAATATACAGGTATGCAAGGGATGGTGGGGGGAGAGAAGGCTGGGCCCGTGGGGCGGGAGGGGGAGAGAGACGGCTGGGGGGGGTGAAGGCGAGAGAGACAGCTGGAGGGGGGGGGAGCTGGTGGGGGGGGGGAGAGAGACGGCTGGGGGGGGGGGGGTGAGGGGGAGAGAGACAGCTGGTGGGGGGGAGAGAGACGGCTGGGGGGTGGGGGGGGGGTGAGAGACGGCTGGGGGGGTAGGGGGGAGAGAGAGACGGCTGGGTGGGGGTGGGTGGGGGGAAAAGAGACGGCTGGGGTGGGGTGGGGGTGAAAGAGACGGCTGGGGGGGGGGTTGGGGGGGAGAGAGATGGCTGGGTGGGGGGGAGAGACGGGGTGGATGTGATAATATACAGATAGATAGAGATGTGGGTGATGTGAGAGAGACACAGAGACACAGACAGAAAAACACGGAGATGGAGAGAGTGAGAGACACAGAGAGAGAAACATATTTACCTCCTGAGGAGATAGGCCCCCAATGCACGCGCACCCGGAATGCACGCGCACCCGCAACGCGCGCGCACCCCGAATGCGCGCTGCGCCCATGTGCAGTACGAAAAACCCGAAAATATCGATATTTCGGTATATCTCGATATGAGCCCATTGATATATCTAAATCGGAAAATTTCCATATCGACGGACCCTAATACATACAAATGCATTGTTTCTCATATTGCAGTAGCGTTCTGAACCATAGACTGTTCCACTGCATGAGGTACAAAACTATTTAAAATGATATGCTACAAGCCCATGAGAATGGCAATAGCCCAGCTATTTACCGCTGTTACCGAATGTTGTCTCCTTAATGCAGTTGTTAAATCAATTCACTTTGCATTATATTCTATGAAGCACTTTGTGACATCTAAAAGACGTGAAAAGCACTATATCAAATGCAAGGATTATTATTATATGACGTACTACTGTAATATGCACAGAGAGTGGTACGATATGTCACCGAAGAACCATATTCATGATTCCACCCTCTTTTAACAGTCTATATTATTCATAGTTCCTGAAGAACCAGAAACCTTAAAATCTTGAAAAATGTGTTGACCTGACCCATGAAGCATTACACAAATGGAAAACATGCTGTTGTATGGTTTCACACAACACAACACTGAACCAGTCGTTCCAGAGGTGATGATGTTCTAGTGGTTTTATTGCTTGTGTTACAAATATTTTGTATTAATTTTAAAAATCATACATCGATGACATCCAAGTTGATAGGTATAAAAATCAGTAAACAGCTGCTGCAGAAACTTCACAGTTCTGACTGATAGGATTGGGGAGGAAAGCGGGGTCTCCTTGAAGGTGAACTGGCTCCAGGGTGACATACTAGTCAGTTTTTACCCTTTTTTTCCAATACCAGCCTGTACCAGATTCTGATCCACACAGAAAGTACTGTCTGATGTTGCAGGGGTAGTTCCAATGTATGGAATTCTTTACCCAAATGGCTGTTGAGTCCTTGAACATATTCAAGAGGTAGAGTAGAATATCAGCCATGATTGAATGGCGGGGCAGGCTTGATGGGCTGAATGGCCTACTCCTGCTCCTATTTCTTATGTTCTTATGTTCCTTCCTGTGATTACTTTATGGTATGAATAAACAATAACCCAGGTGGGAAATAATAGTTGAAATGCTTGGTTGCCAAACAACAACAACAACAACAACAACAACAACTATGATTTATACAGCGCCCTCCACGCCGGATGGCGTCTCAAAGCACTTCACAATAGCGGTTCCCAGGACCGAGCCAGGGGCAGGGGTAGAAAGGTGACCGAAGAGAAAGGTCTTCAGCTGGGACCTGAAAGTGGGAAGAGAAGGGACGAGGCAAAGGGAGTGAGGAAGGGAATTCCAGAGTCTCGGAGTGCTGTGGCTGGAAGCACGGCCGGAGTAGAGGATTTGGGGGACATGGAGAAGGCCCGACCCAGTGGAGCGAAGGCAACGGTTGCTGGTTTGAGGAGAGAGGAGGTCGGAGAGGTAGGGTTGTCTTTCCAAACTAGTGAGACAGAATACTGCTGCTCAATCCTATGTTACAGGTTCTCAAGAATAATCATGCTGGTAATTAAATAATAATACTTACATTTTTAAATGGCATTTTGATATATCGATTATATCGATATAATTTTTCATATCGATATGCCGATATCAGAATTTAAAAAAATCGATGTATCGAAAAATTCGGTATAAAAAAATATATCGGTGTATTGTAAATATCGGTATATCGTGTCCGCCGATATATCGGTTATATCGGTATAATGTGAACTTTTCCAACTTACCTTGTCGCCGGCATTGCAAACTTCCTGGGCCAAGACCACAGATGTGCGCGCACCCCCCCGAATGCGTGCGCTCCCCCAAATGCGTGTGCACACCAAATGCACGCGCACCCCGAATGCGCGCGCACCTCTGAATGCGCGTACCTCCGAATGCACGTGAACCCCCAAATGCGCTCGCACCCTGAATGTGTGAGCACCCCGAATGCGCACGCACCCCTGAATATGTACGCATCTCCAAATGCACGCATGCCTCCGAATGCGTGCAAAGCCCCGATTGCACACGCACCTCCAAATAAGCGCGCTTTTGTGGTATAAAAAAAACGCATTTGCGGTATATATCGATATGAGCCAACCGATATATCGATATTGGAAAATTTCCATATCGACGGACCCTAGCACTTTATAACATTGTCGAGACGTCTCAAAATCCGACACAGGGTATACAGTAAAGTGGTGTGACTGTGTGTATTTTATGGGCAAAGGCATTTTGGCAGGCAATTTGCACACAGCAATGTCCCATAACAGCCATGGAGTGAGACACCAATTTTATTTGGGGGATTGTTGCCATGGCACTGGGAGAAACTCTCTTTTCTTTTTGAACAGGTAGGATCTTGGTTTAATATTTCACCCAAACGACAGCACCTCTGATAATATTATTCACCCCAGCACTGCTGTGGAGTGTCAGCGTAGACAATATGAATTTGGAGTGTTTATGCGAGGCTTGAACCCACAACCTTCTGAGTCAGAGTCGAGAGTGCCAGCAACTGTAAAGTGAATTGACTGTAATAAGGAAAATATTGCCAATTCGTTGCAACAACAATTTTTGATTATATCGCTCCCTTCAAACATCCACACTCTATTCATAGATTCATAGATTCATAGAATTTTACGGCACAAAAGGAGGCCATTCGGCCCATCTAGTCTGTGCCGGCTCTTTGAAAAGAGCGATTCAATCCCACTGCCCTGCCCGCTCCCCATAGCCTAATAGACCTGTTCTCCCTAAATAAAGATCTAATTCCCTTTTAAAAGTTGTTATCGAATCAGCCTCCACCACCTTTTCAGACAATGCATTCCAGATTCGAACAACTCGCTGAGTGAAAACATTTCTCCTCAGCTCCCCTCTACTTCGCCTTGAAACTATTTTAAATCTGTGACCACGAGTCACAGATTCGCCCACGAGTGGAAATAGTTTTTCTCTATTTGCCCTGTCGAAACCCCTCATGATCTTATAAACCTCTATTAGGTCTCCCCTCAATCTTCTCTGTTCCAGAGAGAACAACCCTAGCCTTTCTAGCCTCTCCTCATAGCTGAAGTCCTTCAATCTTGGCACCATCCTAGTAAATCTTCTTTGTACCCTTTCCAATGTCTTCACATCCTTTCTATAGTGTGGTGACCAGAATTGTACACAGTACTCCAGCTGAGGCCTCACCAAAGTTTTATAGAGGATAGTCAGCACTTCCTGACTTTTGTACTCTATACCCCTATTTATAAAGGGGACACTTTGCTGTGGAAAATTTCATTTTCTTTTGCTCAGATAGGTGTCAAAGACACATGCAGTAATCCATACCTAAGGTTATCCAAACTGGGCTGAGAGTTCCACATATGTATGCTACATATGTATTCACATGTGAAATATTCCTTGTGTGAGGACTGAAATGTGCAGAAAGAGGATTAGGCACATTCTGAAGAGTATTTGGCTAAGTTTGTCAAAAGGTTAAGGTTGGTAAGATCCCAGAGTCAATACTGGAGCACTGCTCGTGTCTAACCATTTTAAACCTTAAAGTTTGCCATTGAAAGCAGTGTCTGGCAACAGAACACTACTGCAATATGGTAAAGGTTTGCCTGGTTACCCAACTAGGAGCACTCTAACCAGTAGGGTGTGGGCTTGTAGAGTTAACTGACTGGGAAGAATCCCTATATCCAGTGCTAACATCCTAGTGTTAGAGTTGGTGAAGAACTGGTTAAAATTAGTATAGACTGTTAAAAACAGAGAGTGGGCTAGAATGATGCCACGTGATGTTTTTATATAACTGCTGTATAAGATAAGGGAAGTTACTACACATAGTTTGAGTTGTCAAGGTCACCATTAGAAACCGGTTAGAACAGACTGCGATAAGAAGAGCTTGTTTGCGAAGAAAGGCAGAGTTGGGTGTAAAAGAGGATGTGGAATACGGAGAATGTCTGAGAGTGGCATGAGATGTTCACGTGCACACCATGTGTCCAAGAAAGGATAAAAGTGTTGAGACAAAGGAATAGAGCAGAGCGGAGACGGAGGAGCAGAAGGAGAAGGACCTGATGGAAGATACTGTAATGTGACAGTAGCCAAGCCGCTCTTGAGAAGGAAGAACCACTGATGGAAGAAACTGTACCACGACAGTAAGGAAGCCGACTGGAAGGAAAAGACAAGGAAAGGACTATCCCTCTTAACCTCGAGTAATGTGTGCTGGGTATTGTTGTGTATGAGGATTATGTGTGCCCTGTAATGTAATATTGCTTGCTTTAGTGTCAGCTCAATGAGTATACCTGAGTAAAAGAAACCTGGTGTAAAAGAAATAAATCAGTAGTACCTGGTCAATCGGAGGCTGGCTGTAACCTAATTTTTGACCGGAGAAATTGTTCTTTCACCCTGAGAAATTAATCTCTAACACTAGGAATGATTTAGGCTCGCTCAGCTGTCATCCTTGGCGTATTGTGAATCTGTGTGGCTCAGAATCTGCCACAGAGGAGTGAATCAATCCCAAAATTCGATTGCCATGTATGTTACCTTGGAGCCAATTCAGCTCCTAGAAGACCCAGCTTACCTCAACCCAAGGAGGACAGTCAATTTGTATTAGTTCAGAGAAGGTAGCAGCTGAATGCTGTTTTATAGGATACGGGCTGAGTTAATCTGATACCTTATTTTCAGATCATCACATCTCCAGTTTTCTATGATTAGGAGCACATAAATCTTTAGGCCAGTAGCTCTGGGATGAGTTTGATCCAGTTACTGTAGCATTGCTCTGTCAGCTATATCAAGAGGTATTATTTTTGGTGCTGTATATCTTCAACTTCTCTTCTTCACCTTCAGGGACTGTGGTTTCAGCCACTGTGTCCTGAACCTCGGGAACTCCCTGCCTCACTCTCTCTGCTTTGTCTCCTTTATGTCCACCTTCAGTTTGCAGCTGAAGACTTTCCTTTTCGACCCTCTCCTCCCCATCTCAGGATCATTGTTAAGCAGTCTGTGATGCTACCCTATTTGAAGGGAGCTATATACTCGAAAGTTGTTGTTGCAATTAATTGGCAATACTTTCCTTATTACAGTCAATTCACTTCAATTCACTTACTGTGAAGCACTTTGAGACATCTAGAAAACGTGAAAAGCATAATATCAAATGCAAGGATTATTATTATTATTTAAATTGCCTATCTCTTCTGCATCTTGGTTCAATGTTGCTGGTGGTCACTGCTGGTATTTATGTTTCTGACATTAAGAGTTAAGTGTGGAGCACCAATAATCCTTGAATTTGATATAGTGCCTTGTCACATCTTCAAGACATCTCAAAATGCTTCATGGAATAAATTGTAACATGAATTGAGTGTATATTTTTTGGGTATGTCTGGACTCTTTACACATTCAAGAAGAATTCCCGATTCAGCAAAAACATAAAAGAATATGGGTGCAGAATAAGAAACAGGTAAGGTCAGCCTACTTGGAGGAAACTATATGCGAGAAATAAATTTCTAGATTGAATTTAAACACTTCTGGTAGATTTGAAATTCTAGTGCAAATACATTTGAATTTTTCTTAAATATTTTAGGTTCTACAAATAAACAAAAACTACCTATAAAAATGCTTCTGCTGGTAATAGGTCTCGCCTCTGACTGAACCGACTCTTACCATCTATTGAAAGTTGGCAAAGTGCTACTGCTATCCTCCATGGCCTGAAATGATTGTACGCTCATTACATCATTATTTATATATAACATTACGCAGTGCAGTATCAATTTCCTATTTTCTGAGTCACTACATTCAGACTGTAGATCAGTGGCTTCCAAACTTTGAATAGAGGCGCTCCCCCCACTAAATCAGCAACGTTTTCGTTGCGCCCCCACCTCCTTCACACTCGGCTCCGCACACTCGGGTCCTCGGCTCCACATTCACTCAGGGGCTCGAGACTCTAAAGCTTCGTGCCTCCCAGCCAATGGTATGCACCCCCCAAGGGAGGCGTGCCCCACAGTTTGGAAACCACTGCTAGATGAAATGTAGCCATTAAAGTTTCCCGTTTGCTGCAGTGAATTAGTTGTTTTAAAGAACATCTTAAGATTTACCACATATTGGACAATAAGTCTGACTAGGCCAGTAATGTAATGTACTTATTTACAATGATGAACTTATTTTTTGGTGGGCGACATCTGTCAATGGTTTATAAGAGAGAGGGCATCAATTTAAGGTTGTTAGAAAATGAGCACATCGGGAGGGTAAGAGGATTACTTAGGGAATTACCATTCACACAATAGTTAAGGTGCAGGAGCAGTGATTGAGGCAGAATCCATATGAACTTTCATAAAAGGAACTCAAGCGAACTCCTGATAACTCTTCAATCCTCAGGAAAAAGGCTTAGTGATGAGTTATTCAGAGTGGTGAGTCAGGTGTGTGTATAAACACATAAATAAGTTCAGAAGCGATATTGACAGAAAGATGACTTGCGTGTTTGTGACAAGTTAAGCCAGGTTTGAGTTAACAGCAGGTTACAGCTAATCAGTCTGAAAACACTATCGCCCTTTAGCTGCCTTGAACCACCGTTAATGAACTTTATAATAATAATACTAATAATAACCATAATAATACTCCTTGCATTTGATAGAACACTTTTCACATCTTCTAGACGTCTCAAAGCGTTTCACAAAATATACTATGAAGTGAAGTGACTGTATATTTGTGGGTGAAATGCGGCAACCAATTGTGTCCCACAAACAGTCATGGATTGAAATGACCAATTCATTATTATTTTTTGAGGCATTATTATCAGACATGTGGAGAAAGGAAACTTGGTCAAGGTTTCACCCTGCATGGAATTGAATCCAGGTCTCTCGCGAGTGCCTACCCACTGAGCTCCATTGTGTGCCCTTCAGGTTTGTGCCGTGTTTTCCGTTGATGTAGGAGTTATCACACCGGTTTGGCTCATGCTAAATGTTTGCCGTATTTTTACACTACGCTCTGTGCTCATGACATGCTCATTATTAATTTCAGGCCTCTTTGATTTAACAGAAGCTTTCAACATTATCGTCAACAATTCTCATTGAGTACCACATTTTAGAAGATATCATTTACAAATTCACTTTTCCCCTCACACTGGATAGCGTCCCAGAGCGCGTGAGAGTGGAGGAGCACCAATGTGAGCTGTTTCACCTCTACCTCCGATGCTCTCCTGTTTTTGGATGCAAGTGATCCACTGAGTGCTTCACAGAAGTGGATACACATTTTTATAGGAGCCTCATCATAGACTGATACTTTTTGCTGAGCACTGATTAAATCCCACTTCTTACAAACTGCTTTTAGGAACTCTGGGGGTTAAGAAAATATTATTTGCATTTTGTTAATAATTAATTTGTTACACATTTTTTTCTCTCTTATTTTAACAGAATAAAAATATATTGAGGCCAAAGCATCTTAAAAATAAAAACACTGAAAGCTCTGTTACTGGCAGATATCCCGCTGTTATGTGGTCACATTCACTGTAATTCAGTGACCTAAATAACAGCAGGAGTATGTGGCAGCAATAGAAAGAGTTCAGTATGATCAAACTTTGATTTCTGTAGTCCTGCCTAAATCTGCAATGAATGTATGTTATATTTGCCAATAATACAATAACAGCTTTTTTAAAAAAAAAATCATTTTGTGGGTTGCTTTGATATATGATTTCTTTTATGGAAATTGTTATACCATGGCCTTGCACTAAACTCTGCAGACTGGATTTATAGCATTTTAAACAATTATGAGCACAAGCAAGAACACATATTTGGTTACATTTTATTTGTTTGTTACATCTGCACAAAGTACACGATACCCCCCAAAAAATTAGTGGGTCTAAGGAGGTGTCTGGGGCTTCGGAATTAATATTTATGACAACATTTAAATTCATTCCTTACCTGTGATTACCACAACATGCTTACGAGGAAATTCTCTCCTGGGTTGCAGGAAATTAGAAATCCCTCAGGCAATGGGAGGGGTAATAGAAATCCACGCACGCACACAAAATACACACACACACACACAACTTTTATTTTGTTCCAGTGGGTGTTTGACACATGCAAAATTCCCATGTATGGAATGGATCCATCTCTTGTCCTGGAATGATGCACAGTGCAGCATAACTAATTCTGGAGACAATTAGACACGGGTTGTCAAGAGCAAAGGCTTGGGGACCCCAGAGTGTGCGTTGGGCTACTGCTGGAGGCGAGCCAGCTAAAACCACGTAGTTTGCTATTGAGAACTCTGTCTGTCTCAATACACACAAAAAAAGTAAACATATAGCAATGCATTCACAAACATACACAACATTAAAAATAATCCTTGCATTTGATGTGTTATGTCAAAACATCTCAGAGTGCTTCACAAAGTTCTTTGTAAAATTGTATTCATCGGCCAATAGAGCAGTTAATTTGAGTAGCGTCGTCCTCTTGGCAACACATCCACATATATTTGATGTGATAAATATTGAAAATATCAAAAAATCACCCCAACAGTGTTTACCCTCCCACAAAAGGAATGCACTTTTATTTGCCACTGCCACAAACCTCCTAAATCTCCTACAAGCTGACCAGATAAAATTGCTACTTAATGCATGTAATTAGATGCTGTACAAGTGGAGCTATTTGGGATTGAATCCAACAAAACGCTCATGATGATGCCAGGCCCTTTATGTTTTATTGTTATAAGCCTCATCTCCAAATTTACTTAATAGCCACGAGAAACATATATGATAGACCTCAAGATTTGAAAGTACTGTACTCACACTGAGATGCTGAGATGGTTTGACAGACTTGATTGGCTCCTTTTCCCTTTTTGGCAATCACTCTTTAGTGCTCAGTAAACATATTAAAAGTTAACGTATATTGTTTGTTTGCAACATGCTTAAGAGTAGCTTTTTAAAAGATATTTATTTGGGAGTTTTCCCATACGTCATGGAGAGCGTGGATTTATATAAGGGCAGGTTTTAAGGTCCTGTTTTAAGCACAATTTTTGTACCATTCCATAATTATCAGCAACATTATCTAAGGAAATTTATGTATTTAACACTACTGCAATTTTTACTCCATTGGCAAAGTTTCTCTCATTTAACATCAAACAAAGTTAGCTCTACCTTGCCTAAAATAGAGTTTTGATTTTACTTGATTTTCAAAGAAAATCCTAGTGAAACTGATAAACCCTGATTATAATTCTTGTGGTTAATAATAACATTATCATAACTGTATCTCTTGGTTTGGTATATTTAAAAATATTTCTTTAAGGGAAATATTTAATTCAGGTAAATATATAAATATTTGTGTTAAGATGTGACATCTTGGAGTGCTCACTGGAAATATTTACATTTGTTTCAATATATTGAAAAGAAACACATTGGGGTGAAAACCCAGTAGCGTTCTAATGTTGTTTTTGTTACGGTTGGTTATACCGTTTGTTAATTCCTTGAACATGTTCCCACTTTGTGTCAGTTGAGCAAACATTGCTCTATTGAGACCTGCTGTTATCAAAGTCATATTTGGCGCAATCTATTACTCATTGGCTCATACCATGCATCCTCATTTCCTATTTCTTAGTCTTCCTCTATGAAATCTAAATCAGGTGCTCAGTGTTATGAAGTTAAAGTCTCAGGTCACAGAAAGTTCTTTCAGAAAGCAATAACCTATTTAAGTCATCCTATTGATACGTTCACAATCACTAAGAGCCACAATAAGCTGCAGGAAATGAGAACTCAATTGATTGCCACTCTTGGACATGGTTGCCATTTCTATGGTCTAATATTACTCTGTTGCAGCCGAGGGCAGTGACATTTCTTTATTAAATTTGATAAAATAACACAAAGTAAAGCTCCGTAGCTAACACAGTGAATGAGACGAGCCATACGCAGGCTTACATTTTTGTGCTGCTTCAAGTTTTTCTTGATCTGCTAGACTATTTGGTGGAATAATTTAATTAAAATTGAATAATAATAATAATCAAATAAGTAGCAAGTGTCAACCAGCTGTTGCTATTTCAAAAAAAATTACGTCTATTTCCTAGTTATCCTATTTCTTAAAATTTCCCTCCTAATCCAAATTCAACCACAAATTCTAATTAATATACTGCTCATCTCTTTGCAGTTTACAAGACATGGTTAAGTAAGCAAATTAGCTGTGGCTTTTGCCCATGTACCAATATTCATTTCATTTCTAATCAATTAGATTATATAAACACGTTGAAATGTTTATTTTTATATGAAGAGCGCTATATAACTGTAAGTTATTATTATAAGTCTGTGACACTTCATAGGTTTCTACTGTTATGTATACATTCCAATCAGGGAATCACTTGAGATGTTAACTTTTGGATTTCCTGGGGAATCCAATGCTTATGAATTGATACGATAAAATATCTTCCTGTTATCAGAAGTGTCAATAAACTTGGTGCCAAGTGGCATTTTAGCAGTAAGTAATTTTGGGGCAAGTTGTAATTGAAAAAGGCTGACACTCAAACATTTATCCTAGTCTGTTTTACACGAAGTGAACCGAAACAACTTTGATACTTACATTTGATATCGTGCCTTTCACATCAGGAGGAAAGCATTTCACAGAATTTTATTCTAAGTGTAGTGAGTATATTTTGCAGTGTAACGCGACAGTCAATTGTGAATGCAATGTCATCCAAACAGCTAAAAAGTGATTGGCCAGTTTTATTTGAGGGATTGTTCACCAGAATACCAGGAGAAACTCGTCTCGCTTTTCAAATACTGTTGTAGGATCTTTAACATTCAACTCAACAGGCAGCCCAGTCCTCGGTCTAATGTCTTAGACATAGTTTAGGCTGCATTGGAGTGTCAGCCTCGACTATATGAATTTAAAGTCCTGATGTCAGGCTTAACAACAACTTGCATTTATATAGAGCCCTCCACGCCAGATGGCATCTCAGAGCGCTTCACAATAGTGGAGCCCAGGGCCGAGCGAGAGGAAGGTGACCTTTGGCAAGGTCGAACAGAAAGGTCTTCAGTAGTGACCTGAAAATGGAAAAGGAACGGATGAGGCGAAGGGATTGAGGGAGGGAGTTCTAGAGTTTCAGGGCATAGTGGCTAAAGGCACGGCTGCCGATGGTGGAACGGAGGATTTGGGGGACAAGGAGGAGGCCAGACACAGTAGAGCAGAGGCAGAGGGTACTGCTGTGAGGAGAGAGGCGGTTAGAGAAATCGGGGGTTGTGGAGGGATTTGTGAGTGAGGATCTTGAAATCGATCTGCTCTGTGACAAGGAGCTACTGAAGTCTGACGAGGACTGGGGTATTCGGGGAGCAAAGTTTGGTTTGGGTGAGAATGCAGGCGGTGGGGTTCTACATGACCTGGATTTTGTGAATGGTGGCGGAGGGGAGACGGATGAGGAGGGCATTGGAGTAGTCCAGCCGAGAGGTGACAAAGGCATGGACCAGGGTTTGGGGAGCTTTTGAGGTGAGATATTGGCGGACACGGGCAATGTGGTGGAGATGGAAGAAGGCGGTGTTGGTGAGGGACCAGATGCGGGAAGGAAGTATAATTGGGGATCGAACCTGACGACTAGGTTGTGTACGGGTTCTGAGAGTTTTACGGGCAGGTCTGGTAGTTGGAGGAGGTGAGAGCCATGGGACTGAAGACATCGACAAGAGCCCAAAAGTATGGCTTCCATCTTGTTCAACGTTTAGCTGCTAGAAGCTTGCGCTCATCCAGCTTGATGTCTGACAGGCCGGCTGAAAGAACATCGGGGGACTGGGTGGTGGGGTGGGGATCGCAATTTGAGCTGGAAAAGTAGAGTTGGGTGTCATCCGCATATATGTGGAAGTTTACCCCGTGTCTGTGGATGAGATCACCAAGAGGGAACATGTAGATAAGGATAATATGTAGATGTAGAACATGTGAATCCACAACATTCTGACACAGAGGCCAGAAAATGCTACCAGGATAGTAGCCTAGTTGAGCCAGGCTGATGCAATCTTTTCCAGGTTTGTACGACTCAAGAGTAGTATAAAGACCAAGCCAACATTTCTCCGGAGTAAAATGGCAACGTTCCTTATTTCACGCTGATGTAAATTGTCACCACCAGGTGGCAGCACATGCGGGCGAGTGGTCGCTTCCTGCTGAGATCCCAGCTGAGATCCCATTTTTTATAACAAATCTGAGCTGGGCAATTTTGATTTTGTAAATTTCATCCCCAGTATTGGGCGTTAGTTTTTTTTTGCCAGATATTTATTTACCAGCATCGACCCGCTAAAGAGAGCTGAAATCTGTGCTTGTCTTGGCCCAAAAGTAACCTTTATTGATTGCCCTGGGTGTCTGTTTGGTTGCTCCCTTCCTTCTTTCAAGGTATGCCTCAAAATGTACCTCTTTGATCGCACTTTCGGACATCTTTCCCCACCTCACCCTCCCACCCCCTCAGCTCCCACCTTCAATGCCCAGCCAGAATTGTCCAGCAATATGGGACACCCTCCTGATCTGAAAGGCAATTCAAGTATCGGGTTTGAACCCCAGTTTTCCTTTCTACCCCGTTGCCCCAGTTTTCCTTTCTACATCTGTTGCCTGACCAGGAACACTTATTGTCATATTGCCCGCTGGAGTATTCCAATGCCCTCTTCGCTGCTTCCCCCAGCTCCAACATACACAAAATTCAATTAATTCAAAACTCCACCATCTGATACTCACCCGCACAAATCTCAGTACCCTCACCACACCAGTCCTTGCCAAGCTCCATTGGCTCCCAATCACCGAACAGATCGATTTCAAGATCCTCTTACTCATCTTCAAATCCCTTCATGCCCTCGCACCTCCCTACTTATTCAACCTACTTTACCACTCTACCACGTGCTGCCTCCACTCAGCTCGCTTTGGTCTCGTTTGTCCCTTGTCTTTTCCACTCCACCATCAATGTCCTTGCCTCCAGCCACCATGCCCCGAAAATCTGGAACTCTCTCCCTTAATTTCTCCACCTTGCCCCCTCCCTCCTCACATTTAAATCCCACCTAAAGACCTTCATTTTTAACAATCATGTTTACTGTCACCTCCCACTCTCTCTCCACTCCCGGCTTGGTGTCAGATTCCACCACTGTCAAGCGCTCCGGGATGCTACCATCTTTTATCCAAACTCTCACCTGTCTGCCTTGCTTCCTATCCGACCTTTCTCGAGTTTTCTCTTCACTCTTTAACAGCGTTCCATTCTGTAAATCCATTTCATTTGAATCTCATTTTTGTGACACATTTGCCTTCAGTTGTTCAAAGGATTAACACAAATTGGCTCCTGCGGCAGTCAGGTTTTTGACCTTTCTTCTGGGTTCAGGAAGTAAAGACATCGGTTCAAATTTTCTTCAATTCTCCAAATGTCTACTTTTATTATCCCCTTTCTCATGTTTGAACCAGCTTTTGTCCACATAATCCTCTTGGCTTTACCGGCAACACATCAGTAATAATACATTGCAATGTATGCAGTGGTCAGTGAAATACTTGTGAGGAAATCACATCTATATTACTGCAAACTAAAAAATGAACATCTCAAAACTGATGGCTGCTGCCAATAAAGCTCCTTTGGGATGAAAAAATATTTCCATGTGAACTATGTTTGGTAAGATTTGCAAGACTACATATAGACATTGGGAAATCCCATTACAAAGACATTAGGAACAAAAAGGCTATTTTTAGTTATTACTTTATAATAGACTCTGTTGTTAGAGAATATGCAGCATTCAGCAAGTTCAGTGATTAACAACTCTCTTTAACGCAAGGGAACTTGCTGTCGAATGAGTTTCATAATGAGAATTGCCATTTTTATTGATACTTTTATTTATATCAGTGGCAAGTATACCACTAATTTACTGCCAGAATAAACATGGGAGAGGATTACATACTCAATGCCTGTGCCTCTCACCATCCATTTGGTTTCTATTTGTTCCCCTGAATTACTAACTCATTCCTGGAGGGTTGTGCCAGTCACCCTCCAGAGTAGCAAGCCAAGCATAACAACAATAACAACGTGCATTTATATAGTGCCTTTCATGCATGGTAATGTCTTGGAGTGGTAGAAATAGGGAGGGAGTTACGATCTAATTATTGTTAACTTCACTAACCTGGACCTGGAGTGCTCTTATAATGTTATTTTTCCATTACAAATGCTAAGATTGGTAAGTTTACCAACAAATAGAGATAGCCTCAGAGTTCGCCCCTGAAAATCTGAGTTCAGCATTGACTCATTGAATTTAAGACCTTCTGATCTGTATTTTTCATTTTCATAACATTTTGTAAAGTTATGCTGTGTTTTCAGTCTTATGAGTCTGTGTCATTTTTCCCATTTGCGTGTGGTAGGAATTCTCTAGCCACTGTTGAGAACATTTGCACTAGGATATCCACTTAGCGCCATATGTTTCATGCAACAGGAAAGAGCCTATTAATGTCCAAAGTAATTGTGACACTTGGATCATAGTACAAGAGAGCAATTTTACGGAGGGATAATATGCATAGGAGCAATGTGTGATATGAGATCAAAAATAATAGGTGTTGTTTCTACAGTTCCTTGCAAAGAGGTAACACTGCCCATCAATAATAGATAATAATAATAAATAATAACATTTAGGGGCCTAAATGTCAAAACATTTCATAGGTGAATGATCAATTCACCTGGATGATAATTAGTCAGGACACTGGGAGAAATTCCCTTCTATTTTTACGTGGTATGGAATCTTTAATGGCCGCCTGAACAGGCAGACAGTACTACCATTTAATGACTCATCCAAAGGACCGAACCTCTGACCTTGTAGATCTCCGAAGCACATAACTGGAATCTCAGCCTAGACCTATGATCAAAAATACAACAAAAAAATGCACTTATATAATACCTTTCACATTGGGAGGACATCTCAAGGCACTGGACAATCAAGGGTTTGCGTTTAAACTGGGGATTGGAATCTAGAAGGGTGGAAATCAAGAGGGCTGGGGGTGGGAGACTGATCGAAGGTGTAGTCTGGAGATGGGCCTTGAAGGAGGCAAGGGAATAGGTGAGATGAAGAGATTCTGGGATGGAGTTGCTGAGGGTGGCAGAAGAAAGGATGAAGATCTGCCCACCGATGGGGTAGAGTGGGTGGGGTACATAGAGCAGGCCAGCACCTGAGTGGAGAGAGTGGGTGGGTTGGTAAGGTTTTAACAGTTTTAACAAGTTTTAACAAGGTTTGAAAAACTACTGTAACTATAAATAATAATACAATAATAATCCTTACATTTGATACAACGCTTTTCATGTCTTCTAGATGTCTCAAAATGCTTCACAGAAAATACTGTAAAGTGAATTGACCGTATATTCGTGGGTGAAACGCGGCTGTGAATTGCACACAACAGTGTCCCACAAACAGTTATGGATTGAAGTGACCAATTTTTAATTAATATTTTTACTAGAGGGATTATTATCAGGCATGTGGAATAACAAAACTTGCTTAAGGTTTCCACCTTTGAGATGTATCAATGCCAGAGGCATTCAAGTGGAGGCAGTGGGTAGCTGATTGGGGAGTAAGCAGGTCAGAGATAGAAGAAGCTAGAGCATGAAGGGATTTGATCATATATCTATTTCCAGAGTGCATATTATTGGAGCTATATCTTTTATTATTAGAATTTGCCATTGAACATTTGTCCTTGAGCTCAGTGGGTAGTCCTCTCACCTTTAGATCAGAAGGCTGTGAGTTCAAAACATAACCTCATACATTGTCTACAAACACATTGATAGAAATTATGCGTGAAGCTCTTTGAGACATTTTAACATTAAACTCACCATATCAAACACAAGTATTATTATTATTTATTACTATTATGTCAAGCTTCAGTGGCTAACAAATGTAAGAAAGCCTGGACTAATTTCTTAAGTTCCTTCCTCTCTGAAAGTGGCCGAACCTTTGCTAATTGTAGCCAGCTTCAGAAGGAGCATTGGAATGAGCTTGAGAGAAAATAACTTTATTAAGCAAAACAAATGGATTAAACAGGATGTAGTGATTTCATTTTGCCCGCAGGTGAAAACAAAGCTTACTCAAGCATATTGGGGTGAAAAATACAGCATGCCTTATGATAATTTTCAGGCAATAACTTAGAATGACTTTTAAGGTTGGAATCCCATAGTGGTTAGAGCACTCGCCTTGCAAGTGAAATGACCTGGTTTCAATTCCTGGGCAGGGTGAAACCTTAGGCAAGTTTCCTTACTCCACAGCCTCTGTTTAATGTGGCAGTAAGTAGTCCCTCACAGAAAAAATGTGGTCACTCACTTCATGAAAATTTGTGGAACACAGCAGTGCATAATCGGCTGTTGCATTTCGCCCACAAAATACAGTCAATCCTGTATACAATATATTCTGTGAATTGCTCTGAGACATCTCAACAACAAATGGTAACCCCCAGGGGTCTGTACTGGGGTCTCCGCTATTTGCCATATATATAAATGACTTGGTTGAATGAATAGAAAGTTTTTTTCTAAGTTTGCAGACGACACTAAGATCAGAGGCTCAGTAAGTAGTGTAGATGGAAGTAGGATGTTACAAAGGGACTTAGATTAAGTGAATGGGCAAAGCTGTGGCAGATGGAGTTCAATATAAGGAAGTTCAAGGTCATGGACAATGGACCGAAAAAAGATAAGGCAGAATATTTTACTTAACGGGGAGAAATTAAGAGCTGTGGAGGACCAAAAGATTTGGGTGTCTATATCCACAAATCACTATAAGCTAGTTCCCAGGTGCAAAACCTAATCAAAAAGGCAAATGGAAGGTTGGCCTTTATCTCGAGAGACCTGGAATACAAAGGGGAAGAAATGATGCTTCAGCTTTACAGAGCGTTAGTCAGTCCCCATCTGGAGACTGTGTTCAGTTTGGGCTCCACACCTCAGGAAAGATATATTGGCCCTGGAGGGGGTGCAGCACAGGTTCATCAGAATGTTACCAGGTCTAAAGGGTTAACCTATGAGAAAAGGTTGTGCAAACTTGGATTGTATTCCCTCGAGTTCAGAAGGTTGAGGGGTGATTTGATTGAGGTATTTAAGATGATAAAGGATAGAGTAGATAGAGAGAAGCTATTTCCTCTGGTGGGGGAATCCAAAACAAGGGGAAATAGTCTTAAAATTAGAACCAGGCCATTTAAAAGTGAAATCAGGAAGCGTTTTTTTCACTCAAAGGGTGGTAGAAATCTGGAATTCTCTCCATCAAAAGGCCATGGTTACTGGATCTACCCACACCTTCAAGAGTGAGGTTGGTAGATTTTCGGTAGGTCAGGGTATCAGGGGGTTTGGGGAGAAAGCGGGAAATTAGAATTCAAAGGATTAGTTGAGCTATGATCTAACTAAATGGCGGAACAGGCTCGAAGGGCTGAATGGCCGACTCCTGTTTCCATGTTCCAATAGCTGTAGCAGCTAGCATTCGAGTGACATTATGTTAACATTAAAATGCAGACAGTTCCATCACTTTGTCATAAGGCTTTGAGATATCTTTCAATTATGTGATAAGGCACTGTATGAAATGTAAGGATTATTATTATTATTGTCAATAATACTGGGAGAGAAGGGGAGTGGGTATTTCCCTGGACCATCTCCAGGAGGGAAAAATACCCACAGAGTGAAACATTAGTATATCACCTAACACATTTTTCAACCCATAAAGTATAGAATATATTTTATAATAATCCTTGCACTTAATAAAGCACCTTTCCATGTCATCAAGATGTCTCAAAGCACTTCACAGGATTTAATGTAAAGTCCAGCGGAACCTGAAATTCCACAAGGGCTTCCCCTTAAAACGAAAGATCGCTCAGTACTGACGAAAATCAGTTTTAATTTGGAAGCTGGTAGATTTATAAAACCTGCATTCAAAAAAACTTCTAAATTAAGACAATTTAAGAATCTTTTACAACAATGCAGAATTTAATTTTTTTAAAGTAATTTTAGAAGCAATTTTCCTAAAGTATCAAACAGCGCTTATGTAATATAAAAAGCAAGCATAGGAAGAATGTATCTTTATTTATCAATGAGTTTTAATCCTGGCAATATCTTCCATCCTGTACAGAGTGCAGCAGCTACATTCAGATACCCTATTAATATTCAATTAAATATTCTATTTGTATTCCAAGAACATCTGTGTCAGTTTTCCAATCCATTTTGCTGTTTGCTGCTCAGTATATTAGCTTCCAGACACTATTATTGCTTATTATTGTTTAATATTGGCCCACTGTTTAATACTCATAAAAGTAATTTATGTTTCTTAAATTAATGTATTACATGCCTCTGATTTACTAGCACCTGTTTTGTATTGCCACTAAAACATTGCAGACAGTACATCTGTTCAGAACAGCCTGTGTATCCAGATTGTTAGAAATTACAATAGTGCTGAATTTATTTTGCACTGCTAACTGGACGAAGTTTGAATAAAATTGTGTCAGACTTTAGTCTTGGTGTTGATACTGATATATATATATTGAAAAGATTTTATTATTCCACGTTCTCCAAAAATGTGCCTTTCTCACGAGTTTTAGGCTCTCTCAGCAGCGAACTCTGAATAAATGGGTGGAAAGCTGGCTTGCTCCCAATTCTCTTCCAATGTTGTTCCATTAATCACAGCTAATAAGTGCAAAAATACATCTTGGAATAACCCACCCTCTCACTTTCCCACCCTGGTGGTGAGCGAAGTCGTGCCTTGATTAATCCCCTCACCCAGCCAGACCATACAAGTTACCAATGAGCAATCATAGACGCAAACTCTCCTATCAGCTTTGTGATAATGATAATCATTACATCTGGTATAGCACTTTATCATGTCATCGAAACATCTCAAAGTGCTTCACTGGGAAGTGTATTTGTATGCTGTGTATTTATAGGCAAATACAGCAGTAAATTTGCATATGGCACACCAGCTATTTATCACCTTCTACAATAAAGAAATACAGTAAATGCTAGACACTAAGTCATTGGCTTAAATAGTCGCTATCACTAAAAAAAGCCATGTCTTCGGTGTCTTGGTCAATTCCCATGCAAAATGTTAATACGAAGCTCCATTTTGTTAGACTTCCTCAAATCTAAAATTGAGGCAAATCCGTTGAGCAACCTCTACCCCATCTACCACTAACCCCCCATTACCTCTCCTCCAGAATCCACCCCCCACCCACCCCCCATTACACAACTTTGACCCAATCTCTCCCTCCACGCTCTCTGCTCTCATCCACAAAATGAAACCCACCACCTGCTGCCTTGACCCCATCCCCACCAATCTCCTCATCTCCCAGCTCTACCTCCTAGCTCCCCACCTAACCAATATCATCAAACTTTCCCTATCCACCGGCATTGTTCCCACTCCTCTAAAAAGAGCAGTCATTTCCTCCATCCTGAAAAGTCCTACCCTGGACCCATCCCTACTCTCCAACTACCGCCCCATCTCCAACCTCCCATTCCTCTCTGAGGCACTGGACTGAATTGTTGCACCTCAGTATCGCTTCTTTCTCTCTTGCCATCCCTCTTTTATCACCTACAATCCGATTTCCATGCTGCCCATAGCAGAGAGACAGCCCTGGTCAAAGTCTCTAATGACATTTTAAACATCTATGACCAGGGCTCTCTCTGCCTCCTTGTCCTCCTCGACCTCTCTGCCGCCTTTGACACTGTCAACCACTCCACCCTCCTACACCGCCTCTACTCCCAGCTCAATCTTCATGGACGTGCCCTCATCTGGTTCGACTCCTACCTTTTTCACCATCTCCACTTTGTCGCCACCAATGGCTCCTTCTCCAACCCCCACAGTGTCACCTATGACATCCTCCAGGGCTCTGTCCTTGGCCCCCTACTTTTCAATATCTACATGCTCCCACCTTGGTAACATCACCCACAGGCAGGGTCAACGTCCACATGTATTCGGATGACACCCAACTCTATCTTTCTGCCACTACCATCGATTCCAGGACCAATGCTATCCTGACAGACTGCCTGTCAGACATTAAGTCCTTTCTTCAATTGAACGTCAACAGACCTAGTCCCTCCTGATTGGCTCATGCCAGTGCCTTCACACTTCAGGCACTGGCAGTATCAACCTCCATGGTTGCACAGTCCACCCCACCAAGCCAGTCAGGAACCTAGGTGTCTTGTTTGATCCTCAACTATCTTTCCTCCCCCAAATCCAAGCCATGACCCGCTCTGCTTTCCCGCACCTCTGCAATTTTGCTCGACTTCTACCTCACACCTCCGGCTACTGAAACCCTCATTCATGCCTTCATTACATGCAGGCTCAACTACGCCAAGGCCCGGCTTGTCGACCTTCTCAATTTCTCCCTCCATAGGCTGCAGATAATCCAGAACTCTGAGGATCATGTCTTCTACCTCTCCAAGTTCAATGACCCGATCTCCCCCATTCTTGCCCAACTCAATTGGCTCCCTATCATCCAGAGGATTCAATGCCTCACCTTCAAAGCCCTCTATGGCTTCACCCCATCCTACCTCTGCGACCTCCTAACCCCCTACCAACCTGCCCGACCCACTGCTCAGCAGGCTCCGGCCTGTTCCATGTCCCCCGACCCACTCGCCCCACTATCAGCGGATGAGCCTTCAGCCACTCTGCTGCTAACCACTGGAATTCCATCCTGTAGTCCCTCTGCCTCTCCCCCTCCCTGGCCTCCTTTAAGTCCCGCCTCAAGACCCTCCTCTTTGGTGCTCTGATCAGTCACCCCAAATCCTCTCCCTCCACCCTCCCCAATCCCGACGCCAGCTCGGGTCTGAAATACTGACGGTTCAGAGCCTTGGGACACCTCCCTGAATTGAAAGGCACTATACAAGTGTTATTTTGTTGTTGTTGTTGTAATATGTAAATAATCACATTCTAGAAATTCTTACAATTGCACTCATTGTAAAATCAGTTATATTAATTGCTGTGACTCGAAGCAAAGAGCAGCAAAGAGGCCGCTGAAACCTCTGACTCAACAGCTCAGAGATTTGAAATGTCATTTTTGGCCAGTCCTCACCAGGATAAGAGTGGAGCTTCGATGTGATCCTTGTGCTGTTGCTATATAAACTAGTGAAAAAATAAATGAATAATATAAGATGTAGCCCTGTGGGACCTTTGCATAATTCACCAATCTGGAGAAATAGTCGCAGAGTTATTTTCCATTGGAGTGATAATTTATTAGTTGCTTACATTACTTCCTGGTGTCTATCCTGATATTGCTCTTCAGAATCCTAAATCTATGATTATTTGCTTGTCTATCACCTTGGCATCTGTAAAAAAAATATATATTTTTAGGTTTACTTTCTCAATCTCATTTGGCATCTTCTTATAAACGTTTCTTTGCCAAGATCCCTTGCACAAGAGCCTGGATTGAGCAGCTGGTGCTGATTAAGCCTCTATGAAGGCAGATGCCCACCTGAAAGCTGATGAGGAAACTACGAGGCTTGGAGTGACAGCTGCTGGAAGGCATTACCTGGAGTCCAAATTTGCACCTGGAATCCACCTTGATTACCCTGCAGATAGGCAAGCAGCTAAAACTCCATATCTCTAACTGCTGGAATCATCGGTCAATGCGAAAGGATATATACCCAAGCTGTGCACAGATTTATCTCGAGGATTGTCGTACCTAGAGAAGGCACTAACTCGTATCTTGGGATCTTTAATGTCCACCTGAACAGGCAGGTAGGGACCTCAGCTTAATGTCTCACCCAAAGTTGAGCATTTCCAGCAATGAAAAGCTTTGACAGCAGCACTACACTGGAGTAGGAGGCAAGCTATTCCAGAGTGAGCTCATCTCCTGATGTCAAGCTTGAAACCACAACCTTCTGGCCCAGAGGTGAGTGAGGTAGGGGCCGTGGTTTGGTGCACAACGGGGAAAATTAAAATCTGTGCAAATTCTATTCAAGCTTATGAAATTCTGCTCATTTTACAAGTTAATGTATTGCATAGAATTACATAGACTCTTACAGCTTTGAAACAGGCAAGTTTATACTCCACATGAGTCTTCACTCATCCTGAGCTCCTCTCCCCAAAGCTGTCCCATACCCCTCTGTTTCCTTCTGCCTCGTGTATTTCTATCTCAAACAAAATGGTTCATAACGTAAAGTTGATCTGGTGTTGGCTATTACACAGAAATCATTGATACAGAGTCGAAAATGTCATCATTGAAAACCACTAGCCAAGTATGGCTGACAATTTACAAGGCTGATGTCAGTTTTAATTGGTCCGGCTCCAGGTTTCATTGGACTATGTCCAGTGATCCAGTGTTATTATAGTCCCCTGAGGGAGTTATATGTCCCCTCTGGAAAAATTACAAAATGGAGCTTTCAGCAACATTGTTCTGAAAAAATAATGGAGCTACACCCCTGGGTTTTATTAATTCATTTTTATTTAAAGGTGTACTATCCATTTTGCTGACCCACATAGTTCAGTGGTATGAGTACAAAAACATATCACAAAGTCCGCTATTTTCCTTTCATTTTAACTGCATAAAGACATTTCATGAAGTTGAGAAGTGTGCTGTAATGAAGATCAGTCCTTAGATTTTTTTTTCCTCATGGGAAACCGTGTCTGTAGGTTCTTGATGAAATTCATATCTGTTAAAATGACACAATGAAGCCCTCAGAAAGAGATTAGAAGAGGTAAAGTGATATTTCTCGTGGATATGATTGTGAGTGTTTTTAAAATAAAATCTTAAAATACGAAGGTGAGGATGAAAGGCTGCTGTAGGAGTGATAGGTATCAATGAGAAATATAAAAGCATCGCACATAAAAGTACTCAAATATCAGGACAAGATAATGGATAAGTTTCTTGTCTTTTTTCTATGAGAAGTTGATTCCTTTCTGTGTTGGCAAATGCACTGATCTTGCTAGTGTGAGCTTATATTCTCCCTCATCCCTGTTTTCTCCTGTGCAACCACGATTTGCATTCAAGGAAATGTGAGATATGTATGCAATGGAGCACTAGTATGAGTCTCTATGTAGAAATCCTCTTTCTAGTTGTTTGTATTCGTGGGATACTGTGGTGTGCAAATTTGCCGCTGAGTTCGCCAACCACACACACAGTCAGTAAACTTCACATCAAAACCTGTGAAGAGCTGTGATTCGCCCACCTAATGTAAAAAAACGTTATAGCAAATGTACCTATTATTATTCTTAGGTAATTCAATGTAATTCTGCATATTCAACAAATACAGAGAAATAAACATACTCCAAAATAACTACAAATGTAGAAAGAATGAAAATAATTTTATCCTTAAGACAATGCTCTCACCAGCAGATGATAATAATATACATATCAGCAATTACCCTGGAGATAGTTCCTTGAAACTTTTTCATAATTCTTATCTGGAACAACTAAAGGATGATCATCCAGGCACTGTACATCATCAACACCATCAAAATATTATGTCCAAGTATCCCTCGGGTATGGAAACTGTGAAGCAACTTGCAAATCAAGCTGACAAGGCAAGTGTCATGAATAGGGTGGCCAGTTGAGGTAGTTTATCCTCTTGCCCAGTTTCCGTTGCTGTTTATACTTTAACAAGGTGGAGAAAGATTTTTCCTGTGTGAACATCTGCCCAAAACACAATGATGCTCTGTAACTCCCTTCCTCACTTCCTTTGCCTCGCCCTCTCTCTTCCTGCTTTCAGGTCTCGGCTAAAGACCTTTCTGTTCAACCGCGCTTTCAGTCACTTTTTTCACCCTCTCACTGGCTCGGCCCCAGGATCCGTTATTGGGAAACGCTCTGAGACGCCATCTAGCGTGGAGGGCGCTATATAAATCCATGTTTTTGTTACACCACAGCTTCCTCTGAAGCCTGCACTCCAAGCCTGTTCATTCCTTGCATCCTGAATGGAAAGCTGCCCACAGCTTGTGGTGGACAAAAGCAGCCACCGTATCCTTGTTTGGTGGGGGTGGTGTGGTGTTATTTGAAGTACTTGGTGATGACACAGGTAGATGGGGAAAGAAAACAATTCCAATCACCAGGAATCTGGCAACCGAGTTGGGAGGCACAATTTTGATAAAAGTTTGCACATTCAAAGTGTTTGTTCTGCAGGAAAAAAAGGTTTCTTCTAACCCCCGCCACCAATTCTTCCAATGACATTGCTGAGCTGGTGCCCCTTGTTACTGATTTGCCAAGGAGTGGGAACAATCTTTCATTATCTATCCACTCCAAATCTTTCAGAATCTTGAAGACCTCTATTAAATCCAAAACACTTGGACTCCTTTGTGCCAGAATTCATCATCGATGACATCTGCTGAACAGAAAGCCTGGCTGGAAAATTACAAATCATTTACCATAAGATGAGACAACGCACGCAGACACAGACTCATCAGGGTTGCTCCTAATTAGTGGTTTAGGTTTGCCATGTGTGTGGAACACCCCACTGAGAAGGTCACATGTTACATAACATTCCCATTTTTAAAATCTCACTCAGGGAACCTCCCGTCTCCCCAGACATTGTTCTGAGTGTTTGCTCTGATATCAGTCCTGCAGCATTGCTCACTCTTCCAGGTTGCTTCTAATTAGTGGTTTAATTCTGCCATGCTTGAAGAATACCCACTGGGAGTGCTACACTTGACAACACATTGCTATTATTTGATAAAAGTTTTTGATAACTGTTGCTTAGATCTGCTCACTGACTGACAATGCACACAGTGCTGGACTGATTGTTCATGCTATTAAAGGGGCACATTCTTTCTTTTTCCATTCGGTACAAAGATACAATAGTAGATTGTATCATTGGTGTGTCTGTTAAGCGCAATATCACTTAAATATAATAATAATAATCCTTATATTTGATATAGCACTTTTCATGTCTTCTAGACATCTCAACGCGCTTCACAGAATATACCGTAAAGTGAATTCATTGTATATTTGTGGGTGAAACGCGGCAGCCAATAGTGCACAGCAGCATCCCCACAAACAGTCGTGGATTGAAATGACCCATTTATTATTGTTTTTTGTTTTATGTCACTATGGAAAAAATAACTTTTCATGGTCCTCTTCCCCCAAAAGAAAATATTTTGCATGTTTTGTTTTGCGTAAAGACACTGCACTGCCACTTTTAAACACAACAACAAACTCACATTTGTACAGCACCTGTCACATCGGAAGAATGTTCTGAGACGCATTCCTGGGAAGTGAACCAGTCTGTTAGACAGATCGGAATAGAGTTTGCTATGTCTGTGATGGTCATGTCTCTTCTCCATCCTCACCCCAGGAGATACACTTGCTGGGCTCACACACTACAGTGACATACTGGAGAGGACGGTACCTTTGGATCTGCACTCCTGTCAAATCAGCACCTTAAGGGAGTGGGAGGAAACAACAACAGCAACAAAATTATATTGGTAGACCGCCTTTCATATTGGGAGGACATCCCAAGGTGCTGAGCAGTCAGGGGTCAAGACCTGAGCATGGAGTGGGTGGGGGAAGGAAGGGGAAGATTGGGCGAGGGAGGGCAGAGAAGTAGGAAAGCTACTGAAGGCACTGTCGAAGAGGAGGCTCTTGAGACCAGTCTTCAAGGAGGCAAGGGATAAAAATGGGTGGAAAGAGAGCTCAAATAAAAAGGTTATCAATATTGGTTTGAAACTGTATTTGAAGAGAAGAGAATTGAAGGTTAACATTATGTTAGATTTGAGAATCAAACCTAATCTCTTAAATTCAGTGATTTAAATCACTTTACTATGCAGCAAGAATAAATGTACTAGAAAATAGTTATTTTGGCATTAATTACATTGAATCGTTTAAATCCTTCATTCTCCAACCCCACCATTAAAATAATTAAAGTGCAATGTTTTAACTGTGTTAACTAACTCAGACTCAGTAGATTTGGCAGAATATCATGTTTAATTGGTAAAATGGAACAACTATGATTCTATTATGGGACAAGTTCAGATAAATGTGTTGTTAATAAGCCTTCATAGTGCTGTATTCACTTGCAAATATGCAGTCACTATATTTTAAAGTAAATTTCCATGAAAAACTTCGATATGTTTTGACAGCATGATAAGATACTACATAAAATGCAGAGATTATTATTATAGTAATATAATAATCGTTGCATTTGGTATAGCGCTTTTCACATCTTATCGACATTCCAAAGCGCTTCACAGAATGTACTGTAAAGTGAATTGACTGTATATATTTGTGGGTGAATCGCGGCAGCCAATTGCGAACAGCAGTCTCCCACCAACAGTTGTGGATTGAAATGACCAATTTTATTATTGTGTGTTTTTTTTTTGAGAGATTATTATTAGGCGTGTGGAGTAAGGAAACTTGCCCAAGGTTTCGCCCTGACCTGCCTGGATTCGAACACAAGTCTCCCCAGCTTGGTCTCCCCAGCTTGCAAGAAAAGTGCTCTAACCACTGAGCCACAGGAGCTCTACAAGGATTGATCATTTGCACCTGCTGGAGTGCAAAACTTATTGGGCAAATGAAAGCAAACCAGATCAAATGCAATGATGAATATTATAATAATTCTTGCAGTTAATGTAGTATCTCGTATGTTGGGAGGTTAGCTCAGAGTGCTTCACAGGATATGCTGCCAAATATAGCAACTGTATATTTTTGCAGACTGATGTACCAGCCAATTAGCACACAATAGTTACAAGCAGCCATGAAGTGAATGACCAATTTTATGCCAATTTATTGGCACGTTACTGGGAGAAGCCCCTTCTCTTTTAGTGTTGTGCAATTGGGTTTCTAATGTCAATCTGAACAGACCCTATGTTTAACATGTCATGCAAAAGACGACACTTTTACCATTGCAGTGCATCTTTATGTGTCAGCCCAAACCACCAGTTCAAGGTTCTTCAAATATTAAATGCCTAAATATTTTAGGGAATACTCAAATACTCAAATATTTTATGAGTTTAGTCATCTCTTTGAAAAATGACTGATTATTTATGCCACATTTTAGGTCAGGTGGAAGTATTCAGAAGTACCCAGCTATCCTTAATCACAAACTGGTCTGCGAGTGCTACCATTCAAATGACATTTTGCTTGTTCCTGAATTCCTATCTAGGGTAGCCAGCCACTGAAAAAAACACCAGTTACATATTATGAGCCAAGAGTACATAGCCAGACCTGTGCAAACTTTGAAACTCTCTAAAAACAATAAAATTTGTACCTATATATAGCACCCTCCATACAGGGTGGCATCTCAGAGTGATGCCACCCTGTATCAGGGTGGCATCACTGATACAGGGCAGTGGGGGTGGGGCGAGCGTGCAAGGTGACCATAAGCACAGTTGATAAAATAAGGTTTTCAGGCGGGAATTGAAAAATGAGAAGGGGTGGGGGAAGGGATTGAGAGAGAGTGGCCAAAGGAGAGTGTAAAAAGAACAAAACAAATCAAATTTACCTAAAAACTTACTTGCTTTATTTACAAGGATTAATGTGTAATACCAAGGTTGTAAATCGTCCTTCTCATACTTCTAGTGATTTTATTCAAATCTGTGGGTGAAAACATATGGATATTTCAAGAGAATCTGCGATCTGTTTAAGTCATTGATGGTGAATATGTTAAATATATTGCTGTAGTACTACTGAGGTCTGTTGGAGAACTTAGTCTTTACATTGACGCAATTGAAACAACGGTTCTTTCAGGACATTTGGCCAATCACCAACATAATGTGAACAAGCTGATCTTTCCCTTCTGTCAATATAGCAATGACCTATGTATTGACTTCTTACTTTCGATCACATACATTGAAGATTCTTTCATTTCTGGTTATTTGCTTCAATTGTGAATATTAGCAATGCATAACTTGTATTAACAGATAATCTCTGAACCCAATATTACAAATTATAGGCCTGAAATTTCAGATAAGATTTTAAATTGAGTTCCTGTCTGTCTGTTCAGCTCGGTACCAGTTGAAAACAGAAGGCAGTTCCTTGCAGTGCAAGAAACTACGGGCTGCTGATTCCTGGGGAAGTAAAGAAGGCAAGAGGCCCAATGGTGAGGCCTATCATTCACAATTATTTCAATCTAGAAATATTTTTTCAAACAGCTTGGTTGTTTATCTGTCAGCTTGAGAGTGTAGTCATCATGGGATGGAAAATACGTACATCAAGGAGTTATATACACATAGTGGCCATCAGCTGCAAAGCCCTCCATTAGTGCTTTCAATAGGAAGTGGAGGGGAAAGTGTTGGGACACAAACGTGACTCTGCCAGGGATGTACTCTCAAATGTAAATTTGTATTGTTTTAGATGTGTGCATTATGCCACCCACAGCAACTCTGCTCTGACGGTCAATAAAAGTAGAACGTATGGAAGCGGAGATCATTGTGGGTTGAGGTAAAGCACATCCGGTTGCCTATTGAAAAAAAATTGGTAACTCAATTCACGTCTGTTTGTGGGACACTGTTATGCACGCTTGACCACAAAATATAAGATCAATTCACTTTACAGTATGTTCTGTGAAACACTTTAAGAAGTTTCAAAATTAATAAGGTTCTATATCAAACCCAAAGATTATTATTATTTATTATTATTATTATCTGCCACTATTGCTGTTTGTGATTCTGAATAATTATTTGCGGCTCCTTGTTACAGACATCTCACTTTCAGCTTGCAGCACCTCTTAAAAGGGCACCCTCTCCACGTTTGGCAAATTCTTTTTTTCATTTATTTATTTGCAAATGTACATCACAGCAAAATGAATTCTGTGAAACTGTGTCAACGTGTTCCTTTACACCAATGAAACTGATGCTTGACTCTTCCTGCTTTGCTTGTCTTTCTCCCAGAATAACAGAACGGTTTGCCAAACACTTTTCCAAAACTGCACTCCTTTAAGTATTCCCCAGTGCTGTAATTTTGACTAGCGATAATTTGCTACGGTTTGCTGAAGCCGTAAAAAAAAAAACGAACACAATGTTTTGTATTGTATTATTCAGGCCTGACTGTAACATGGGCTTTTCAGTGAAGGCTTTTGGAGACACTCAGAGCAGTTGAAACTGAGCAATTGTTACTGGCTCACATATTAAAATAATTATGCTATATTTTAACTAGATGCCAACTACAGAAGTCAGGATTAGTAAATCTGAACATTCCTGTCATGTTCGTACTGAGACATGGCAATATATTCTAAGCTCAGCATGTAAGTCTGCCTCTGCTCATCATATTTGCTCTCCATATTCATGATGGTTACAGTTTGAGAAGGAAACTCAGGATTTTAAATAATATTAATCACTACATATTCCTGCTGTATCAGGATTTGTATACATGTGTACATGTCTGGGGGTTGGGCGGGAGGGAGATTTCTAATAAGAGTGACAAGTAGGAGCAGTGGAGTTTGAAGGCGTGAGTTTGGTTGCCAATTTATACTGGCAGCCGTCTAGCTTGGCCACAGAATGAGACCTAACCCTGAGGTGGTTCTCATTGTCCCGGTGCCAATTTGGAACTTGCAGCTCCAGTAATTTACAGTGGCAAATGGAGGTTGGAGAATGCAACTTCCTTTTGTTGTTCTAAACAAGGCATTAGGGCATGACTCATTTACGCAGACACAGCCCTGATAAGAAAATAAAACAGTTATTCCCAGAGTTGATTCCAGGGCACCCCGGTTCCTGGTCAGTTCTTTTTATGTGTTCCTGATTCATTTGAATATTTTTAGAACATAGAAACAGGACGAGGCCATTCACCAGGTTAAGCCCCTTCTGCAAGTTTAGTTGATGATGGCAGGTCTTTTAACCTTGTTTCCCCTTTTTTCATATAGCCCTTAACAATCTTAGTTCCTAAATATGGAACACTTTCTATCTTCTTTTATTCCCACAAATGGTTCTGATTCTTTATACTTTGAGGACATCGTCCTGATGTGAAAAGTTCTCTACAAATGTAATTTTGTTTGTTGTTGTATAAAAAATACAGTATAAGGAAGCGTTGAACTATAAGATAGCCAATTGACCCATCAAACGCTTTCCACAGACTGCACAATACAAAGCATACTTTTCTAATAAATTAGCTGCACATTTGCTCTCCAGCAACCACTGACACTTAACATTAGGCTGGGTGAACAGTAATAGCAATGGATAAACTGAGTTTGGGCTGATATTAAATCAGGTTCCATCCGCAGTTATCCTTCCTCCCCACATCCAGCAGTCCATTACCAACTCCACTACATTGCCCATCTCTGCCAATACCTTACCCAACAACGGCTGAAACCCTGGTCCATACCCTTGTCACCTCTCTGCTGGACTATTCTAATACCCTCCTTGCCAGTCTCCCCTTTCCGCACCTTCCACAAAAGTCAGCTTGCACAAAACTCCACCACCCGCAGTCTCACCCGCACCAAACGTTGTACCCTGATTACCCCAGTCCTTGCCATACTGCACTGGTTCCCTGTTACAGAATGGATCGACTTCAAGATCTTCACACTTGCGTTTAAATCCCTCCACTCCTCTGCACCCCACTACCTCTCTAACCTCCTCTCTCCTCACAGCAACAACAACAACAACAATTTACATTTATAGAGCGCCTTTCACGTCGGGAGGACGTCCACTCACTGCTTCTGCTCTACCTGGTCCGGGCTCCTCCTTGGACTCAGAATCCTCCGCTCCATCATCGGCGACCATGCCTTCAGCCCCAAATGTTTGGAACTCTCTCCCTCCACCCCTTCACCTCAACCCCTCCTTTCCCATCTTCAGGTTGTGCCTGAAGACCTTTCTCTTTGACTGTGCTTAAGGTCACCTTCCCACTCCCCTGGCGCAACCTCGGGCTCTGCCATTGAGAAGCGCTCTGAGACGCCATTTGGTGTGGAGGGCACTATATAAGTACAAGTTGTTGTTGTATAAAATGATTTCACAGAAGTTTATTGTAAACCATGGAATTATTTGAAGTGACAGCGCAAAAGAAGAAGTAACCCATTTAAGAGTGATGTAGTAGATTAAGGAAATTCATTATTATTTTATAAATTAAGATTTTTTTTAACGAGTGCTATTTTAATATAAAATGGAAAACTTTATATTTGTAAAAAGTTTTATTAGAGATAACATGTGTTCTCCTCTAGGTCTCAAGTAAAGCTCCAGTCTTTATGAGCTCCTAAAATTTGTAAGATTTGTAAAAGTTTATATTGTCTGCTTTACAAACACATATTGGAATATTATGAATTCCACTCTAATGCACTGTTGAGTCAACTTCCATGTTTTATCACTGCGATGAAAGCTCATCATCCTTTTCTCACTCTCCAATTAATAGCAAAAATCATTGTCAATATTTTGTTCAACCCGGGAACAGCAAGGGAGATGGGGGTGAAATTTCATAAAGGAAATTCATTGACCCCAGTAGACAATAAGTGAAGACTTATCAAGATGAATCAAATCACTGACAATCAAAATGTCGCTCCATGAATATCACAGGCCAACTGTGGCAGAGAAGAACAGCCAGGAATGAGCAGTAAAGTCTTCAACACCCCACTTGCATTTATATAGTGCCCTTCTAATGGGTAACTGTGTTTCGGAGCATTTAACAGTAGGATGGTTTGGCACCGAGCTGGAAAGGGAAGGGAAGTGACTGAAGGCATGATTGAAGAACAAAGTATTCAGGTGTGATTTAACAACAGACAAAGATGGAGCAAAGTAGAGGGATTGAAGTAGGGAGTTCCAGGCTATACGAAAAAGTCAAGATGGAAATTTAAAGAATCATGCCCGAGAAATCTACTGGGCATGCTAGGGCAAATGATTTTGGTTCGATGGTGGGGCAGGTGGGTCAGGGGACATGGAGCAGGCTAGAGCCTACTGATTCAATAGAGATACTGGGTTGCAGAGGTAGGCTGGGCAAGGCGATGAAAGACTTTAAAGTGAGGATCAGCATTTTGAATTGAGTCTCGGGTCCAGACCCCTAACTGTTCAGCACCTTGGCACATCCTCCCAACATGAAAGGTGCTCTATAAATGCAATTTTGTTGTTGTTGTTGAATCCTCTGAATGATGGAAACGAGGTTGATAGGGTGCAGGAGAGGACACGAGTTGCAGAGTTCTGGAGCTGCAGCCTATGGAGGAAGGAGTTAGGAAGGCCGATAAGCATGGGTGGTCTCCAGTCTTATCAAGTGGGTTTTTCAGGGCATTGGCATAGTCAAGCCTGGACATGATGAAGGAATGAATGAGAGTTTCAGTGGGCTGAGGTGTGAGGTAGTGGTGGAGTTGGGCAATGTTGCGGAGGTGAGGGAAGGCAGAGCGGGTCATGGCATGGATTGCAGATGTTCGCAATGTCATTAGACACTTTGACCAGGGCTGCATCCGTGCTGTGGGAAGTACAGAACCCAGATTGGAGGGAATGGCTAGAAAGAAAAAAGCAAAGCTGGGATGCAATGATTCATTCCAGGGCCTTGGAGGGGAATGGGAGGTTGGGGATGGGTTGGTAACTGGGGAGTAGGAATGGGCCCAGGGAAGGTTTTTTCAGGATAGGGGTGATGACAGCTGTTTTTTCTGGGGTGGGAATGGTGCCAGTGGAGGAGGAGAGAGTGATTATGTCAATTAGGAGAGGAGCCAGAAAATGGAGCTGTGAGGTGATATGAGAGGTGGGAATGGTTTCGAGAGAGCAGGTGATGGGCTTCATTTTGGAGAATACTGTATAGTGGTGAGGAAGGAGCAAGAGAGATAGGGTCGAAGGTGTATAGGGGGCTGGTGGGGGGGTTGAGTCATGAGGGAGAGATAATGAGGTTGCGGTGGCCATGGTAGAGGTATCTGAATGGATCCGCTCGATTTTGGATTTGTGAAAGATTTCATCGCAGTTAGAATTGGAGGAGAGGATGGGCGAGTCGTGGGAAAGTGGACAGAAGAGATGGTTAGCGGTGGAGAAGAGGAACCTGAGAATATCCTTGGCCTCCAAGATTATCTTGGCATAGAAGGAAGAGTTGGCAGGAGTGAGGGCAGAGATCTTAGTATGATCAAGTAGAATTTTCCGATGGACTGTTAGTTTGGATTTGGTCCAGGTGTGTTTGGTAGCTCACACTTGTGCCTTCAGGGATTGGAGATGACTGATGTACTAAGGGGATTTACGGGAGTATGAAGTGATTCAGGAGATGAGGGGGCCAGGGAGTCAAGGATGGAGGAGAGGGAGTTGTGGAGAAAAGAGAGCAAAGAGAATAGATTGATCTGTGAGGGCCAGAGGGGTAGGAGTTCAGATGACTCCAGGGCAGCAGAGAGAGAGCGGGAGAAGATTTTTTTCCAGGGGCCGTACGTTGAGTGGGGGGAAGGGTTAAGGGAAATAAAGTGGTGGTCTGAAATGGCTTTTCCAGTGATTCTGATGTCCGACGGTGAGGCCCCGGGTGATCACAAGGTCAAGTGGACAGTCATGGAGGTGGGTGGCGGAGTGGATGTGGAGAGGTTAAGGGAGGATGGAGGAGAAGTTCGCAGAGGTGGAGCAGGAAGGGGAGAATGGAGGTTGAAGTCGGCTAAGATGCGGAAGTGTTCACAGCAGAGGCAGATGGAAGATAGGAGGGTAGAGATGTCCAAGAGGAAGGTGGGGGAGGACTTGGACGAACAGTAGACAAGCAAGATTTTGAGGGAAAGACTGGAGTGGTGGTAGAGGGTAAGGTGCTCAAAGGAGGGGAAGGTTCCAGAGGAATAAGGTGGAAGGCCTAGTGGGTACTGAGAGATGAGAGTCATACTGCCACCACAGTGGTTAGGCCATGTGGATTTGGTGAAAGGTGGAGCTGGGTGGTGTGGATTCGTTCAGTGGGAAGGTGTCACCTGGGGTTTCGATGAAGGCGAGGATATCAATCTTTTCCTCGATGGTGAGGTCATGGATTGTAAGTGACTTGTTAGAGAGCGAATGGACATTTTGTAGACCAATGCAGAACAACAACATCCTTCACTTAGGACAATGTCTCAGAGCACATCATACATAGATTGTGAGGATCATTTCCTAATTGTGAAATATCTGAGCTCTGGATAATTAGACATGCTTGTGTTTAGCAGAATTCATTTGAAGAGTAGGATGGCTTTGAAATACACTGAGCAGCCAAATCTGTCCTCTGCCTGAACTTTCCCCTTTTCCAGTGTGAGTAGCGATGTCCACTTTTTTGTATCAGAACTGACGAAGGGTTATGGACCCGAAATGTTGACTCACTTTCCTTCCTCCATAGATGCTGCCTGACCTGCTGAGTGTCCACCTGACGTGAAAGGCGCTTTACAAATGTAATTGTTGTTCCCATTTTGTCTCCCAGTTTTGGTGTTTGTTTCAGCAGCAAGTTGCTTTAATAATAACAATCCTTGCATTTGATATAGTGCTTTATCGGTTACCGCTCAATAGTCCGAAGGTTTGTTAGTCCGAAGCTTCCCCTAACCCTAACCCTAAACTTTGGACTCATGAACCTTCGGACTATCGCACCAAATGTTTGAATTAATGAACCTTATTTCATTGTCGGTTCGGACTATCGAGAGGTAACCACAGTAACCGCCCCGGGTATAGGAAATTTGTGTGTTCGGATTATCGAACCTTTGGACTAATGAACCTTCGGACTGTCGAGTGCCCCCCACTTTATCACATCTTCAAAATGGCTCAAAGCGCTTCACAGATTACACCGTACAGTGAATTGACTGTGTATTTTGTGGGTTTTTTAAATGAGTCCGCCGTCCCGGCCTCAACCACCCATCCTGGCATCCAGTCATTTGAGTACTTTCTGAGTAAAGAAAAACTTTCTGATGGCTGTCCTCATTAAAGATTGGCCCATGTTAATTATATCACCCTTATCATAGGTGCAATTCTTAACAACCATCTGAAGAAAAGGCACTGTTTACACATCCATCTCTTGTTTACCCCTGTTGTATAATTTCCATCTATAGACAGTAATTAGGTGCATTGCAGTCTTGCTGCTTTCAAAACAACGTGAGGCATATCCTTGAAGAAAAGGGAATCTTTGGCTTAAGTTTGCCAAGGGAAACTCTGAGAATCTATGTTTGCCAAAGGGCAACGTGAAACTCTTCCTGATTTCCAGGGTAATGACTGTAGCAGACAAGTTTCCTTTAAGAGGCCGGATGAGACCTTTTCCAACCACCCCCTTCTCCCTGGGTGGGAGAGGAGGGAGGGGGAGAGACCAGGGGAGGGGAGGGAGGTAACTGACTGACTGATGGGCGGTCTCCAGTCTTACCCAGTGGGTTGCTCAGTGACAGACGCTGTGTGTGAAACTGACACACTACACACAACACAGCAACAAGTGTGGAGTGCACACAGTGAATACACACTCTCTCTCTCACACACGCACACACTCATTCCTTGTCCCATCTACACCAAAGCCACAGCTCTCATCGGGATCTCTCTCTCTCTCCCTCTACATCTGCACTGCCAGCTTAGATCTCGAGAAGGATGGGTTGAGTGAGTGAGAGTGAGTGAGAAGGAGCATGCATGTGTCTGATGCCCCCAGCAAGGAATCAAGGCAGCCAGAGAAGAAGCACAAGAAGCAGAAGGAGGACAAGAAGAAGGAGAGAGGAACCAAAGGGGAGGAGGAGAGGAGCAAGGCGCACAGCCTCCCGTGGATTATATTTGAGCTGCTGCTGGGGTGGGTGGGAGGCGGGGAGGGAAGGGGAAGGGAAGGAGGTGTTTTATTCCCATGTCTGGAAAGTGATTGCAGCCGCTGTGAGCCGGAGTGACTGAGTGAGTGAGAAGGAAAGGCAGCACATCCAGAGGTTTCATGTGAGAAGCAGGGATTGGCGTCCAGTCCCGGATCCCGAGCTGGTTTGGGTGTATTGTTTTCTCCCCCCTCCCCCCCCCCCCCTCTCCCCTCTCCCACACTCCCCACCCCCCCCCCCCCACACCCCTCTCTCCCTGTGCCTGGAGTTGGGAATGTTGTGGTGCTGCTGTGGGATGTTTATAGTATGAATCCTGGAGGATGGGAGCCAACAATGGGAAGCAGTGCGGCAGTGAGGGTGAGTGTCGCATCACCAACCTGAGCCTTGAGCAATCACACACACACACACACATGTATATGTATACTGTATATATATACATTATATTGCATAGAAAAGTTACAGCGGCTGGGGGTGTATTCCCAGTGAGAGAAAGAGAGGGAGAGAGATTAAAGTTGGTGGAGACCCAGCCCATCTTTTGCAGCGAATTGCATTTGTGTTAATATAAAGCTGTCTGTGATGGTGGGGGGGGGGGGGGCGCTAACACAGGTATGTATGTATGTATGTATGTATGTGTGTGTGTGTGTGTGTTTGTATGTGTGTGTATGGATGTGTGTGTATGTATATGTGTGTGTATGTATGTATGTGTGTGTGTATGTATGCATCTATGTATGTATGTGTGTGTGTGTGTGTATGTATGTATGCATGCATCTATGTATGTATGTGTGTGTGGGAGTGTATGTATGTATGCATGCATCTATGTATGTATGTATGTGTGTGTGGGAGTGTATGAAGCTTGCTCTGTTCCCCCAGCACCCTGTGTTCAGAGCTCCCCTTTGGCACTTACATTGGGTCTGATTCGCTGTCTGTGCCCGGCTGGAACGGGAAGGAAAGTGACCTGAACTGCCCCGGGCTGTAGTGACTGGGAGGGAACAGTGGGGATCAGTTGTCATGAGGCTGGTTTGAAGCAGGGGCTCAGGATAACGCGGGATTGGAGGTTCATCTTCTCCCTCCAAACATGAGAGAGAGAGAGGCAGATGCGAGAGAGAGACAGACAGACGCCAGAGAGAGACAGACACAGAGAGAGACAGATGCCAGAGAGACAGACACAGAGAGAGAGAGACACAGAGAGAGAGACAGACGCCAGAGAGAGACAGACACAGAGGGAGACAGACGCCAGAGAGAGACAGACGCCACAGAGAGACAGACACAGAGAGAGGCAGAGACAGAGAGAGAGGCAGACGCCAGAGAGAGACAGACGCAGAGAGAGACAGACACAGAGAGAGACAGACACGGAGAGAGACAAACGCCAGAGAGAGACAGACGCAGAGAGAGACAGACACAGAGAGAGACAGACACGGAGAGAGACAAACGCCAGAGAGAGACAGACGCAGAGAGAGACAGACGCAGAGAGAGACAGACACAGAGAGAGACAGACACGGAGAGAGACAAACGCCAGAGAGAGACAGACGCAGAGAGAGACAGACGCAGAGAGAGACAGACACAGAGAGAGACAGACACGGAGAGAGACAAACGCCAGAGAGAGACAGACGCAGAGAGAGACAGACGCAGAGAGAGACAGAGAGAGAGGCAGACGCCAGAGAGAGACAGACGCAGAGAGAGACAGACACAGAGAGAGACAGACGCAAGAGAGAGACAGACACAGAGAGAGACAGACGCCAGAGAGAGACAGACACGGAGAGAGACAAACGCCAGAGAGAGACAGACACAGAGAGAGACAGACGCAAGAGAGAGACAGACACAGAGAGAGACAGACGCAAGAGAGCGACAGACGCCAGAGAGAGACAGACGCAGAGGCCAGCAATCTGTGTGTGTTACAGTACAGAAAACACAAACACACATCCCCTGAGGTGTCAAGCCATGTAGATTTGTGAGCCCAGAAGCCTGGTGTGAGAGTCACTGTGTGAGATGGCACAGGACAGGGTTGAGGAGATTGGACCCAGAGGATCCAGTCCTTGTTGTTGTTGTTGTTGTTGTCGGTGCTGCCCTTTGTTGGGTGAACATGTGTTGGCTTGTGGAGGTTGGGGAGTTGCGGTGCGGGGTGTGGAACACGTCACTGCACTCAATGTTTAGGACTTAGCAGCATTGAAACCTTGGCCCTGACATTTAAAGCTGCACCGGCTCACACAGTCAGACTGTGAGGGTCAGAGCTAACAGGACACACATATACACACACACACGCACAAACACACACACAGACACACATGTACCCCCCCCCACACACACACAGAGATACACACCTACCCAGACACACACACACACACACAGACAGACACACATGTACCCCCCACACACAGAGATACACACCTACCCAGACACACACACACATATATATCCACCCCACCCCCACACACACAGATATATATTTATCCCGCACAAATACATACCCCCCCCCACACACATAACGGCCCCCCACCTCTCATATACATACACTACCCCACATACCTACAAATGCACATACCTACAAACACACATACCTGTGCACATATACCCCCCACCCTCCCACACACACATACCCCCCCACACGCACCACGCCTACTCACAGATACATACTCCCCCCCCCCCTCCCCCCCACACATACATACCCACACACACACATACATATCCACATACATACCGACACACACACACATATACATACCTCTTCCACCCCACACATACACACATATGCACTTAAGGTAATTGATTTTGAAGGTGCTACATTCAGGGATTCAGGTCTCACACTGCTTTTTTTTACTTAGCACTATTTATGCAACAACAGCAACAAGATGACGTGTGTATAGCTAGCAGCGTCTGGCGCCGGGTTCCCCACATGGAGAGTTTTGATTGTACGTGGCTGGTTGTACTTGAACACACTGAGCAGAGACGTGTAACACCTGAGGCTTTTAGCACCTGCTGATGCCTGGAGCAAGCTTGGCATGTCACCCGTCACCTCGGTCATCACGGTGTTTAGAAGTAGGCAAACCAGACTGAGAGTCCCATGCATCCCACCTACACCGGGAAATCCCAGAGATAGATTGTTGGAGTGGAATGCACTCTCTCTTTCTGGAGGGACGCATCCTGCTTACAATAATACCAATAACAATCCTCCTAATTCATACAGCGCCTTATCACGTCTTTGCAACGTCTCAAAGCACTTCACAGAATACACTGTAAAGTGAAATGACTGTTTATTGTGTGGGCGAAACACTTACCTAATTCTGGAAAGTATTAGGTGCAAGTTGGACAAGAATCCAAGGCTTTGAGACCCCAGAGTGTTTGTTAGGGTACTGCTGGGGTCTGTCCAGCTGAAACCGCATAGCTTGCCATTGCTAGTACCGTCTGGCAAATTTTCACGTTACTTAGTACTAGCTAGTACTACCCTACCCATTAGGCCTTTAGCTTGCAGGGTTAACGGGAGATGAGTGGGAAGACTCTCTGCCCTCAGTGTCTGGTCTGTCCTTCCAAGACCTGCCAATGAACCAAGCTGGCTGACACCTGGGGTGCTGTGGACCCACCCGGCTCAGGAACGGGCGAGAGACGGCCACAGAGGGTGGGCTCGATTCCATTGCCAAACATGTCACCTGAGAGCCAGTTCAGCTCAAGAAGATCAAGGGAGGCAACACAGCAGAGTCTGGGTCTGAAGCCCCTCTGTGACAGATACCGTCTCATCCGGAAATTCCTCTGCTTATAACCCCGCATCCCGCCCTTCAGTTCATTATTACAATAGCAGCTACAATTGAAACGCATGACAGGACTCGATACAAAATTCTTGCCAGAGTTGTGATGTGGTGGTGGGGAGGTGGGTGGGAGGGAGGGAGGGAGGTTGGAGGGAAGGAAAGTGGGGCTTTCAGATAGCGCTCAGAAGAACAAACACTTGCTAGTTTCCCTCTCCCTAACGTAAGGTCAACTGAGGCCAATTGTTGCCTACACATGTTTCTTGTCTGAGTCCGGCTAACTCAGTACATATGGAGATTTAAATCTGCAACATTTCTGTTCATATGGCCCAGTGCACACCGGGTGGCCATACATTTACCTACTAGGCTTCGTGAGGAACTGCAACCCGTTTTTTTGTTGAACAATTCCCCCCCCCCACTTTGGTTTTTCCAAACTAGAAAGGCTTTATCCAATTGCTGCATAGATTTTATAGAGAAAAATCTACATTGAAAGGAATTCAAGGAATTTTGCGCCAGGTGTCAGCCTGGTTATCTTGCCTTTGAATCAGAAGGCTGTGGTTTCAAGCCCCATGTCGGGCCTTTGAACTCACAGTTGACGCACCAGTACAGTGTTGAGGGAGAGTTGCTGTGTTGGCGGTGTCACCTTTCAGATGAAACATTAACTAGTTGTGATTACATTTTGAAAATAATTTCGGTGAATACGAATTAGAAAATTAACAAAGATTTTTTATACATTGTCTTTTTAAAGTTGACTTTAAGGGCATGTCAATGTGTTTCTGCCTGACAAGAATTTGTTTAAAGTATATATGAATCTCCACCAAAAATGAAGTCAGAGAGATTATAATTACAGTTCAGTGCTTGGTACTGTGATCCCTCAAATTATCATGGTAACTACTTTCAAGTATTATAAAGTTGCTCCAACTAAATCTTGGAGAAAACATATTTGAATGTTGAATATCATGAATTTGATGTTTAATGGTTACCAGCAAGGAATAGTAGGACTGCAGGCTGGTTTAAAGATCAACATTAGTTATTATGTTTTTTACGTGATGTACATTGTTTCAAAGTGTTAATCTGATTGAAATGTTCTGGATACTTTAAACAGGGTGATACTAGAATGACAGTACTGTATTTAGGCATCATCTATTATTTTCCCAGTCTGCTCTTCTGATAAAGATTATAATGTTTGGTAGATATAGTTATACAGATGTCATCAGGAGTCATCAGTAGCTCAGTGGTTAAAGCACTCGCCTTACAAGCGTTCAATTCCAGGCAGGATGAAACCTTGGGCAAGTTTCCTTACTCCACATGCCTAATAATAATCCCTCAAAAAACAATAATAAATTGGTCATTTCAATCCATGACTGTTTATAGGACACTGCCCTGTGCAATTGGCTGCCGCATTTTAACAACAGCAACAACAACTTTGATTTATATAGTGCCCTCCACGCTGGATGGCGTCTCAGAACGCATCAACAATAGCTTAGTTCCTTTCCCAGCAAATCAGGGTGAAAGCCTGAGCAGGTTTCCTTACTCCATAAACCTGATAATAATCCCTCAATAACATAAATTGTAATAAATTGGTCACTTCAATCCATGACTGTTTGTGGGACGCTGCTGTGCGCAATTGGCTGCCGCGTTTCGCCCACATATATACAGTCAACTCACTTTACAGTAAATTCTGTGACGTGCTTTATGACGTCTAGGAGATGTGTAAAGCACTGTATCAAATGCATTAATAATTATTAATATTATTCTCGTGCATTCAGCCTGTGAATGTGGGCAAGCAATTCTACTGCAGAGCTGGCACAATCATGTTCTTGCCTTACATCCATATATACATTCTCCAGCAGTGGGTCACTGGATCACAGTCGAAAACAGTGAACTCGGCTAAATTTCTCTCTTCCCAATTTAGGGATCATGAAGCCAATTGTGATTTCTCATTTTCCCTCCCCTATCTGGGTTCGATTCCAGGCCGGGTGAAACCTTGGGCAAGTTTTCTTACTCCACATGCCTGATAATAATCCCTCAAAAACAAAACAATAATAATTTGATTACTCAATCCACTACTGGTTATGGGACATCACTGTGCACAATTTGAGGGATTTGCATTTTGCACACAAATATAATCAATTCACTTTATAGTGTGCTCTGTGAAGTGCTTTAAAAAACTGTGAAAAGCGCGATATGAAATGCAAGGATTATTATTATTACGTCTCAACGCACTTCATGCGATTACCAGTAAAGTGTAGTGACTGTATTTATTAGGCAAAATCAAGACCAAGGATTAAACTTGGAATCCTCTGTGATTGTCCGTCTTATTGCCCACAGTGCATTTCCGTTCCTGGTTATTGAGGGAGTTTTAGTTATCATGGTTGTGCAATGGTTCATAAAAAATGTCAGTACATGTTGTATGTTGTAACCTGGGAAAATTTACATAAAGAGTTAGAAACTATACCACTATGTTAGAAAATAGAATTCAGCCAGGACTGTCACTGTTTGCTATCCATCCACCGTCCAATAAAACCTTCACAGAAATGGAACTCATGGTTCTATCAGTACAGTTTTTCCAATGCTCCTCTTGTTTTTTTCCTATTGTGATCTGTCATCTCTTTCAGTTAAATTTTATATTTCAGTTGGGGGCTACCAAGGGGGGAAACAAAACTTTTTCCCACTTTTTACACCCAGTTTCAACATAAAGCACGTGGGCCAGGAACAGTACAGATTGTATGTAGGACAAAGAAAACTCCCTCTATTTTGCTCCAATAATGTTTTCTTTCCAATGCCAGATAAATATTCTTGCTGGAACAGTATGACATTTTCCATTTTGCAAACCAGATATCTTTATGATTCCTCAGTGTGAGTATGGTGGATGGCTTAGTGTGGACCTAAGGACAGGTTTATGTCCATAGTTATGTTACATCTACTAGAAACTGGATCAGGACTCTCCAAACTCACTTTGCTTAGCACTGCACTTTTTTCAGCCATCAGATCTGGCTCAAGCTCATATCCTACAGATGAAAGAACACCTTATTGCACTAACTGACTATGCAAACCAGTTTACCTCTCTTCAATATTACCCAAAGACAGACTATTGCCACTGGGACTCTTTAGAACATCAACTGGTTTGAAAGAATCAAGATGAATCGTGATGTCCTTTTTAAAATAGCTTTTTTAAACTTAGTTTTGGACTTCTGGTGATGTGATTGGGTTAAAGGAGTCACAAAGCTTAATTGAATGAGGGAACTCTGATATCATACAAATACACTATATATTTATACAGCAATGTTCACAATGGGAGGCTATCTCAAAGCATTTGGTATTATGACTCCTACACAACCAAAACCAGCTGCATTAATGACAGGATTACTGATATTAGTCAATCAGCTATCTCACACTACAGGTAGACCCCGCTTACCAAACGCCTGGTTACCGAAACTTCACTATAACGAGGGTTTGTATTTGTACCTCCTATGCGCTTAGCGAAGGCTGCGTTCGCTATAGCGAAAGTTTAAAACTCGTGCGCTTCTCGTCTCCCGGCCGCCCCTGCAACACACGCTCGGTCTCAGTCGACGAAGCTACATACACTTACTTCAGTCTGATACCTAAATGCCCATTAGCAACATTGCCAACCCCATAGAAGAAAAGGAAGTCCATCACGTTGGAAATGAAGATGGATCAAAGACCAGAACGAACGCCATTGCCCCCTCTTCACTAGTATAATCCAAGAGAAGGCCCGTACAGTATGGGAGGAGCTTAAGCGGCAGGATGCTAGGCAACCACATGATGCTACTCGGAAAAAGCCAGCGGAGACTTTTGCTGCTAGCAACGGGCGGCTTGATCGTTTTCGAAAGCGGTACAAGCTCCATTCTATCAAGATGTGCGGGGAAGCTGCTAGTGCAGATGTTGCTGCTGCCGAACATTATTCAGATGAACTTAGAAAAATCATTAAGGAGGTAGGTTATACACCACAACAAATTTTCAACTTCGATGAAACAGGGCTTAATTGGAAGAAGTTACCTGAGAAGACTTACATCTCCATAAATGAGAAATCGGCCCTTGGAAAGCTTACAACTGAAGAAATTCAGGATTTAACGAAGGAACAGACAGCTGAGAATTTATGTGAGGAGCCTAAGATTCTTAGTTTGAACGTTTTGAAAGCCTTTCTTTCGAAAATAGATGAAGCAATTAATATTTGCAAAGACAATGATCCTGAAATGGATCGTAGCATTTAGGTTGCCCATGGCATCAAGCAAACTTTTCCTTGCTACCAAGATTTATATGAAGAAAAGAAGAAAAACTGTCGACAGTCTTCCATCAACAGTTTCTTTAAGCCGACATCGTCCAAAGAACCAGTACCAAGTACGTCCGCTGACTATACAGAACCTATTGCTTTCTCACCAGATTCTCCTGATTCTCCAGCCTCTTCCTCCTCCCACTCCTCCTCCAGCAACAATTAAAACAAAGATCTCCTCCCTACTCACCTCATCTTATTACGGGAAGTATGGGAACTTTCGTTTCGTTACTGTACTGTGTTAAAAGTTTACTAAATAAAATACTGTTCAGGTAAACAAAACAAACATTTTCATCTTGTATTCTTTCATCTTTTCATCTTGTAATTAAAGTATTACAGCCTTCAATAGCAGTTCTACCTACCTTATGCCTTCGCTAACATTTGTGGTACACCACAAATGTTAGCGCTAGGCACCGCTGGGAACGAAACAGATTTTTTTCACATACGGAAACACAGTAGGGACCTCCTACCCGCTTAACGAAATTCTCGCTTTACGAGGAGTTTCGAAGTCCCTAAACCCTTCGTTAAGCAGGGTCTACCTGTATTAGGATTAGTCATTTGTTCAAGTCAGTATTACTGATGATGTTGTCAGTACTGTACTCAGTTTCTAACTAATAATGTTGTTTAAAAAAAAAACGAATTGGCTAAAATTTCTTCGATATTCATCTTCATGTTTTTTCTATAGCTGCAGCAGACATAGGTAATGTAAAGTAAAAACTAGTTCTGTAGGCAACTTTCTAGGAAATATAGTCTATGGTATAATTTGTGATTTTATTAATGGGACCGCACTATAATATGTTGGAGTAAGAGGCAGGTATTGTTTGAAATAGGTTGTCTTTTATTGAATTGGAGAAAAAAGGAATACACAATAGACAAAAGCCTCCACATAACATCACACAAATGTTTTACACTCTGTGTTACCATTTTCATTGTGTGTCCTTTCAGTATCCTTGTTTTATCTGCTTTATAATATACATGATTGTTCCATATCCCTCATACTTGAGGATGATGGTGCCAACAACGAGGGGAGCATGAGTTTATGGGAATAATAATAATAATCTTGCTATTTGATTATAGCACTTTTCAGTATGTCGCCCGCATACTCACCCGCTCTAAGCTTTGCTCCCCCATTACCCCAGTCCTTGCCAGACTTCACTGGCTCCCTATCCCAGAGAGGATCGACTTCAAGATCCTCACCCTTATTTTCAAATCCCTCCTCTCCTCTGCACCCCCCTATCTCTCTGATCTCCTCTCCCCCCAACCCAGCATCCGCTGCCTTCGCTCCTCTGGGTCTGGCCTCCTCCATGTCCCCCGAGTCCTCCGCTCCACCTTCGGCGGCCGTGCCTTCAGCCACTACGCCCCGAAGCTCTGGAACTCCCTTCCTCACTCGCTTTGCCTCGCCCCCTCTCTTCCCAGTTTCAGGTCACAGTTGAAGACCTTTCTCTTCGACCGAGCTTTTGGTCACCTTCCTGCCCCTGCCCCTGGCTCGGTCCCGGGATCCGCTACTGTGAAGCGCTCTGAGACGCCGTCCGGCGTGGAGGGCGCTATCTAAATCGAAGTTGTTGTTGTTCATGTTTTCTAGACGTCTCAAAATGCTTCACAGAATACACTGTAAAGTGAATTGACTGTATATTTATGGGTGATATGTGGCAGGCAATTGCACACAGCAGTGTCCCACAAACAGTCGTGGATTGAATTGACTGATTTTTTTTTGAGGGATTATTATTAGGCGTGTGGAGTAAGAAAACTTGCCTAAGGTATCGCCCTGACTTGTGATTGAACCCATGTCTCTCGTATGTAAGGTGTGTATTCTAATCACTAAGCTACAGTGATTAGTGATTAGACAGGACTTCATTGGTAGGTGAATAAGTTAATGACTATACAGGCCAATATGTGATAGGCATTTTACCTCAGGCCACACATGACCACATCCCTGTTGTTTCCTCTGACATTGCCAATCCTTCCATCTCCTGCATCTTTCCTTCACGCTGTTACAACAATGTTCTTCAAATTTGCTCATTTTCTCATTACCACTACCTGCATGAGACAGATTAGTATTGAAACAGCTTTCTTTCCAAATGCTCCAATATCGTCCCCTTCCTGGAGCAAACATCTTGACTTATGAAAACCAGTAGGACCAGGTGTTTTCTTTCTATGGAATTTGTTGAAATGGGGTAAGTGTCAGGGGAGCAAGTGATACATTTTCCAACCGGGAATAGTGCCTTCACCTTTGGCAGCCCATAACTAACATTCAGTATTCTTCAGCTGAAACAGAGCTGATGAAATAAAATGATCGACCATACCCTAGAATTAGATTACAAATCCAATCAGAAACTGATACCTTTAACCAGCACAACTAGGACTTGTACCTTTAAGTTGTGTACCTGGCGGTCTTTACCTTAATTCAAGAGAGGTCCGTGAATTGGTATCCAAATGGGTGTAAGGACAAACATTAATGTAATTGACTGTTACAAAGTGATAGGTTGACATTTTCCAATAGTTTCAATCATTTGTATCTCATATTAATTATTATTATATTGTCTTATAAATTATATATTTATAAAACGACCTAGCTTTCAGTTTGAATCAATTTTAATAGATTGATGTAGCAATGTGCTAGAGAAGCAGGAGCAAGTAACTGTAGCCTTAAAAGTGATTTGTTTCTTCTTTCATGGTGTTAATACGCAGATGATGACTCTTGATTAAGTTCCGATGTGTTAAAGATGATTCAACTTGTCACAATGGGAGAAGTGAAAGCTTAATGTTTGCAAGTGCACTGCATTTGAGTGCATAGATTGCTCTAAGGACATCCTGCTATCTTTTCTGTTAATATGCGGTTACACAATACAGGATTCTTACATTTTCCAATTTTGAACTCAACTTCTTCAATAGGAGTTTGAAAGGGGAGCGGTAAGGATTTTCTTTTGTTCTTCACTATGTGGATTCCATGGCACAGAGCCCTCTGAATAAAGTATGACACGAAGAAAATAGTCAATTTCTTGCTTCATGTCTTTAACTGAGCATGTCTGCGATATCATAAAATAGCTGTGGAAAGAACCATTTGATGTTGCTGGCAGCAAAATTGCATCAACCACTCTCTGTGTGCTAATGCTCCATAGGTAGTTGAAATGGCTTTAAAAACACATATGCTAATTGCTTTGATTTTATGATTTACTGAACCTCTCAATGTAACTAATATATAATCCCAGAATTTACCACTATGCAGCTATCAGCATTGAAAAATGCACCGTCACTCTATTTATTTGTCATTGTTCCCCTTTTGGAATTCAGACCCCATTGCTTGTTATGTCAAATTAAAATCTCATATAGGACATAATTCTCTTTTTTGTTCCTGTACAGAAGTTACTAGCTGTTTAAAAATATGTTTCACGGTTTTGGTTTAAATGGAGCTAATGTGCTAAGTGTTAAACCACCTGCACAAGTTACGGGCATGAGATGTAGTTTTTGGAGCTGGGACAACCCATAAGTTCAATAGCCAATCTTCATTCATGGAAGTTTCAGGAGGGTAGTCACATCTGGATAGAGGTGCGCAGCGACTGACAGGACATATTAAGGAGCATTAAAGCAACTCCTATGATCTCATCAAAGACCACATAGGTAACTGGTGTACATTAGAGAAAATAGACTTTATTGTGTGTAATTCAAAACCTCTATGTCCTACCATAACAAAACATGAAGGGGCTAAATAAAGCTCATGTTGAATGCCTATAGTGTAATTTCCTCCTCAGGGTACTATTACATTTTATTTTAAACACTTTTAAGTAGTCATTTTTTGCTTGTCAGTAAATTTATGAAACCTACCACACGCCATTATAAGTCCATTATAAGTCCATTATTTTGCACACGGCCAAATTTGGTAATTTCACCCTTTTTATTTTATATTTAGGGAATTAATCCCCTACAATAACTGAAAAGTCTACCATTCTCATGTGCTCCTGTGTAAGAGAGGTCCCACCTCTCTTTGCACTACAGGTATTCCTCGCTTAACGTCATAGTTTGATTATTGAAAAGTGCGACTTTAAGCGAAATGATGTTAAGCGAACACATTTTTTCCATAAGAATTAATGTATAAACTGGAGTTAGGTTCTTTTGGACATTTCGCATCAAAATATTCTACAAAAAAATATCATACTCGCTCCCTGACTGCCTGGCCGGCTCACTCACTTGCTGCTGGTCTCACTCGCTGCTGCTGCTTGGTCTCACTCGTTGCCACTCGAATATTGCCGGACTCCGCCACTACCTCGCTCCCCATGCCGCGGAAACTCTCATCCATGCCTTTATCACTTCCAGGCTTGACTACAGGAACTCTCTCCTCATTAGCCTCCCGAACTCCTCTCTTCATAGGCTGCAGATCATTCAGAATTCTGCAGCTCGTGTACTCTCACACAACAGGCTCCTTGACCACATCACTTCCACCCTCGCCCGACACCCAGAGGATCAAATTCAAGATCCTTGTTCTCACTTTCAAGGCCACTCATGGCCTTGCCCCCGCCTATCTCTCTGACCTACTGTCTCCCTATCAGCCTGCCTGCACCCTCCATTCAGCAGACTCAGGCCTGCTCCGCATCCACCGCCCTAACCGCCCAACCATCGGCGACCGGGCTTTCAGCCTCTCTGCTCCCACACTATGGAAACTGCATCCCGCAGCCCCTCTGCCTCGCTTCCTTTCCTCCTTCAAGGCCGGTCTCAAGACCTTCCTCTTCGACTGCACCTTCGGCTGCCCCACTGACTCTTCCCCCTCTCCCACTCTCCTTCCCCTTCCTCCTTCCCCCAACCCCCCACCCCCCCACACCGCTTGGGTCCCAACCTGACTGTTCAGTGCTTTGGGACGTCCTCCCGACGTGAAAGGCGCTATATAAGTGCAATTTTTTTTTGTTGTTGTTGCCAACCTGCCTCTCTCTCTAGCTGCCAGCCTGGCTCACTCCCAGCCTGCCCACTCTCTTGACAGTCAGGCCCTAGCGCTATCGTACGCTACCCAAAGTACTGTAGTTTGTTTCCACCTGCTGGCGAATGACGTAATAGCGAGCATAGCAACGTTAAATGAATATATGTTCCCTATGTATCAGCAACGTGATAATGAAAGAACGTTAACTGAAGCAACATTACGCGGGATTTACCTGTACTTGTTAGTTAGATGGAGTGTTTGATGTAAAACAGAACCAATTATGTCTCTTACAAACTGACTGGCTTCTGAGGTCAGGTTGTTAAGGGGTGAAACGCACAATTTTGGTCCAGAAACAGGAATTAGAGGAGGTCCCTTGACGTGAGTGGTGTAATACCAAATGTGTGGATTATTATTATAAAAAAAGGAAACTTAGTTAAAATGATTCAACTCATCCAAAACTCTGCAGCCTGCCCACATTCTCACCCACACCAAACTTCATACCCCGATTACCCCAGTCCTTGCTGAACTCTACTGGCTCTCTATCACAGAGCGGATGACTTCAAGATCCTCACTCCAGTGTTTGAATCCCTCTACTTCGACTCTATCTCTCTATTTCTCTAACCTCCTCTCTCCTCACAGCAGTACCAGCTGCCTCTGGCCTCCTCCTGTCCCCCAAATCCTCAGCTCCACCATTGGCAGCCGTGCTTTCAGCCACTACACCTCAAAACTTTGGAACGCTCTCCTTCACCCACTCCTTTCCCATCTTCAGGTCACACCTGAAGTTGCTTCTCTTTGACTGTGCTTATACTCACCTTCCCCTTCCTCCTGGCCCGGGCTCGGGTTGCGCCATTGTGAAGTGCTCTGAGATGCCACCTGACGTAGTGGGTGCTGTATAAATGCGAGTTGTTGTTGTTGCATTTAAAATACACTGATAAAAAATGATGTGTTACTCTGTATATTTTATCATTGAAAATACTTCTGTAATTTGGTTGTAGGATGACAACCAAGTATCTGTATTTGAACATTTGTTAGACATTGGGGTCTTAATAGCAGTACAGTAAAAGCCCATTTGATCAGGCACCCAATCAATCGTAACTTCCATATAACTGGCATTGCAAAAAAAGGTCCGCATTCGATTAACTGGAATTTATCTGGAAAAATACATTTAAAAAAATTGGCGGGGGTGTGGCGTTTTTGGCCAAATATCCGGCATGCGCTTTAACTGGAATTGTTCAGGTCCCAAGGGTGCTGGATAAATGGGCTTTTACTGTATTTCTAATGGGATTCCTTGACAACAATAATAATCCTTGCATTTGATATAGAGCCTTATCACGTCTTGTAGATGTCTCAAAGCGCTTCACAGAATATACTGTAAAGTGAATTGACATGAATGGGGATCCTTCTGGTAACCTGGAATTACAATACAATCTAATTTGTCACCTCTAGGCTGGATTACACAAATGCAGTCCTCCCTGGTCTTCCTTCCACTACAATCCATAAAATCCAGCTCATTCAGAACTCTGCTGCCCTCATTCTCACCCGCACCAAACTTCGCTCCTCAATTACCCCTATATTGGTAAATCGAGCCGAGATATTGTGGAGTGCAACATGAAACTGCAAGTTGTTTTAATGTGTAACATGGTTTTGCTTTCCTTACTGAGAAATCTTGTTGGAAACAGTAGCATATTACTCCGTAGTATAAGCATATTTAGCTGTAATGCATGGAAATAAGAACCATCTGAAGTATTATCAACAATAGTTTGGCTGTGGTTTCATACTGGATCACAAAGTTGCAGTGTTACTTTAAGGCATGTTTTACACAGGATGTCTACAATGCAAACAAATTACATTAGTATAGGAAATATACTTTGTATAGACTCGTCTTAAATGCAGGTATTCGAAAGGTTACATGCTTTGAAGAGTAGCCTGAATTAGTATCAGTATCAGTTCTTTTAGAGTTCAACATACGCTTGCAATTAGCAAAAGGCAATACAGTTATAATATTAAATGGATAAATGGCATTGTCTCCTATTAGATCAGAATTTCATACCGTAACAACAGAGTAGTGTTCAGAGTCTGTTGTCTGGTCAGTAATAATAGAGACAATGGACAATGAAATCAGTCTTTTGTCTTACCAAAATATTGAAGGTTTGATCTATGATGTTTTTAGTTCTCAATCTGTCTAAGATTGGGGAACCTAATGCACACTACAGAGATGAAAATACCTGAAACTGCACTTGGGAATTGGGAATAGGATTTATACTGGATGGGCAACAGGAAATTACATTATAAAGTAGGAAATAAGGTAAGACCTAGAATAAAGTACCTGGCAGTTCCAGCATACTTCAACCAAAACAAAGGAGAGGAAATATCAGTTTGGGTTTTGCTCTGAATCACTGGGGTTGAGAGTGCTACATTCACAAACCAGAAGTGACAGTGCTAATATCGCCTTCCATTTATGATAGCACTTGGCATTCTGCTTTCAAGCTGTTTTATGGCCGGAAAAAAGCCCGTCAACTCTGACATAATGTTGGGAACGTAAACACAGGGTGTAAAATGATCTTTGATGCCCTTTGGGATTGGATGCCATCCTGGTTTCAGAAGGTTGCACAGTAAATCTTCCAATTTTATTCACGGATCAGAAGGTTCAGTCTGCTGGCAAATATCACATCTTCAGCCACCTTACCGAGCTAGAAAGTGAACATGTGGGTGATTGGTTGAGGACAAGAACATGCTTGGTTATGAAGACCCCTCCCTCCACAGTGAAATACTCTGCAGGTTCTCAGTGTCTCTGGTTGAAAAATGACTGGTCAGGCAAGACGCTGGGGAAGGTCGTACTCTACTGTGAGTCACAGTCTTCAGGAGAGCAAGGCAAAAAAATGAATGAACTGGAAAAAGATTAAAATGAGCTGCCCAGCTGTTGCCAGCTGTTGCTAACAGTAATAACTTTCCAATGCTCTAAGCAGGATGTGCTTCCCAGCAGCCAGCCTGGGAACCAGGAAAGGCGATCACACACATGTTAGGCACATTGGAGTAGTGGCCTCTGCTGAAACCCAAGCCTATGACAGCGTGAGGTCTGAAAGGTCTGAATCAAGTACCTTATGGCTTCACCATTGGACCACTTTGAAACTATAGTTACCTAAAGCCCCTTACAGTAACCATTGCTGTGTCTGCATGCATCATGTGTTAAGAGAATTAAGTGGGATGAGATCAGTGTTTATTTCATTCCAATCAGCATTTGCTTGACTGAATGATTGTGATCAGATTTTTTTATTGGAGCATAGCTTTATTGAATAAACTCCTTGCAGAAAGAATTGACCACAAACATTTTAATGTGGACTATAAGCTAAGTCATAGATTTGCGAATAGAATAGGGAGTTTAACAGCATTTTGTCTGTTTAACAGAAAGCTACAATACAAAATCATTACAATATAAATTCATATTTGTTTAGCACCAAAGCTCTTAACAATGTTTGCAGAATGTACATTTAATATAAACAATAATAATATTCCTTGCATTTGATATAGCACTTTATCACATCTTTGAGATGTCTCAAAGCGCTTCACAGAATATACTGTAAAGTGAATTGACTGTATATTTTTTGGGGCTAGATAGGGCTAATGCAGAGCCACTTTTTTTTACCCTGCCCCTCCCCCATATTCGGGTCCCGACCTCTGACTGTTCAGCGCCTTGGGACAGCCTCCCTACATGAAAGGCGTTCTATAAATGTCATTTTGTTTGTGGTTGTTTTAAACAAATACTTTGGTATGCTTATTCCTTAAAATCCCAAAAAATATTTGGATAAAGAAGGTCCTTAGGCCCATTTGATCTCATACTTCTAGAAAATACCAACCTACCATTACAGCATCTAGCAGTTTTAATGAGTCCAATATCCTAACCTCAAGTAACCTTTCTGGTAATCCAGCTATTACCAGAAATTATCCAGCTATTATTATCCTCTAGGTAAAGGAATATTTCCAATGTCTGTCCTTTTCAACCATAAATATGTGCCCTCTTATTTTATTAATGATAATAATCTTTGCATTTGATATAACGCCTTATCACCTTGCCGAAACATCTCAAAGTGCTTCATGGATTTATTGATATGTGGTGTGACTGTATTTTGTGGACAAATATGGCAGCCAATTCGTTCACAGCAATTTCTCACTAATCCATGAATGAGCAACAAATTTTATTTGAGGGATTGTTGGTCAAGACACTGAGAGAAACTTCCTTCTCATTTCAAATAGTGCCAAACGTCCATCTGAACAGGCAGGTGCCTAATGTATCAGAAACCATCGATACTGCTCAGTGTTTAAATCCCACATAAAATTGTGTAGTACCCGACTGAGTGGTAATTTATAAAGGTCGAGGAGCTTAGATGATCTGATCATTGCTCAAAGTTCATTTCTCTAACATTGGGGATCATCCTTGTTGTTCTTTTCATTGCCTCGAGCACCTGGCAGCACCTCATGTCACAGTGACCGGAACTGTAGGCAGTCTTCTTGGTGCAGCAGCCTGACCAGAGCACTTTACAGCTTGGGTATGACATCTGGGGATCTGAACTTGACTGATTTGACAATATAGCCCAGTATCCAGTTTATCTTGTATATTGCTGTCTCCCATTGCTTCCAAGCGGTCAGCAATGAGTCAGCTCACACCAGTAGGTGTCATTCAGTTTCCCTTTTGGTAATTTCTATCATCCTTGGAGAACATAGAATCATAGAATTTTATGGCACAAAAGGCCCATCGAGTCTGTGCTGGCTCCTTGAAAAGAGCAACTCAATCCCGCTGCCCAGCTCTCTCCCCATTACCTAACAGACCTGTTCTCTCTAAATAAAGATCTAATTCTCATGTGCCTGCTACTATTACTTCATGTATGCAATACCTTGCAGTTATCCTTATTGAACTTAATTTGCCAATTATTAACACATGGGCACAACATATCCAGCTCTCTTTGTAAAGTCCATTCATTACTGCTTCCTCTGATTCCACAGTTCCCCACTACACTGAAGGAGTACTATGTTTAGAGTTCAGTGTTTAGAACACTCGCCTTACAAGCATGAGACCTGTGTTTGAATCCAGGCAGGTCAGGGCGAAACCTTGGGCAAATTTCTTTATTCCACAGGCCTAATAATATTCCCTCCAAAAAAAACACAATAATAAAATTGGTCATTTCAATCCACGACTGTTTGTGGGACACTGCTGTGCGCAAATAGCTGCTGCCTTTTGCCCACAAATATACAGTCAATTCACTTTACTGTAAATTCTGTGAAGCGCTTTGAGACGTCTAGAAGATGTGAAAAGCGCTATATCAAATGCAAGGATTAGCATTCTTATTATATATCAGCAAATGTAACTACCTTATACTTAGTCATTAATCTATATAAAGAACAGGAAGATTCAACAACATTAGAGACAAGTATTCACATAAACATTCAGCCTTTCTGATTAATGAACTCGAAAACTCTTCCATCACTGCCTATGGTGAAACTCAGGTGAAGAGACTTGGAGAGTATTTGATCTCTGGTCTGTGCTGCACTTGATAGTAGGTTCTCAGTAACCATAGACTGGGAAGGAGGAAGATCAGACAGGGTTTGTGCTTTTTTCCTCTTTCCAATGACAAACTATCATTCACCCTCACCTAGTGGGAAACAAACAAGGCCACAGATTCTCACAATCTCAGCCATTGTTTTAAGATTATAATAAAATATTATCGTATTTGGATATGGCAATTTGTCACATTGTTGAAATGTCTCAAATTGCTTCGCAGGATTTCCTGTAGTGCGTTGTGACTCTTATTTTGTAGGCGAACTCAGCAGCCAATTTGTGCACAGAAATGTCCCACAAACTACTATGAAGCGAATAATCGTATTTTTGGTGGGGGCGGGGGGAATTGTTGGTTTTTGGCCAGGATATTGAAGATCATATAGAATTTTTGAAAATTCTTAAATTCAGTTTTAACTTGAAAAGCATTCAAACTAAATGGAATTTAAGTGTTTTGTGCAGAATTGCATTAACAGACAATGGTTTTAAGGCTAAGATTCAAGCCTCTGATCCTACAGTGTTATAATCTAAATGACAACTTTATAAAACAGCTTTCCCGTGCAGACGTTTTTCACAGCAACACAAAATATGACTTAAACATCTTAATAGAAATAATAAAATATCCTTGGTTCAGAAAGCATGCAGGCCAGTCTGCTGTACAAATGGCACAAGACCAGCTTGTTCAGTACTTGATTTGTCATCCAGCAATCTATGGTTTTGCAATATACTGGTCAGAGTAAGAAGGTGAGCTGCCTGTTTAATCCCCTTCATATCCATAGCCACGTGTATAGATTTGAACAGGATAGGAGTAAAATGTCAGCCTGTGTAATTAGTAGTACTCTCACTTCTGAGTCAGAAGGTTGTGAGTTCAAGCCTCACGTTAGGATTTGGAACTTCAAACCATAACCTTTCTGAAACTACCAGAGAGACAATGTCTACTTGTTCCGGTGGATGCTGAAGATCCCATGGCACTGTTCTGAATGAGAAAGGAGTTTCTCCAAATGTTTGCTCAGCCTTGAGTAAAAGCACATAGGGACCATGAATATAACAAATCATTTATCTAGAGAGGCTGCCTGATGGTGTATCTAAAATAAGGAATAATAATAATATAATAATAATAATCCTTGAATTTGATATAGCGCTTTTCACATCTTCTTTTCACAGTCGTCTCAAAGCGCTTCACAGAATACTGTATACTGTAAAGTGAATTGACTGAATATTTGTGGGCGAAACACGTCAGCCAATTGTGCATAGCAGTGTCCCACAAACAGTTGTGGATTGAAATGACCAATTTTTTTTGTCAATAGAACAAATGTTACTCTAATACATTTGGATAAGTAAGATCTACAGTGATGTGTACTGTAGATAGCTAGGAAGGCGAGGAATGTATAGATAACTGGAGGCCTGTGAGAAAGATGCACTGGTGAAATCAAACGGAATGAGTGAAGATTTATGTAGAAAATCAAGAGAGATTACAAGTGTGGGAAGAAATAAGAAACCACCAGAGAGATAATTTTTAGTTGTTTGAAATGCATCCTGGGAATAGACAACAACAACAATAAATTGCATTTATATGGTGCCTTTCATATTGGGAGGACATTCCAAGGTACTAAAAGACTGTTGAATTATTAATAGTCTCCTTGGGAGAGGAGAAGGAAGTAATTTGAGGTTAGTGAGAGTTTACCTGGGCTTGAACTGTCTCCAGGAAGATATGCCTAATGAAATCAGGCAGGTCCTCAATAATCCAAGGCATTGTTGGCGCTTAACTAGACCGTGTGCTCAATAAGAGCATTGGAGATGTAGACATGTCCTGAACCTATCAAACCAAAGTCATACAGATAGAGAGGTTGCAGCTGGACATGAACCAGGGATTCCTAGTGATATAAATAAAAAATAATAATCATCCATGCATTTAATACAGGGCCTTTGGCACCGAGAGGACATCTCCAAGTGTTCCACAAGTTTTACTGTGCACTGAATCTGTGTATTTGTGTATTTAGCAGGTGAAACTGTTTGATTAGTCTCGATTGTCAAGCCGTGTTTCTTCACATCAGTGTTTCACACCGACAGGAGATTCATGTGAAATTTACATTTGGATTATTACTACTCATATCTTGAACTCAGCCTGAACTGCATATACTTTTCAAATGCACACCTTTCTGTACTACTGGTGTACGGTCTTTCAGCCAATATTTCCACAATTTTGAACCAGCGTTCCAAAGAATCCTGTTTTGATTGATGGTTCCTGAGGAAATCCCTAAGAGCAGAGGATCAAGACAGCAAGAGGAGACAATGCAGATGAATCTTACAGCAGCTGTGTTGTCTGGTTGGGGACTATATCAGAGAAGACTCAGATCTAGTTAGTTTCAGAGACAAAAATGTACTGCGATGGTAGATGATGATGGAAATCTTTGAAGAAGACACATGGGTCTAATTTGCTGTATTATTGATTCAGGCATTCCTTAATTAAAAACAATCCTGTTAGAATTTCTGTCAATCTGCAGAAAATCCATGATTTGGATTCTGTATTAAGGAATCTGATGGAATATCACAACTTCACTTTGTCTGCTGCAGTTCAAATTTGGAGCAGGTAAATTGCAATGCTGAAGCTGGGTCCAGGTTTGTGAGTCATAAAAGTCTGGATGAAAGAGCTTTTCTGATGGCTGAGCAAGTTCACCCAATGAGTAGCACAGGTCTGATCCATTGATTGAGCTGAATTCACTGATCTGAGACTGGTTACAGTGAAGCTGTACTGACCCAGGCTAGGGAACATCAATTTGTTTTTGGGAGCCAGTGGCATTATTCTATTAGGTATATACTGACATCTTATGTTACAGATCTATGAGTGATATAGTGCCACATCTCATATACGTACAGTAACATTCAGAAACCAAACAAAAATGTATATTCGTACCTTTTAATATTATAATAATATTATTGTTATTGTTCAGGCACATCCCTAGGCCATTGCTACTGTTATATAGTGTCTGATTCGTGCAGACCTCTGTGGCTTTCTGCCCATGTGGGAGATGCCTTTTAAAGGGTTTAATTGTGTCTGTAGTTTAATTAATCCCTGGGTTTGCACACACATGAAAGTGAAGCTATCTACGCCACCAGTTGAGTCACCCGGAGAGGAGGAGAGATGGCAAAGGAGATTTCTATCAGCAAAAGGTGGTTCAGTCCATTGTGGTTTTAAAGAAGGAAATAGACAGGTATATGAACATTATACGGGTGAAGAGGTATGGAGATAGGGCAGAGCAGCAAGATTGAAATTACTGCGAGTCGAGGCAGATACAATGACTCGAATGGCCTTCTTCTGTGAGGTAAATTTCTCTGATTCTATGAGTCACCAGCCTCCTCGGGTCTTTCTTGTTGCAGGTCGGCAGAGATGCAGTCATGGCTGACTCGCAGTAATACAAGTGGAACGACACTGCCCTTAGTTTGATTTGACTAAACAGGTCTTGGGAGATTGGCTAATTGAAGTTTTCAGCTAGAATTTGCTCATTTTATTAAATGTTCTGTTGCAGAGGAAATGCTGAGGTCCTAGTTGTACTGACTGCTCGCCAATTTACAAAATGAACTGCCAGCATCTAGCACTGTACGTTTTATCATTTAATATTATTACTTTTCTATTATAGAAAGTGACAAATTGAAGTCTTCCTAGCATTCCTGCAAGTGAAGGGTTGGAGATATCAAACTGTAGGAGGTTATTTTCTCGAATGCCTCCTGGCTCCTCTCAGACAACAGTCAGTTAGATCGCATATCCCGTGTGTGATGTGCCCATCTGGGATTATTAGCAGATAATGTTTTTTTTCACGATATCATCAAACCTTAACATGAAATTACACTTGTATCAATAGCATAATTACAATAACAACAACAAAATTACATTTGTAGAGCGCCTTTCACATCAGGAGGACACCCCAAGGTGCTGAAATTACATAGTTAAAATTCACGGATGCCACAGTAAAGTGCCATATTGAGTTCAGATATCCAGTCAAAGCCCTAGCTTTTAATTGGCTTTTACTGTTCTTATATTTATATGCCGGGAGAGAGGGAATTATACTCACAGGTGGTAATTCTCACATTACACACTGCAAATTTCCCCCTTTGTTATAAGATTCAGACTGTATCAAGTGTATCAGCCTGTCTCAGTTGGTTGTACCATCGCCTCTGAGTCAGAAAGTTGTGGATTCATGCCCCACATCAGGTGCTCGAACCCTTATAGTCCTGTGGAGTCCTGTACCTGTAGCTTAGTGGATAGAGCACTCGCCTGGCAAACGATAGACCTGGGTTTGATTTCAGACAGGCTGAAACGTTAGGCAAGTTTGCTTACTCCACATGCTTCTGTTTACCTATCAGTAAGTAGGAACACAACAACAACAACAATGTCGATTTATATAGCGACTGAGACGCCGGACGGCGTCTCAGAGCACTTCATAGTAGTGGATCCCGGGACCGAGCCAAGGGCAGGGGTAGAAAGGTGACCAAAGGCGCGGTTGTTAGTCGATTGGCGGATTGTTTTTCTAGGGGTAATAATTCATTCAAAATATAGATATATATACATTTGGTCACTAAATTCACAACTGTTTGTGGGACTCTGCTACGCACCATTGGCTGCTGCGTTCTGCTCACAAAATATACAGTCACTACACTACACTTTACAGTATAATCTGTGAAGCGCTTTGAGATATCTTAAAGAGCAAATGACAACAGAATTGCAGGAAAGCTGTGCTTCGTGGCTTCTTAATATAACACTAAACAGGATGTCTTGTGAGCTGTGGCAGGCAGTTATTAAAACATTTTACATCAGGCATCAGTGCCATTGGAGTGCTGATCCTGTAGCAGGAGGTGAGGAAAGGGTTTGACAACATTGTTTTTCATTGGGGAGGAAAGCCTAAAGAGTCATGTAATGTTTGTATGAGTGTGCAGTTCCATTGAAGGCAATATGTTGAAACTCATTCTTGTCATCATATTGGGTGCTTTTCTGTCGATCAAGTTTTGGCAAGTTGGACTATGTGCTGATGTCTGGTGGGAAATGAGCTGAGGTCAGTCAAAGTCATACCTGAGGTTAGCCAAAGTCATCTACTGTAAAATTGTTACCCAGACAAACTATGGCAGATGAGATCTCAGTTTAACTGAGGGATGGGGACTTCCCAACAATGCAACACACGGGTATCTATTTTACTCGGTAGCCAGTGCTCCTTTATAATATAGCAACATCAAAGGTATTCGCTGATTGAAGTTGCTTGATAATACTTAGTGATAATCCTTGCATTTTATAAAGCTCCTACAATGTCAAGTACATTTCAAAGTGCTTCACTTTGTAATTGTTATAAAGCTTAGTGGCTGTATTTATAGGTGAAAATATTATGTGCACACATATTTATTTACACAAATATCCCACAAACAGCTGCTTAGTGAATGATAATTTATATGGAAGATTGTTGGTCACAACCCCTAGAGAATGTTTCTATTCTTTTTGAGTAGTACAGTACCAGAGAGTCTTTAACGTCAACCTGAGCAGGCAGAAAGGATCTCAGTATAATATTAATGATCCTTGCATTTCATATAGCGCTTTTCACTTTTTTTTAGCGTCTCAAAGCGCTTCACAAAATATACTGTAAAGTGAATTGACTCTATATTTGTGGGCAAAATGTGACAGCCAATTGCGCACAGCGATTCCCCACAAACAGTCCTGAACTGAAATGACCAATTTATTATTTAAATGAAGGATGCCATCTCCAATAATGCAACACACCCCTGGCACTACGCTAGAGTGTCAAACTAGACTATGAGACTCACTGTTCCAGAATGGAGCTGGTACATACAAACATGTAACCCAAGACATAGTAATGCGACCCATTGAGCCAGGCAGATTCTAATTAGTGGATTTGCTCTTTATTCAGCCCCTCAAACAAGAGACTCTGCATGTGACGGACACAATAATAATAATAATCCTTGCATTTGATCTCGAAGTGCTTCACATTATATACTGTAAAATGAATTGCCTATATATGTGGGCAAAATGCGGCAGCTATTTTGTGAACAGCAGTATCCCACAAACAGTCGTGAATTGTGTAACCAAATCACTATTTTAGTTTTTTTTTGAGGGATTATTATTAGATGGAAACTTGTCCAAATGGCCCTGTTCTGTGCACATACCTTCTATGTAATCAATGGAGAAACAGCTATTATTTCATATACTTATGACAAATGGGAATGAATTGCTCAAATAGAAGAGTCAGATTCCACCATTTAATGTAAATACCACTTACAGAAACAGCTAATTAACTGGGATGCTTGGAGTCGTGACAGACAGATATTGCTATCTGCTTGGAAGCACCCACTAAAACCTGGTTTCTTTCATGAAATACAGTAATAGCTGGGGGTGAGAAAGCAATTACTAATATGGATCAAGTCAAATCTGTTATGAGATGCCAAAGTTTTTCACTTCATCGTGTACATGTGGTGTGACTGTATGGCTGCATGATCTTGCGTTTGTAAATGGAAAGGTTTGCTGAATGCTTTCTTCTATTGAAGAGGGTGCCCCTTTAAGACTTTAATCCTTGATGTGTTTGTTATGGAACTTGTGCCAACTGTCAGCAGTTCTTCTTTGTTCAGCGGGATAAGGATTACTTTGAAAGAATCTGGATCCATTGTAGGAACGTGACAAAATTATTAAACTTGCACAAGCTTAAAATATGTGAGCATTGGTAATGATTGGAGATGCCATAAGATATTTTTGGAATTTCTGGGTGGAGAGACTAAACTTTTCTTGGATATAAATAATAATCCCTATATTTTATATAGTATCTTATCATGTTATTGAGATATCTCAAATTGTTTCACAGTGTTTTTACTGGGTAGTGGATGGTTGAAATCCGGAACTGTCTCCCTTAAAAGGCCATGGATGCTGGATCAGTTCAAGTTTTCAGGACGGCGGTAGATAGATATTTGTTATGTCAGGGTATTAGACTTGGGTTTGATTCCAGGAAGGGCAAAACCTTGGGCAAGTTTCCTTACTCCACACACCTAATAATAATCCCTCAAAAAAAATTCACGACTGACTGTGGGACTCTGCTGTGCGCAATTGGCTGCCGCATTTCGCCCACAAATATACAGTCAATTCACTTTACAGTACTGTATATTCTGTGTATATAGATGTCTAGAAGATGTGAAATGCAATGTATCAAATGCAAGGATTATTATTATTATTTAGAATTACAGCAGCCAATTTGCAATGTCCCACAAACAGCAATGAGGTGAATGACAATTTGCTGGATTGTTGGATGAATTAACTATAGAAGTAGAATAGAAATGACATGAAAAAAGGTTAACTCTGTGATGACTGATTATCCTTTGAAATAGTTACACAAAGGTAAACATGGAGAATAATAATGCAAATATTATTGCCTGTCAATGCCAAAATGTTACGTGTTGTTGTGTACCTTAGAGCAAGTTTGTAGAATGTACAGAACTAAGCTGCCTCAGGGAGATAAGCTGCAGAATGATGGCAAGAAAAGGCCTGATATTTCTCTTGCTGTTAGTCTTAAAGTTATTGAAGATTTGGGAAAATACTTAAATTCAGTTTTAATTTCAAGCCCGTTTTCAATTATTAAATTGCCTAAAATAGCTAAAAAAAATAAATGCTTTCAACATGCTAATATTGACTTGAACAATTTTCCAAAATTCTGAACAAGAACAAATTACACCTGTATAGCACCTTTCACATCAGGAGGACGTCCCAAGGCACTGAACAATCTCAGATTTGAAGACAATGACCATGGTGGTGGCTAAAACCAATAGGAGGTTTGGTAACTTGACCAGCAATAATATTACCAGATAAAATTGTTTGTGCATCTCTTGAAAGTTTGTTGAACCTTTTTATCCTTGCTTCTTTCCTCCCTCCATCCCTCCCTCCCTTGCTCCAGTCTATTTGTCTCTCTTTGTCTCTCTGGAAAGAAGTCTTCACCTTTCTTGGCAAGGAGTGGAGGTGTATAACTGGGAGTTGGAGTGCAGAATATTACTTTTGTACTCTGACGGTGCACATGAAATTCACTATGCGTTCGACCACATTCAACGCGGAAAATCACAGCGGATGTAATCGCATGGCCTTGAGATGGTGTTTAGTGGTGCAAAGAGCCTTCTCACAACATTAAATAACTTAAAAATCAGTTCATTTACATGAAGCTGTGACATACTTCCAAATTACTGCACCACAATTTCCTTGGGATATCAGGGAGGAAATAGCCAGTTGTGGTAGAATAAAAATAACAAGACCATTTCCTCCCTCGGTTGTCAGAGCAAATAAAAAAATATTAGAACAACAGGCAGGAAGGCCACTGACGAGGGCCATTGGGATAAGGGGTATGTGAGTGAACAAATATTTGGAAAACCAATTTGCGGCCAGGTGCATTCAGGAGTGCAGTGACATTCTCTTAAATGCCTCACTTGGTAAAGGCACAGGCCAGTATGAAGCTAAACCTTACGGATGTGGAATGTCTGCCGGCCGAGTTTGCTGATCTCAGCACTGAACTCAGTAGATTTTGAGCAAAGAAAGAAAAAAATCAGCCAGCGTCCCCACTTATGATTACTGTACTACCCAGTGACACACATTCATGAGAAACAAAATCCAGCTTTCCGGCTCCACATCTGTCCACTGCTTGAAGTATATTGGGATATCATTTGGCATGTTTATTATTAAGACCCTATGTTGCAGATGTTGCTGATTCTAAAAGCATGGAAGAGTATTTATTGATCAACAAGTGTCCACATTGTACAGAAACATTTTTAGAAATATGGAAGATCAATGTGTTTTACAATCCCAATCTTAATAACACACTTCGGAGAAGCTTGAAGGCCCGAGTATTGAAATATAAACACCGACCGACCCTGTTAAGGAACGTGATTAGGGGCAAAGCAAATACTGTCAGTATTGGAGCATGCCTGCCTGGCATGTTATCCAGAAACAGACAGCTTCCTTACTGTGTCCACCTGCTGTGTGTTTCACAACTATTCAAAATGTTTATAATATCTCTTCCAAGAACCCAATTCCGTTACGTTGTCCTCAATAGTGCTTCCAAAGCATATTTTATTAAAGAGAAAACAAGCCCAACTCGATATTAAAGTACTCCCCGTTTCTGATTGTCAAATATCACAGTTAACACTTTTAGGGAATGTGGAAAGGATTTCATTTTGTTAATCCTTTCACTCACATATCTTTCTTCTCAGTAACTGTGTGGAGGGAGACAGTAGCAAGTGGCAGCTGTAGATTAGTTTCCCGTCACCACTCCTACCCCCCCAATCCTCCCATTATCACCATCAAAACAAACCTATCTCTGGAATTTCATTTTTGTCAAAATATTATTTGTGACAAGTTTAATAGGACATTTGAAAGTGAATTTTAGTGTGAGTTATTGTAATAATGTTCCAAACAATTTTCTTTGCCCCTAATGTACTTCTGAGTGCTGGCTTGATACTTGCATTTTGTAATGTGATTGCTTTAGTGTGAATCTCAAAGGAAAACTTGTATCTTATTCTTGTTACAACAAAAACAACAAAATTACATTTTATACAATACTGGAGTCAAACAGAACTTTTAATCCAAAGAGATGTGCGCACATATTATATAGCTTTGATCTTAATTTTACAACGTTTGGACAATGCCTGTTAGAGCTCGGATTTCACAGTAAAGTGAGGAGCCTCAGTCACTTTGGATTTATATACGTTGATGGGTAACGTCAGTCAGCCGTCCACTACCTTCTGACTCAGTTGTTGAATGCACTGGTCTTGCCAGCTGCTAGGTTACACAGATAAAAAGGGTTTTGAATTTGAACCCTTGTCTGTGGTGTGACAGGTGGGGGTAATACAGGGGTACTCAGCATTCCCCTCAGCATCTTCCCTCCCACAATTAAATAGCCCGCTGTCATTCATGGCTTGTGCTACACACGTAATGAATGGGAACATGGAACAAGGGATACCAGTGCCTTTGGATCAGTAGCCCTTTAGGAGAGGGGTGCTGAAGGAGAGGAGAAAGAAAGCAGATTTGCTTATACAGTACTGTAGTTGTCATGGTGTTGCAACTAATTAATACAATGGCAAATGAGGCTGCGCGACAGCCATATATATATATATATATATATATATATATATATATATATATATATAAAACAGCCACCTGCTGCAAATGCCCCACTTGAGGAGATCACAATCTTGCTGAACCATCTGAAGGAGGTACTTCTCAACAGAGAGGGAAAGGAGATTGGAGGAAGGACATGTCAGCACACAGTTCCTTCTGTGTACTTTACAGCAGCTGGGTGAAATCGTAATTCACTCTTGCCTCTGTCAGAAGGTTGTGGGTTCAAGCTCCTTATCTCCCTCTGAGACTATGAGCTCACGAATTAGGCTGACACTCTAATGAAGTGCTAGATGTACACTCGATTCCCACAGATGCTGTTCTTCAGATAAGATGTTAAAACGAGGCACTTGTGGTTCATTTGGAAATTTCAGGTCGATTTTAAAGATCCAGAGACACTATTCAAAAACAAAGAGGAGTTTCCCTCAATGTTCTGATTGAAGATCTTCCAGATAACAATTAGACATTTACTTAATTGGCTGTTTGCGAGACATCGTTGTGTGTAAATTAGCTGCTGCATTCACCTGAAAATACAGCTATTACACTTAACAGTAAAAATGCTGTGAAGCACTTAGAGATGTTAAAATTTTTGACAATTATGCTATATGCAAGGATTATTATAATTACCGTCAAATGTTGTGACTGTGCATTTGCAGGTGAAATGAATGGTCAATTTATGAGGAGGATTGTTGGCCTGGATATTGGAAGAAACTCATAAGATTTAATGAGATGTTCAATAACCAGCTGAACAGGCTGAAGAAACATTGACTAAAGGTCTGAATGCCAGTAAAGCCAATTTCCTCCTGAAGTGAAGTGCACGATACAAATGTAACTGTATTGATGTTGACTCAGAGGATAATGTGGTCCTCAGTCAACGCTGCAATGTCGATAGCAGTCTAACCTATGTCACAAGTGTCTTGTGAGGGTGATTGATACCTTCCAGAAATTATTGCCTTTAGAATTCCAGCAGTTGTTGAAAAAGACCTTATTCCAGAGGCATAAGTAATACTGTGCAAACAATGGCCAAGTTCTGGAGGCAGTGAGAAGAAATCTAAAGAGCCTGAATCATCGGCTCAGATCTGCTTCCTGCCGTGATTCCTCTTCTGTGATATTGCTGAGCTGAGCTGCTGGTTTCTCTTCTAACAGTCTGATCTGCCCTTGTTGTTTAGGCAAAGGCAGCTCAAGCATCTCATCCGACGTGAGTTCAAGTACAGATCACACTCCGACCAAAGGCAGAAGGAATGCGGCTACCAGTGAAGGTAGGCATCTGGTCTCCATTAAAAACTCCTTTTGTGTTGAATTTTCTTTTTTGGTGGTGGGGAGGGGTAGTGGGGGAGGGGTGGGGGGAGAGGGGGCAAGTTGGCTTTACTGGAGTTCAGGATTTGTTTTCAGCAGAAAAAGAAAGCAACGTGAAGGGTTTTGTGAGTCAGGCAGAGTGACTTCACATGAAGGCAGTTATCACAACATTTAGAAACCGACAACAACAAATTACATTTCACATTGGGAGGCAGTCCCAAGGTGCTGGACAAGTCAGCGGTGTGGACCTGCGCAATGGGACTGTGGGAGCAGAGATGCTGAAGGCCCAACCGCTGATGGTGGGTGGGGAACCTGGAGCAGGCTGGATCCTTCTGAATGGAGAGTGGACAAGTTGGTATGGAGTTAGCAGGTTACAGTCTAGGAAAGAGCAAGGCCATGGAGGGCTTTGAAGGCGAAGAAGAGGATTTTGAACTCTATCCTATGGGGGATGGGGAGCCAGTAGAGCCGAGAAAGGGTGGGGGTGATAGGGTCATGGAACCTTGTGTGGGAGAAGACACGAGCTGCAGAGTTCTGGATTATCTGCATTTTGTGGAGGGAAGGGTTTGGAAGGGTGACAAGCAGTGAGATAGCGTAATCGAGCCAAGGTGTACTAAATTCATGGATGGCGGTTTCGGCAGCCTGAGGGGTGAGGCAGTGGTGAAACATGGCAATGTTGTGGAAATGGGTGAAGGCAGAATGGGTCATGGCACGAATGTGGGGTAGAAAAGACAGTTGAGGGTCAAATGAGATGCTAAGGTTCCAGACTCACTTACTAAGGTGAAGTGTGCATCCATGAATGGTAATGCTGCAAGTGTCTGAGATGTGGAGTGCTGACGGAAGCTAATCAGGAAGACCATGGTCTTGGTGGAGGCAGAGAGATAGAGTTGGGTTTCATTTGCATACATGTAGAAGTTGACCCGATGTCTGCGCATGGTGGTGTTTACATGTTGAAGAGGAGAGGACCAAGGACAGAGTCCTGAGGAACGAGATGATGTGAGGGTTGGAGGAGACGCCGGTTTGTGGAGACAAAGTGGAGGTATGATGAAAGGTAAAGTCCCAACCAGTCAAGGACAGAACCATGAAGGTTGAGGTGAGAGGTGATTGAGGAGGATAGGGTGGCAGCAGAGAAGTCATGGCGGACAAGGAGAAAGAAGGTGTCCTGGTCGCAGATGGACAAAATATAATTTGTCACTTCCAAAGCTTTCTGGCGTGGAAACACAATTGGTTCATAGAGGGAGTGACTAAAGAGGAAGAAGCCAAGCTGGGAAGCAACGACTCATTCCTCGACCGAGGAAAGGAAGGTTGGAGTTGAGGTGGTAATTGGAGAGCAGAATATGTATAGCTCCAGACCTCTTCCACAGTTTAATTTGGTATTCAAGCATTTTTTAAGGCACTTTTAGTGGTAAAAAAATCATTGTAAGCAAAAAACTTATACAGTAGTTTGGTTCAGTTTCTCCAATGAAGCAATGGTTGTTTGTGTTTGTTGTATCTGTTTTCTTTTAGAGCTGTCAATCAGTTTTGATCATGCGGGTGGATGATAAAGTAAATCCAGGAACACCAATCTCTGGTAGCCAGATTGGTGCCTACAGTGTATTGCCAACCCAGAGTTCTGACTGACAATAGTCCAATTATTTATTGCTTCTTATATTTTTGGAAACCATTTCAGAATTAAAATTAACAGCAAAAATTCCTTAACCGCGTTCATCTAGGTTTAATTTTTAACATTGAATTAATCTGACTTGTAAACATGGGATGGTGCAGAGCAAATGTCTGATATAAAATTATTTTAATTCTTCTTTACTGACTGTCCCCAAGCACTATCCCTTCCCTAACACAGACTATTTTCTAAACACTGCCTCTTACATAACCCTCTTCCCTAAAGCTGCCTCTTTCCTAAAGTTGTCTCTTCCCTAAGATTGTCTGTTATGGATTAGAAAGGATTTCTTTTGGCAGCTAGACATGAAGCGGATTTTTCTTACAAGCTGCAGTGGAGACTGTGGTCTACTTCATTGTTAATCAATTCCCCTTCCCCCATCCCAGCTGGAAAGAACTGTGTCTTGTATCGGGGTGAAAGTCCAGGGGTTGTGGGGAGAGAACAATGAATGAAAAAATTTATGTGCAAACCAAATCTCAGTTAACTTGCACTCAAAATAAATACTGTTACGGTGAGACAGACATCTGACCATTGACACAAGCTGCTGCAAAACCAAACACATAGAACATTGACCTCCACCTCATCCCCTTGAGAGTTCACAAGTTCTGTGTTGTGATCCAGCCAGAAACTCTTGGCAAAGGGGCAAGCTTTCCAGCTCTGAGGAAGGAGAAGTTTCCAATGCAGGAAACATCAATTCAGGATATTCTGACGCTGGGGATGTCTGAAGTGTCTCCTTTTGCCAGACCTTTAAGTATATATTTAACATCAAATCTCAAAAATATACTTGGTTAAAGCCAAAATGTGTTAAAAAGGTAAGGGTTTCCTTCGGCCTGCTTCATGTATATCTATTTTCAGCAATTTTCTAGGACCAGTAAAAGTTATTTTCACAATGTCTTTCTTTCATTAAAGGTTCATATATAGGACGCTGTGTTTATATTTTTAACCTTTGCTTTGCAACCCTCTAAAATCGAGCATATATCTTTACCCCCCCCCACAACCCTATCTCTGTAACATGCTCAACTGCATCCAATATCTCAGTAACTATGTTATGCCACGAAAAATCTGCAAATGTACCAAGATCTGCGACTGTACGAGTCTCCTCCACAGGCTCCTTAACCTCCATAGGATCTATCTCTTCCATGAGATCACAGACTGCTTTATTAACTCTTGCCCCTTCACAGGATCCTACTCCATGACTTCTGCCTCACCATTGGCTCTACAAAACCTCTGCATAAGATGTCTCGCCCTTCCCCCTATGCCCCCGTGTACTTTCACATATGTATCACCAACGGATATCAAGCAATTTCCAACATTAAGCCAGCTCATTTTCATTCATAAGTGCAGATTCGAGAGTGAAACTGGATTAATATTGAAGCTTTGATGACAAATCATTCTATTTTAGTCACACAGTAAAGTTATAAAACTTGTAGTTATTGTTGATTTTTAGGAAAATGATTTGACTATACGACAGGGATGTGAATGTGTTTTATCTCTGTGGTTTTCTCTTTTTTCTCCACTTCTCCAGTACAGCCCCAAACGTAAATGTGAAGGTTTGATGTATGAAATGACTGTAACAGTGTAAATGCGTGCGGCAGCTGCTTTAACTGAAGAAACAATTTGTTCCTGTTAGACCTGAATTACAGAATCTTCAGCAGTCTCGTTTCTTTGCCTCACTCCGCCTCACCTCTATACCTCAGGTTGTCAGGAATAGGTTGAGATGATTACATGTCTAGTAATGTGCACTTTATGTTTCTCCAGGCAAAACTTTCAATGTGTGAAAATTCACTTCCTTTTGTTTGATCATCCTTTGGAGTAGGTGGGTTTTCTTTGGAGCTGAACTGGCTCCAAGGTGACATGCTTCACAATGGATTGTCAGATTCAAGTAAATGTCTTGATAGTCTTGTTCCTGAGACACGTAGGTCCACAGTACTCCATTGCACCACTGATAACAGCCTAGTCAGTCTAGCGGATTCACGGGACTTGGAGAGGCAGGAATCTTCACCACACCGCTCCAGTTAACCCTACAAGAGAGTTCTAATAGATAGGATAATTGTAGTTAGGACACAGCGGAAGGCTAGTGAGACAATTAATGGTGCTTTTAATGATGTAACCTTCCTGCTGGCCAGCCTGCCCCTAGTACTGTACTTCAATTAGGTAAGCAGGATGTGTCCCTTCAGATAGAGAGTGTGGATTCCATTTTAAACACAGGAAAATTTCTACAAGTAGGTGGTGTTCATATGTGGAACTCTCGGTCTGATATGGATACTCTTAAGCACTGTAATGCTTAAACGTGGTCTTAAACACAGAAAACAAATTTCTAACTGATCTCAAGTTGCTTCGCTTATGACCATCAAAACCACTACATGACTCTTGTGTAATGTGGTGGAAAATTGAAAAGACAAGGCAAATTAATTTTCAATTTTTTTATATTCAGAAATACTCACTCCAGCCAATAATTTAAAATACTGTACCTACTGCTTGGTTTGAGTTGTAGTTACAAAATGATGAAAATGGTTTAAAATACCAGCGCCGTAAATTAGAACAACACAAAGTGATTTGTTAAAATGAACAAAAGTTTCCTAGTCCTCACGTTTAAAGCCCCATTTAAGGCTCTAGCCTGCTCCATGTTCCCCGACCCACCTGCCCAACCATTGGCAGGCGAGCCTACAGTCACTCTGCCCACAACCTCAACTCCATCCCGAAGTCCCTCCGCCTCGCCCCCTCCCTGGCCTCCTTTCAGTCTCACCCTTGGACTCTCCTCTTCGATGGACCCATCGGCAACTCCTACCACCCTCCCGTCCTCAGTTCGGGTCTGAAGCAGTATCTGTCCAGCGCCTTGGGAAGTCCTCCTGACGTGAAAGGCGCTATACAAGTGTATACAATTTGACAGTATTTGTGTATGTGTGTGTGCGTGCATATTATTTATAATATAAAATATGAGAGAAATATTAATCCTAGATTGCGGGCAGTTACATGTCTGGAGGTTGTATTTATTTACATTTGACCTGAACATAGCCATAAAACTAGCCCAGTGTGGGGGGAATGCGGAAATCTCTATCATAAACCATTGCTGAGGCAGAGTCCAACGTAGTCCTTTCAAATGGAATTTGATAGTTGATTGAAGAGGAGGAATATTAAAAGAGTTTGAGCCACTGGAGACTGGGATTGAATTAGTTGGTTCTTGTGGGGATATTGGTATAATGTTGATTCTTTCAAAAGATAGTTAGATAAATTTCTTTTAGGAAATAATATCGTGGGATACTGTATATAGTTTGGGACATGACATCTGCATGCAACTGCCAGGATGATGGAAGGCAAATCAGATGGACGTTGGTCTTTTTTCATCTAGCATTTCTTATGTTCTTATATGCTTTCACATTAGGAGAAAGTCCCAAAGTGCTTTGCAAGACATATTGTAAAGTGACTGTATGTTTGTGGGCAAATACGGCAGATGATTTTTGCACCTCAGGTAATCTATTTGAAATTGAAATAGACTGTTTCTAATGTTTCTATGATTTAATAATAATGTTTGCATTTGATAGTGCCGTGTCACACTGGCAAAAATGTCTTAAAATGCTTCACGGGCTATATAAAGAAACGTAGATATAGTAAAAGCCCGCTTATCCGGCACCCAATCAACCGAAACTTCCATATAACCGGTATCACAAAAAAAGGTCCGCATTCGATTAACTGGAATTTATCCCAAAAAATGCATTACATTTTTTTTTTTTTTGTGTGTGTGTTTTCATCCGAATATCAGCCGACTGAATCCACTGGCTGGCTGCCGGGTCAGGAGGCCCGTGGCCAGGGGATGGAGCCGGCCGGCCGATCGACCGACTCTCTCTCTCTGCCCCCACACCCTGGAACTCCATCCCACAGTCCCTTTGCCTCTCTTCCTCCCTTGCCTCCTTCAAGACCGGTTTCAAGACTCTCCTCTTCAATCATGCCTTTTGCCGCCCTCCTAACTCTCTCCCTCCCCTTGGGACATTGTCCTAATGTGAAAGTGTCATTTTGTTGTTGTTGTAATCTCCAGTGGTTGCTAAATTTATAAATCCTGACAGGTGAGAGCCTCCAATTCTCTGTTATTGATAAATTTAAGCACCGTGTGAGCAAATAGGTTTTCTTAATATAAATTGTGCCTTGCCAAGGTCTGTAAAACACACTGGTCTTCAGAGAATCAACCTGTAATGCCTCCTTTAGTTCAAATAAGATTATACTACAAGCAACGAAACTGTGAATGCATTTTTTCAATCTTAATGAATATATGCGGCTGCTCTGACTTGTGATAAATTTGCAATGCAGCTGAAAAAGCTGAAAAACTAATTACATGAATGCCTGTCTAAGTGGTTGCCCTGGCCAATAATCCATCCCCCAAAATTGGTCATTCACTTTATTGTTATGTGTTGGACACTTTTGTGTAACAATTGATCACCAACAAGTGTACAATTCATACATTTTATTTGGTGATGGGTGGTGAAGCACTTTGAGACATTGCTGTATCAAGTGCAAGGATTGTTATTCGACATGCTGGGGAGTATTTGAGTTTTCTCAACATAAACAGTTTGTCAGCATACGTGGTCACAAGCAGACAATAGGTAGTCTGTGATTAAATTTCTGACCATGTATTTACATGTATTTGCATACATTTTTTTTAAAAAAGTCACAGTTGATTCAAATTCCTGAACCATTTATTCATATGTATTACATATACAAAAATAGTTGTGCGCGTAAAAACAAGTCGATGAAGAGTACACTTTCGACATAAACAACAGCAACAAATTACATTTATATAGCGCTGTTCATGTTGAAAGGACTAAACCTTTAATACTGCTGGGGACCCAAACAATTTGTCGACATAACCGTGGGAGTTTACGTTGACGTCAACCTAGATGGCAAGTTTTTAGTATTAATATGTGGAGAAAGGACTGGGATTTTGATTTATTTTATATAAATGGTTTTGAGATAAGTGGGTAGACTGTATTACTATTACCATAAAAATCAACATATTCAACTCACCTTTGTGCTCACTGCTCTCTATCCCTTGCCTAATCAAGACCCACTTCAAGGCCTTCTTCTTTGAACATGCTTTCCATCAACTGTCCTCTTCCCCTGCCCTTGGCTCTCCACAATCCCTACCACCAGCTTGAGTCTGGAATACTGTTTGTCCAGTGGCTTGGGATGTTCTCCTGACGTGAAAGGCACTACAAAATTTAATGTTGTTGTTGTTGGTGGTATTGTCTTTTCCTCGCCCAAAGTTTGTTTCTCTGCCCAATCCTCACCTCACCCTTTGAATTCTACTTTTTCTGTCCTCATCTTTTCTGCTAAATTTTCTTTCCTTTTATGTTGTATTTTCTTCTGTTATCAGCTCTCTCCTTGTCTTTTTAACATCTATATGCTCCCCCTTTGTGACACCATCCACAGACAATGGAGTCAGCTTCCATATGTATGCGAATGACATCCAACTCTTATCTCTCTGCCTCCAACCTCGATTCCGTGGGATGTCCTCCTGAGTAATGTTGTTGTTTTGTTGTTGGTGTCTCTCCTCACACAAATGTTGCACTGCTGCTACAAGTACATACTGTTTAAAATTATAATTTAAATTAATTTTCACCTCTCAGTGATGGTTCTGTGGTATGTGCTTAACAGACTATAGAGGAAGTGAGTGGTGCTGATGGAGAGGGGTTTACCCCAACAAAAGGGTTTGGTGTTGCGGCAGAGGTAAACAATCCCAGATTGTATTCCCTCAAATGGTGGTTACAAATCCCAGATAAAAGCAGATAGCTCAGCCCACCCAGCTAGAAAACATGGAGTTTAGCATCCCAGGAGGTACTAATTACCTTGCTCTGCCGTTCACTGATGTTTCCATAAATGGGAAGAACCAGTTTTTGTGGTAACGAGGCTGTCTGATGAAACTCAGGGGACTGGGGGCAAGGCTACAGTCAGAGGCAACCCAATGAGATAAATAGTGTCAGGCACTCAGACTGACCAGCAGGTGAAAGCTATGCTTTCCATCATCTGAACTTAATATCCTCAACCTCCTTTAACCTTGACAATTAGACAGATTTGAACTTTGCTCAGATTGTTCTTTGCCCATCATCCCCATTCTAGATGGGCTCCTCTGTCTGACTGTTCTCTCCACTCAGGATAAATCAGCCAGCTTCATGTTCTCCGCCCAATCCACCTCCCTATCGATGGGTGAGCTTTCAGCTGCTCTGCCCCCGCTGTGTAAATATAATTTGTCGTCATTGTCCTTTGCTTGACCATCTCAAAACTGGACCCTAATGTCAGCATTCAAACATTCAATCCCTTCCTCGTTCCCAAATTTGGTTGTAAAACTTTGTTTAAGAGCTAGTTGTTACTCCGAGAGCATCTGTGCAAACACTTGATGTACATTGATACCACATCTGATGTTTGAACTGGGGTAGCTTGGTTGGAGGAAGCCAAATATTCAAATAAAACATACAGCCTACCAAATTCCCAGATGGTGGAAGATAATGGTGTAGGATAGAGTTCAGCTTTGCAGAGTTCTTATGTTCGTAAAACAGTGGAATGCTCAGTCCGCTCTGTTAAAAAGTCAAGATTTACAGACGTTGGTTTTACATTGCACTTGGCTTCAATTCGGTAATAAACAGCGAATTTAAAAACATTGCAGAAACTGAAGAGTCGACTCCACCTTTGCTGAAATGATAAGTGTAGCAAGTTCAGTGCAAGTCAGAGGAACTCTCAGATAGCGTTCCAGAGAATAAGGGCATGCAGGCTGAATGCCAGATCACTGGTAGTTTAGGGAGGCTGCAGAGAATTTGGATGGGGCAAGACCATGGCAAGATTACAATATAAAGTGTTATTGTTACTGCTGAAAAATCTTTTGCAATGTGAATGGTGCCTCTACCTGCAATTTACTGGCTCTTATCTAGGGTGCCCACAGGGCAACGTGCAGAAAACCTGAGCAGAAAGAATGGAGGAGAGTATGATATAGGACGTGAAGCTGGAGCAGATTATAACAATAGGGTGGAATAAAACTGTGAAGGCATTTGAAAACTGGGACAAGGATCTTAAACCCAATCTGCTGCAGGATGAAAAACTAACAATTCCCACAAACTAATAATCCAGGCAGGTCAGGGCGAAACCTTGGGCAAGTTTCCTTACTCCACACGCCTAATAATAATCCCTCCAAAAAAGAACACAATAATAAAATTGGTCATTTCAATCCACGACTGTGTGTGGGACACTGCTGTGTGCAATTGGCTGCCGCGATTTGCCCACAAATATATACAGTCAATTCACTTTACAGTATATTCTGTGAAGCGCTTTGGGATGTTGATAAGATGTGGAAAGCGCTATATCAAATGCAAGGATTATTATTATTATTAAACTGGCAGTCTTAGACCACCAGCCAGATGTATGAGGCGGAATAACCCAGCTTCACAGGCATTGATAACAGGTGTAGGGGAGGGTTTCTTCAGCAGTGGTGATTACTATTCCATACTTTAGGAATTTCTAAATTTAATCCGCACAATTCAATATACAAATCATATAAATTTACATTAATAGTACCTTCAGCAACTTGGACATAGAGCATACTGTTTATCAGAGAACTTCTTGAAATGAATAATCTGGAGTTGTAGCTTAGTAGTTAGAGCACTCGGCTCACAAGCGAGAAGATCTGGGTTCGAATCCCAACATGGCAAAACGTTGGACATGTTTCTTTACTCCCCATGCCTCTGTTCACCTAGTACAGTAGTAGGTTGGAACCTAGTTTTTAGTCGATGAGCAGATCACTTTTCCAGGGGTAATAATCCCTTCCAAAAGATAAAGAAGTAATAATTTGGTCACTCAATCCACAACTGTTTGTGGGATACTGCAGTGTGCCATCAGCTGCCACGTTTCGCCCACAAAATATACAGCCAATTCACTTTACAGTATATCCTGTTAAGTGCTTTGAGACGTCTCGAAGACGTGATAAAACGCTATATTAAAGGCAAGGAATTGTTATTATTATTACTGACAGAAGTGAGTAACACTTTTAGCCATGCACAAGAGAGTTCAGGATTCAAGGTCTAAAGTAACAACATTGGTTTTAAACTAGCAAGAGAAATATCTGTCACTCATAGGAATATGAGATCACTGAATTCCTCTATAGGGGAGGCTTTTTAATGGAATTTACTGCAAGCCCTTTAGAGGCCTCACTATTCACAGCTGACGTGAATCAATAAATCTATATAACCCAAATCTTGCTTTTCTAGAAATGTATATTGGTGGTTTGGTAAACGAAACATGAATCTGATTTGACGGACAGATGGTGATAATCTAGCTCTGCGTACGCTACCAATTAAATAATACACATAATAAACGTATAGGTTATTATGTGTTTCCCTTATCATAGCCCAGGGATTAAGAGATCAAAACAGAACCCTCTGTCTTTAGGAACAAGGATGGATGTCACTGTTGTGCCAGAACCCGAGGTATGATTTGACTTAGACAGACAATAGACTGCTTTAGCCTTGTGGATGTTGTCATCAATGGAAATTATCATAATGTTTAACTATACAGTACCTGCCATTTCTACTGCAACTAAAACAGTTGTGTTGTTGTTCAAGAAAAGATGATACAGTAGTTTCTTTCTATCAATTTAGTTCAGACTCGAGGAAGGAAGACTAGGGATGGAGAAGAATGAGCAACTGCAGGTATTGTGGACTGATTTACCATCCACCGCAAAATACTATAGGTGTTGGTAACAGGATTGTCAGCCCAGTACGGCATTACTCCACATGCCTAATAATAATCTATCCAAAAAAAACTATAATAAAAATTGGTTATTTCAATCCACGACTGTCTGTGCAACACTGCTATGCACAATTGACTGCCACGTTTCGCTCACAAATATACAGTCAGTTCACTTTACAGTATATTCTGTGAAGTGCTTTAAGATGTCTAGAAAATGTGAAAAGCGCGATATCAAATGCAAGAATTATTATTTATTATAACAAAATCCTGTGTCTGAATATGATATCACACTTTTGAAAAGATATAGAAATAAATTGCAATTTAATAGCACACAAATTTTGATATGTGTCAAACTGCTTTGCAGCAATTATAGATAAACCTCTACTTAGGACGGGGTTGCGTTCCTGAAAAACTGTATCTAGATCGAATCGTCCTAAATCGAAACATGATTTCCCATGCGGTCCCATTATATAACCAGAGATGCGTTCTTTTCACAAAATGTTTGGACCTTAAACCCACTAAATAACACACAAAACCACACAACATAACACACAAATTAACACATATAGGCAAGAAGGGGGTATTGGGGTAACTGCACAGTATTGTACTCTAATACTGGCAAACTTTAATACAGTACACTACTGGCAAACTTTAATACTGGCAGTGTGACAGTGGCAGTGGCACTTGCAGCTTCCCCACTCATCGTGATGTTGTGGAGCCCATAGCTTCTTTTAAACCTTTGAAACCACCTTCTGGTAGCACTGAAAGATGGTGACGTTGAGCCTTCTCCTTCCTGATCATCTAATTCCCTAAACAATGATTGTGCCTTCTCTTGGATAACCAGGGTGTTGAGTGGTATATTACGCTGGTTCTGATCCTCAATCCAGACACTCAGCATTCTTTCCATGTTTTCCATCACATTACTCCTATGTTTTGCTAATCTGCTTGCACCTGTAGCTATAACACACCTTGAACTTGCCAGTATATTGTCCTTATTCTGTTTTATAGTAGCCACCGTCGATCTAGCTAGCCCTAAAGTCCTCCCGACGTCCGTACCTTTTTTGCCAGAATCAATGAGCTTTATCACCCCCAATTTAGTATTTAAAGTGTTGACTTTGCGGGGTGTCTGGCTGCTAGCGGTATTACCACTGCTCATGTTCCTGACTTGCTATAATCGCGGTAGAGGCTGTAAATCACTCGAAATTGCTCGGGAATGTTCGGGAATATGTGGAAATTACTGTAATACTGACGTGGTGTGGCTTCAAAATCAGCTGGCTTTTAAACAATGACATAGCGACATGCTATTGGCTAGTTCAAACGCTTGGATACACTATATCAGGTGCGAGCGCGATTTACCCATGAATACACTATGGACCGTGCGTATGGACAAAAAGGACGCGCAAAATGTGACCGCGATATTCAAAATATGTACTGCACATGTGAAAACTATTTTTATGTTTGTTAAAACAAATCCTATATTGATCAAAAGGTTTTAAAAAAATTATGTTCCTTTAATCAAAACATCCTAAATAGGAGCATCCTAAATAGAGGCTTACCTGTACTGTCAAGTGTAATGAATGGTTTACACAGGCAAATGAGACAGCCAAAGCGTTACTACAGCCATGAAGTGAATGACCAATTTATCTGGAAGAACAAAATCTGCAAATGTAGTACCCTTCATGAGGGTAGCATCCTGGAGCCCTTCACAGTGACATTGTTTGATGCTGTGCAAGTAAAGGAAAGGAGGTGTGCAGGTTAAGTCGTTCAGAACTATAGGTGCGAAGGGATTGACAGATGCTGACGAGGATGACTTCTGTCTTGTTCATGTTCAGCCGCAGACTTTTGCATTTATACAGGCCTTGAGTCAGACAAGCAGGCAGTCAGAACATTGGTAGGACTGGGGTTATGACTAAAAGAGGAAAAATAGATTTGGGTGTCATCTGCACACGTTTGGAAGCCAACAAGATGTCTGTGGATAAAAGAGAGGAAGCGTGTAAATTAGAAAGAGGAAAGGGTTGAGAATAGAGCCTTGGGGTACATCACAGGTGACCACGTGGAGAGAAGGGGAGAAACCGTTAGAGTAGACAAAATGGTGGTGGTGTCGGCATTATCAGTCAGCATCGCAGAAGAAACTCCCCTCTTTTTAAATACCTCCGGAAATTGCAGACAGGACTTTGTTTAGAATCGTATCCAAAGGACAATACCACTGACAGAACAAAACTCCCCTGATGCACTGTGAACTCAAGTCCAGGTGGAGGACTTTGAACGCACAACCTTCTGATCCAGAAGCGAGAGTGCTGCTAACTGAGCCAGACTGACATCATTTCTTAAATAATTATGGAATAATCCAAAGGTTAGTCTGTGAAATTCCTAAGTATAAATCAACTTTTGCCTACAGATAAGTACAGTACTGTACATCGGAATCCTTCATGCGCTCATTCTGCTTGAATGTTCTGATCTGTTAGCTGCATCTTAGTAGTGTTCAAAATAAGAAACATCTGGAATGAAACCTCATTGTCCAAAATGCTCATTTTCCATACAAGGGAGATATTTGTGGTGACATTTGAAAAGAGATCTACATTCTGACAGACCACTGTGGCGTGACATGTTGAGCCTCAAACATTCAACTATGTAAGTAAAATTTGCTGTCTGGGATGAAAATTTCTGAAGAATGTTGTGTACCTTTTTTTTCCCCTTGCAGTGAATCCGTTTGGCTGGGCCTCTGTTTGAGGTACTGAACGGGGCCATATGCTTTGGATTACACTGCTGCTCAGCCTCTGCTTACTCACAAAGCCCAATCTGTTATGTTGATAAAATCTTCTGCATTTTGCAGGGTGGCACCAACAGTATCTATCTTGAAACTTGATATTTAGTCTAGAGACATTGTTTCTTAGTTTTGCTCAGTGGGTTAGGTGGGGTCAGCGATAGAGAGAGGTGTTGAAATTGGTGTTACAGGCTGACTTGTGAGGCAGCTCATAAACTGTGCCTAAAAACTCTGACTTTATGTAAGGCTGAATCCTGCAAATGTATTCTGTCTAAACACAACAAGCACATTGAACAGCAACAACAATTTACAAATATTTAGTGTCGCTCACATTGGGTGAATTTTTCAGAGAGGTTTACAAAGACTGAGCACTGTTAATATACAGTAATCTGATAATAATCCTCATATTTTATATAGCACCTTATCACGTCTCAAAACATCTCACAGAACATATTGTAAAGTGAATTGACCATATTTTGTGGGAAAAATGCAGCTAATTGTGCACACCAGTGTCTCACAAACAGTGAGTGGATTGAGTGGACAATTTATTATTATCCTCTTGTCACAGCGTCAAAACATTTTTTGAAAATGAGTCCAGTACCGCAGTCTCATTCTCCCTGATAACCTATTCAAATGATTAATGCCCTCTGGCGAAAGAAGCAATCCCTGATGTTTGTCATGTGACATTCGAGAGTAATTGTCAGAATTTATTTTCACCATCCTCTATCCATCCGTTAATCTCGAGCAGGCATTTAGGGGTTAAAAGGAAGTTTTACTAAAAGCTCGGGAACCGACTGAATTGAACCATGACATTATGTGATCTGTCAGTCAACTCGATTTGTTGATGATTCTGAAACAAAAATGAGGTTTGAGAAACACAGCGGTAACCAGACTACATTTTACATGTGCGCCAGTAAATTTTATGTCTTATATATATTAGGCCAGTCTTGTTTCATTGAATGTAAGGATATGTACAGAATGTACTTTACAGGAGACTCTTTACTGGCCTATTGGTACATGTAACTTTATACCAACATGGAAAAAGTAAGCAGTTTCTACTGATATGGCATCAATTTAGACCATGAATAATATAAAAGAGCAGCATTCAACAGATGTAAACTGCACAAATAGCTTGACAGCTGCTTCATTGGGCAAACCACAATAAAACCCCTACTCTTGCCCATTTCATTATAAATTTAATTTGCTCACATTAGGATGTGTGGAGGCGACATTTCCTTACCAAAAACAAATCCAAAATGGGTCATTTCAAAATACTGGCCCAGCTTTTAAAAAGAGTGGCTTTCTGCACGTCTGCACGGAGTTTATGCATAAGTGCTGACCAGTGATTGTGCCCTGTTATAATGCTTATAATAATGAGGATGCTGTGAACTCCCAACTAATATGATATATTGCTGCACTGTTTTTTGCAGGCTTCAAAACTGCTGTGTATGCATTGCTTGCATGTTGTGCATTTATGTTCTGTTTAATTCATCATGATACTAATCAATATGTACAGAATCTGCGTGCATGATCTGATGCATCTCTAATTGCTTGATAGCTGACTGAATTCCAGCTGTGAAGGAAAACACAAGATACTAGCATCCGATATCTTGGTTAACAATCCAATGTTGGATCTGGGACTAACCGTATGCTAATTCATACCAGTACACTTAATGATTTAATTAACAACCAATGTAAAGGTTTATAGAATCATCTGTAATCCCTTTTACGAGATTGCTCATTCTAGAATTCAGGACATCTGTAATTCCTTCCATATACGAGTACTTGAGCATGATTAGCACCACCCGGATATTTTGCACAACCCAGAAATTAGACCCCACTTTCAGCCTTAGTATCTGGAAGAGTATAAGAAGCGTATTTAGGTTTCACAACCCATTTCTTTCTTTTTTCAGTGTTTTGGGATGGGCCTCCTGACATGAAAGACACTAAAAAATGTAAATTTCTATTGTATTGTAGTCTGAGTTACATTCTGTACATTACATAGTACAGTATAGTACTTCATACAGTGAAAAGTGATTTTTGCTAGCAATGCAGTGTGAGTATGGTATTATTGTTTGCGCATTGTGCCAACAATTGAAAATGGCTATTTTCCAAATCTTGCTATTTGGTTTGCATTGTTATGTGGAACAAGTGATAGTCTGTAAATCAATGATGTGATGATAGATTTGTTATGAATTAAAAATGGCACAAAGACTTATCGTGAATCTGCTTGATATTTGCAAATGATGAAGAAAAGTTTTCCGATGGGTCTGTTAGCAGGTGCATTGGCCAGTGGAGAACCAAAACAGATCAGGAAAGTTTCAGACTTCATCTTTGGTCTGTGTTGAATTGGTTCGGATTAGCTAGGAATCAGGATATGGGTTGCTACAATTACCCTGGCCTAGAAAAGGAGAAGCCATTCTAATTTATTTGATCCAATCTCTCTTGTTGCCATTGTTATCCAGTGCTTCATGCTGTAACAGTGAGGTGGAGCAGCCTGCGAACAACACACTGTCTTGCTTCACACAAGACGAATGTCCACTTAAGCTGGATACTGGAGGTGGCTGATTCCTGCATGAAAAAAAATTCTTACTACTGTATAAGCCAGGAGAGGAGAAAATAGAAAGTGAAAAAATTGAGAAGTTCAATTTTCACTCACCATCCTGTGTCGACCAGTGGTTTAACATGCCTTGTTTGCATTCGTTCATCAAATTTCATCCATGTATTTGAGATTCTACAGCTGTTACCATTCTCACACGCAGATAGGTGGGGCCTTACAGTGCAATGATTCCTTTCAGACCTCGGGATGCTGTGAGAGTTTAGTTGTGAGGCTTGGTGGGAGCAGTGAAAAGGGATACTGCAGCATTATTGCTTCGGCTTGGGTTTTAGAGCCATAAATAGTAATACAGACCTGTTGGGCATCTAAAGTGTGGAATGAGGTTTCGATTTACAGTAAAAACATGGCAACAGCCTTTCATTCAACAGTGTAAAGACGACCAATCAAAACCAAATGTAATTAATAGGAAAGCAAACAAAGGTAATCTTGTACCATATATCTTAGTGGAAAACCTTCGTTTAATAATGTGTATACACCCCTACCACCATGATATCTTTCTGTTGTGTCTTTTTGTTTTTCTATGGTAAATATTCAACAAGACTGAATTCAACTGAGATTCCTAAAGTGAAATCTAGCCAAATCCCACATTGCACGGATCCTTCAGGTAGCTGCGCAGAGGTGACCAGTATTTGTTTATCTCGGATGTTCATGAGTATGTTTGTTCTCAGGGCAATATCTGAAGGAATATGCACAAATCTCATCCTATTCATCAGTTAACACCAATTTTCCCTTAATTAAGACATACCTATACTCAGTTCACTGCTCTTGAAATCTGAATGTATGTTACTTGTTCTTCCCTGTTAACTGGCCCCTTGTTAGGTTGGGGTGAGGTGTGTGACACATTGGAAGTGTATGGAATTTTAACTTGGGATAAGGAAATTCACAGGTTAGGCTCTTTATATGGAGTAAAAAACAGTTTCCGGTGTTTAATTCCTGAAAAGCAGTCAGCTGAGTGGGGAGAACAGCCGTGTGGGATCAGAGGCTGAAAGCAACATACTGAGTGCTCGTATGTCTTAATTATGGAATGGCTTGATTTGAGGAACAAGAAGAAATGTGTGAGCACTCCTAAACCCATTCCTTGTGTTAGTTCAGAAACACCATTTTTAATCCAATTTACACAAGATCACAAAAAAGATTTAGATGAAGAATGGCCTTTGGCTTATTTGATATCATCATTTGGAGAATCCCAATCTTACTATCCTTCCATCACATCATCAAGCTGTAAAGTAAATGAGTCAATGGTCCTGGCCTCAACCACCCTCCAGGTAATCCACAGAATTACAAGATCCCCTCACTCTGTCCCTGTAATATTATGGTAATATCTAGCTGTTCGGACATTCCATGTGCTCCTACAGGTCATACAAGGCATGACATTGTGCATAATATGGCCGGTTTTGCTAACCTACATTAAATAACTTTGAATATTTTGCTTGAATAATTAGGACTTTGGCTTTGTAAGGTCTGTTTTAGAATCCTGCAATTTTACCATTATTCCAGTCTGAAAGGGAAAGAGCTTTCCCTGATCTGCCAAGGGCACACAGTCAGTAAGTAGACATTGTCCAATTAGAATTAACCCAAATCCTTAGTTTGTAAGTGTTCTACAAGAATAGGAAAAATGGAAAATAACTTATTTTAGTGAAGTACAATTATTACCGTAGATGAGATGGCTCTAATCACATGGTTTCACTGATGTTGAAGATCATACGAAGGTGTCGATGGAGAAAAGCCATCAGCTCTTTAACCTTCACAGGTCATTAATGGCCCACTGCCTTCTGGACTCCACATAAACCCATTTAACCTCTTGAGGCGAGGAAAATTTCTGTCTGCAACTACAAAGGTGCTCTGCAGCACATGCCTTTCTCAGGATGCCATTTTCGTGACCCCAGCATCATACCCTATATGGAATGCGAGTGTCTCTATATACTTATTCTTTGAGGCCTCATTTCTATTCTGTATTAAATTGATATCCCGTTGTTATTTTAACAATTATCTTAACAATTATTTTAACAATTATGGTTTCTACATACCATTATGTAGAAACCTATTAGTTGGGATTCAGTGAGGGCAAAATAAACCATTCTAATTTGAAATTTTGCTTGAGGTTTGCTCATTTTATTATCAATCTTCTCCAGCTCTGTGCTGATGGTCGAGGTTGAATAATCTGCTTCAATAAACATCGCTCATAGCTTTATAAATACCAGGATTATATCTCTGTTCAATCTTCATTATTTTAAATACATGAATAAGGACATTTGCCATTTTGGACAATAATCACAGCCTTCAACGCACTTAGAGTGCGAATAGAGCAGTTACATGACATTTTTAAAGAACCTGGAGGATAAATATTGCAAGCTCTAAATACCTCAGCCCATGCACTGCACATCCTATCACTTTAGGAAAAATAGTTCCTTATTCCCAAAGGTTGTCAAGTAAACCTCTAGAATAGTGATTCATGCTCACATTTAGCCTTGTCCTGATACGCTTCCCAGAAAATATTCTCGCCCCATCCACAACACAGAGGGAGAGAAACTATTAAATCATGTGTAATCATGTGTGATTGTTTCAGACTCAATGGTTTAAATCAAGATGGGAACTGATAATATGGACACCGCTGTGTGCAATTTGGCTGCCGCATTTCGCCCACAAATGTACAGTCAATTTTCCTACTCTTCTTCATCCTGCCCCGCCCCCTCCCCCCACTGCTCTTGTCCCTACCTAACCGTACAGCGCCTTGGGACGTGTAAAGTGCCTTGGAATGTGAAAGGCGCTATATAAATATAAGTTTTGATTGATTGATATGGTTGGGTTAGAACTCCAAATGTGGCCACATTATAACTGATAGTTCTGAAATGCCAGAATCACATCAAGATTCCCAAAGGATTTGTATACTGGGTGGGTATCATGCTAACACACACAAGCTCTGTTTAATGCACCAGGAAAGAGATTGCATTGGAATAAAGCATTAGTAGATCACCATGAACGTGTACATTTTCCTTAATCCTGTTGCAAATTTGGAATTTAGACCCCGCAGAACAAAACTCAACAGCATTGTTTTAAGGTTTTGAAACACAATTTTCATTATGTAGACTTATTTTCCTGTGAAAGGCACACTGGTGTTTCTGTGCGAAAAAACGCTTAATCAGGATGATTCCTTCAGTTATCCCATCCTGATGCAATTTCCACAATTGTGCATTTGAATCTCATCAGATATGCTGCTGCTGATATTGACAACCAAAAACACATTTTCAGATCTAGCAAGAAAATACCAAATTCTGTGCTATTGACTGCATTTTGTTGCATTTGTGTCATTGATGTGGTGCTCTCCAATGAATCCAAACATTGCAATAGAACTGGGTGGGGGAAGGCGGCTGGTGTCTGGCGACGTAATCAACAAGGCAAGACATACAGTACGAAACAGACAAAATTTGTATTAGAAGCAAAATGAGAGTAAAGCAAACTAGTAACTCATGGTATCCAGCTCAGTTTATCCTGACATGTTGCTTTGACAGAAGTGACATACGTGGAAGGTTGTTTTTACAGACTTGCAACAAATTCCCATATGGATCATTTATCTAGACAGTTCCTTGACAGGTGTACCTTGTGGTATCTCTAACATTTCCTTTGTGTGATTAATGTTGTTTCTGCTGGTTGCTATGGGAAGGATCAGGCCTCCTGTTGCCTACCTGAACATAGGGAAATTATCATAAGTAATTTGATATACTGAGTGTCTGGTTCTTCAGATTCTACAAGCTTTTTAGCACCATTTTGCAAATTAAAGTTGGCTGGTGTTTTACGAGCAAAACATCATGTCAAAACAGCTTACTTTGAAACTCAAGAATAATTTCTACATGCTGTACACAGGAAATACCTAATCCAGGACAAACAGTGTCCATACCATTTGAAGTGGGTTAAGAATTTCACCACTGTGTTATGAACAGGATAAAACAAATCTTAAGAGTGCGTCACCAGAGAGTGGAATTGAAAGAGTGGAGTAAGAGCTCATGATCATGATCTGTGACTTCAAATTACCGATTTAAAATTTAAGATCGTAAATTTTTTTTATTAATTCGTAACTTGGAAGATGTTTTCCTTTAAAAATTGCACATTAATATTGAATCTAGACTAAGATTGAATTTAAGAAATTTTCAAATTGATCTTAAATTTTAAGAGTTAGTAGTCTTAAAGCAAACACCATAAGAACCTTTGATCCCTTCATTCTTGCTTATCTGTTATGTACATTTCAGTGTAAGTTTGCTGGAAGTTTATGCACCTGATTTATATACAGTATTACATTGTACAGTGCAATATTAATTGCTCAGAGTAATTGGGAAGTTGGATAATTGGTGGGACATTAATCAGTGGGACATTTTGTGTCCTTTGCCAAGGAATGGACCTGGATGTGCTGTTTGTGGTACCTCAATTAACACCCTTCCTCATAAGTATCCTTCCCAAGCCCATAACATTAGACTTCCAGTTTGCAGTTCGCAGCCTTTAACTGCTGATAATAATAATAACCCTGGCCTTATCAGGTCTTCAAGACTTCTTAAAGTGATTTGAGGTGATTTGTGGATTCCTGGCATTTTAGTGAACGTATAACCTCCAAAGGCTGATATACTGCTAATCACCAGTGAAAACTGGCTTTGAGTTGCTGTTTTAAACTGTATATGTTACCATCAGAACCCAAAACCACTAGAGTTTTCTTTCAAAATAATTCATTAAAAAAACAACTTTTATTAAATGAGGCCCCGTTTGCCAGTTAAGGTCACATTAAAGGTCCGATGGCACGTTTTGAGAAAGGAAGAGTTTCTACTGGGTTATGTCCCCCCAAATTGGTTGCTCAAACCATGGTTGTTTGTGGGATATTGTTGTGCTCAATTGGCTGCCGTTTTCACCAGCAAAACATACACAATCATTGCATTTACAGAATATTCTGTGAAGTGCTTCGAGACATCCTCCTGGCCTGAAAGGCCCTGCACCAAATGTGGGAATTATTATTAAGGCTTAAGCTCAGTGCCTTGGGGCATGCCCCCAATGTGAAAGGGGCTTTGCAAAAGTAACTTTATTGTTTTTTATTGTAAAGTCTATTGTCAGTAATTGGCAGGAGATGACTTCAGCTGATTGAAATCAAATATACATTGTTGCACTGCTGCAACATGGTTAAAGTATCAAGTATTGACCACTCCGTTATCCGAAGGTAATAAACCACCTGTGTGATAGATGCCATCATATTCATGATAAATCCCTTTACTGGAAGAGGAATGCCTGTACTTCCAGAAGAATTGAAAATGAAAAAATTCCTTAGGATAAAATTTCAGCATTGACTATTCATTTTTTAAACAAATTAAATAGTGAACTACACTCCGCAAATTGATCATAAATGTATTTTGAGATTCCAACACTGGACATGTGTGAACTTAAACCTTGAAAAATGCAAGCTCTTTCTTTTATGCCCTTTTCTCCACTTTATTTTAAGTATGCTTTGAAATCTTCCAGAGTTGCATGACATAACTGACCCAAAGTGAGAGGCAATATTGTACAGTACCTATTAAAGGGGCTTCTTCAGCAGGAATTTCTAGCAGTCAAGACAGACATAGTTGCTTCAATGTTCCTTTGAATCACTCTGACTCATTGGGAAACTATCAAGACATGACACGTTCGTACTTATTCCTAGCCTGGTCAGACAGAGAGATCAGAATGCTGTTCTTCAAATGATTGTTTGACTCATTTAGGTTAACCTCAACCTAGACCTTTAAATCTGGTTGTCCATGTATTCACAAGGGGATAAGTTCAGAGAGAAACCATGAATGCTGTTTAGAGGCAAGTTATCAGCTTAGCTCACACCAATCTTCACGATTAAAATGTTCTCAGAAGAATTTACTGTATTCAGGAGTCTTTTATCTAACTGTCAATAATTTCTGTCTATTGCAAACTGATCTCTTGTGTAAGCAAGGGACGTCCTCCTGACGTGAAATAGGCTCTATAAATGTAATTTTGTTGTCGTTGTAAGCACGGTACTGTTATTGGTAACACAGCAAACTGCTTTTAGAGTAAATTTTCCTGGTATTGTTCTTTGTTGACACCCTCCTCAATAAGTGTTTTCAGATCTGTTTGTTTTTACATATCAACAGCAAATACAAACTCCAGGTGGTTTTAATTTGTTCCCCAACACTCACTCGCTGAGGAATATTCTCAGGGTTCTGGCTTTGGTGATTAACAATGTTATTTGAAGGTTGCCAATGGCACATTTTTAATAAAGTAAAATGTGGATTCTCTAGGGTCCATGATTCTGTATAAATTTGAGAGTACAGTACATGGAATATAGCAAAATTCTAATCCTTCAAGTCTGATCAAATGGTTAGTGTGAGAGGTTTCCAATGAATCAATGAACCATTGATAGATTCCCTTCACATTGGATAAAGACAGGATCAGACTTTACTGGTACGCTCCCCATGGTCTAACACTCATTGAGTCTGTCAAATGCTGATCGCTAAAAATAAGGATAATTTATTTTCTTGGTTTACAATGAGAAACAACAACAACAACTTGCATTTATATAGTGTCACCCAGGTTAGCATCCCAGAGCGCTTGACTTTGGTGTACCTGAAGATGGGAAAGAAAGAGGCAAAGCAGAGGGATGGAGGGATGGAGGAAGAGTGTATCAAAGTTTTGGGTCATAGTGGCTAAAACTGTGGCCACCAATGGTGGAACGGAGGGCACGAGGGACAGGCAGAAGTTTGGAGCCAGTTGAGTGGAAGCAGCGGGTTGTGGGTTGGGAGGTAGGCAGGTGGGAGAAGTAGGAAGGTGCCAGGGCATTAGGTATTTGAAAACCGAATGTGAGCATCTTGAAATTTATTCAATTCGATAATAATAATCCATTCCCCAAAAAAACACAATAATAAAATTGTTCATTTCAATCCAAGACTGTTTGTGGGACACTGCTGTGTGCAATTGGCTGCCGCATTTCACCCACAAATGTACACTCAATTCACTTTACAGTATATTCTGTGAAGTGCTTTGAGACGTTGATAAGCGCTATATCAAATGCAAGGATTATTATTATTAGGCGAGAGAGAGAGCCAGTGGAGCTGGCGTGATGGTGGTATGGAGATTAGTGCTGGATATGGGTGGACTTTTAGATCAACTGGCTCCTATGTATGGTGGAGCTGGGGAGATGGGGGAAGAGGGCATTTGAAAGTCAAGTCGGAAGGTGATGAAACCCCCAGATGAAATCCCCAATGGGACAAACAAAAGGCAAACTAACTTTCAGCAGGAAGCATAGCAGAATGAAAATGTCTGCAATGAAATCTGTTTCCCATTATAGGCTCACACTGGCAAAATTTTACAGGCCAGCATAGAACAACATCCACTAACCTCGTATCATTAGTGCTGCACCATAGTTTCTTTTGTCTTAAAACTTGTATTTACAATGCGCTTTTTTGTGTGGATTTATTTAATGGAATCATTGGAAATTTCACGGTTGAATATTTAATTTCTGTGATAGAGAGAACCACTACCATAGGAGGTCAAAAGTGTGGGATTTTTAAATGGGATTTCTGAATAAGGAATCCAAGTCCTGCAAATGGGGATGGTATCTAGTAACCGGAAGTACATCATACCAACCCCATAGGGCAATATCAAGTGTCAGTGACTGCAGTTATCTAAGTGAAACCCCACAACAATTTATGTTGATATAATGGCTTTCACATTAGGAGGACATCTTAAGGTTGGCTGAATGGGGTCCTGGAAGGGAAGGGAGAGCTGGGCAAGGGGAGGCTACCATCATATCAAATAGTCTTATCACATGATAACTGTGAGGTTTCTAATGAACGAATGATAAAAATAGCTCCTACTCAGGTAATATCAGTTCAGAGGATGATTGGATATTTGAAACATCTTCTGCCTCCCCAATTTCTCTCTTGCTGGTGTGATGTTCCACAGGTGATGCCTGCCTTCCTGTACCTTTGAGGAGTGCTGTGGTTAGAGTAGTTAGAGCACTTGCCTTACAAGCGTGAGACCTGTGTTCACATCCAGGCAGGTCAATGTGAAACCTTGGGCAAGTTTCCTTACTCCACACGCCTAATAATAATCCCTCAAAAAAACCACAATAATAAAATTGATCATTTCAATTCACGACTGTTTGTGGAACACTGCTGTGTGCAATTGGCTGTCACGTTTTGCCCACAAGATATACAGTCAATTCACTTTGCAGTAAATTCTGTGAAACACGTTTAGATGTCTAAAAGATGTGAAAAGTGCTATATCAAAATGCGAGGATTATTATTATTATTATTTCACCCAAATCCTACTTTTTATATGTGAGACATTTAGTTTTTCCAGTGGGATTTCTTATAGGATTGTTACCATTAAAAAAAAACAGCTTAAGATAGATGTCACTGAATGTTCCCGGGCTAAATACCTATGAGGAGTATCACAGCTGAGTGGAATCCTTTCTACACTCCATGTTCACACATGTGTACTTCCTACTAACGTCTTTGGTTAACATTCAGGAACGAGGCCCATGTATTATTTTTTCCCTCTTTTCCAAACTCGTGGGATGCTAAAGTCAATTGTAGCATTGCATTCGCTGCTCCACATGAGAACAACTAACAGTCCGCAGACTGCGATTCAAAGCTTTTGGTGTGGATGCTACTTTTTGCAAATAAATCGCACCCGTACCTAGGTGGTCTGAGCTCAACTTGTTTTGTCTTCCTGGATGTGCATAACACAGGGTAGCGTAATTTTATGACTATTGTGGACTGACTGACCTTTGGAGTGAATGAGGGCTCTTGGGAACCAGCAGCACCTAACACAAAGGTACCCTATGAATGAGAAAATATCGTAACCAGAAGAAAACACAGAGATTCAGTTCAGGATAGTTTTGATATGAAACCCTTGCAAACCTCATCAAAAGGGTCACTGCTTCTTCAAAAAACAAATAGTAGCAGCAAATGAATGATATCAGCAATTTACAGTCTGTAAAGTCACAGGCAGAGTTCAGCCATACGGTCCACAGCTGTGATAATACTGAAGCACTGACTAGAGCAATATTATCATTTGTTGGGTGCAGCAATAGGCTAAAGCCTCTGAGGGACCCTCCAAGGGCAATTGCGTGGTTGTGGCAATAGGTTTTTTTGTAAATGTGGATTGCTTGGAGTGCTGATTCAGATCGCACAGATAGATGTATCTCTCCCAGTCAAGGTTACCGGGATGGGCAACCATTTGGCCTTTTGTACCAGAATATGTTTTCACGTCATAGTCCCAGGCATTAAACAAAGCAGGCCAATTGGCCGTTTAATTTACTCATGAAACAATGTCAGCTAGTCTTAAGTGGAACAGGATGTGGACCCTGGCATCGAATTTATACATAACACTATAATAAGTCAGAACTTCTTGATAAATGGAGTAATTATTTGACTATTCAATTATCTACTGATTGCACTTCTAATTATTTAAATAAATAATAATAATAAACCTTACATTTAATATAGTGCCTTTGAGAAGTGTTGCAGAGACATTTCAAAGTACTTTGCAGAATATACTGTAAACTGATTGCTTTATTATGGCAGATAGTTTTGTGCACAGTAATGTTCCACAAAGAGCCATGAAGTGAATGACCAGTGTTGTGAGATTGTCTGCCAGGACCACAGAAAAGAGAATCTTCTTTCACTTTACACAAAACTGCGATGGGATCTTAACTTACACCATACCAGGCAGATATGACCTCAGTTTAACGCTTCCTCTGAAGGATGTCATCTCCAATAATTAGCACACTCCCAGTACTGCTTTGGAGTGTAAGCAAAGACTATTTGGGTTCCAAGTCTTAACATGGGGCTAGAACTCACAACCTTCTAACCTTCTGGCAAGACTGCTACCAACTGAACCAGGCTGACACCATAACATACTGGTATAGTGGACAATCAGTATTGGCGAGCACAGTTACTAAAGAGAAGTTACGAAAGTGCAATGCGTTAGCCAATAATCTTCCAGATATAATTGGTCAATCACTTCATAGCTGGGACATGTGTACAGTCATTTGTGCTACACTTTACACTAAAGAATATGAAATGCTTTCAGACATTTTGATATAGTCCATCAAAGTACAGTAGATTGGAGTCCTGTAGCATCACAAGTGAGAGACATGGGATCAATTCCAGGCAGGGTGAAAGCTTGGGCAAGTTTCCTTACTTCACACACCTAATAATTTTGCCCACATATATACAGTCAATTTACTTTATATTCTGTGAAGCACTTCGAGACATATAGAAGACATGAAAAGCGCTATGTCAAATGCAAGGATTATTATTATCAAAATGTCACAAAGCGCTTCCTGTTCTTTAGTGTAATGTGTAGCGATTGTGTATTGTTGGGTGAACACAACAAACAAAAGGAACACCACAAATACAAGAATTATCATTATTAGCGTGAATTAATCTAGTAAAATTCTTACATTGTTTTGATCACATCCATTATTCTTGAATTACTTTAATCCTTACTCTAGAAGAATGAAGATACTATACAAAGAAAAATCGTGTTGAAATAGTGGTGTTCCTAAACCCCTTTAAATGTTTAAAATACATCAATCCCTCCATCATTTGAATAGTATTATTTCCCACTTTTGGCTGAAAAGCTTGGGTGCTGCTAACTTGGAATCATGTGCGGATAGCTGCTCGTGTGGACCAGATCGGATTCAGCTCCGGTAAAGTAGAACAACCTATTAATATGCACTGGAGTCTGGCAATCGTTTCCGTGTATCTTTTTGATGGCAAATTCCAATCTGAAATATTGAAACAATTTTCTATTTTTAGCGACCATCATATGGTCTTACAATAATTCCCACACTCATTGGAAATGCAATTGCGTCAGCATAATTTTTTTTGAAGTTTGGGTCTTCAATGTCAAAAGAACCGCAGCATTTTGAGAAACGTAGGCTATCTCTCCCCCCAAATAGAGGAATCAGTATCTTTGACAGCATAACACTAACATCTAAAATTTTGCATTACGCTCACTGAGAATTGATAGCTGGACAATGTGAATTGTCCACATTGACAATTCAGTCCACACTGAGTGGGAAAGGGTTAAGCATAACACTGTATGCTATGAAGAACAGTGCTCTACCAATATTTGGACGAGGATGAAACCCCTGTTATCAGATGTACATTATCTAGGTTTATTAGCCTGAGAGCAGTAAACACACTGTTCAGTGCAACCACTGATTGCAGGAAAACCAATCCAGTTCATAATATCAGTGGAACTAATTTGTGTGCTTGAGGCAATTAGAACAGATGAACACAGTGCATGTTTAGTTAATGGCCCATTGAGCTCCAAAGCAACATGATTACAAATTACTTCCTTTACTCTTAACAGGGTGGTGGCTGTGAGGGGGATGGGGACTATTTAAATGGCAGAACGTTTTGGGGGCATTGATACGACTTCCTTGAGTGTATAATAACAATGTAATCCTTGCATTTGATATAGCGCTTTTCACATCTTATCGACATCCCAAATCGCTTCATAGAATATACTGTAAAGTGAATTGACTGTATATATTTGTGGTTGAATATGTCAAACATACTGTATTTAAATCAGTAGCTCAGCATCATTTATATATGAAAGTGCAAAACAGCAAATAATCAGGAAAGTGTGCATTGGGTTGGTACAAAAGAGAGGAATGGCATTTTTCTCTTAACGCTTTATGTTACTCCATGAACTGTGACAAGAGTGCGTTGTTTAGGGCTCACACATTGAAGAAGAAACCACATTAAAAAAAATTCTATAATGTGACTTGTGAGTAAATTCACAGCGATTTGCCTCAATCAGTTCTTGTTAACCCTGCAAGGCAAAGCCCTTTTGGTGCGTAGGGTGGTCCTCACTGGAGAAGCAGCAGGAAGCTTGCCAGGCAGTGCTTTGTATGGCAAGCTGCACAGTTTGATGAATCTACAGTAGTGTCCTAACACACACTCTGGGTCCCCAAGCCTTGGCTTTTGCCAGCTTATGCCTCATATGCTCCAAACTGAGTTAAACTGAGTGCATCCCTCTGTGGGGGTGGGGGGGAGAGAGAGTGATATATTCCAGACCCATGGGAATTTCCATGCATAAGTGGCATACTTATGTGGAGCTGTCAGGCTACTTTACAAACTCTTAAACATGGTGATGGGTTTTCACAAGGGCCCAGCTGATCAAAAAAGTATACTCAACTACAATGTTTTATTCTTGGGCTTAATTTCAGTGCCTTGGGACATCCTCCTGATGTGAAAGGCTCTATACATTTGTAATTTTGTTGTTGTTGTCTTCGCTCCACTGGGTCTGGCCTCCTCCATGTCCCCCGGATCCTCTGCTCCATTCTCGGCGGCTGTGTCTTCAGCCACTATGCCCTCTGGAACTCCCTTCCTCACTCCATTCGCCTCGCCCCCTCTCTTCCCAGTTTCAGATCACAGCTAAAGACTGAAAGCTTCGACCACGCCTTTGATCACCTTTCTACCCTTGCCCCTGGCTCGGTCCTGGGATTAGTTACTGTGACGTGCTCTGAGATGCCGTCCAGCATGGAGGGAGCTATATAAATCAAAATTGTTGTTGTTGTTCTTCACTGATTTCATGCATACAGCTGTAAGTTTCAAATATATTTTTCCTGTGTCTCTATAAATCTCATTAAAAAAAAGCAGAACAGTCAAATTGCTTGCATCTTAAAGATCATTGATTTGGATCATTTAAGCAAATTGATGACGGATTTGCACATTTGTTTAAGCTTGGAGTAAGTGACAGATATTCCTCTTGCTGTTACATATGGCAACTTTGGTATGAATCCCTTACAATAGTTTTCTCGCTTTGTGTTTGGGTGAGGAATTTCTTGCCTGAAACATCAACTCACTGACTGCCATTTACTAGCTGTTAGGAAGCAGACTGTGTGACCTGAGTTACATATTCAGTCAAAATAAGATTTTGTGCTTTGAACAAGCAGATGCAGGCCTATGAGTATTTCCAAACTGACAACTCTGACTCCAGTACAGAGAGAACATATGGAGGCTATTTTGTCTACATTCATGTTTTTGTTAAACTTGAAGCAAATGTGATGCAGGCTAACATTCTCAGTGTTAAACTTCTGGGGTCCATCATGTTGATTACTAACACTACTAATCTTTGCATTATGTACTTATGATGGTAATAAAAAGACTGCTATTGTTAGCGATTGGTATGCGATAGAACCCTACATTTTGAAAAATGATTTATAGGCCAGTTATACCACACAATTTGCACCGATTTAATGAGATTTTTGCTTTGAATCAATACAAATTTGTGTTGATTTTGACAAGATATGTGAGATAGACAATTTTAAGGCATACCAATGTAGGTTTGCCCGAGGTTATATTGTTATATCATTTGGTCTAAAATATTTCTGGGTAGTCCATGATTTTAGTATTATAACAATAATAATATTCCTTGCTTTTTATATATAGTGCCATATTGCATTGACAAGACGTCTCAAAGTGGTTCACACAATATACTGTATGTAGTTTGTGGGGAAATGTGAAAGCTAATTTGTGTATAGCAGCCATGGAGCGAGTGACTAGGTATATTTAGGGGATTTTGAACCAGGAGAAACATTCTTACTGTTATTAATAAGAAAATCTGACTCCCACCTTTTCATAAAGTTTTACTTGCAAATCAGTTCAGAGTGACAGCAACGTGGAGCTGGCGGTATGATCACATCAATCCACTTCAGGCACCAAATCAAAGCACCCTTGCACTGGGTGGCCTCCAAGAGCCAGACATTGATTTCTGTATATAGTGAAGTCCAGGTTACTGTGCTTCTGTATTTATTTCATAACTAAAGTGCAATCGCTTTTTTTCTGGCTTCCTTAGCAGGATCAAATTCATGTGACATAACTAGGAGTGAAGCATACCATGTTTTAATTCTGTGGATTTTTGTATCTCTTTATTTTGCTTTTTTTTTTAGAAATGTTGCCATTTTATTTTTACTCAATCTTTGCTCTCTTTTTCCATGACTTTATTTGAATCTGTTAACTATGGTTGCAAGAGAGTACACTGAAAATCTTCTCACGTTGTGTGCAAATCTTTTCTAAGATTGTCTTCAGAAGACAACTAAGCCATGCATCTCCTGAGTACTCAGCAAATCTCTTTCATAACCCAATGTCATAGTTGAAAAACTCTGTCTTTCTCTTTGACAACATAAGTGTTTTAAGCAGCATTGTAAAGACTCCAGAATATCAATGTTAGTGATGGTGTTGATGGACTTTACTTCGCTAGTTTCTAAGTGAGCCTCCAGGGTTGGCTGAATAACCGTTCATTTTAACTTCTGTGGACATAGATGTACATGGTCAGATTCGGTGATCTGAATACTATTGGAGAGAAATTCCACCTAGAATCATAGAATATTGCAGCACAGAAGGAGGCCATTTGGCTCATCGAGCCTGTGCCGGCTCTTTGCAAGAAATACCCAATAGGTCCCACTCTCCCTCTCATTCCCAATATGCTTGCAAATGTTTCCTCTTGAAGTACCTATCTAATTCCCTTTTGAAAGTTGTTATTGAATCTGTTTCCACCACCCTTTCAAGCAGTGCATTCCAGGCCATAATAACTCTCCGGGTAAAAAAAAATGTCCCCTCCTCTCCCCTCTGGTTCTTTTCCCAATTATCTTAAATCTAAGTCCACTGGTTATCGACCCACCTTCCAGTGGAAACAGTTTTTCTCTATCTACTCTATCAAAACCACCCACTTAAATTTGAACACCTCTATTAAATCTCCAGTTCCAGTTTCCTTAATCTCTCCATATAACTAACTTCTCTCATCCCTGGTACCATTCTGGTAAATCTCCACTGCAAGCTTTTCAAGGAATTGATATCCTTCTGGTGCCCAAAATTGGACACAATACTCCAGCTGAGCAACTAACCTTGATTTCTTTATTTATGCCTAGAAAATACAAATTTTGTAGTAAATCTTTTGAATCACTTTAAAATGTTCTCCCAACATGAATAACCTATATCAAGCGGAATGATTGTTATTATTTCATTTTAGAATGTCCAGAGATTGGCACATGCTTAAATACAACTTTAATTTTGAAGATGGATTTTTGAAAATTTAAGAACTGCAGAAAGCCAACTTCAAAGTTTAGAATGAATTCAACAATTTGCCAAATTCTGAATGCCAACAGAGTAAATCTAGACCCAGGTGCTTTTTTCCCTATACAGTAAACCCCCAGTTTACCGGACTCTGGGTATCCAAGATTCGCAACTAGCTGGTAATTGAAATTACACAGCCGGAAATTCTGGCTCGCCAGATCGGATTTTCCCCCCAATCCATTAATCCGTCTAGCTGGGATTTTTAGCATATATGAGCGGCTCCACTATTTACACTGGTAATTCTTCTCTAGTCTGTGTGCATTTCTCATACAGGGAATGAAATTCCACCTGGGTCTAGAATTACTCCATATCTGATGTGTTTTAGAGAGTGCAGAATTTGGCAAATCATTACATTTAGCATTAGCTTTCTGTGAAATAGTTTTTAAAAATGTAATTCTGGAAAAGAAATGTACAGAAAGCCAGCTTCAATATTAAAACTTGACCAAATTCAGGACCTTTGAGATGCTACACAAACAGAGTAATTTACACCCAGGTGGAATTTGTATTTTGGATCTGAATTGCTTTTAAGAAAATTACGTACTCGGAAAGAACTTCCCCAGCAAACCTGACAATTTTGTTTCTGGGGAACAGAGCTGTTCCTGTTTTAAAGCAATGGGAAAGATTTACAGGTCAGCTCAACTAAAAAGCATCTAGTAAAAGCTAGCTTATATACCTATCAGCCATGATGAAGTGCTGTTTTTAACATGACAAATCTCTACCATTCCTTCCTCATAACATAATGCATTATTCACAAAGCTCTCCCATATATCATGTGGCTTTTATATGCAGATTCAGATAGCTAGAAAATGTTTTATGATGCAGAGATTTATTTATTCGGCAAAGCTATTATTCTGTGAGATAATTATACATTTGAGCTCACATTAATGAAACTTTTTTCATCTCAAAGATGCTTACACCAGGTCAGAATTCAGATGATGTGTCATTGGTGCATACAATATATACTTGATGCACTTAAAGAGAAATAGAGTCAGATGTGAGAGTGTCATCTAATCATGTGGTGAGCGTAGAGTCGTAGTATGTCTGATTACGTGGAGAGTGAGGGGGACCCGTCAATGTGTATTATGAATGGGATCTCTGCCAATTCATATTATGAGTGGAGAACAGCCTCATGACTACAAGAGAACGGGGAGCCAGTGTGTGGTGTTCCATTTGAGGTAGGCCACAGAAAACAAAGTTTTGACCTGTCAGTTGGTAAATTCGATGGCAGTGCAACCAACGCGGAAGTCCTTGAGGCGGACTTTGAAGGAGGTGATTGACAAAGTAAAGGACTTCCAGGATGGAGTATTAGAAGGTTGGAGCAGAAAGGCTAAAAGATTGATAGTAGGACGGGCAGGGCTGGGACCGGCAGAATGGAGGAAAAGGACAGATTGATGGAATTTATGAGTTGTGTGATTGTTGATATGGTTTCCTCCAACTGAAGTATAAGGCTACTTTTATATTTCCTCTTTATAGCTGAGACAATTAAATGGACTCTTGACATTCATCTCGTAAATAATTCGCACATTTGTATTATCTCCCACTGCAAGACAAATAAAACAAAATCAGGTAACAGGAGCATTCAAATAAAACATTTGCAGATAGTAAAACGGGTTGAAAAGTAAATGAAAATAGTTGGCCCGGGAATTATAAATTCCATTTGAAACCTTGCCTTAATGTCACCGGATAGTTTAGTACGGTACTTGTGCTTTTTGTTAGGTGTCTATCATATAAACACGACGTGTACATAACTTCATATAAGTTATATTTGATATGACTTATGCACGTTTGACACTGCAAGTCATATTAAATGTATGGTCCCAACTGATACAACCTATGTGAGGTTTACTGAGGTGCGTGTTGTTCTAACAAAATATGGCGGTAGCAAACAACAAGAAATTGCTTTTATATAGCGCAGTTCACGTCGTGAGGACAGCCCAAGGCACTGGACAGAGGGTTTGTACCCGAGTTGGGGGGTGGATTCAGGAAGGGTGGACCAAGGTGGTTGGGCATGGGAAGATAACCAATGCGGAAGGTCTTGAGGTGGACTTTGAAGGAGGTGATTGACAAAGTAAAGGGCTTCCAGGATGGAGTACCTGAAGATTGGAGCAGAAAGGCTAAAAGATTGATAGTAGGACGGGCAGGGCTGGGACCGGCAGAATGGAGGAAAAGGACAGATTGATGGAATTTAGAATGTCACAGTAGTAGAGTGGGCAAGATTGTGGAGGGCTTTAAAAGTGAATATGAACATCCTGAGCTTAATCCTCTTGGGATCATGGAGCCAGGGAGCCGGCAAGGATGGGGGTGATAGGCTAATGGAGTCTGGTGATGGACAGGACACAAGCTGAGCCGATGTGAATAATCTGTAACTTGTGGAGGGAAGAGTTGGGAAGACTAGTGAGCAGAGAGTTAGCGTAGTCCAGCCTGGAGGTGATAAAAGCATGGATATGTGTCTCGAAGGAGTGTTATTGCACAAAATCCCCTTTACAGTATATCCCATTTAGACTAGTCTCAGTGGCATGATGGGGAGCTATATCAGATGCAAGAATTATTTATATTATATTATAGAAGAGGAGGTTGTCCTTGGCCTCCAGGATGATCACAGAGTAGAAGGATGATTTGGTTGAGGTGAAGGTAGAGCAGCAGATTTGGTGTGTTCAGCCAAACTAGCAGTTGACTGTTAAATTGGATTTGAGCTAGGTTCATTCAGCGACACATACCTGTGACTTAAGGGAGCAGATGTGGCTGGTGTACTATGAGGTCTGATGAATTTAGGGCAGTGGAAAGGGAAAGGGGAGCAATTTTTTTTCTAGGCGTGGAAGGAGATAGAAGATGGCAGTTGTTTTTTCAGTTTTAGTGGATTTTATGCTCATCAAAATGAGGTAAGTGCTGGAAACTGTAATATTCTTGGCTAGCAGGGTTCAGAAAATGCTCCCATGCAAGGCAACAGCTTTCCAGATGTCTCATCATCGGATAAGGGCCTTTGAATTTTAGCAAGAAAACCAGTCATGCTGAGCTGACTGGCTGGAGATGTGGTCTCACAAGTAAGCACGGTGTGCCTAAATTACCTTGCAGTAAATTGAGATATGTTGTGTTGGGTTGAATATCTGTATGTTGTGGAGCACTTTCCAAGTAAGGAGGCACCGATAATATTGGTTTGTTCCAAAAGGCTCCAAGGTGACATGTTTGGCAACGGAATCTCAGAATTGAGTCAATCCTCTATGGCTGTCTCTGTTCAGTTCTTCAACCAGGCAGGCCCACAGTATTCCAGAGCACTATCGATGACAGCACAGCAAGACTGGCTCATAGGCAGGATTTGGAAAGGCATAACAGTCGTTACCGGCAACTACTCTTCATATCTAGTTCCTATGAATCCTGCAAGCCAAAGTCCTAACAGTTAGGGTGGTCCTAGCTGGACAACCAGCAGGAAAGTTGCCAGACAGCTATATAAATGTCAAGCTGTATGGTTTTAATTGATTAGACTCCCGCAGTACCCTAACACACACGCTGGGGTTTCAAAGCCTTGGCTCTTGCCAACCTTTGCCTAACACTTTCCAGAATTAGGTGAGCAGAATGTGTCCCTCCAGGGATAGAGTATTCATTCTGATCCAATAAATATCTTAGGAATTTCCATGTATGGGTGGGATACATGGAATTCTCAGTTTGATTAGGATATGCTTAAGCATTGTACTGGATTTCCACAAATATCTGACACTCGGCTGACCAAAACAATTAATGTTATTGGTTTCCTGAGGAGTGAGTTTTGAACTCCTAATCCCCTACTTCGCTCCCCACCCTGTCCCCAGTTCGGGTCTGACACAGTGACTGTCCAGCGCCTTGGGATATCCTCCTGACATGAAAGGCTCTATACAAGTGTAATTTTGTTGTTGTTGTTGTTGTTGAACCACGCATTCAACATCAAATGCTTTGAGGTCAGGTATAACACAATTAGGTGTAGTGTAAAGCTCCTTCTTCTCTGCTTCCAACAACATGGAAAAAAAAATTCCTGTGAGAACAAGTAAGCTGAAATAAAAAGCATAATGCTGGAAGTGCAGTTAGGTTAGCATCTGACAAAGGGAGTGCTGCATCCAAGTTTCTGGTGTGATTCTACATCAAATTTAATGAAGAGCTATGATGACCAATAATAATGAGAAATTGTGTGTCTGTCCAGGATTTAGCACACTGGGTCCCAGCAGTCAATTTTGCCAGGAGGGGCCCTAGCACTTTGTGTTGGAGTTGGCGATGCTCCCACAGAAACAACTCTGAGGAGCAAATTTTAACGATTAAGCTTCCATAAGGAAAGCAGGAAAAGCTCTTAGTTTTCTGTCCCTCAAACAATGTGAGTAATAATTTCGACCCACACTGAAAGATGTGTTGAAATCCATGATCGATGGACAATGTCCCATTCATTTTCCTTTTGTTGATACACAATCTATTCTCACATGAGTAAGAGAGCAGAGAAACTTGTTTTTGTCATTATTTCTGAAAGGCTATAGTTAAATGTTTCACAGATCTTTCTCCTCCTAATCTCTTACCATTTTTTAATCTTTTAAAACAGCAGAACAAGGAGGGCACAGGGTTTGGAGTGCAAGAGCTCCACAGCCTCCAGCTCAACAACAACAACAACTTGTTTAGCTCCGTTCATGTCAGGAGGACGTTCCAAGACACTGGACAGTCATTGTTTCAGACGCGAGCTGTGGTTAGGGACAGGGAGGGTGGAGGGAAAGGGTGGGATTTGTGGTGATCGATGGGACTGTCGAAGTGGAGGGTCTTGAGGCGGGACTTGAAGGAGGCCAGGGAGGGGGTGAGGTAGAGGGACTGCAGGATGGAGTTCCAGGGGTTGCGGGCAGAGTGGCTGAAGGCTCACTCACCAATGGTGGGGTGGGTCAGGGGACTTGGAGCAGGCCGGAGCCTGCTGAGCAGAGGGAGGTGGGCAGGTTGGTAGAGGCTTAGGAGGTTGCAGATGTAGGGTTTGGCGAACCCTGGAAGGCTTTGAGTGTGAGGACCAGGATCTTGAATTGGATTCTCTGGGTAATCAGTGTCCAGTGTCTTGTGCTGTCCTCCAGACACGAAAGGCGTTATATAAATGTAAATTGGAATTCTTCACACACATGAACTACCAGCAGAATTTCTTGGACAGCATTTGGAGAGAGGAAACTCTGGCTAATTTACTTCCGTTCTCTGCGGGATGGGGTGTGGGGGTTAGGGGGAGGTAATACAAATTATCGAGCCGCAACAGCTGCATTGGTTGAGACCAGGTAACTCAGCTCAGACCTGACAATGCACCTGAGACCATCCTGGCTCTGTTTGGCTCCGTGCCACACCACATCATGAATTTCACCGTCATGTAGCACACAATCTGTCAAACAATGCAAACCCTTTCGATGCCTCAGATATGCAGCTGGAACCCAAAGATTATTAGCTTTCACCAGCTGATGTTATGATAGTTAAATAGTTATTGAAAAACAAAAACAGTGTTTTTCCTTTATGAAATGAGAAGAGTGTGTCACTTAGTTCTTGCATTTTGACCTCAGCTGGGTGTAAGCCTGCTTTGGCCCTTAATAAGCACTGGCTGTGGGCTATTTACACGGCTTGGCTATGGAATAATTACTGTGCTTCAGTGGAAGAATGCACTTGTATTATTAACAAATCTCAGGAACAGTCCAATATAAAGAAAATACAATGCAATATCAATTTACATTTATATTGTTCCTTTCAGGAGTGGGGAGGAAAGAAGACTGAAAGCGTGGTCAAATAGGAAGGTCTGATGGTGGTCATTGAAGGACATGAGGGAAGGGGCAAGTTGAAAGGACTCGAGAATGGAGTTCCAAAGATTGGGAGAAGATACTCTGAAAGCCTAACTAATGATGATGGGATAGTTGAGGGATGTGAAGCAGGCTAGTGCACTCTGAGTGGAGGGAGTGGCTGGGTAAATAGGGTTTGAGGAGGTCACAGAGGTAGGGTGGGGCAATGAGAGGTGTAAAGGTTAGGATGAAGAAATTGAACTCAATCCTCTGGCAAATAGAAAGCTAGTAGAGCCGGATGAGGATGGGGGTGATAGGCTCACACAGCCTAATGTGGGAGACGGTATGTGATGCAGAGTTCTTCATGATCTGCAGCATGTGGAGGGAAGAGTTGTGCAGTCAGGCAAGAAGACAGTACATATAATCTAGCCTGAACAACAACAATTTATATTTATAAAGCTCCTTTCACTCAGGTTAGCTTGAAAATGATAATGGATTTGATGATAATAATATGTAATAATAAATAATCCTTGCATTTGATATAGAGCCTTATCATGTCTTCAAGAAGTCGCAAAGCACACCACAGAATATAATCATGATAATGATATACTGTAAAGTGTAATGACTGCATATTTTGTGGTTGAAACTTGACAGCCAATTGCGCACAGCAGTGTTGCACAAACAGTCACGGATTGAGTGATCAAATTTTTAAAATTTATTTTGAAGGAATTAATTACGCTGAAAAAGCAATCCACTAAGCCACTAACAACCAGGTTTCTAGTTATTGCTAGGTGAAAAGTGGTGTGTGGGGTAAGAAAAGTTGCACATCTTTTGGCCCTGCCTGGGAATGAAACCCAAGTCCTCTCGCTTGTGAGGCGAGTGCTCTAACCGCTAAGCTACTTGGCCTGCTCGACCCTGTACACTTTCTAAGGGCTAGATGTGAGAGAGAAGCTATAACAATGATATGTTCAATGGTGAAGCGCTCTGAGACGCCGTCCGGTGTGGAGGGTGCTATATAAATCGAAGTTGTTGTTGTTGTCTGTTTGTATGCTGGAGTCCTGCAGTTCAGTAGTTAGAGCACTCGCCTTACAAGCGAGGTACCTGGGTTCAATTCCAGGCAGGGTGAAACCTTGGGCAAGTTTCTTTACTCCACACACCTGATAATAATCCCTCGAAAAAAAGCAATAATAAATTGGTCATTTCAATCAAGGACTGTGTGTGGGACACTGCTGTGCGCAATTGGCTGCCGCGTTTCGCCCAAATTAAATTTTCAGTAATATTCGGTGAAGCATTTTGAGGTGTCTAGAAGATGTGAAAAGCGCTATATCAAATACAAGTGTGTTTATTATTATTATGCTACTTGATGCGGTATGCTGGCTCTGTACAGTGCGCGACTCAGATCCCAGATTATTCTTGTTGGTGGTGGCTTGAAACCTTGGTACCAGATAGCTTTCTTTTCACATTCAGCATTACAGCTCCAAGAAAAAATATTTTTTATAACTACAGCAAATATAAATATTGGCTTTCAACACCTAAAAGGAAGATTGTTGGCACTCTGGAGCATTATGGCAAGATATCCTCTTCACACATGTTCCTTCCTATCTTCTCTCAAAATGCTACTGCATTTCACCCGGGAATATAATATCCTTGCCTTGTACAGTGGAGCCCTGTTGTAAGATGGTGGTTACGATCCATAAAATCAAAATCACACTCTGATGAAGCAAGATAGCTGTTTTTACTGTGAAATTCCTGAACACACTCACAGCAGGACGGATCACTTGATGCATTCCAGCTCGAACCTGGACTTAAAAAAAATGACTGACATAAAAAAAACACACAATAATAAAAATGGGTCATTTCAATCCACGACTGTTTGTGGGACGCTGCTGTGCGCAATTGGCTGCCATGTTTTGCCTGCAAATTTACAGCCAATTCACTTTACAGTACATTCTGTGCAGCGCTTTGAGGCGTCGATAAGATGTGAAAAGTGCTATATCAAATGCAAGGATTATTATTTATTTTTATATAGTTGCTGGCTTTTCTTCCTGGGTGCTGTGCATATACAAAGCCAAAAGCTCATTGTGCTAACACTGGGGATCATTCACGTTGCTGGGTTCTCCTCTAGGGTCTGCGCTCAGCAACTAGAATTGTACTCTCTGTGTGGCCAAGGCAGAGCTTGAATATGATCCAACATTCCAGATTCAGGGAATCCTACCTTATCAATAACAAATATCAGAACACATGTTGCAAATGTTAACCCCCCTAGTTACTGTTGTGCTTCTATTGTAATTCTATAATAGAATTACAGTCCAATTCTATTGTACTGTATACAATAGCAGCCGGAGGATGCGGTGCCTGGGACACCATGTTCAAGGAAAGAGCAGCTCTGGGTATATTGCATTACAAGTAACACTTAAGATTCAGTGTGAAATGGGTTCCCCCAGAAGCCGCACAGCAGAGTGAGACAGCCAGCCATGTGTTTGATCCGACATGGAAGTACAGAATTATACTAACTGGTGTCAAATGGCACTTTATATTTTAAATTGCCCAACTCATGTAAACTTTTCCCTTCCTCCTCCAATATAACTTCAAGTTTAAAAACTAATTTTGGAAGTGCCTGGAGGGAAATCTGATTATACTTCAGCCATTTGTTTCGATTCATCAACATATTTAAGAGAAAACACACCGGAAGGGAATGGAAAGGTACAGAAGGGGAATAGGGAATTGTGCTGAATGGCTTGTTTCCATGATATAATATTCCATGTAAATCCACATCATTCCAATTCAACTTCCTAGGAATTAGATGTGAGAGTGAAATTATAACAATGAATAATTCTTGCATTTTATACAGCGCCTTATCAAATTGTTGGGACATCTCAATGCACTTCACAGAATATACTGTAACGTGAATTGACTATGTTTTGTAGGAGAAAACCGGTAGCCACTGCAGAGAGCAGTGTCCCACAAACAGTTGTGGATTGAGTGACCATATTGTACTTTTTTTTGGAAGGGATTATTACTCCCGGAAAGAGATCCACCAATCAAATAACAACCGAGTTCCTATTAGGTAGACAGTGGCATGGTGTAAGGAAACTAATCTGGGAATTGAACCCGGGTCCTCTCGTTTGCGAGGCAAGTCTAACCAATAAGCTACAGGACTCCATGTTGCATTGCAACTTGCACACATCAAGATACCATAAATCATCAATCTATCTGAAGGTATGGTTCCCAAAAGAAACTTGATGCTCCTTTTGAATAGTGTCACAGAATAATTAACATTTATCTGGAGCGACAGAGCCTTGGTTTAATACCTCGTATTAAAGACAGCATCTCCAACAATATGGTGCTCTCCGGTTAGCCCATACGATTAAATCAAATTCCCTCGGTGGAGATGAAACTCTTAAACTTGTAGCCCAGAGGTGACGTTATGGCAATTGAGCCAACTGACAATTATCACGTTACACACCACAAATTCCAGCTCTCTCCCACTGCTTTAGAAATGAGAATACTTCTGAAATATGCATTGCAAATATTTGCCGCATTAGCAGAGAGCTAATTTGCTCTGATGAAGATTTATCCTCTCTTGACAGTATAGTCTGGAGGATATGAGATGTCTTTATGTGCTCCTTCATAGATTTAACATTAACAACAAGCATGTGCGCAACCATTCTTCCAATCTTCTGCCAATGCAATTCTAATTAAACTATTGGATAGTGTACAACATGGGCCTCTATTGCCTCCACTTCCTGTGCCTCCGGTTGGATTGGGCATATGATTCCCTAAACAGCAAGACTGAGATTGGAGTCTTGGTAAAGGATTAGGAACATTGGAACACAGGAACAATAGTAGATCATTCAGCTGGTCCATCCTGTTCCACTTCTTTATTAAAAGATCTTTTATTCCCAATGACCCTCCCTTTAGCTAGCTATACCCCTGTACATCATTGAACGTGCCCCATCTCACTTTAGCAGCTCTAAGCCATCAACATTTGAACATTTCATGATCTCACTATCTTCAACTTCATCAAATGCGGCACACGTTTTCAGCTCATTTGTCCTGACTCACGGTGAATGGCAGGTGCTGCGTATTTTTAAGCTAAATCCATTGCAAGTTGTTGGCTACTAGTTACTTGTTACAAAATTAAGTTAATTGTTACAAAATATGGTGACTTGCTAAAGTCACATCTGAGTGATCTAAATTCCGCAGAGACTGTCCTTTTTGTACTTGTTGTGGGTTTCGACGATAGATATTAAGGAATGATCACATTTCTAATCATCTCACCTTGTGTCAGTGTCAAACAACTGCCAAGGCCTAAGCTATATCACAATCATGTGCTCCAACAAGGTGCCTTAGCCCTTAAGTTCAAAATCTCAGCTGCTCATCTCCGTTGCCAAGTTTCCTATTCCTCGCTTCAACTTTCTTCATTGCTCTGAGAGATTGTTCATTTCAAGTTATTTTGTGCAGAGTTATGGTTGGGAGCATTTTATAATTCGTACTCTATGCTGGGTTGGTGTTCAGGGGAAAACTCACCCCAACATACAGTGAATGTGGAGGTCAAATGTCCTGCTCATTGACTTGCATTGAACTTAAACTCGGATTCCAGAAAGGACGATGAGTTCCCCCCTGTGTAAAGCAGTCATATTGATTTTCAGAGCCAAGTCTTTTCTCTTTCCCTAGAATTATAGCTGGGTTTAACAGAATATGCATAAAATCTATTTCTGTTCAGCACATTTGTATAGTAAAAGTTATATCTTCTGGCGTCTTCACTTCTCATCTTAAATTGCCAGAACACACTTCTTAACGTTAACAATATCTCCTCCGAGGTTTCACATTACTTCTAAAGGAGTTTTTTTTTGCAAGTTGATATTGGCTGTGAAGCTGATTGTTTTAGCAGTTCAGCAGAAGAAATTATGAGTGTAGCATTTCTCTACTTTTCAACACTTCTTATATGACTTAAAAGAAATAAGATTCATGCTCTCAACTGTCTGCCAACACAGATTATTTCCATCAGAGCAGCCAGACCAGCAATGATGGCACTGGACTGTCCCATCATAACTACAAGACATTAAGTTAAATCCCTGTCTGAACCAATTCAAATTTGGATTTGTGCTTTTGCCAGAGAGTGAGTTAATCCAGATTCCTTCAGATTCTAATTTATTTAATCTGCCCGGTGTCTGACGCATTAGGATTAGGGTCCCCATGATTAAAAATGTCAAATCCAGACTGAGAGATCGAACATACATGTGCCATCTACATATGGAAATGTCCCTGTCTTGAATTTACAATTTCAATCCACTTTTTCTAATTCAGATTTGGATTTGTGCAAAACTCAGTGAGAGAAATAAACTAGGTATTTTTACAGTATATTTTGTGAAGAGCTTTGTGATGTCGATAAGATGTGAAAAGCGCTATGTCAAATGCAAGGATTATTATTACAGTATTAGGATAAGGAGCTCTCTTAGGATGATCGTTCTGAATAGAAGAGTTTATAGTTATACTAATAATAATAATCCTTGCATTTGAAGTACCGTATCGAGTCATTGAAATGTCTCAAAGCACTTCATAGAATATATTGTGTATTTTGTGTATTTCGTGGGTGAAACGCACAATTGTCCTCACTATAAATTTATAGTTTATATTGAACCATTTTGAATTCAATAGAATACATTACACTTATATAGCTCATTCCATGTTGGGAGGACATCTCAAAGTGCTTGATAATGCCGGGTAGGACTGGAGCTAAAGGGAGCGAGGAGAGGAAAGATGGCAAATATGTTATAACTAATATGTTTAATTTGACAGTAATGCATGGTTCATATTACGTTTTTTTCTTGAATCTATAGCATGTTTTTATGCTCTATTTTAACAAGTAATTTTACATTTTCCTACATCTGTTGGGTGGTTTGGCTGATTTTCCATGGGTTTGATTGTTGCTTACTTTGACCCTTTTTTTGCTTTCAGATGATGTTTTATAAGGTTTAACTGGGATTTGATTAAAACAGTGGAAATCCACAGTTGATATAATGAGGATTCAGATTGTATTTGAACCCAGATTCTGTGAAAAGGGCAAATATTTGGTTGATAGAAATAGAATCAACCATAGAAAATAAGGACTGACTTTGGAACTATTTAGGAGCCTGGAATTTACAATAGTATTCCCTCCATCAAATACACAGTCATTACACTTTACATTCTATCCTGTGAAACACTTTGAGATGTCCTCCCAGTGTGAGAGGTGCTATATTTAATGCAAGGATTACTATTATTATTGCTGTTGTTAAATTAAATAAAAGATAGCTGGCTGGATTTGAAAAGGGAGGTGGGGCATGCTGCCACCTAGTGACCAACAGTTTCAAACCAGCAACAGTTTTGAAATGCCGGACCGCCCTGGCTCAGGAATGGGACTATCAAGACTATCCGGAGGGTTGATTTGATTCTGCCATTCTGTTACCAAGAATATTACACAGGCCTCTGCTCAGTTCCAATTTATCCATTTCATCATCATCCCCACTTTCCCCGACTCCATCCCATCCTTCTAGTAGATGGTCACTAGTTGTCATTTGACATCCAGGAAGCATAGTTTGAGCCCTCACTAGAAAGAGAGCTGATAGCAGAAATGTTCTGTGAAGTTCCTTATAGCAGCTAACTGAGTTGTGGGCAAAAGGATGGCAATGGTCTCATGAAATACATTAGACAATTGCCACCATCCTGCTGCTCACAAGTCAGAACCTGATCATTCAGCCAGGTGGGGCAGGCTTAAGGGGCCGAATGGCCTACTGCTGCTCCTAATTCTTATGTTCTTATCCCTCTGTATTGAGCAGTGGTTTCACTAGTTGAAAGTAGGGAAGCTTAAACAGCAGTTGCTTACCTCTCTGCAAACCATTCAGGATGGATTCCAAACCCTGGATATATTGTGTTTTCACAAACCCAAGCACTAATTAAAACTGTTGTTTTAACAGTGTTGTCACAACCCTCAGAGTTTCCTCATTAGCTATTTGATGGCTATCTCTGTCTTCAGCCTGGTGAGAGGAGAATAATAATAATAATCCTTATATTTGTTAGAACACCTTTCATGTTGCAAGGAAGTCTCATAATGCTTCACAGATTATACTACATAGTGTAGTGACTGTGTCTTTTGCAGGGGAACCCAGCAGCCAATAGAAACATGTAGCATATCAGGCAGCATATATAGAGAAAGGAAAATGAGATAACATTTCAGGTCGATGACCCTTTGTCAGAATTGTTTTATTTAGGGAATTTTGACCAGGACTCCCCTCTTTCTTCTCTTTTCGAGTAATGCCATGGGATCTTTAATGTCCATCTGTAATCACAGATGCTGCTTTGGTTTAATGCCGTAGTTAAGGGATGGAATCTCTAATAAAGTAGAACAGTAGGACTGCAATAGAGTGTCATCTAAGACTATGTAAGTTCCCTTTCCTGACTGACGTAGGACGTAAACGCATAAAATTCTAACTCCGAGACAAAAGTGCTGCAAAGTGAACCATGCTGATACACAAGGGTACCATGTGACATATCAGCCACATTCATGTTCTAGAGATTCAAGTCCAATGCTGTTTACTCAGTACTAGTTTAATCGAGATCCTCACATTAGGTACTTTCGCACTACAAGAGTTACACAATAGTTTGTTAATTCAATGATCCTTATTGATTCTATTATGAAAAATCCAATTCTAAAAGACAATACTTATATAGAAAAACATACCTTAAAACTATTTTCAACAAAATTTTAATGATGTTGATCCAATCTTGTGCTCATCAGTTTCCCATGTGAATGACATTCTTATCATGTAACAACACTAAGTGCTTGTCTGATTACATGACAAGAAGGTCACTTAGAGTTTTTGGACTGAACCTTTTAAACAAAATATGCTAAGTTTAGATTTCATTGTGCTCAGACCATTGTTTCAACAGCAAAATATCTGTGGTGTGGTGACCTGCCAGTGTCATTGAAGTCCTTTACTTGTTAAAGCTGGTGCGTGTCGACTTGTGCTTTAAAATTCTGAAATTTGGAGCACTGCTTCTAACTCAGATATCTACTTAAATGCTTAAATTATATACGTCAGTTAAACAAAATGTCTTCTTAAATTTGGTTAGCTGCATTTCTTATTCATACAGAAACCCATCACAATGCTTAAGAATATCCCAACCAAACTACTGAGACTTTCAAGTTTGTATGATTTCCATTTACAGGTATTTGGTACAATGTACAGTTGAATCTCAAACACACCATTCTTATGTGCTAGAGTTTAACTAACTAAAACTGTGCAGGTTACCATTGGAAACGGAAGCAAGCTTCCTGTAGCTTATCTAGCTAAGACTGCTCTATTTGTTCCAACAATAATAACGCACCGAGTGCTTGACAAGTGGCTTAACATGACATGGAGTTGGAGGGAAGTGACCGTAAAGCACGGTAACCCCTTCTAGCAGCTGTCACCCCAAGTCTCAGAGTTTCCTCAGCAGCTATATGATGGGCATCTCCCTTCAGCTTGGTGAGAGGACCATTATACGACTTGTGATATGCCAATTACACTTTTTGAGGTCTAAGTTTAATGCTGTGGATCAGGTTTAATTAGTATGAGCTGTTTAGTCCAGGTCCTCATGTGAGGGACCTTGGCAAATAGACATGTTTGCTGTGAAGCTGACTCAGCCTGCAGAGTGCTTAATGACACGTCGATGTAGGTCAGAGCCCTCCCTCCCTGTAGTTGCTTCCCATGTTTGCCACAAATCCATCTACTGCTTGATCCTGGACTTTCCAAATACGGCATAGAAGCCTCTCCACTGGTGTGCCCCAGGAGCTTAGGTCCATAAAGGAGGACTGATTGCACACAGGTCTGGTCTGCCACAAACTTGACATGCATTGGGACCTTGTTTTACTTGAAGAAAGATGAGCATGATCAGCGAGCCTTTTGGCCCTTCTCTGCATGTTCCTTCACCACAGACAAGCAAAGGTTAGTGTCCACCTTAACCCCCAGATTTTGATAAGAATCAACAATTAGGACTGATGCCCCTTATATTTTCCAATGAATATACCTGATGTCTTCTCTTAAGCCATGCAGAACCATGATTCAGCAGAAGGTCCACAGGTGAGTTAGCCAGCAGCACAATATCATCCACAAACAGAATCGCCACAATCCTGTCAGAAAGGACTGGAACAGATATACCAAGTCCATTGGCCTCAATCCAACACCGCTTTGATGGATACATCAAATAGGGTGCAATGCAATGGCCAGCTTTGCATTACCCCCGTTTCAAAAGGGATGGGCTCAGTGAGTCTACTATTGACCCTTACACAAATAGGAACTGGAATAGGATATTTTAGATAAAATGTAAGATTTGGTTATGTGTTACCATAGTTTCCTGTTTCATCATGAGGGCTTTATGAGGCACTAGGTCACAAGTCTTGTGGAAGTCAATGAATGCAACATAGCTAGATTTCCCCTTAGTCTTACATCATTCTGTGATCTCATGCAAGCCACAACCTGTCATACACATTTATCATGTTCCTTCTTGATCACATCTCGAAGCCTCCAATACAGGAAATACATGTGCAGTGACTACTTGAAGAATCACTTTAAGAGCTACTGAAATCAGTGAGATGCCTCTGTAGTTCTCAGTCTCATTAGCGTCATCCTTCTTGTGGAGAGAAACCACAATTACTCTCTGGAACACTGATGGAGTGCATGTTTTAGAGAGGATTATGTTGATAGTTGATAGGAAGGCAGCTCCGAGTTGAGTTGGAGATTCCTGGCTTGGATCTGGGTACATAAGGCAACATTGGTGCATAAACCAATACTGGTGCATAAACCAGCACTAGGTGGCAAATTTAAAATGTTTCTTTCTCTAGTAATGCAAGGATTAATATTATTAACTCCCTGTCAAGGAATGATTCCCATTGTTTTTCTCTCAATGAATTATCATGACCATACCCAAATTCTGGTATTACTTTATCAAAAGATTTCAGACTGAGCCTTCAGCTTTTATAGCCACTATGCTTGTATCTATGCTTGTGGAGTGCTGTAGCTCAGTGGTGAGAGCACTTACCTTACAAGCATGAGACCTGTGTTCGAATCCAGGTGGGTCAGCACGAACTCTTGGGCAAGTTTCATTACTCCACATGCCATTAGTAATCCCTCTAAAAGAAAATTGGTCATTTCAATTCACGACTGTTTGTGGGACACTGCTGTGCACAATTGGCTGTCGCGTTTCGCCCACAAATATACAGTCAATTCACTTTACAGTATATTCTGTGAATGCTTTGAGACGTCGATAAGATGTAAAAAGCACCACATCAAATGCAATGATTATTTATTTATTTTTTAGTATTGGCGCTTCATCTTCATGAGCACATTTCAGCACTAACCTTTACTCTTACTGTATAACCAAGTGGTGGAAGGAATTTAACTCCTCGCCCATTCCTTGTGTAGAACACATTGTTTAACTGCACCACATGAAGCTGCGAGCTTGATCCACAAGTGTAAACAACACAAGTCTAGGAGTTAACCGTTGACTCACATTCTGAGACATTCTGAAAATTTCCAACTGTGCTACTTATAATAGAAGCACGAAAGGAAAGCCTGTCATATCCTTCCTTCAGATGGTGACTATTTCAGGCACTTTGCATTGTTCATTGTGTCTAGTAGGCTTTACACCACGGAAATGCATTATTTCTGCTAATGTAATAGCAAACTTAAGTAGGCATAAATACACACTCTTAATCCATCTGACGTTCATCATTCTCCCTGTGTTTCAATATAATTTAAATTATTTTAATACCCATGAGTGTTGTGCAGCTGAAACCATTAAAGTATACATGGACATCCTAGGACGTCTTTATGGCTTAGGCAGAACGACTTTCTTACTCCACCGCACTGATCTCAAGCACGCTTTCTGCTCAACTAAATAGCTCAGGTATTGATCATCCTCAGAATAAAGTAATACTTCCTGATGTCTGTCTGAAAACTGACATTCACCTTTATCCATGCCCTCTTATCCTGCTGCTCTGAGATTTCCTTGATTCTGTATTGCGCTTGATAGTCTGACCAAGATTGGACAAGTGGTACTGAGAGAAAGTATCCTGTTAATTCATCCTGGCATCTCTCAGTCTGTAATGTGATATGCTGTGGCATAGACACACTCAGTGCCAAATTTTACCACACGGACAGATAAAAGGAAAACATTTTTATTTTATGTGGCCATAGCATCAACAATCCACATGCACAGTGGATATGCTGCAAAGATGGAAAATCAGCAGATGTTCCCTATGGAGAAATCTATACATGACAGGATTTTATTTTAGATTTTGGAGGTGAAATGAACAAGTAAATTGAATCTATCAATCCCGGTGCTAGATGTGATTGAGCCATTCTTCGGGTGATTGAGAATGTGTACCATCTACTATTTGCTTAGGTAATTCAGTAACCAAATTGATCTATTCAGGACAGGAGGCCAGTTTTCACAATTTCATGAGATCACTGACATTATCTGAAGAATGTGTAGATGGATACCATGGTTTAACATCTCATCTGAAGGTTAGCACCTTCTTCAATGTAGTGCTCTCTCTGCAATGCACAGGTGCGTCAGCTCTGGTCCTATGAGCTCTGGTCCTAACCTGCGGCTTGTACTCACAAGCTTCTGACCCAAGGGAAGAGCTCCACTAAATTATCGAATCTGATAACATTTTACACATTTTATTGTGTGTTTAGCGATCATTGGTTGTATTTTCACGGTCGATTAGTGTTTTACACCCAAGTGATAAGTGACTAAAGAAACAAAGGTCATTTGATTGGCTAACAAACAACTTGTGTTTCCGCCAGCACCCTGAAAATGCAATTCTACCATTCCTCGGAATGGCACAGAGGATTTATAGATTTATGGATTTATGTTTTATTTATTTTTATTTTTTCTTGTCACGAAAGCTCAATCCTATGTACCCACCCACAAATAAAACAGCTAACTGGTGAACTGTAGGCAGTTTATTGCCAACAGCAACAGTCCTCAATGTTGAACCGATAGACGATATCCAATGGGGCAAGGCCAATGCAGCAGCAGGCGATCCTACTATGAGGAGTGGGTGTCAGGCCCACAAGGTCAGAGGAGAACTGAATAAATAATAGATATGTGACGAATGATCATCTAACCCTGAGATGATGGAAAAATAATATTTTTATACCACATTATCAAAGATCCACCAACTAATGTGGTGTTCCTATGGGTCAGGTACTAGGACAGTCTGCGCACAAAACTCAGCCTCAAATCTGAGTTGATGAAAACGTAGCCAGTCCAGCAGAGTAGATTTAGGGTCACGTTTGGCCTCTGCGTTATTTTCACAGTTGATTAATGATACTCTGCACTGGCTCAATCTCCTTGCCAGCATGCACATGGGGAGATGCTTAGACTGGGCAAGGATTCACAGCAACCTTTGCTTCTGAGCAGCATGAAGAGCAGAGAGTCACTGCATGGATACTGGTACAATAAAAGAGTTGGCTGTGGAAACCTGATTCTTTTCTTCAGTAGCTATATTTATACTGTAGCGTGAAACACGACATTCAAACTTCCTGTAGAGATTGTTTTTTAATGGCAACATTTATAAGATCTGCGTTTTGCTACCAGTGTTTGACAATGAATGAAATACAGTACTGAGTCAGCCTTGAAAAGGAATACATGGAAGTTTTTTTACTTTCTGCCTTTTCACTGTATGTAAGAGTTTTGTTTATTGAAGAAATGTGCATGGTCTATTAAAATAATGATATAGGCTCACTTTCATTAATATATGTTCCACCCGCAAAATATACAGTCAATTCACTTTACAGTATATTCTATGAAACCCTTTGAGACGTTTTAAAGATATGGTAATAATAATAATGATCCTTGCATATGATATAGTGCTTTTCATGTCTTCTAGAGTCTCAAAACGCTTCACAGAATATTCTGTAAAGTGAATTGACTATATGTTTGTGAGTATGGCAGCCAAATGCGCACAGCAGTTTGATATGACCTTAGCCTGTCACAGATTTTTACACTCAAGCTTTGCCTAAGGAAGGGTTTTTAATACCATTGACTGTAAATCTCATGATTGCTATAGTCTAAGGAGAGTCAGAACAGCAGGAAGATGTGAACTGGTACCCAACTTCAACCGAACCATGGGCAGGAAAGTAACCCACTTTTGCTGAACTTGCCTGCCCGATGTAAATGAATGAGGAAGAGTACCACATAGTACATAACCAGGATATGACCAGGATATTACCAGATTAGTCATTGTTTCGCGGTAAAGTAATAAAGTATTAAACTATGACAAAAACTGACAAAATATAGTCAATTCACCTAACAGTGTATAATAATAATAATCATCGCATTTGATATAGCACCTTATCACATCATCTAGATGTCTTAAAAAGCTTCACACAATATACTTGTAGTGACTGTGTGTTTTGTAAGCAAAACACAGTAGTCAATTGCCCACAGCAGTGTCCCACAAACAGCTGTGGATTGAAATGACCAATTTATTATTGTTTTTTTTGAGTGATTATTATCAGGAGTATGGAGTAAGGAAACTTGCCAAAGTTTTCACACTGTCTAGAATTGAACCCAGGTCTCTCGCTTATAAGGCAAGTGCTCTAACCACTGAGCTACACGACTCCATGGTGCTATATGTTTTGTGAAACCTTGTTTCTGACCCAAGGTCACTTTGGAATCAAGGACTTATCAGACAATGTGACCTTGCTGGAAATCCAAATTACATTGCTTGGTATTTTTTCCCACGCGTATAGGCTACCACATTCTATAGTAATGCATTTTCATCCCTAATATCACTTGCTTTGTTTTCATATAAAATATTTTCCTTGATTAACTCCCAGTCTATATGCTTGTATTTGAAGGTAATCTGCATATAGCAACTATTCTGATTCATAATAAATCATTTGAGTTCAAATTCCCAGAAGTCATATTTAGAATAAACAATAGTTTGATCAGGTTACATCTGGAACAATGTGTTTAGTTCCAGTTACTGCAACAGAGATTGTGAAGGCCCTTGAGGTCATAAAAGGTGCTAAAAGAAAACAATAAGGTGATCCCCAGTTCTGCAGGGTGAGATATAGCCTATTGAGAACAAGTGAACCAGGGCCCGTCAGACTTGAGAGAAGATGTCACAGAAAGGCCAGCGTACAGCTTTGTCTTCAGCGCTTTAGGACATCCCCCTGATGTGAAAGGTGATATACAAGTGTAATCTGGTTGTTGTTATATGATATAACATCTGCCATATTGAAATAGCTCGAAACACTTATTGGTTATAGCTATCAGGTGTAATGTCTGTTTTAGAGACAAACTCAACAGAGAGTTTGCACATAGCTGGTCCCACAAACACTCATGGCTTCAGTGACCATACTACTTGGAGGATTATTGGCCAGATCATCAGGAGACACTTCCTTTAACTTCCAGTGTGGTAGACCAGTGTGGCAGCAACTGTACCATTCAATAAAAGCTAGGTGCCTTGTCAATGGGACTAGGAGAGATCTAAAAGAATGAGGATGTCGGCTGACCGGGCAAAATAAATATTGGGACACTATTGCTAAGTGGGATCGGAAGATGACCAATGGCACAGTGGAAGAGGAAGGCCTTGAAACAGACCTTGAAGGATGCAAGGGAGGAAATGAGTTGAAGGGACTCTGGGATGGAGTTCCACATGGCGGGTCAGAAAGCTTGAAAGCCCAAGCACTTTAGGACATCCTCCCGATATGAAAGGTGCTATACAGATGAAGTTTTGTTGTTGTTGGTAGGGTGGGTGGGCAGAATAGGGGACATTGAGCAGTTTGCTGCCTGCCAAGCAGAGGGAATGGGCAGGATGGTAAGGTTTTGATAGTTCACAGAGATAGGGAGGAGCAACAACAACAACAACAATTTAAACTTATAAAGCACCTTTCACGTCGGGAGGACATCCCAAGGTGCTGCACAGGAGGCGTGTGACCACAAAAGGCTTTGAAAGTGATGATGAGGATACACTACCTGCCTGCTAAGGGGCGTGGGCCACCTGTTGGTATTCCTGAATGCATTTATGAAGAAAAAAGTTCAGAAACATTTTGAATCCTGCAACATTTACCCTATTGTTTTAATATGTGATAAACTGCAACCATAACAACCGTCTGCCTGGAATGGCTTGGGAGTAATCTTACAATCACACCTTTGAAACTGAATTATAATAATAATAACCCCTGCATTTGATATAGCGCTTTTCACATCTTATTGATGTCCCAAAGCGCTTCACTGAATATACTGTTAAGTGAAGTGACTGTATATTTGTGGGCGAATCGCGGCAGCCAATTGCGCACAGCAGTGTCCCACAAACAGTCGTGGATTGAAATGACCAATTTTATTATCGTGGTTTTTATGGAGGGATTATTATTAGGCGTGTGGAGTAAGGAAACTTGCCCAAGGTTTCGCCCTGATCTGCTTGGATTCGAACACAGGTCTCCCCAGCTTGGTTTCCTCAGCTTGCAAGGCAAGTGCTCTAACCACTGAGCCACAGGAGCTCCGGAATTGAAACTTCAATAATGGAATTGAAACTTCTATAATGACAGCACACTTACAGTTCTATTAACATCTTTCACACTATAATTGGTCACTCGCTAAGCAAACAAGAATTTCAGGCTTGCACGATATAAATTTTCCAATACCACCCATGGCCTTTAACCCTTTTTCCCCTCGACAAGCTGCACATATACAGCAAATATGTAATGGCAGCAGGGTGGTGGAGGCCTAAGGGTACAACAGATCCAAAGATTGCTTAAGAATTTGTAGATACAAAATCTATCGCAACCTGTGCTCCTTTGCTGTGTGGAAGTGAAGGGAAAAGATTTTATGTTAGGAATGGTTTGGCAAGCTACATGGAAACATTTGTAATGCGGCTCATTGTGTTTTACTGCATTGGCACTTGCTTTCCTGTGTGACATATCTTTCACTTCCCTGATATGGAAACGGCCACCCTGCTTCTTTGTGACCGGCTCAGTGTGCGAAGGTTCGGAGCTAACCACTGTGTATGATCACATAATTGTTTCGATGTAGACACAAGAATTTTATTTTAATAAAAAGGCCTGGCCAGTCAAACTTCAATTGCAGAACAAAAATGCATTGTTAGCTGCAAAGCTACAAGATTTCCCTTTATTTATGTAGAATGGGCTGGTTGCCAAACTCATAATAATAAAGAATGATAGTTTTTTTTAATTGGCTTATTTTCAATAGATTGCTTTATTAGGTACAATTTAGAATTTTTACAAAGAATCCAAAATGTTTTCTTATGAGACAAGTAGAGAGTACTCAGAGCAGAATAATGGAAAATGTGTTTCATTCTAAGAGGTTTTTTTACGTCCGATACATGGGGAAACCCATCACCATGATTACAGGTAACCGAACCAAACTGAGAATTCCATGCATCCCACCTACATATAGAAATTGTGAAGATAGAGTTGTGAAATGGAATGCGCACTCTCTCCCTGGAAGGATCCATCCTTGTCAAAGCTCTGGAATGCGTTGTTGCCAACTAACAGTGCACATACGTCTCCCTCCACACTCTACTCGAACCCATCCAGTTCAGTTTCCTCCCTGTCCACGGTACAGAGACGGCACTCATGAAAGTCAAAAACAATGTCCTCTTTGTGACGAGGGCTCCCTATGCCTCCTCATCCTCCTGGACCTCTCCACCACATTCAACATAGACAATCAAGCCATCCTCCTCCGCTGTCTGTCCTCCAGCATCCACCTCAGTGGGTCTGCACTCACTTTATTTAAGTCTTACCTTACAAACTGCTAGCACTACACGTCTGCAAATGGCTTTTCTTCTCACTTCATGGGGTGAACTTCCAGATGCGTGTATCACTCAACTCTAATTTTCCATCTCCAGCTGTGACCTCCCAGTCCCCTGATGTTATGCAGCTTGTCTGTCGAACATCAAGAGCTGGATGAATGCAAATTTCCTACAGTTAATGGTCAACAAAACAGAAGCCATTCTCTTTGGCTCCCATCAATGTCTTCTGTCCCATGGTTCCGATTTCCTCAACCGACCCAACCTATTCTTAAAACTCTCCGAACCCGTGCTGAACCTAGGTGTTAGGGTCAATCCCCGGTTATCCTTCCTCCTCCACATCCAGTCCCTGACCAGCACCGCTTTCTTCCACATTGCCTGTCTCCGAAAACACCTCACCCCAAAAGCTGCCAAAACTCTTGTCCATTTATCACCTCAACTTTATCACCTTTCAGCTAGAATTCGCTAATGCCCTCCTGGTCTCCCCTTCTCCACTATTCACAAATTTCAGCTCATTCAAAACTCTGTCATATGTAGTCTCACCTGCACCAAACTCCGTACCACAGTCCTTGCCAAACTCCATTGGCTTCCTGTCACAGAGCAGATGGACTTCAAGATGCTCACTCTAGTGTTTAAATCCCTCCATTGCTTTGCACTTCCCTACCTCTCTAACCTTCTATCTCCTCACCGCAGTATCCGCTGCCTCCACTCTGCTGGGTCCAGCGTCCTCCTTGTCCCCAAATCCTACTCTCCACCATCGTCAGCTGTATTTTCAGCCACTACGCCTTGAAACGTTAGAAGTTCCTCCCTCAACCCCTTTGCCTCAGCCTCTGCTTTCCCTTCTTCAGGTCGCACCTGAAGAACTTCCTCTTCAACCGAGCCTATTGTCACCATCCCCTTCCTCCAGGCTCAGCCTCGGGCTCAGCCATCAAGCACCTTACGATGCCGCCCGGCATGGAGGGCACTATATAAATGCAAGCAGTTGTTGTATTTGTTGCTTACCTAATTCTGGAACGTATTTGGCACAGGTTGACAAGAATCAAGGCTTGGGGACCTAAGAGTGTTTGTTGGGGTACTGCTGGAGGCTAACCAACTAAAACTGCACAGCTCTCCATTGATATTGCTGTTTGGCAAGCTTTCCCACTGTCTGTCCAGCTAGCATCACCCTACCTATTAGGGCTTTGACTTGCAGGGTTAACAGGAGTTGAGTGGGATGACTCCCTACCCCAAGTGACTGGTCTGCCTCCAAATCCTGCCAATGAGCCAAGCTGGCTGTGCGGTCACCAGCAGTATTACTGCCGAGAGACGCCCTCCTGACATGAAAGGCACTATACAAATGTAATTTTGTTGTTGTTGTATACTGCAGACTTCCGAGTTATTGTATACTGCAGACTTCCGAGTCCACCACAGAGAGCTGGCTTTATTCCAACATTTTGTTGCCAAGCATGTCACCTTGGAGCCAGTTCTGTATCAAGGAGGCTCCACTTACCTCCCACGCTTCCTTTCCCATCTTTTTAACCCTAAAGAGAATGTATTGATAATGTGTTTCATGACAGAATGACTCCTCCGCTCCCCCCATCTCGCTTCGCAGATCCTCTCCTCAAACGAACGTTGCGAGAAGATGTTGGACTTCCTCGAGTCCAAAATAGAGAGAATCCGCTCTGCAGTTTCCTCCCCCCACCTCTCCTCCACCTCCGCCCCTCCATCCATTATTTCAACCCACACCCACCCCCCCTTTCATACTTTCAACCCCACCTCCCCATCTTCAGTCACAAAAATAATCACCTCCATGAAACCAACCACGTGCTCATTGGACCCCATCCCCACCCCCTTCCTCCGCACCCAGCTCCACCTTTTGGCCCCGCTCATTTCTGACACCATCAACCTTTACCTCTTCTCAGGCACCGTCCCTACCTCCCTTAAAACAGCCACGATCACCCCTATCCTGAAAAAAACCTCCCTTGATGCGTCGCAGCCATCAAGCTACCGACCCATCTCCAACCTCCCGTTTTTATCTAAGGTCCTTGAAAGAGTGGTTGCCTCCCAGCTCCGCTCTTTCCTCTCAACTCAATCACTCCTTGAACCCCTCCAATCAGGTTTCCGCCCTGCTCACAGCACAGAAACTGCCCTGGTCAAGGTCACTAATGACATCCTAACCGCCTGTGACCAGGGCTCCGAGCTTCTGCCTCCTCGTCCTCCTTGACCTGTCTGCTGCGTTCGACACAGTCGATCACACCATCCTCTTCCAACGTCTTTCCTCCCACCTCAACCTTCAAGGCACAGTCCTTGACTGGTTCCATTCCTACCTGACCCACCGCCTACATTTTGTATCTTCCAAAGGTTTCTCCTCAAACCCCGCACAGTTTCTCACGGCGTCCCCCAGGACTCTGTCCTCGGCCCCCTCCTTTTCACCATTTACATGCTCCCTCTGGGCGATGTCATCCGCAAACATGGGGTAAATTTCCACATGTATGCGGATGACACCCAGCTGTACCTTTCTGCCTCATCCCTCAACCCCCAGACCATCGATGGTCTGACAGCATGTCTGTCCGACATTGAGTCCTGGACGAGGGACAACTTCCTCCAATTGAACGTGAGCAAGACCGAGGCCCTCCTGATTGGCTCAAGCCAGCACCTCCACACATCGGGTGCTGCTAGCCTCAACATTCGAGGCTGTACTCTCCACCTCACAAAGCCAGTCAGGAACCTCGGCATCATGTTCGACCACAAACTCTCCTTCCTCCCCCACATGGGTGCCTTGACCGGCACCACTTATTTCCACTTACGCAACATTGCCAGGCTCCGCAACTACCTCACCCCCCACGCTGCCGAAACACTCGTGCACGCGTACATCACCTCACGGCTGGACTACAGAAACTCTCTCCTTGTCAGCCTCCCCAGTTCCTCCATTCACAGGCTGCAGGTCATCCAAAACTCTGCAGCCCGTGTACTATCCCGCACCCGCCTCCATGACCACATAACCTCCACCCTCGCCCGTCTCCACTGGCTCCCCATCCTCCAGAGGATCGAGTTCAAGATCCTCGTCCTCACCTTTCCTCTTTCAAGGCCGGTCTGAAGACTTTCCTCTTCGACCGTGCCTTTTGTTCCCCCCCGAATTTTTCGACCTCCCCTACGTTTTTCACCCTTTCCCGAACACTCCCCTCCCAGCTCGGGTCACATGCCTCCTGTGCAGCGCCTTGGGACGTCCTCCCGACGTGAAAGGTGCTTTATAAGTTTAAGTTGTTGTTAGTTAGCTCAGTTAGAAGCACTCTTGCCTCTGGATCAGAGGTTTGTGGGTTCAAGCCACATGGTTCACACTATGAGTTCACAGACTAGCGTATTTACACTCAGTGTTGAGGAGTGCTACTTTGTATGAGTCACTGTCTACCCATCTAACTGATTAATAAAGAACCCATAGCAATATCAGAAAAGAGAATCGAATTTCACAGATGCTACAGATAAAATTGGTCACTCACTTCTTGGCTATTTGTGGGACATTGCTATGTGCAAATTGGCTACAGATATATAGTAAATATACAGTCGCAACACTTAACAGTAATTACTATAAATGTTGAGGTGTTTCAATGCTATAGGTGCTATATCAAATTACAATGTGAAAAGATATCATGTTATTATAACTTCTGGATCGCGTAGCTCTATAATCAAATTCCTGTTCATAATTTTTTTTACAAAAAGCAAACTAGGTTTCAACTGTTTGTAAAGGGTATTACTAGGACAAGGACAGTTTTGCATCACGCAGCCCCACTGTTTACCATCTCTTTATTCAAAAGACGGGCTGCTATCTTAAAGCTTTCTTCAGCATTAAATTCAGGGAGGGCATTGGATCTAAAACAGATTGTGCTTTAAAGTTCTGGGCTCCATACATAGAATAGTAATCCTAGAATTTGAATATACCACCTCATCACGTAATTGAGACATCTCAAATCTCTTCACAGATAATAATAATACTACTTGCATTTGATATGGCACTTTTCACATCTTCTAGGTATCTCAAAGCGCTTCACAGAATATATGGTAAAGTGAATTGACTGTATGTATGTGGGCAAAATATACTGTAAAGTGAATTTTGTGGGTGAAACGCAGCAGACAATTGTGCACAGCAATGTCCCACATTTGGTTGTGGATTGAGTGACCAAATTATTATTAGTATTTTTTAGGTGTTTGTGAATAACAGGTTCAATCCAAGATCAGACTCGCTTGTGATGCCTTCCAATGTCACAATGAAAATTCATACATGCAGAATAAGGCACGCTGGAGATCAGAGGGCAGCCCTTGCTTGAATTACATTATCAGTACAAAATATTGCATTGACTTTATCTGGCTTGGAAAGTCTCCCTGTTGATGTGGGGCATGTTACCTTGGACAACATTAGCCTGGAACATCTGGAATTCCAAAGCTCAGGGAGAAAGCAACTTTAAACAAACATTAGGAATGAGGCAGAGCGGGGGGAGTGGGGTGTGGGGTGGGAATTAAGGAGATCTTGTGGTAAACTCCAGTGTATTTTCATTTTCAAATTTAAACATGTAATTCCTGTTTTGCCTTGAAAAGAATCAGGTAGTGATCGGGTAGTGATAGGAATGTTGGTTTGGTATGCAGCAGAGATTAGGAATCTGACCTCTCTGGTTAGAATGAAAGCTTCATTATAAACACTTATTTTATTCTCTTCAGCTATTCTCTGTTTTTCATCTGATGTTGAGCCCAAATGCTTGCAATTTATTTTACCATATGTTTATTCTATCCTTTGGATGAGATGTTAAATCAACATCCAGTCTGTCTGTTCAGATGGATGTTAAGGATACTAAGGCACTAGTTGAAAGGAGGAGGGAGTTTCTCCTGGTTTCCTGGTTAACAATCCTCCATATTTAAAAAAAATCATGGCTATTCGTGGGATTTTGTTGTATGTAAATTGGCTGTCATGTTCACTTACAGGATAGCAACTATTTGCACACAGCAAATACATATTCACTAAATTTTAAAGAAAAAATCTGTGAAATAATTGTTTCTACATAATTAGGCACTATATCAAATGCAAGATTAGATTAGAATTTAAAAAAATAATTTATGAACTACAGGTAAGCATTCCATGCTGGCATCTCAGGTTATCATATTTCTCTGTTGTACATCATTCCACTTTATGGCAGGCATTTGTCTTATAACAAAGAACATCCTCCCGACGTGAAAGGCACTCTAGAAATGTAATGTTGTTGTTGTTGTTATAACAGAGGGATAATAGCACTCAGTATAATGTTGCACAAAAGGATTTAGAAAGAGGGCACAAAAAGTTAAGGCTTTATTACCACAGATTTAATTAGTGAATCAGTTAGTGGAGTTAGTAGAGATATTACCACATAGACCAGGCAAGACTAACCTCTGCTGGTATCACCTGATTTGACCTGTTAGAAGTGATGTTGCAAGCCAGCACCCATTGCCTCGAATATCTCAAGCCTTGAATTAACTTAGTCTCATTTCTTTGTAACTTTCAATGAACTGAAAGCTCTGCCACTGAGGTGTTGAATTAAGCTGGGGAACTTATTGCACAGCTCTTATAGTGATTTTTTCTATATGGTAAGTACTTTAATGTAATGAAATAAAACACTGGGGAAATCTGCTTTAAGGTAGCAATAGTCTCTGGATTTATGATATTTGTTGCAAAAGGAAAATTATTTGCACTGAATAAAATGCATTTGTTTTACAACTCAAGTGGACTTGAGTTTCATCTCAGTAAAGTTCAAATGTATTCTGTGTGAACAGTATTTCTTTCATCGCTCTAGGTAAGGTTTCTTATGCTGGATGTATATTCACATCTTCAACAGATGCAGACACAAAAGAGAAGGGTGAACAGGCAGTTTTGATTTAATTGTTTTAAGCAAGGAGTAATAATTAGGAGAAACAGACTACCCTTGGAAGCAGATTGTGTCAACAAGTTTGAGATGGAATTAAATAGTGATTTGGCATTCAGAATTCATTTGATGTTTATAAGGGACATATGACTATTTATTGTTTGCTCGATTTTATTTTATTTATTTTATTCACTTTATTTACTTTGGGCCTGTAATCTTTCCCATGAGTACATTTCCATGTGTTTCATAGGAGAAAGCTGCCAGATGAGGATATAAAATATATAGTTCAGCAGTGGGATAAAGCTTTATTGTACTTTAGAAATCTGAAAAGAATTGAATACATGTGTCTTGTTTGATTAATGTCAGGAACTAAAGTTTCTGTTGTTTGATGTGATAAGACCACCCCCCAGAACTGCTGTTCATCTGCATCTCGACCTCACAGCTACATGGATTTACATTGATTAACATTGATTGCACACCTTGCCGACCCACCTAGTCTATGCCAGTGTTTATATGCCACATGAGTCTCTACCCATTCCTTACTACAGTACCTGCCAAACCCTTCTATTCACTCTGAAGTGCACTGAGATGATACCCTGTGTGAAGAGTGCTATATAAATGCAAGTTGGTGGTGTTGTTGTTCTCTCTCATGCATATATGCACCTTCCTCTTAAATGTATCTCCACTATCTGATTCAACTACTTCAGGCAGCGAGTTCCACATTCCCGTTACCTTATGTGTGAGGTAGTTCCTCCTAAATTAGCTTTAAGATCCCTCTATTTTTAGGTCACTATCTTTTCATTTTACAATCACTTAACAATGAATCCCTTCTTATCTCATGTTGGCACATTCACCTGCAGAGCACCTCCAGGGCTCCATTCTTGAACCTTTCCTACTTCTTGTCTGTATGCTTTTTCTTGAGGACATTATCCTCAATATTGTTGAATAATAATAACCTTTGTATTTGATATTTTGTTATTGTTGGTGACATACCATCTTTTCACATCATCAAAATGTCTCAAAGCTCTTCACAGAATTGTATTGGCTATATGCTCAATCCCCCACCCTTTTATATACCCTCGTCACAAACAAAATACATTTTTCCCACATGCCTTATTAGTTGCACCATCCACAGACTGCCAACTCATCCAAAACACTGCAGTCTGTGTTCTCTTCCACATTAGGCTTCACATTATTCATTACTCTTACCTTTGTATGTCTCCGCTGCCTACCATTAATCCAGTTGATTTATTTGAAGATCATTTTCTTTACCTCCAAAGCCTGACAGTCTTGTTGCTGCCTGTTTATATAATATCTTCTCTTTCCCTGCTTGTACCCTCCTTATTTCAGATTTAGTAAAAAGTAAAACAATGCTCCACTCTCTGCAGAGGATGGTATCAAATCTCACTGCTGTCTAATTGCCATTGCTCAGAGACTGCTTGCATGATTTATTATGTACAAATGGAATGGCAGAGCAGACTCAATGGACTGGATGGCATACATATATTCCTGCTTCAGAGATAGGGAAATGGGATTGGATAAAGGACCATTGGCCAGTCGTTCCATTGCTGTTTTGGGGGAATTGCTGAAACAGATTCACTGCTGTGCTTGCCCTTGTCAATTGCTACAATGCAAACAAAATTCATTGGGTGAAGTATATCGAGATATTTCAAGACACAGTATCAAATTCATTTCTTTATTTAATGAGATGTCAGAAAAGCCAAGTCAGGCCAATTTAAATCACTGAATGCTTTCAGAGTATCCAGTTTGAAGTGTTAAAATGCAACATGGGAATATGTTTCCATTTATTTCAGCACATCCAGAGTCTGGACTGAGATTATGTAAAGTTATAGAGCATCTCTAACCTGGCAGAGTTCTCTTATCCTTTGATTACTAGATGCTTTCTTTTAACTCTGGTTGTCATCATGAATCATTCTATTTACACACTATGCGTCAATCAATTTTCCAGAGTAACTTCCTTCTGAAAACAGAGACGTTAGCTCCATACTTGTGGCGGTTTGGGACGGTGTCGGTACGCCTTTGTTCCCCTCAGACTTCAGGGCATGAAACCGTGGTTTACTTGGGTTATTGGTTAAACCGGGTCTGCCTAGTGTTGAGGCGAGATCACAACCTGAAGATTCTTCTTGGTGATCTCCACCTGTTATAGGCAGTGAATCCATCTTTGATTTGCCCATTGGAGCAGGCTAGGCCTGATTGGCCAGAAAGCCTGCTTTCTGTGTTGCAGTTTCTACTATTCTACACTATTGGCTCCACCATTGTTGAACAGCTGAGTGATTATGAACAGAAAGCAAGCTGCAAATAAATTGGGCGACAGTTTGGGGGTAAATCTGCCAGCCAGCCACCAATTAACCTGCTGCTCCTCCTTGCCAGGAAGCTATTATCATTGTTAATGTTGGATGGAAGCAATTTCTCCTGGCAATAGCCATTGTCATCAGGCACAATCAGCTGAAAATTGAACTGCGCTCTTAGACAATCTGCAGGAAATCCCAAACTGCAAACCATTTCGGATACTGAAGTGACATTCAGTTAAAGGACAGATGCAGCTGTTTAATTGAAGCCGACTCCTGGCTTGTGTCATGGATCTGCAAGACACGGCAAATTCAGCAAACTTATTTCTTTGTGGATTTCATGTTTCTTTCCCCTCCTCTGCTGTATACTGTTGTTCTATTATCTTATGTTCCTACTAGCACCACACACTGAGCATGGATACTTTTCAAGAAAGCATTGGGCCATTTCTGGTGAAACTGTTGGAGCTGGAGCCTGCTGACACTGACTTGAGTGTCTGTGAAACTGCTGTACACACTATAGGTGAACAAGGCCCTTTCAGTGGAAGTGTGTAATTTCTATGACATCACCCGTAATGGCATCACCAGATGAGCATGTCGCCTATTTGGAGCTGACAAAGGAAGCAATGAGGATTGAATTAGTGTAACTTTATCCATGATGGCAGACAAAGAGACAAGTTGCAGAAAAGCATACACTGCAGATAAACCACAATCATTACCAGTTAGTAGCTTTATGGGGAAATCTGTCTCATGGAAGGTTGTGCAGCAAGAACAGCCGAAGCCAAGGAATGCTTTCTGGAGCCTGAGGAGAAAACTAATTACAAACTGAACTCTGCGAACAGTCGCTAATTTAAACCCAATGCCTAAGCTTGGTAATGGAAAAAGGAATGGCTGGATGGTAAGGCAGAAGTATGTTCTCTACGCGGGGCTGAATGTGGTCATAAGAATGTGGTCATAAGCATGATTTGGGGTCTGACACTGCATTATGAGAAACCCTCCACTGTTGCGGGGCGAGTTTCGAAATAAGTCACAAAGGATTTGTAAATGTAAAGGAAATTAAAACAGCTGCTGAAAAGTGCAGCACAGTTTTATTGTTTGAGCTGTTACAAAAGAAATGGCAAACAAACAGATGTATCGCTGTAATTTTTGTTTGTGTTCTGAAGTTTGACAGAAAACATTCTTCTCTCCTTGCCAGTGATCGAATCCAGCACTGCCCTAATGGTCTTACATGGCTCAGGATGAATTTCTGTGTTTGTTCTACATCTCACTCTCCGCCCCCCCCCCCCCCCCCCCCACCCATTATCCATGTCTGCCTCAACAACGACGATAACAACAAAATTATATTTGTATAGCAGCTTTCACTTCGGGAGGATGCCCAAGCCAATTTTCTACAATCACAATCTTTTCACAGTTTTTTTCCCCAGAAACTGCTCATACAGATCTTGCTGTAGAACTAAACTAAACAATTGTGGTTGTGATTTTCAAGCCAGTTATCACAACACAGTATTGAGTTGCTTAGATTAGCACAGTATACGTGAAGTAACATCATCTGTGTCCCTGCAGATAGCATTCATGTAATAGGCAGGAAGTGATGGCATTGGCAACTTGACAACCTGAAGGTTGGCCATTTGACCACATTTGTTAAATGAGAGAGGCTGATTTTATAGATCCAGCCTACTGGATTATGAAGGGGATAAATAATAACCATATTTACATTTGATATGGCATCTTCAATGTGGAGGATATCTAAAAGCACTTGAATTCCTGGTTGTAGCGACTTTGTCTTTTTAACAGCAACTGTGGTAGCTAATTTGCACGAAACAATGTCTCACAAACAGCCAGATGATTAAGTGAATAATCAGGCAGATAGGACCTCGCTTTAACATCTCATCCTGTCAACAAAACAGCTTCTCTCCCATCTGCATTGGAATGTCATCTTAGATTGTGAATTCAAAGACCTGATGCAAGGCTTGAACCCACAACCTTCTGGGTGAGAAGTAAGAATGCTACCGAGTCAGCCAGACTGACAATGCTGATACAAAATTGCCCAGTATCAATGAAAACAAAACAGGGATCACAAAAGCCAAGGCACAAGTAGCCATTACTTGTCCACCATAAAGTAAAAAACCTATGAATATTTCAAGGGTTTCCCCACTGAATGGGAAATATGTGATTTCATTTTTCACAAGTTTTTATTTGAACTTGCTGTAATTCATAAAATATACACAATGTCAATAGTTTGTTTCTCCGTGGCCCATACACTAAAAAATACTAATCATCTGTTATTTGTGGTGGGATTACACATTAAGAATACAAATGTAAAATTGCTATTGTAAGACCTCTCTGAATACGCATCATCTTTGTGTGTAAGAATGTTAGGGTACATCTGGAGACAATCTTACTATTTGGTTTTGTGCTTGTGAAGAGACCAATATTGCAAAGGTCAGAATATTTATGAATGTGAAGTTACTTCTATTGTGGTTGTTCCTGGATGTGCTACAACCTTTTGGAAAGACATGGAATTCATTTCTGCTCTTTCTCCCTATCTCCTGAACATGTAGAGCTGACTCACGATCTAAATTTACAGTGAATCCTTAGGAATCTATAATAATAATGCCATGTAACAAGCAGTGACTCCGTCCAGTAACTAGAAGTATGTCACATTAACGCATGAGAAATCTACTCTGGAAGTAGATCCTGCAGAAGAGTATTGATACCATGGGTCAGCATAACACACTTAAAATTATAACCATAGAAATTTACAGCAAAAAAGGCCATTGTGCTGGCCTTTTTAACAGGAATCCTTTCATTCCGTTTAAATGCTGTTTCCCCAGACTCCTTTAGTTGAATCCATTTTAGATATTTATCTAGCATCCCTTTTGAAAACTAAAGTGAATTGTGTGTCAACCAACAACAGCAACAGAACTACAATTGTATAGCGCCATTCATGTCAGAAGGACATGCCAAGGCAGTGAACAGTCACTGCTTCAGATCCGAGCTGAGGTCAGGGTGGGGGGTGGGGGCTTGAGGGAGTGGGGGAGGGAAGAGGAGTATTAGGAGTTGGTGATGGGTCCATCGAAGAGGAGAGTCTTGAGGCGATGAGACTTGAAGGATGCCAGGGAGGGGGCAAGGCAGAGGAATTGCGGGATGGAGTTCCAGAGTTTGGTGGCATAATGGCTAAAAGCTCGCCCGCCAATGGTGGGGTGGGTGGGGCGGGGGACGTGGAACAGGCCAGAGCCTGTTGAGCGAAGGGGGCGGGCAGGTTGGTAAGGGGATAGGAGGTCACGTATATAGGCTGGGGCAAGATTGTGGAAGGCTTTAAATGTGAGGACCAGGACCGTGCTTTCAGCCACTACGTCCCGAGACACTGGAACTCACTCCCTTTGCCTCGTCCCCTCCATTCCTATTTCAGGTCTCGGCTAAAGATCTTTCGTTTCGACCGCGCATTCAGTCACCTTCTTCCCCCTCCCCCTGGCTCTGCCCCGGGGTCCGTTATCGGGAAGCGCTCTGAGATGCCTTCCAGCATGGAGGGCGCTATATAAATCTTAAGTTGTTGTTGTTGTTGAATTGGATCCTCTGGAGGATGGGGAGCTAGTGAAATCAGGCGAGGATGGGGGAGATGGGGGTCACAGAGTTTAGAACGGTAGAGGACATGGGCAGCAGAGTTCTGGATTATCTGCAGCCTGTGGAGGGAGGAATTGGGAAGGCCGACAAGCAGGGCATTTGCATAGTTGAGCCGGGATGTAATGAAGGCATGAATCAGGGTTTCAGCATCTTTGGGGGTGAGAGAGTGGCGGAGTCGGGCAATATTGCGGAGATGGGAAAAGGCATAGTGAGTCATTGCTTGGATGTGGGGGAAGAAAGACAGTTGAGGGTCGACCAAGACACCTATAACAACAACAAAATTACACTTGTATAATTCCTAGGAGGGCTTTCCATGCCCTAACTTTCTGTGCATGAAATAACCTCCCCATTTGCTAACTGTCTTAAATAGATGCCCTCTGGTCACTCCTGCATAGAACTTGTATGTATGAGAGGTTACGATATGCAATTTGTTGTTGGTAATTATGCAGTGACAACATGAATTACTGTCCCTGTGTACTGGTAGGTACGCCACCCTGCATGGGGCTGGGGGTGGGTGGTGGGGAGGGGGGCGGGAGCGCTATATAAATGCAAGTTGCTGTATACAAATGTAATCTTGTTGTTGTTGTTATAATCCAATCCGGTGTTCATGGGTGTGGCGGGGGGGTGGTTAGAAAGTCTCATTTTGGCACAGAAGTGCTTTGCCATGAGGACATCTGCAGAGAAAATGGACGTGCACATTCCACTCAATAGTCCATTGTCCTGAAGAACATCAGCTCAGTAAGTTGAATGCTGGGAGGCCTGTGAGCATTACAAAACTGTGTAACATCAGGGGAAAACTTGAACTGGAGTTGGCATTGGGCCAAAATAATGGAGCACTTGTTGAATGAAAGGAAAGATCACTAGAAAATGGGGTTATACTGCAAACGTTTACTTCACAAGTCTATGTTTTCAATGAGTTCTCCTTACAATTTTATCGTTTTAATAGTATATAGCAATTTCTCTCAACACACTCATACACACAAAACCCAGATTGTCCCGCACTCTTGGGATCTTAGCAATTGTATTCGCTTGTTGGCATTTGATCAAGCTTCTCCTTTTAAATGCTCCATTCTGTGCAGAGGGAACAAGACATCTCTTTCACAGATGAAACCCTTGTGATTGACGCTGCAAAGCAGTGCTTTAATTGCACTAACAATAAAAGTAGCGTTAAACAAAAGGTGTTTCCTCCAATGCAGTTGTTCACTAGTCAATTTCCTTAGTGTCCTCCACAATTTGTAACACTTCAAATATGTTTTTACAACATTAATGCCACAAGATAATTATTTGTATATGTTCTTGGAATTACACAAGAGTAAGAAACTTCTATTAAAAATATAGCAACTCATGATGGAACTGTATGTCAGTAGCTCCAATGACCCATGCTGCGATAGTGAACAACTCCGTCCCAATTGGGAATGGGATGCTGAGCAATGTCAATGCATTCACTTCTTCAAAGGAAGGGAAAGGTTGGTATTGGCACATGGGCCTACACCACTCCGCACCCCTCCTAACAGTTGTGTCAACAACAGTAGTGAGCACTGGGAATAATAACAAGAATAATAATAATGATGATGAGTGCCACAGTTGATTTAGTGTTTCTCCATATCATCAAATGTCTCAAAAACGCTTCACATTATATACCATAAAGTGTATTGACTGTGTATTTTGTAGGTGACTGATGCAGTTTAGGGTTTGCCTTCCACAATATTCCTTGCTGCACATGCCCATGTTTACCTAGCAGTAAATAGGAACCCAGTTATTAGTCGATCAGCAGATCGCTTTTCCTGGGGTCATAATCACTTCAAAAAATGCTTAAAAGATAATAATTGGGTCACTTAATCCATGACTATTTGTGGGACATTGCTGCTGTGCATTTAGTTGCTGTGTTTCGTCCACAACATATATGGTCACTTCACTTTGCAGTATATTCTGTGGAGTCCTATTAGCTCAGTTGTTAGAACACTTGTCTTGCAAGTGTGAGACATATGTTCAAATCCAGGCAGGTCAGGGCGAAACCTTGGGCAAGTTTCCTTACTCCACATGCCTAATAATCTCTTCCAAAAATGTATTTAAAGAATTGGTTATTTCAATCCACGACTGTTTGTGAGACACTGCTGTGCACAATTGGTTGCCACATTTCACCCACAAATATGCGGTCAATTCACTTCACAGTATAAGTGTGAAGCGCTTTGAGACTTCTAGAGGATGTGAAAAGTTCTATATCAAATGCAAGAATTCTTGTTCCATGAAGCTCTTTGAGATGTCTTGAAGATGTGATGAGGCGCTGTATCAAATTCAAGGATTATTATTATTATTTTGATGTCAGCAACTGAGGTGAGAAAGTGCTGATGGAAGCCAAACAGGAGGGACTATCTTGTTAAAATGTAACTGGAAATAATTAGAGCTCCTCCAGGATGTACGGGTGGGTACGGCTATATATGTGAATAGAACGTTCACTGCAAGGAGCTTAAAAACTCCACTTTACTATGTGTAAAGCATTTTGAGACATGCTCCCAATGTGGAAGGCTCTATTTCATAGAATCATAGAATCTTACAGCACAAAAGGAAGCCATTTGGCCCATCGAGTCTGTTCCGGCTCTTAAAAAAGAGCAATTTAATCCCACTCCTCAGCTCTCTCCCCATAACCGCGCAAACTCGTCCTCCCCAATTAAATGTCTACCTCTCTTTGAAAAGTTGTTATCGAATCGGCCTCCACCACCTCTTCAGGCAATGCATTCCAGATTCGAACAACTCGTTGAGTGAAAAAAAATCTCCTCAGCTCCCCTCTGCTTCTTTTTGAAACTATTTTAAATCTGTGACCACAATTCACTGATAAACCCACCAGTGGAAACAGTTTTTCCTTGTTTACTCTGTCGAATCCCCTCATGATCTAGAGAACCTCTATTATGTCTCCTCGTAACCCTCTCTATTCCAACGAGAATAAACCTAGCCTCTCTAGCCTTTCCTCATAGCTGAAGTCCCTCATTCCTGGTACCATCCTGGTGAATCTCCTCTGCACCCTATCAAATATAAGGATTATTATTACTGTATTATGGTGGGTGCACATGTACAGATAGTACATGTATGTGTGTGGATGGTGACTTTCCTCTTCGACAGTGCCTTCAGTTACCTCCCCTCCCTTTTTAGCTCGGCATTAAGCGATGCCACTGTTAATCTCTTCCGGGTGAGTTGCAAGTTGTTTTTGTTGTTGTAGTGTGTGTTGGCTAAGGACAAGATTGGGCTCGGCTGTGATGCCTTCTCACAGTCAATTAACCTGTAGACGCCCACTGTCCAGGCTCACAAATAAACAATGGCTAATTAGTTGAGGTTCCAGAAGGTGGCAGGCGTCAGTTCACAGCATTGGCTGCAGGGGAGAACATTTCATTTTAACCCCAATGCAAAACATGCAAAACAGAATCACATTGTTGACGCTGGTGAAATCATCCAATCGCATGGATATAAACTATGGCATCTGATAAAAGATTTGATGCGTGATATATTGAATCTGTTATGAAATATCACATTTTTCACCCCATATTTGTGCTGCTCTGCCAAGGTGAAAATGTTTCCTCTTGTGTTTACACTTGTTGCGAAATCAGCCTTTTCCGACTGTGAAGCTGTCATGCCTGACAATGAGAATGTATAATTTCAATAGATTAACACGTCATTTAAGTCAGACAACAGGGCTGTATTTACAGAGCATTTTCAGGGATCAGAAGGAGAAGATACGTTTTTAATTTAAAATAGATGCTGCAGAGTATTACAAAATGATTTTTTTGGCAGAAAGAGAGAACTTTGCAAAAACATTATCCATGAGCACTTTCAAATTGCATGGTAACCCTTAAAGGAACATTCCTTCACAAAAGAGCTTGCCAAACACTAACATTCATATGAAAGTGTTTGGCAGTAATAACTCAAACATAATGCAGTGAGTTCGTACTTGCTGGGATAACTGCTGTATTTGTTTTTTTTAAAAATATATATAAATAGGCAACTACCTTGTGCAGTGGATTAATGTGCTTTGTCATTCTGTTCTGTGACCTGGATTTCAATCAGGCTCAGATGTGATGGGACTAAATTTAACTAAATCGTTTGCTATGGTGAAAGGATCAACTACTGTACGTTGGCTACCAGATTAAAAAGTCATGAGGAACTTTATCACTCCTAGACTAAGCGACGGTGGAATAACTTGCCAAGGAGGACTATTAAAGTGGATCATATAACAACAACTTTGATTTATATCGCTTTATATAGCGATTTATATAGTCCACCATAGCGTTTCTAGATAGTCTTAGTGTTCAATGTTCCTGTGTCCTACTCCTTTGTGAAATGGATCTTTCATATGAAAGTTAGTGTTTGGCAAATCCTTGTCCTCTGAGAGTCGCAAACCAATATTGAGTTGGATAGGTTGTCTGGTGCTGGAAGACAAATCATTTACACTGGCATAGGAGGGGGTACCGTTTTGACGTGTGTGTGTGTGTGTTTGTGTGTGTAGGGGGTGGTGGGGGGTGGGAGCAGAAAATACAGGTTTACTCAGCAGCTATGTAATGTTACCTGACCTGGGAGTGCTTTGGAGCGCTTATAATGGAAAGAAACGCGGAGGAGAAGTGTTCTATTTCATTTCCAAATTTCCAACCTTCCAAATTTCCATACTTTCCAAACATGAATTTCTTTATTGTGATGGGAATAGTCTCATTCAGAAGGACCATTAGAGAGCAGTGAATTATTGTGTTTGGGAGGGTTGGCTAGTGAGAGGATGTCAAAACCTTGTACGACAGCAATGGAGGAGGCTGCATCTTTGAGCAGGACCCATGAAGCATGTTGATTTCTTATGGATAATTAACCTAATATTTTGTTCTCATAATAATCAGAATCATTGCATTTGATAGAACGCCTTCCACATTATCTGGATGTTTCAAAGCATATTCCGGTATCTACTGAAATGTGTAGTGACTGTGATTTGTAGGCAAAGTTGGCTATCAATATCCTCTGAGACAATATCCTCTGAGATGCTGTCCAGCGTGGAGAGCACTATATAAATCGAAGTTGTTGTTGCTATTGTTTTCCCCTGATAACAATAGCTTCCTTTTTTTTGTAGTACTGTGTATGCAGGATAGTTTGTCTTGCAATGCTGCACGGTGACAGGTTGGACACAAAGCGAGTGAGGTGTGATGGTAGGGGTCCATAGGCAAGATTGAAGAGGTAATCTTCAGGCAGGATTTAAAGATAGATAAAGAGGGATTGAAGCAGAGAAGTAGAGGCAGGGTGTTCCAGAGGTGTAGTGACAAAAAGCACAGCCACCAATAATGGTGCAGAGGGATAGGGGAATATGCTGCAGGTCAAAGTCCATTGAGCAAAAGGGGACAGGCAGTGGGGTGGGGGGAGCAGGTGAGAGAAGTAGGGAAGTGCTTTTGTGTGAAGGGAATTGTAGGTGAGAAACTGTAAATGGATTATTTTGGAGACAGGGTTCTTTTGGAGAGGTGAGGATTGGGGTGAATAGGGATGTGGTGAATAACCTATTTTTATCTGGAGGATTATTGGGCAAGACATGCTTCTCTTTTCAAAGGGTGCTGTGGGGTCTTTAACGTTCCCACTGAACAGCCAGGGATCTCAGTTTAACGTCTCATCTGGAGGATGGCATGTCCAAAAATGCAGTTGTCCACCAGCACTGCATTGGAGTTCCTAATTATTATGTAGAATGATTTTGAATTATGATGTACAGGATCATATTATGTTATATTAAGTATAGTATTGTAAACAAGACATGAACATAATAAGGATATATATATGTGTGTATATATATATTTTATATATATAAAAAGGAGTGGAACTTCACCACTAGGAATAAATTGGAGCGCCCATTCGACTGGATATTGTGGCCTCAAAATTCAATCAAATTCATTTCCTTAAGCCGCTGAGGATATACTTTGGCTCTGGAGCTTTAATTCTATTATATAACTAGAATCCTGTAAAATCCTGTGTAGGGATTTGAATATATCTCATCAGAGTAACACTTTATGTACAGGCACAAAGTTTGTGGACTTACATGCCAGAGGCTGGAAATCATAATTAAAAGACACTCAAGTCATGGTGTTTCTCAATGTGATACTGTACCATGTGGAGACGTCAAACTGAAAAGTACATTTTTTTGCTCCGGAAGTAAGCACCTTTTGTTCCCTTTCCCACAATGAATATAAAACTATTATTGGATCCCACATACCGGAACAGGGCGGCAGGTAGTCTCCAGGGATACAGCTATGAGGGTTGGAAGCTCGATGAGAGTCCTCAGTCTGTGAATGCAATATGTGCTGCAGTTAAAGGCTAGAAGTCAGCTGGATGTTTCTTCTTTGTTTTGATTTTCTGAGTGGAAAAGCAGACGCATTCAATGGACTGTTGCCAGTCGCTAGGAAAAATTCAATGGAGAGCTTTGTCACCAAGTGCATAGTTTCCGAGTGCACGGACCTATGTCGCCGAAACTGAGAAAAATAATTATAGAAATTTTTAGGATAGTGGGGCAGCCATTTGACCCATTGTGTTGGCCAGTTGAGGATATCTCCCCTACTTTTCTTAGTTGCCCTATTTCATTACTCCCACTTTCCAGCTCTTCCCCATTACCATTTCACATTTTTCCTGTTCAGATATTTTTTCCAGATCCATTTGGAATGATTCTATTGATCCAACCTCAATGCTGTATATAATCCTTTGTTTTTCAATATAGTCCATGTTGTTAGAATATCGTAAAGCACTTCACAGGATTTACAATAAATTGTAGTGACTGTGTATTATAAGTAAAAGTGGTAACCAATTTGTCACAGAAATGTCCCCCAAACAGCAATGACACAAATTACCATTTTCTCTTTATTTGAGAGATTGTTAAGTAGGTGGTGATATTACAAGGTTCTACAATGCCCACTTGTAGTGAATTTCAAACTGCAAAAACCAGGAAAAAAAACCCTGCAACCAGGAATCTTTCCCGTGGAAAATAAATGCCTATTCACAAGATCACAAGATTGGTTTGGCTGATGCTTCATTCTTTCAAAATGGCAAGTCTACCGTTCACCCATCATTGCATCATTGCAAGCTTCTTTATAGATGAGTCCTGGGCTCAACCACCTTTCCTGGCAATCTGTTTCAGCTGCTGATTATCTTCTGAGTAAAGAAAACCTTCCTGGTATCTATCTTAAAGTTGCCCTTTCTTCAGCGCCTTGGCACATCATCCTTAATGTGAAAGACGCTATACAAATGTAATTTTGTTGTTGGTTACAAGTCTAAACCTGTGTTCTCTTATTCTACAGTCTTGCTCCAAAACCATTTAGAGTACTGTATATGGATTTACCTTTTTGAACAATTAAAAATGTTGCACACCTCTGCGAAGTCCCCTCTGAGTCATGTCTTGAGAGTGAAGTGCTCTAGAGCTTGTCTGCTTATTGCTCATAGCTGATTCCTCTAACATCCTTGTGATGGATGGTGTATATACTCAATAAAGAGTTGTGTCTAACCGTGTGTTTTTCTGGAGCCTGAATGATCTCTCGTAACTTGTTTTCACTGGCTTTTGCCTGCCGGTTAGTGGGATCATGGCTGTTTGTTGAATAAATTACTTAGACACCCTGCTAACTGAATCATAGCTGGGTTTGTCATGATTGAGAGGTCTGCTGGGGTGGGGGACATGGAAAGGCCTCTGGATTGTCATATAAAATGGGGGTTGTTGTGGCGCCAAAAAGCATTAAACATCCGCGTGTTTAAAAACTTTGTTGGTCTTAAATGGAACTTAAGAACTAAATTTCCCTGGGTAATAAATGTGGGGAGCCAGTCACAGGGGTGCTCAGGACTATTAAAACTATCATTTGTGGAGTCCTGTGAAAGCACTTGCCTTACAAGCGTGAGACTTGAAGCTCTCTGAGATGCCGCCCGATGTGGAGGGCGCTATATAAATCAAAGTTGTTGTTGTTGTTGAGACCTGTGTTTGAATCCAGGCAAGGCAAAACCTTGGGCAAGTTTCCTTACTCCACATGCCTAATAATAATCCATTAAAAAAATTGGTCATTTCAATCAATGACTGTTTGTGGAACACTGCTGTGCACAATTGGCTGCCCACAAAAAAAAACAATCAGTTTACTTTACAATACATTCTGGGAAGTGCTTTGAGACGTCTAGAAGACTTGAAAAGCGCTATATCAAATGCAAGGATTATTATTATTATTAATGGGGGCACTCAGAAATTTCCCAATTTCTCAAATACCCGATTCCTGTCCCCCGAGCAGGAGCAGAATAACCCCTCTCGTCCCCCACTACACATTTTTAAACATTTCATCTTTTTAAAAAACATCAAATATCCAAAATGTGTGATTTAACAATCTGAAAATACTAAAGTGTAAAGAATTTTGAATGCATTTGTTCAATTGCTTCTGCAATGCAGTTTATATGTGAGCAACTATGCACTGTGACTATTTGACAATGTGAGTCACTGAGCTGCTTCAGATAAAATGATTGCTCTCAACATTACCAAGTGCATCACAGCGCGGGTTTAAAGGAAGTGCTCCTCGAGTCTGTGTGGGGATAAAGAGAATGAGAAATGAGGTAACACAGAACATTAACCAGATACTCTTATGAGTAACTTTAACAAAAATGTTATACATTCACTTATTGTTTCTCAAAGGAAGCCGTACTGTTAACTAAATGAGTTAAATCTGTACCCTCCACACAACAGCCTCTTTTAAGTGGAGCTCTGTACTCTCAGGCCACCAAAGGCTATTTATTTACTGTACAGTGTCTCTGCACGCCTTCGCTAAGGAATATGCTTTAAAATCATCTTTGTCTGTATCTGTGGTTTGGGTGAATAATATTCCCAAAATTTATGTCAGGCATGTTTTATAGTTTGCTCCTTAGATGTGCAGCTATGTTATTCACAGTCAAGTGTCAGTTTGGCTCAGTTGGTAGCACTCTGACCTCTGGGGTCAGAAGGTTGCGGGTTTGAGCCCCAAGTCAGTACTTTGAGTTCACAATCTAGGCTGACCCTGCTATTCAGTCCTAACTGTTTTCTGTATTTTCGGATGTTTTTTCTTTCGGGTGATGTTAAACCGAGGTCTCAGCTGTTCTTTCTGGTTGATGTAAAAGATTCTATGACACTATTCAAAAAACAGTGCAGGAAGTTTCGCCTGGTGTCCTGGCCAGCAATCTGCCAGCTTCAATTGTTATCTGCTTATGAACATTGCTGAGCAGAAATTGGTTGCCTCAATCAAATATAAAGATTATTATTATAACCTCTTTTAACCCTACCATCCTATTGCTTCCTCTGCTCAGCAACCACAGGCTCATTTTATATCTCTCTCACCAAATCTGCTCCATCAGGTAAGGAAAATTCCACTTTAGGTTATGGGGTGGTACGGTTCTCAGTGGTATAACTGGCAGATCGTGGAATATTGCCCACCACAGGAAATATCACAACTCATATAGTTTTCCTCATTAGAATGAATAAGGTATGTTAGCACAAGGTATGTTAGTCTGGCTCAGTTGGTAGCATTCTCTCCTCAGTGGGTTGTAGGTTCAAGCTTCACATCTTCACATCAGCACTTCAAACTCACAGTTGAGACTGACACTCCAATGCAGTGCTGATGGTATGCTGCAGTGTCGGAGGTGTTTCCTTTAGATTACATTTAGATGGTGAATAAAGCACTATTCTAAAAGAGAAGGGAGTTTATCCTGATCACTTACTTCATGCTTATTTGTGGGACATCGATGTGTGCAAATTGACTGCCATATTTGCCTACAACTACACAATCACTAATCCTCACAGTAAAATCCTTTGAAGCACCCTGAGATATCTCAATGATATGATGAAGCACTATATTAAATGCAACAATTAATATTATATAAGATCATGCCAATGTCTTCACTTAATGAGCAATAAATTGGGTGAAAGGAAAAGTTAGATTTCATTTGTCTGACTGACAGACTTTATGAAACAAATATGATGTCTGATTTTAGCTGAAGGCTGTGACTATTTGCATATTCTTCCATGCCCCAATTCCTTACAAAAATTTACAAAGAATATACAGCACAGAAACGATCTATTCAGCTGAATGCCAGTGAGTGCCAGTGTTTAAACTCCACAAATCTCCACTCGCTCCTTGCTCCCTCCCACGCCCTTGCATTCCCCTCTCCTTCTTGTGAAGGTCTGATTTCATCTTGAATGTATCCATACCATCTGATTCAATCACCACTTTGGGCGGTGAGTTCCACTACACTCTGCGTGATCTTACTACTGTACTTTAATCTCACTAGCCTCCTATAATCTCTTTTAGATCCCCAACTCACTCTCTTATACTAGTTACGCACTCCCTGACCAGTGAGAACAGGCTAATTATGCTATCCGTTTCTGGTTGCTCCTGCTTCACTAATGAGTTCACCAGGCTGCATGAAGAAATACCATTTCTCCCCATCACACATACCCAAGTCTATCCGTAAGTGAAAAATCTATCAAATTCCCTCTTTTAAACTGTCCAGCTGCAGCACTTCCTTTGGCAAATCTCCACACTGTTAGAGACAACATAAGAGAGCTAAATCTAAATTTTAATGTTTAATTAAAGTGACAATAAAAGCTAAAATAACTGAAAGCTCGAGCCATAGCATGTTTGATTAGTTTGTGAGTGTAATTGAAGCTATTTGTAGGCTTCGTGACAAGCCCTAGATTATAAAGGGGCGTTCAAAGTTCAGCCTCGCTCATGTAGGTCAGACAGCAGGCCCGCTCTGACTCTAAATAGATTCTTTTCTTGGACAATTATGAAAATCTGTTAACGTAGTTTCCTAATATGGCCATTGGCAGAAACAAACGCCTTTGATGGCTTGTGTAGAATTTATACTTTACACAAACAAGAGAGATTTTAAAAACTCTGCTTAAATCTCTCTCAATGTGGGACATCTTGCTGGGAGCTTTTCAGAAATGACTTCACTTAAAAAAAACTCTCTCACAACCACTGCCTGAAACACAAAGCTGTAGAACAACCATCGTTATATGTCTTGAGACATTTAAAATCCAGTGTTTTAGCAGATGTCGCTTTCCATTTCTAGAGGATATATATCATAAGGGTTATTATGATATTCCTGCTTGGCAATAATTACCCTTGGCACTGTTTGCTTCCAAATGCTAAACACCAAAGCACTGCAAATCACCGACACACAGAGGATAATGTACATGCGTTCTCAATTTCACCTGCAAAAATACGGCCACGACATAGTAAATTACTTTGAGACATTTCACCGACGTGATAAAGCACTATATCAAATGCAAGAAATCTTATTACAGTATTATTTTGTTTGTTTGACCAACAAACAAAATATCGACCTCTAACAATAATAATCCTTGCATTTGATATTGTGCCTTATCACATCTTTGAGATGTCTCAAAGTCCTTCACAGAATGTACTGTATTGTAAAGTGATTTGGCTTTATAGTATTTTGTGGGCGCAGCCAATTGCGCACTGCAGTGTCCCACGGATAATCGTGGAGTGATTGACCAATTTATCATTATCATTATTTAAAAAATTTCAGAAAAACCTCTGTAGCTTTACTGCACTTGAAACAGAAACAGGGAAATTAAACTGAGCAACTGGGATGAATCACTCTTCAAACTCTGGTGAACTGTAAACTAAAGTGACTCCCCAGCTTGCAGTTGACATGAGAGTGTTTATTCCCTGGTTCCAGCCCTTTGTTTGTTTGTCTGCCGCACTGATCTTTTCTGGCCTTTTGCAGCTTTTCCCTACACCACTGAGGCAACATTACTCGTACATTGTTAGTTCTTTTTAGGATTCATTGCTCTGATCAAAGTGACAAGTTTTTGAAGATAAAGTTAATTTTGGCAATTTTGTGTTAGCCTCCTGGTTGCCAACCATCAAGTCAATGTTTCCACATATTTGAGTCCGTTTGCAAATTTGTGAAGCGATGGCATTAATCACATTCATGTGTCATTTGATTATTATGTCATTTCCGCAAAGCCCTTTACCTCTCTAGATGACATTAAAATTACAATTAAATTCCCCTCCCCTCTATCTTTGTCCCTCTTTAGCTTGAGGAAAGATAATCCAGTGCAGCCTGTAATGGGAGATATCAATAATTTGCCCAAAATAATATTTTGCTGATAACCCTTTTACTTTAATGCTTAATAGTGATTTTTAAAAAAAGTAATGGCGAGACAATTTAATATCTGATCCAAATTTTGTACAAAACCATACCAATACAATAGAAAGTTGCATTTGTAAAGGGCCTTTCATGATAGGAAGATGTCCCAAGGGGCTGAACAGTCAGGGATTAGGATTTGAGAAAGTGTAGTGGGGGGAATTGGGATCAGAGAGAGTGGAGAGGGTAGGAGGGTGGCTGAGGCACTGTGGAATAGGAGAGTCTTGAGGCTTTCCTTGAAGGAGGCAAGGGAGAAAGTGAGGTGAATCCATGTGGGATGGAGCTCTAGAATAATAATAATAATAATCCTTGCATTTGATATAGCGCTTTCCACATCTTATCAACGTCCCAAAGCGCTTCACAGAATATACTGTAAAGTGAATTGACTGTATATATTTGTGGGCGAATCGCGGCAGCCAATTGCGCACAGCAGTGTCCCATAAACAGTCATGGATTGAAATGACCAATTTTATTATTGTGTTTTTTGTTGGACGGATTATTATTAGGCGTGTGGAGTAAGGAAACTTGCCCAAGGTTTCGCCCTGACCTGCCTGGATTCGAACACAGGTCTCCCCAGCTTGGTCTCCCCATCTTGCAAGACAAGTGCTCTAACCACTGAGCCACAGGAGCTCCAGGAGCTTCAGCCTCTCTGCCCCCATCTAGAAGATGGGGGCAGAGAGGCTGAAGGCCCGACTGCCAATGGTGGGGCGGAAACTGTAGGGGAGATGGAGCAGGCCAGTGTGGAGGGGAGTTTGCTGACAGTTTGAATAAGCGGTTAGCAGGTCGGAGAGTTAGGAAGGGGTAAGGCCATGGAGGTCCTTGAAGATGAGGTCAAGGATTTTGAACTTGATCATCTGAGGGATGGGGAAGCCAGTGGAGAGCCGGGTGATGGTGGGTGTGATGAGGACCAGAACCTGGTGTGGGAGAGGACACGAGCTGCGAGTTCTAGATGATCTGCAGCTTGTGGAGGGAAGAGTTGGGAAGACTGACAAGTTGACATGAGAGTGTTTATTCCCTGGTTCCATTGTAATATGCCTTGGCATAGTCAAGCCAATGCAGAAATGTAGCATTTCTGAAATTACTCTGCAACCACACTAGCTTCTCTGGAGCCAGCTGATCTGGATATAATAAATAATAACCTTTGCTTTTGACAGTGTTTTATCATGTCGTTGAGACGTTTCAAAGTGATTCAAAGTGTGTTGTGTGTTTTATTGGTGAAACTCAGCAGCTAGTTTGTGCACAACAACATCCCATGAACAGCTATGAATTGAGGGACCAATTTTAATCGGGGGGGAATTGTTGGCTAGGACACCATGAAACTCGCTCTTCTCTTAATGCCATGGTGTCTATCTGAAGAGGCAGACAAGTCCCTTGCCTTAAGGTTTCATTCAAAAGACACCCCCACCACCACCCTCCCCACCCCAATGATGCAATACACCCCTCGGACTGCATTGGAGTGACAGCTTAGACTACGTAATTCCAAGTCCTGACGTGAGGTTTGAACCCACAGCCTTCTGACCCAGAGGCGGGTGTGCTATCACTGAACCAAGCTGGATCCCCATGGTCTCTAATTTCTGCAACACAGTGAAAATAAATCCTGGTTTTGTTCCCCAGGTTTTATTATCACTGTGTCATGCTGAGAAAGTCTGTAATTTTATAGCTGTTGACAAAGTGTGATGCACATTAACAAACCATCTGTTACCTCCTGTATTGAAGGTGAACAGGGTAATAGTTCATTGATATCATTAGGATGAAGTCTTGGCAGTAGCTCACACAAATAGTGCTTTGAACTGAAATGGGAGCATTCAAATATAATTAGGCAAGTTGACTTTGGCAAAATGAAGTATTATTGCATTGCATGAAAGCAAATTAAACATAAAAAGCCTCTGGAACATGATCTAAAGTGTTTCCTGGAAGGTACCTTGCAATGCTAGGCTCTGTTAAAGTTGAAACACTCCTTTCAGCCCATTCAAATTTCATCAACAACACAACATATTGTGTTTATATAGCAACTCCCACGTCGAGAGGACGTCCACAAGAGCTGGACACTGAAGGGGTTTGAATCCAGAGGGGCAATGGCAAGGGGGTGGAGGTGGGAGGATGACCAAAGGCACAGTCAAAGAAAAAGGTCTTAAGATTGGCCTTGAAGGAGACAAGGGAAGGAGTGAGGCAGAGGGGAACCACAATGGAGTTTCAGAGGATGGAGAGAGGAAGATTGAAGGGCCAGAAAGCTTGAAGAAACTACTGATAGTGGAGCGGGCAGTGTGAGGGAAATGGATCAAGCCAGTGCCCAACGAGCAGAGAGAACAGACAGGTTGGTAATGTTTTAGTAGGTAACAGAAGTAGGGAGGAGGAACACTGTGGAGAGCTGTTAAAAGGGAGGATGAGAATCTTGAACTTGATCCTTAGTTTTCAGAGCAAAAGATTAAGAAATAAACAAGTCACCAAGATTAATGACAGCAAGTAATGAAATGCATTATTCACTCGAAAATTGGCTGTTGTGTTTGCCTATGAATGTACACAATCACTGCATTTTACAGTAAATCTTGTGAAGCGCTTTGAGATGTTTCAATACCATGATAAGGCACTTATCAAATGCAAGGATTATTTTTATTTATTATCTCCAAGAGATTAATTCAAAGTATTCATAGATGACATTGACATCCAACTATAAGACATGCCATTTGCTAATTCCATGAAATGTTTCATTCTGGATATCTAATGGAGTTTCCCAGTGTGGATTCAAAAGCTCATAGTTTTCACTGCACTATTATAATCAGTCTCAGAGCCAGGAATTTGAGCTAAAGGATTGACATGTCTGCTATTGCTAAACATTGCACATGCAACTAGGAATATTGTGTTGGTTGGAAAATGTACAATCCCAGCAAGGATATTCAAACAGCTACCGGTACTTTAAAAATTATCATTGATGATAGTTATTTTATCAGATATATTATTTTCACTCTAAACAAATCGTGAGGGGCAAGCAACCGTCATTGGGCTGCTCTGCTGGTTTTGGGTGGTCCATTGGTCATTACAGACTACAGTTACAAGGTTCACCATAAACTAAAAGCCCTAGTTATTGCTTGTAGAATGATTGGAGAATAATCAAGGGAAGACAACAACATTTTCTTGTAGTAGATTGGACTCCTGTAACATATTGGTCAGAGCTCTTGCCTTGCAAGCGAGAGGACCCGGGTTCAATTCCATGACAGGGTGAAATGATAGGCAGATTTGCCTATCCACAGACCTCTATTTAACCAGCTGTAAGTAAAAACCTGTTTGGCAGATTGGCAGATCGATTTAAGTGATTTTCCAGAAGTAATAATCCATTATAAAAAATTGTAAGTAATAATAATTTGGTAACGCAATCCACTATTTGTGAGACACTGCTGTGGCCAATTGGCTGTTGTGTTTTGCCCACAAAATACAGTCAATTCACTTTACAGTATCTTCTGTGAAGCACTTTGTGACATCTTGTAGATGCAATAAATAAATCGCTGTATCAAATGCAAGTCCATGTTTCAGAGACTCTTAAGAAAGTTGACCTTAGGATGGGCATTCTGTGGGGAGGGAAGGAGTTTCATCCAAATTCTTTAAGCATATGGTAACTGGATATATTTATACATTATCAGGATAGAGGTAGAGTAGATTGTGGTAAAGAAAAGCAGAATGTGGGAGAGATTGAAAGAGAAAGACCAGCAAACGTGAGAGAGTTAACAACAGAGAAGCCTCAAGGAAGTTTGGGACAAATTACATTATACAGTACTGCATATTGTTATTCTCCATAGGTTGAAGCCAGATGAGTGCATAGCATTTTGTTAGATCAGAAGGTTATAGATTTGATTGTGTGCTAAGCTAATTCATTCATTTTGGATGTTACAATAATCACAGTGCCCCTGAACTAGAGGAAACAGCACCTGGGTGCTCCAATGATTGGTAGTGGCCACCTTATTCAGTTCCAGTGCTGAAATCAGAGAGCACAAGTTTCCCATTTGTTTTATAACATAGCCCCAAAGGTGATTATCAAAGATGGGGTTTATAGGATTTGGGGGTATTTTTAAATAGGACATTTGGAAAGAATCAAATTGACACTAGTGAACATAAAAGAGATCAAGCATGTAGTGGCAGTGAAGCAGCCAGAAAATGTTCATAATAATTATCTTCCTTAATGGTTGCGTAGGGGTAATTTAAATCTTCGCCACTGGTGATTCACAAACTGATGTGATGGTTGCCAGCCATGTTGACCATGTTATTAAAGTATTAACTCTGACGTTCAACCACATCCCCAAACTGACATAACCATACGCTTAGGGGAGAGGTCATTTTAATTTCAAGCATTTGGAATAAGAATGAATTGCATTCTTTGCTTCTATACTGAGTCAAAATGCAGGAATTCATTCAAGGTCCACTTGAGTATGTATGAGGAAAGAATTGTACATGGCATCAAGTTCACACACTCATACTGATTCTTTGACTGTGGTTTGTTAATGGTTGTATACAGTAAACATAAAGCCTATCTTAGTCTGTTTTATATATATATGGTAGACTGCGGTTAAATAATGACTGTATTTGAATTGTCGTGTTAACGTGTTGTTAAATAATGACTATATTTGAATGGTTGTGTTATGCTGGGTTCTGGTTGCACAAACAGCACCTGCTCAGCCATAAACTTTACCTTTAAAAATCCCAATTCTTGCCCATGCTTTCACGTAAGAACCGGCAAATGCAAGATGACGTGTCTTGTTCTAAATTAGAGTGCACTTGCAAAAATCAACAGAATCTGTTGAGTATGAGTGTGCGGCAGGCAGCTTTGCGCTTGTTTTATCGTTTTTGCTACTGTTTTTTTAGTTTTCATTGTGCTCTTCAGCAAAGTTCTACTTCCCACAAAAAGTCACAAGGTTCACACACCGAACTATGGACATTTACAGCACAGAAAAATATACAGTAATTGGGCCCATTGTGACTGTGCTGGCTCTTCTAAGAGCAATGCTTTCAATCCCATTTACCTCTCCTTTCCCCATATATCTAATTGAATGCCGCCGGTTTATCAGACAGGAAGGGTGGTGCCAGGCAGCAGAGGCAGGTTAGCAGGGCCTTCAGACACAGTTCCTGCAGCTACAAAATAGACAAGCCTCTATTTTGCCAATCCTCAGACTAAAGCCAGTGTTAAACTGTGACCTACTGATGACCACAGACAATGCCTGGTCTGTTGACATTGACAATATTTTACAATGTAATGGTTAGTACTGTATATATTAATGGCTTTGGTGGTCTGGTTTTATAATGACTACATTTAAACAGTTTTCTTAGTGATTTGGTAAAATCTATATCCAGCAAACTTAAAATAATAATAATCCTTGCATTTGATATAGCGCTTTCCACATCTTATCAATGTCCCAAAGCGCTTCACAGAATATACTGTAAAGTGAATTGACTGTATATAATTGTGGGCAAATCGCAGCAGCCAATTGCGCACAGCAGTGTCCCACACACAGTCATGGATTGAAATGACCAATTTTATTGTTGTGTCATTTCAATCCATGACTGTGTTTTTTGGGGGGAGGGATACAGTACAACAGTAGCAGTCTCTGCTTTGTTAATGATTATATTTAAATGGTTATGGTTAACAGTGATTTAGTCAGGACTACATGGAGCAGACACAAAGTTTATCCTCTTATGATCAAGTGATCATCTTAGGCTATGAATGGTGCCAACTCAATATTGTAAATAGAAAACTTACCCTGATGTATTGAAAGACACACTATTTGAATATAATATATCTTTAATGAGGCTGTTTTTCAAGTGAGATCTTTTTACACATGTAAATAACATTTGCAAAAATGCAGCAAACTCTGGCACTTATATTTATTACAGGTTTCTAAAGCTTTTGAAGGGCTGTTGAAGGGGTGTTCTTTGCTTTGCTGTTTGCTGTTCACAACATGCATACACAAACACAAATTGCTGCTTTGCTTCAGGTGGCCAGTCCATTTGCTAGTTGCATGTCTCCATACTCCATTCTCCCTCAGCACATACCCTTTTGATTTCCTCCCTTTCCTGGCTTCAACACTAAAGAATTAACAAGCACCCAAAATCGTGAGTCAGAGGGTATTGCCAAATGTTCTCATTCTGTCTCAAGTCGCACTTGTGTAGTTCCAGATTGAACACTCACCTCACGTGACATCAAATTTAAGGAGTGCTATTATTATTAAAAATCTGCTGTTTCACTCTAAAAAAGAAATAATGATTTGGTTAGCTATGAGATTAAAGTTTATTAGGACAAGTAAAAGGGGCAGACAAAATACTCTGATAATACATTGATCATAGTCATAGCAATATTATCTATAAAACACAGCGTGTCAAGCTGATGTGATGTCAGCTGAAAGGCTCAAAAGGGCTCAAGCACTCAAAAATCAGGTAACTTTGCTCCCATTCCCTTTTTACCCAGTTACACTCCTTCATTCTCTCAGTGGAGGCCATCAGTAAAATAAACTACTAAGGTTTGCACAGGCATGACGGCTTCTGACAACACATATGCGCAATAACACTGTTATTCACTCGACAGCCGATGCTTTTCATTAAAGAGTAAACTGAGAAAGCAAATCTCAAATGGTTTTGTACATTTTGAGGGTCGACCGACATCAGCATGCTATAAACATGTTGAATTCAGCTGGTTGCACATGAGTAAACCACCATTTAAGCGCTCTGAGATGCTACCTTGTGTGGATGTTCTCTATAAGCATAAGTTGTTGTTGTTTTCCACAAGCATGTGGATCAATGTAAAAGTAGAGTCCTGTAGTCAGTGGTTAGAGAACTTGCCTTACAAGCGAGAGATCTGGGTTCAATTCCAATGCAGGGGGATAAACCTTGGGGAAGTTTCCTTACTCCATATGACTAATAATAATCTCTCAAAAAAAATTGGTCATTTCAATCCACTATTGTTTGTGGGACACCCCTATGGAAAATAATGGAAGCTTATTCCGATGCACAAACTATCTTCTTTCTATCGTCTGTTCATTTCTGTAATTGGTGCCATTAATTCCAGCATGAGAAAGGAGCAATGCTGGGTGTAACAATGGCTATTGATAAACAGCGCAATCATTCAATAGACTCTTTGTGGTTAACTAAGCTTTAAATAGGGAAGTCACTATCAGGGCTCCTGTGGAAAAATAAGCCAATTAAATCAGTTCTGTCACTTTTGTTTTCTTTCCAAACACACAGCGAGTGCTGAGGAACCTTGAGAGGGAGAATGGCCGGGAGCAATTGCTGATCGCAACAGTATGAGGCCATGAAATTACTGCAACATACACAGAACTGGAGCTCAGGACATTATTATTTCATGATGGTTAAGAATTAATGATGGTGTTATGAAACGTTAATGTGGGTTTCTATCCATATTAATTCAGCGCTGTTCCACTGTTGGAATCTGTAAATCCTTCAGGCCAATATCCTAATGATGGCATGAGGATACCCTGATTAAATAGTAATTTCTCAACCTCTCAGGAAGGAGCAGAGGAAGCAAAATGGTGTTCAAGTCAATCATAACTCTTTTTAATTATTTGATGTTCAAAACCCAGAAGGACACTAGCTCCGAGGTGATACGCCTGGCAATGGAACGACAGATTCGAGCCAGCTCTCTGTGGCAGTCTCGGTAGTCCAGTTCCTGTGCCAGACAAATCCGTAGGACTTCAGGGCACTGTTGTTAATAATAATAATCCTTGCATTTTATATAGCATTTTTCATGTCTTCTAGACATCTCAAAATGCTTCACGGAATATGCTGTAAAGTGAATTGATAGTATATTTGTGGGGGAAATACGGCAGCCAATTGTGCACAGCAGTGTCTCACAAACAGTCGTGGATTGAAATGACCAATTTTTGTTTTCTTCTTGAGAGATTATTATCGGGTATGTGGAGTAAGGAAATTTGCCCAAGGTTTCGCCCTGCTGGGAATCAAACCCATGTCTCTCACTTGCAAGGCGAGTGCTCTTAACCGCTGAGGTACAGAATTCCACTGCACAGCCAGCCTGGCTCAGTGGTAAGACTTGTAAGAGTAGACCAGTCAAAACAAGCACGCTTTGCATTCAGCTTCTGTGCACCTTGGAATCTGAAAGACAAGATCTCTGACAATGTGGTGCACTGAGCATTGCACCCTGGAAGCCAAAGCCCTAACTGGTCTTTAACTGGACAAGCAGAGGGAAAGCTTATCAGATAGTGCTGTTAATGGCAAACTATTTGATTTTAGCTGGTTAGACTCCATCAATGTCCAAACACATCAACTAGAGTACCCAAGCCTGAGCTCTTGCCAACCTGCACCTAATACTTTCCAGAATTAGATAAGCCGATGTGCTACTCCAGGGAGAGAGTGTGCATTCCATTCAAATAAATATCTCAACAATTTCCATGTGTAGGTGGGATACATGGAATTCTCAGTTAGGTTTGGGTACTTTTAAGCATGGTAATGTTTTTCCATGCATGTTGGACACCCAGCTGACCAAAACAAGTCATTTTATCAATCTTTTTCATTGTTTATTATTTAATTAAAGGATCCTATAATTCCTCCAGTAAACATGGTTTATACAACTTGCAAATTAGATCACAATGTAGAATGTACCTCATTCAAATAACCTCATTAGGGAAAGTTCTGCAAAATGATTGCCTCCCACTCAATGGTAATCGACCACAACTCCCGCCAACTGACTTCACTGTTCCAGGATATATTTTTGAGGATATGTCTATGTTCTGTGCTTATAATGGAGCCTTTCAACCAAGAGCTGTTCAAGGACAATAGGAAACAGCTAAATAACGTTTAATGTTTTTGATATCCACTTACGTCAAGCGTAAACTATTTCCACACGTTTCCTTTACCACTGACTAAAATCACACTTCTTCTGATAAAGTCCTGCTTGAATTGCAATAAGATGTAACTCTAGTTGAGTGTAAAGGTAAATATTAATATTGAACACCATCAGATGTTGCCGTATCTTTTGACCTAGACTGCTGATCCTAAGCCTCAATTTGCAAGTTTTGTTAGCATGTACTTTATTTATTTAAGCAATTTACTGCTAGTATAGCTAATTACAATTAAACATTGCTTTATAAAATGTTTTGAATGGATGGAGATAGTCTCCACAGTCTGATTATGTTCTGAGAGTCAAATGAATTATTATCAGAACTTTCTCAAATTACATTAATTGCATTGGTAGAGTTGGAGAATATCGTGCAAGATAACAAAAGAGGCCCATTTCATCTAGGTTTTTAATATATATAACAATTCTTGCAATAGATATACAGTGGAGCCTTACCACTCCATTGAGATGTCCCAAAGCTCTTCATTGGATTTTTCTCTAAAGTATATTTACTGTATTTGTTGCAGGTAACTGTGGCTGCCAATTTGTGCAAACCAGAAGCAGCCATGAAATGAATTACCAGTTTTGTTTGGGGGATTTTTGGCTACTCGAGAAACCTCCCATCTCTTTTCGAATAGTGCCATTAGATCTTTAGCATGCAGCCGAACAGGCAAATATGACATTGGTTAATGTCTCATCTGAAAGACAAGATCTCTGACAATATAGTGCACCAAACATTGCATGGGAGTATAAGCCTAGACTATGTGAGTTCAAAATTCAATATGGGGTTTAAACCCACAACTTTCTGATTCAGACAAAAGGCAAGATTGCTCTCAACTGAATTAGTGTGACTCACGTCTAACTTTAGAATTTTATTGCCGTGATGTTTGGGATGGGGAATGGCCTGCCAAGGAAGCTGGTAGAGGCAGAGTCTATTGTGGGTTTCAAGATGGACATAGACAGTGGCTTGAAGAGGTATCGGGATATGGCAGACCAGTGGGGATTGAATGAACAGTTTGCTCTGAGAGCCAATATTGATCCAATGAGCTGAATGGCATCCTTCTGTAATATAAATTTCCATGATTCTGCAATACCTAAATGCTGGTAGTGAAGGCTACAAGATTGATCTGAAGACTAACTCGGCATCTATTCTCTCAGGCATTTGGCCAGTTCTGCTGCCTTTATTTTAGTAGTGATGACAGGAAGATGGAATCCCACAATAGTTCCATAGCCAAATGTATCTGATGCTATCACACTACTTCCACCATTGCATCATTATTTCCATGCATGCTTTCTCTGTGGGTTTTAATACAGAGACAAAGGCAACTTACACTGATCGTATTTGTCAAAAAGGTAATGGGATAATTTGGTTCTTGGAAATTTTGGCGGTTTCACATTGTGGGTTGCCTCAGAGGTGGGCTTGACTCCGAAGGTAAACCCGTCATGTAAAAGTGGCTTTGAATGAATGTTTGAAAGTTTAAAGAGGCCGTTCCTTATATTCAGGGCTGAAGCCAGTTATCTGTGTTTTCTTACATTAGACTTCCCTCAAAATAATCAGTCACCACATTGGACAGCAGTTACCTCTGAAGATATTTCAACATTCTAGGTATTTTAACGAATGCAAAGATTACGTATTATTACAGGATTTTGGGGGGGATTCTATTGCATTGCATTGTTTGTCAGCTTGGATCAGGAGCCTAGATTGGGACTTGAACTCACTTTGTCTAAGTGGACCCTCTAGTCCAGTGTTAGGGGTGAATTGCACTGTTGAAGGTGCCGTCCTTCATATAAGATGTTAAGCTGAGGTCCCATCTGCCTGTCCCATGTGAACATTAAAGATTTCATGGCAGTATTTGAAAGAGAAGCAAGATTCTTCTGGTGTTCTGACCAACAATCCCTCAAATAAAATTTGGTCATTCAACTCATGGCTGTTTGTGGCGCATCTCAGTTGCCTGCCACATTTCCTTAAAAATACAGTCATTCCACTTCATAAAAAATCTTGTGAAGCTTTGTGACATCCTCCCCATGTGAAAGGCACTATTCCAAATGCAAGGGTTATTATTTAACGACCTGGTGTTTCATTATGTTGCTTTGCACTAGTCTCTGTAAACAAGATTCAGTAGTTAAAATATGGTTTAAAAGACAATGAATATTGTTTTAAAAAATGAGCTATGTCTGCAGTACTGTGGTGAAGCAAATTAAAGACATGTTGCATTGATTCAAGTAAAAGCATATTTTCTCCAAAAGCTCAAGTACAGTAAACAGTTTTTGGAGGATTATGGGTTTATTTTATTGAATTATTTCAAATCAGTCATGAGCTCCTTCAATCTGGCCAAGAGCAAATCTTAGCAAATCTCTGAGAGCTCCTTTTGCCTGAACCTCTTAAAAGGCACAGTGTGCAATTTTATTTTAGCCAGCTGGGTGTCTAACACACATTGAAATCCATCACAATGCTTTAGAATATCCAAATCAAACTGAGATTTCTATGCACCCTACCCATAACTGGAGATATTTATTAGAATGGAATTCTGTCCCTACTGTATTTGAAAGAGACCCCTGTGGGATCTTGTAGCGTATTGGTTAGAGCATGCAGCTTGCAGAGGACCTGGGTTAGACTCCCGTTAGAGCAAAATCTTAGGCAAGTTTCCTTTCCCAACACGCCTCTGCTTATCTAGCAGTAAGTAGGAACCTGGTTGTTAGTCGATTGGTAGATTGTTTTCTTCCAATCCCCGCAAAAAAATTGGTTATTCGATCCATGTTTGTGGAACACTGTTGTGTACTTTTGGCTGTCAATTCACTTTACTGCAACAACAACAACAGAACTAAATTTGTATAGCACCTTTCATTTTGGGAGGACGTTCCCCCAGTGCTGGACAGTCAGTATTTTGGACATATATGTTATAGTATATTCTGTGAAACGCTTTGAGATGTCTCAACAAAATAAGGTACCCCATTCCGGAAGGTTTTAGGTGCAGGTTGGCAAGTCTTGGGGGATTCCAGAGTGTGTGTTGGGGTCCTGCTGGAGTTAACCAGCAAAAACCTTATAGCTTGCTATTGAAAGCACTGTCTGGCAAGCTTTCTCATTGCTTGTCCAGCTGGCATCATAATAACTATTAGGACTTTGGCTTGGGTAGTTAACAGAAGCTGAGTGGGAAGCATCCCTGGTCCCTGTGTCTGGTCTGTCCTTCCAAATCCTGCAGATGAGCCACAACCACTGGCTGTGGTATCACCAGGCAGTGCCCTGGAATGCTGAGGACTTGATTGAGGGCTAGCTCATTTTTGACCATCTATTGCCAAACATGTTGCCTTGGAGCCAGTTCAGATCCAAGGAGCCTACTTACCACCCACAAAGGGATTGGCATTAGTTGGTCATTTGACACTCGACAAACATGGGTTTGAGCCCTCACTAGGGGGATGGCAGCTACCAGGAACTCCCAGCGAGCTTCCAGCTGGGTGATACATCTCAGCATGAAACATATGAGAGCATTGCCACAGTCTTCCTGCCTACAGCTAGGACACACATGCTTTCCCATTGACCAAAGGTTGAACCACTTCTAGAGGCGGAGTTTAAGCAGCAGCTCTTTATAATGAAAATAGTAATAATAATCCTTGCATTTGTTATAAACTTTTCACATCTTCTAGACATCTCAAAACGTTTCACAGAATACACTGTAAAGTGAATTGACTGTATATTTTACTTCTCTGCAAACCAATCAAGATAGATTCCAGGCACTGGGTACACGAACGTATGTTCACAAACTTGAACTCCAGGTAAAGCCTTCCAGCAGCTATCAACCTAAGCCTCAGAGTTTCCTCATCAGCTACCTGACATACATCTGCTTTCAGCATGTTAGGGGGCCCTTTACAGGATAGCCTTCAACATGCCAGCCACCTCAATGTTCTCTTGAGGTCCATGTTCAATGCTGTGTACCAGACTTACTAAGCACCAGCTGCTTAATCCAAGTCTTCATATGGAGGGGCCTTGGCAAATAGATGTGCAAACAGGATGCTAAGATCACTCATCTCCAAAACAAATGCTCCCAAGGGGAAGGGAACCTTTACAAAGAAATATAATTCAATAATAAGTATCAGCTGCAACTTCCTGAAACCAAATTGACTTCTGCAATCTCCTCAAACAGTACGGGCTCAGCTGCTCCCTTCGTTCAATGGGAACCAGCCTGCTTCATGTCCCTAGCCCTACGTAGCCCTCCATCAGCAGTCGGGCTTTCAGACTATCTACCCCCACTCTCTGGAACTTTCTTCTTCCAACTCCCTCCTTTCCTCCCTCCCTTCCTTCCTTTTTTCAAGGTCCATGTCATGACCAATCTCTTTGACTGCATGCTCTGTAATTTTCCAATCCTTTTCTTTAGTTGCAGTTTTGTCTTCATCTCCTAATACATGTTGTTTTGTGAATATTTTAAATTTACTCATACCTAATTGGTAGCTAATATACAATATTCTATTTTTTTAAAAAAAACTTGCAAAAAATTTGCGCTTGTTCTGTTCTTTATCTTGGAGTTGGGAGGACAGTTACAAATTTGACTTTCAATTGGCTGAATCCCAGGTTTAAAGCTAATTTTCCAGCCGGTTTCTACCATAAGTAAATATATTACTTACATAGTTATATAAATATACTTTTGTGCCTCAATCAGGAAGGATTGTTTTGCAGTATATGTGAACAAAGAACTATTGGTCAAGTCACACAATCAGTAAATCCTCCTTTTGTAAAGCATTATTTTAATAGAAGGTTTGGTTTCAATCGAAAGGGCCAGTGTCCTATCTGTGACTTTGTCCATAGATGCATTCATACAAAGGGTGACTTTGCTCTTGTTTGTTTATGGAAAGGCTCAGAACTGCAAATAAGGTCTCAATGCCTGCACAATCCAGAGAAACAAACCAATAAATAACAAACACAGATGTGTGCAGTGACCTGAAACAAGTCTTATAATGCAACCTTAAAAGTGAACATACTCGAAAGTAGACAATAGTTATGTTTTATTTACCTTCTGTTTATGGTAGAAGCCTGTACCATATTCAATGTGACACAAAGGCATGAATTGGTGCTTAAACACTAGTATTTGCCTCAGCATTTTAATCATTGTCAGCATTGAATCATTGCCTCCCTCAATCTCACCACAAAGCTTACGAGTTTTTGCCTGAGGGGGAAATGTTTCTCCAGTTGAATATTGACAAGATGGAGAGTCAGCTGCTTGGCTCCCATCAACGCCTCCTTATCTCAGCTGCTGACAGCATCACTATTCATGGATGCACACTCCTTCAACTCTGAACAGTCCTTTAAGCCCCACATCCATGCCATGATCTATTCAGCCTTCCCTACCTCCACAATATTGCCCGTCTCTTCCACTGCCTCTCCCTTCAGGCCGCTGAAACCCTTATCTATGTTTTTATCACATCCAGACTTGAGTATGCTAACTCCCTACTTGCTGGGCTTCCTAACTCTCCCTCCACAAGCAGCAGAATATTCAGAACTCAGCAGCTCATATCCTTTCCCACATTAGACTGTAACCTGATCATCCCAATCCTACGTATTTCCAAGAGAATCGAGTTCAAGATTCTCATCCTCACATTTAAATCTAATGATCTTGCCCTCTCCCTATCTCTGTGACCTACACAAATGTTACCAACCTATCGGTTCCCGCTGCTCGGCGGGCTCAGGCCTGCTCCAGATCCTCACCCTGCCTGCCCCAAAATCAGTCGTCTGGCTTTCAGCCTTTCTGCAGCCACCTAGTGTAACTCCATCTAAGAGTCACTCCACATTGCCCCCTCTCTTGCCTCCTTCAAGGCCCATTACAAGACCTTTGTCTTCCATCATACCTTCAGTCTGCTTCCCATCCACATCGCTTTGCCCTCCATTCTTTCTTCCCTTCTTGAATCCAACCCTCAGCTTGGATGCAGATCCTTGACTGTCCATCTCTTTGGGGCATTATCCCAACATAAAATGTGGAGTATAAATACAATTTGCTGTTTTTGATTTGCTCCCATCATCACTTCTACACCTCAGGTTCTGACAGAATCACCATCCATGGATGTACCCTCCATCTCACTAAGCCAATCCGGAACCTTAGCGCTTTGTTCAACCCCCAACTATCCTTTCTACCCCACATCTATGCCATGACCTGCTCGACCTTCCGCCACCTCCACAATATTGCCTGGCTCTCTATTGTCTCACACCACAAGCCACCCACACTCTCATACATGCATTTATAACTTCTAGGCTTGACTACACAAACTCCTTGCTTGTTGACCTCACCAACTTCTCCACAGGCTGCAGATCATTCAGAACTCTGCAACCCATGTCATTTCCCACACACAACTCCATGGCCTTATCATCCCCATCCTCGCCCGACTCCACTGGCTTCCCATCACATAGAGGACACAGTATAAAATCCTGGTCCTCATCTTCAAAGCCCTCCATGGCTTCACTCCTCCCTACCTCTGCAGCATTCCAAACCTCTACCAACCAGCCTAATTTCTCTGTCCAGCAGGCTCCTGCTTCATGTTCCCCACCTCGCCTCCAAAACCCTTACTAACTGGGCCTTCAGCCACTATGACCACCCTCTGGAACTCTATCCCGCAGCCCATCCCTTGCCTCCTTCAAGACCCTCTTCTTTAACTGTGCTTTCGATCAACCTCCACTGCCTCCCTCTGCCTCATTATCCTCTTGGACATGTCCGCTGCATTCAACACAGTCGACCACACCATCCTCCTCCACCACCTATCCTCTGTCAACCACCTCAGTGGGACTGCACTCGCCTGGTCCGAGTCCTACCTCACAAACTGCCAACAATGCATCTCCACAAAAGGCTTTTCCTCCCGCTTTTACCCAGTTACCTGTGGGGTACCCCAGGGATCCATCCTTGGCCCTCTCCTCTTCCTCATCTATATGCTCCCTCTTGGGGATGTCATCTGCACACATGGGGCACACTTCCACATGTACGCGGATGATGCCCAACTCTATTTCTCCACTACCACTTTGCGACCCCCTGATGTCCCCTGATGTTCTGTCAGCCTGCTTGGATGAGCGCAAATTTATTGCAGCTGAATGTTGACAGGGCGGAGGCCATACTCTTTGGCTCTCGTCAATGTCTCCATTCACATGGCTCTCACCTCCTCCACCTTCCCGGTCTCCCACTGAAACTCTCCAAACCAGTGCACAACCTTGGCGTCAAGTTCGAATCCCAACTGTCCTTCCTCCCCCACATCCGGTCCCTCACCAGCACCGTCTTCTACCACCTCCGACGGATCGCACGTCTGCGGCAATACCTCACCCCAAAAGCCACTGAAACCTCGGTCCATGCCTTTGTCACCTCATGGCTGGACTATTCAAATGCCCTCCTCGCCCGTCTCCCCTCCACCACAATCCATAAAATCCAACTCATCCAAAACTCTGCCGCCCACATACTCACCTGCACCAAACTTCGCTCCCCCATTACCCCAGTCCTTGCCAGACTTCACTGGCTCCCTATCCCTGAGAGGATCGACTTCAAGTTCCTCACCCTTGTTTTTAAATCCCTCCAGTCCTCTGCAACCCCCTATCTCTTTGACCCCCTCCCTCCTCAAACCAGCTTCTGTTGCCTTCGCTCTACTGGATCTGGCCTCCTCCATGCACCCCTGAATCCTCCGCTCCACCCTCGGCGGCCCTGCCTTCAGCCACTATGCCCCGAGGCTCTGGAATTCCCTTCCTCACTACCTTTGCCTTGCCCGCTCTTTACTCAGTTTCAGGTCCCAGCTGAAGACTTTTCTCTTCGACCGCGCCTTTGGTCACCTTTCTACCTCTGCCCCTGGCTCTGTCCCGGGATCCGCTATTGTGAAGCGCTCTGAGACACTGTCCGGCGTGGAGGGCGCTATATATATATCAAAGTTGTTGTTGTTGTTGTTGTTGCTCTCCACTCTCTCCAATTCCTATCCTCAGTTCAGGTCCGAAATACTGTTTGTCGTGCACTGTGGCATGTTCTCCCTATGTGAAAGGCGCTATACAAATGTAATTTTGTTGTTGTCTGAGCAACGATGATTGGAAACTAGGGTCCGTCGATATGGAAATTTTCCGATTTAGATATATCGATGGGCTCATATCGAGATATACCGAAATATCGATATTTTCGGGTTTTTTGTACTGCGCATGTGCGCACGGCGCTCGCATACCGAGTGCGCGCGCATTCGGAGTGCGTGCGCGTTGCGGGTGCGCGCGCATTCGGGGCCTATCTCCTCAGGAGGTAAATATCTTTCTCTCTCTGTGTCTCTCACTCTCTCCATCTCTGTGTTTTTCTGTCTGTGTGTCTCTCTCACATCACCCCATCTCTATCTGTATATTATCACATCCACCCCGTCTCTCCCCGCCCACCCCCCCGCCGTCTCTCTCCCCCCCACCCACCCCAGCCGTCTCTCTCCCCCCCCCAGCTGTTTCTTTCCCCCTCCCCCCCCAGCCGTCTCTCTCCCCCTCCCACCTCCCCAGCCGTCCCCCCCCCCAACCCCCAGCCGTCTCTCTCCCCTTCCAGCCGTCTCTCTCCCCCTCCCCCTCCCCCCCCAACCGTCTCTCTCCCCCTCCCACCTCCCCAGCCGTCCCAACCCCCAGCCGTCTCTCTCCCCCTCCAGCCGTCTCTCTCCCCCTCCCCCTCCCCCCCCAGCCGTCTCTCTCCCCATCCCCGCCCCTCCCAGCCATCTCTCTCCCCCTCACCCCCCCCAGCCGTCTCTCTCCCCACCACCCTCCCCCCAGCCGTCTCTCTCCCCCTCACCCCCTCCAGCCGTCTCTCTCCCCCTCACCCCCCCCAGCCGTCTCTCTCCCCCTCACCCCCCCCCCTCCCCCCCAGCCATCTCTCTCACCCCCCCACCCCTTGCATACCTATATATTGTATTCGAGGACTATGAATATGTGTATAGAGATGAGCATTCTTGGTCTTGTAGTTCAGTTTGCGGCATTCCGATTTTTTACCTCGATATATAGATTTTTCGATATATCGATATTTTTAAAATGCCTATTTCGGCGTATCGATATGAAAATTATATCGGGTTTTAGCGATATATCGATATATCGCTGGACCCTATTGGAAACCATTGCATACTTTTGTAGGCCACAGTTAATACCCCTTTAGCTTCTTCACCCAGTAAGATTATTACATTTTTTTTCAGCCCTTTCTTACACACAACAAAGATCCTTTAACTAGAAATGTTTCTGTATATAAGAGCTTTCCCATAATTTGCTCAGGATGTCCAACATGAAAGGTGCTATATAAATGTCATTTGTTTTTGTTTTTGTTAAAAAGAGCAGACCTAAGATGGAATGAGCATCTGAGCTTCATTACCCCGAAGGAAGGAGTCTCCTTCCTTCGGGGTTGATTGGAAGTTGAGTCCAATCAACCTGACTTTGGTTTTATGTATATCCCATGTAACGTGAATACAAAACATATCTGTTGTACAAACCAAAGGTAACACCTTTAAAATAGAGGGAGAAGCAGAAAAGCAAATTGGCGCTGAATAAAGATGCATGCACATAGTTCACAGGAAGTGATATCGGCAGCAACCTGACAACCCAGAAGTTAGTCATTTTCATTCTTTGGTTATAAACTTGCCCCGAGATCTTGGATCCAGCCCATAATGAGGTATCCCAGTCTGTGCTGGTGTTCATTCTGCAAATGAATCTCCACCTCCTTCTTACTGCCTCCCATAAAAAAAAAATCCCTTCTGAATGCACGGTATATGGTAATTCAGTTAATTTGCTTAATTTAATCAGGACTATTTACTGTAAATCATTCAGCTATGTGTGTATCAGCTTTCATGGTTTTGTACAGCCAGGAGTTCAAACCAAAGTCAGCACCTTGGGACGTCCTCCCGATGTGAAAGGTGTTCTATAAATGTAATTTTGTTATTTTGCTGTATATTTAAAGGATACTTGGCTGTAGCGCCATACATTTCCATTCTGTTTTCTGGGTCTACTTTTTACCACTATCCTGCTGGTTGCCTCCTGACCTAAAATAAACATCTTCCAAGAACTTGATATAGAGTTTGTAAGCTTTACAGGATAAGTGTGTTTGATCACCTTATTTTTAAAAGGTGGAAGTTCTTACTACGATAAAAGTTGCCGTTAAAAGTACACCACTTCTGATCAGCTGCATTCTGCAGAGTGGCATGGTGACAGGTCAATTATTATCCATTCCCTTGTGTTCTTCATAGCCTCAGTACAGTATTTACATAGAGCAATTTGATTCTGGACATTGTACTTGTGTTGCGCTGTACATTGTTTTAATAAAATCTAATAAAAAACACATTTAGCTTTTTGTGGATAACAAGATCAGGTAATTCCAATGGGAGGGCTGGAGCAACAAAAACATGTATGAACAACTGTAAAACCTTATTCCCTCATGGTCTTCTAGAGTCTGAACATTTATTTGGAACATTTGTCATTCTGAAGGCTAGATGATTTGGTTGCAGGCTTTTTTTCAGTGAGCTTGCAGCAATCAGTGAACTGCTTGCATCATTTAAAATACTCTCTGTTGCACCTCATTTTTTAACATTTTCTTTTCTTGTGTCCTTAGTATAAAGCCTACTCTATACAGATCTGGATTGTAATCAGCAAGGGAATACTTCCTCAGTGGGAAAGATACAGATCAGTCATTGACAAGGATTTGTATCCCAAGTATAGTTTTACCTGCAAAATACAGTCAAACTACTTTACAGTATACCCTGTGAGCAGTTTGAGATACCTCAACGGTGTGGTAAGCCACTATATCAAATGCAAGGATTATTATTATTTTTCAGGGTCTTTCTATAGGAAGCTTTATGTTGGAACAACTCAGTGCTCAATAAACTGGCATTTTACTTGACTTTTTGAACCCATAGCAGCCTTTGGGATAAAGGTAAAGCTTCCCAAAGATTGGACTGAGAACAGTTTCAAATCGCATATTATAGTAAAATGACAAAGTATGGTATGATAACTATCCCCAGTGATAATTACACCTCACAGTTTTCAATACAGTGCTGTCTCCATTCCTCTCTGAGCTTTTTGTATTGGTAGCTGACAATGGATGAATGGGAATGTTTTACTGTATAATTTATTGCACTGCATCTAAAACTCCATAATACATTGTACGGCGTTAAATGCACATTTAATGTTCTATGTGTCTTACCTTATCTATTCATTTGTATTCTCGGAAATTATGAATCTGATCTGTCTTAGTTTTCACAAAAGTCAGCTGAGGAGCGCAACTCCACCATAGTAGTTTTGTTTTCACAATGACTCAGTGAGATTCTTTCTATCCACACTAACAACTCTGTTCCGATTGAAGCCATGCACATTTTGTGCATCCACATCAGCATCCAAAAAATGATTGGGCTTAATTGGGCTTGGGTTTAATTTAATTGGTACAGGATAATCCATATTGGTACATTTGATCAACTTACATTGCCAAACTTTTGTATGTTGCAAGTGCTATCAGCTACAATTCGACTTATTTTGGTGTGGCATTTCTAAAGTATTTGAGACTTTAAAAAAATCATAGAAATCATGGTGCATATCTTCTAGACTGAAGACAAATTGAACACTGAAATCTAGGATTAATAAGTAACTTTATTAATTGTTAGTGTAAAATTAACATACTTTTGTGATCTTGTAATGTGCTATAGTGAATACTTTGTCATACACATTTAATGGGATTTCCCACTGTAAGGACATGACAAATTTACTGAAGGTACGCATAAGTGCAAGATAATCATTATTTTATGTCACTAATGTTCATCATCCTTCAAAATGATTACATTCAGTTCTGCACACGGACACACGGTGATAATTCTTGATCAATTAAATTTGGTCCAATTAACCAGTGAAACCAAGTAATTGTATGCAGCATGAATGCAGCCAGGGATCAGATTCAAGCAATGCCAGTAAAGAATTTTCCCTTAAATGATCTTGTAATATATAACAGATGCTGTAATGTATCTTTTACTACTATAATGTTAAATGTCAACAATAACAACTTGTCTTTCATGCTGGATAATGGCTCAGAGCAAAGAAAAATTAAGGGAAAACGGGGATGGGACCAAAGGCATCGTCAAAGAGGGAGATTTTAAGGTAGGATTTAAAGACAGATAGAGAGAGCGAGAGTTGGAGGAGTAGAGGGAGGGAGCTTCAGAAGTATGTAGTAGATAAAGGCTCACTAATTGAGGGGGCAGGAGATATGCAGCAACAACAATATCAAGAACAAAATTATATTTGTATACCAATTTTCATGTCGGGAGGATATCCCAAAAACATGAGTACAAGAGAAATTCAAATTGAGAAAATCCTTGGTCTATTTAATCTCATTTTTCCAAAATACCTACCCTTCCACCCTCCAATCAGAGTATCAAAATGCTTGTTTTAAAAAAGGAGTCCAGTGTCCTGGCTCAACCACCTTTCCTGGTAACCTATTCCCATTAAATTATATCCAGATAAGGAAATACTTCCTGATCTATGTCCTCCAATTTTGCAACTTTAGACCTATGTTCTCAGAATTTACCATCTTGATGTATCTGAAAGCATTTTTTGGGGTTTACCTTTTCAATCCCATTTATAAGGCTCCCTCTGACATATTTCCTTTTAATATTAAAGATCCATAGCTTGTCTAACCATTGATCATTGCTCATTGCTTTAACACTGGAGATCACATTTGTTGCTTTCCTCTACTCTACCTCTAGGCCTGGGGTTGTGTTGCTATGACCAGAACTATATGAAGTACAGGTGTAGTTTGATCAGTGCACTATATAGCCTAAGGTTCTGAACTCAACTGAGATGCCAATATCCTGATTAATTTTTTATTGCGGCCTCACAATGTTTTGTCATGGTGAACGATGAGTCAACCAACAGCCCTAAATCTATTTTAAGTTATCTCATGGCAAGTTTTATTCCTTCCATGGAATACATGTGTTTTCTACTGTTTCTTCCTATTTCTAGTACCTTGCATTTATTTATATCAGCCCATGTGCATACCATACCGTATTGATCTCTATAAAACTTTTGCTGCCTCCTCTGATTCTCTCCAACTTGGAGCAAATTTAACTATTTTACACAATCCAGGTCGGATCCAGGTAATTAATAGAAAATAATAATAATCCTTGCATTTGATATAATGCTTTTCACGTCTTCTAGATGTCTCAAAGTGCTTCACAAAATATATTGTAAAGTGAATTGACTGTATATTTGTGGCCGCAACGCGGCAGCAGTGACCCACAAACAATTGTGGATTGAAATGACCAAATGATTATATATTTTTTCTTGATGTATTATTACCAGGCGTGTGGAGTAAGGAAATTTGCTCAAGGTTTTGTGCTGCTGGGAATCAAACCCAGGTCTCTCTCTTGTAAGGCTAGTGCTCTGACCACTGAGCTACAGGATTCCACAACAAACATATACAAGGAACAGAAGGGATCCCAGTACAGACCTCTGAGGCACCCCATTTTCACCTAGTTTCCCATCAGAGTTGCAAAGGGCAGACTGACATCAAAAAGCATTAGAATCCTGTTGTTAGTTAACCGATGGATTGTTTTTCATGGGTAATAATCATTTAAAACTATATAATAATAATAATCATAATAATGTGTTTGATTCCCAGCAGCACGAAACCTTGAGCAAATTTCCTTACTCCACACGCCTGGTAATAATACATCAAGAAAAAATATATAATCATTTGGTCATTTCAATCCACAATTGTTTGTGGGTCACTGCTGCCGCGTTGCGGCCACAAATATACAGGCAATTCACTTTGGTCATTTCAATCCACGACTGTTTGTGGGGCACTGCTGCCGCGTTTCATCCACAAAATATACAGTCAATTCACTTTATATATATTCTGTGAAGCACTTTGAGATGTCTCAACGATATGTTGAGACACTATATTAAATGCAAAGATTATTATTATTAAAAGAATGGATACGAAGTAAAATGCTTCACTTGCCTGACCTCCATAAACGGCACCTATAAAACATCTGCAGAAAAATGCTCCTTTCAGCTTGGTGAAAAAAGCTGGATATTGTATCAGCTTCACTAACACTGAGTTAATGTTCTCTATCAAACACTTTTAAACTCTCATACAGAAATTGTAGAGGATCCTGGTAATCCAACCAGACTACTGAAAGTGCATGGCGACTGTTCTTAGTCCCCCAATGATTAGACATTGTGGCTGAATCTTGGAAAGCTTATCAGTGACTATTAGGTTGGGGAGGCTATCATCTGGAGCCCTAGGCAGCTGCTTTGTACAAATTAGGTACCAGGATTCTCTGTCTTTCAGATACACCTGTTACTTTTCAAAGAAAGAAAATTGCCCTTGAAGACATTCTCCAGTCATGATCTGCCTCTGCATTTCCAAATACATCACCAGGAATTTGTCAGTCAATTCCAGTGAAATGACTGTCAACCTCAGCACCAGGTGTGGGAACGAGGTAGAAAAAAGGAATATGAATAAATCATAACTAAAGTTACCCAGTCAATAGCAATATTGACATGCAGAGGAAACCTTACGTTTTGAAATTACATATTGAGAAATTTAGATTGGGATGCAATTACAACTTTAGAAATCAGGATGACATTCATATGTTTTAGAAACATTTTCATGTTTATGTCTCTCTGTTGCCTGAATATTATCCCATTTATAAATTGGAGTCTAATTTGTGATAGTCATGAAAGGGGTGTTTTTTTGGTCAGCTGGGCATCTGACACGTTTGGACACCGATGTATGTTGTTTGGGCCTGAAATTCTACCTAGTCTTGGTCTTTAAGATCATTTTGTCTTCAAATATTAATGGAAATGATTAAATTCGGTCACAATCTGGAATCTGATTTTATTTTAAGAACTGCTTCTAAATGAAGACTGGATTTTAAGAAATGTCCACAATTCTATTTGGTCTTAAATTTTATAAATGGTCTAAGACAATGTGGAATTTTATGCCCATACAGCAATTCAACAGCACTTCAATCCTGGTTCTTTCTAAGACATATTTGCAAAAGTGAACAAACGTTATTCAAGGTACCATACTTTCACTGGGAATTGTTAAAGGCCATAAGGAGAAAGTAAAAGACTTGTTGGTGGGGTAGGAGTTGTCAGTTGCTTTCAGGCACTCAGTAACCAAGAAGATACACACACAAGGCAATGCCACAGGTTGTGACTGTCCTCCCTTCTAGAGAAATACTTCATGTCCTTAGTGATGTTAAGCATGCATACTTAGAACTAGGAAATCCACGACTGTTTGTGGGACACTGCTGTGACGCAATTGGCTGCCACGATTTGCCCACAAATATACAGTCAATTCACTTTACAGTATATTCTGTGAAGCGCTTTGGGACATCGATAAGTTGTGAAAAGCGCTATATCAAATGCAAGGATTATCATTATTATTATTAAGATGTTACTTATTGACTAGATCCATGCAAACTGCAATTACTCTAGGGCAATGATTCCCAACATTTTTTTTGCTGCGACCCAGTCTCTGTGACTGATGCGAAGCTCAGCCAAGACGATATCTCCTTCTCTTTTGTGGATTCAACGTAACTCGCTAGTAAGGTATTTCATACAAATTGGTTGGCGATGTTGCCTCGGGCACTTTTCAGCATTAAAAAATAAAAAAATAAAATTCTGATGACTCTTCGCGACCCTACTGAGGACCCCCACAACCTTGATTTGGGTCGGTACCCGAGGTTGGGAACCACTGTACTAGGACAACATTTATTTAGAAAAGTACTTTACTCAAACCATCGTTTATTCTTGGAACGACTGAATAGAATCACAGTAATTTCCCTTGAAGTGTGACATTGAGCCAACAGTATGAATGTTAGGTTACAGGATAAAACAAAGTGTGGTTAAATACCTGGTGCCCTTGTCAGATATTGCTGGCGCATTGTGTCATAAAGGGTTCAGACATTACTTTGCATCTATAGCTTCTCCCTCAGTAAGTTCCTTGTCTTGTCATTGGTGGGAATCTATAAAGTGGAGAGAAGACACAGAGCAAACGCAAACTATACCATTTCCTTACAGGGAGGGAGTGAAAAACAGAGGGCAAGTATAATCAGAGCACAGTGTTGGATACTCCTTTAAGAGTAAATTGACAATTTATAAAAGGACAATAATAAGAAGGGCTGGAAGTACAAAAGGACACAGGGAGTGGGACAAGGTGTGTGGTTTAGAATGATGGATTTTTGAGAATTTGGATTAACAAACAAAGAAGCTCACTCATATACCCTTGATTTGGATCGAGTTATAGTACACACAACATTACAAGAGGCTTGAGAACATGTTTCAAGCCTGTACTCTTGGCTGAGGGATGGCACATGCCAGTGGGAGACCTACAGAGGAGAATAAATGCAGTTTAATGTAGTTGTGCAAACAATTACAATAAAATCCATTGCCAATTGGAGCTCTTCCAAAAAACGGTTGTAAATTATTAAGGGGGAAAAAAATACTAAGTGGATGTTTCATTTATACCAGGGCATCGCATAAGCATTTAAGAGAGAAACAAAAAATTGTTTTGTAAGCAGCTTGTCTCTGACAACATAATGTGAAGTGTGTGTATTTTACTCATGCAGGCCAAAATTACACTGAACTTGAGATGTTTCACTGAAACTGTTTGTCAAAACACTAGGGAGACTCTGGGAATTTTTGCACAATGCTAATGTCATTGTGTTATGTGGAACCTATGAACAATTATAACATGAAACTTCATCAGAGTGCTGTTAAAGTAGACATTATCTCATTAAAATGGAGTATGCTGTTAATTAACACACTTAAAAAAAGTTGGAAAATGTATAAGCCAAAAGGGAGATGTGTTACTTATTATCTGGAGAGAGGTTGCAATTGATTATGAAATGGTAGCCAATAAGAATAGCTACCAAAGACATTCAATAGATAGAGGCAGAAGAACCAACTGTCTGGTGTGCGAATCACCGTAATAACGGGGGCTACGTTTCAGGAACAGTTCAAGAAATTACAATTAGTATAGTATCTGTACTGTGATAACACCAACAACAACAAAACTATACTTGTATGGCGCCTTTCACATCAGGAGGTACGTCCCAAGGCACTGGGTATCTCCTACTATCAGCACAATTATATGTATTTGTGGTGTCTTGCAGCGTATTGGTTAGAATATTTGTCTTGCAGATGAGAGGATCTAGGTTCGATTCCCAGACAGGGCAAAATGTTAGGCAAGTTTCCTTACTCCACATGCCCCTGTTTGCCTAAGTAAGAACCTAGTTGTTCATCAATTGGCGAATCACTTTTCTGTGGGTGTTAATAATTTGGTCATTCAATTCACGACTGCTTGTGGCAGCAATTGGCTGCCGTATTATGTCCAAAAAATGAATGGTTAATTCACTTTACTGCATATTCTCTAAAGCGCTTTGAGATGTCTTCAAGACATCGACATCATTGCTGTATCAAATGCAATGATTATTAAGGATTATTATTATGCAGGGTACCTCTCAATGCACTATTAATAATGGGGTGTTATTGGTACTGTTTCTCAATGGAATTGCTTGATACGGAACCCAATTTGTGCAATAATTTGTCCAGTAACCAGACATTATGCCAAATTATGGGATTGTTTTTCCTACTGTTCCACTTGGCATGCAGAGTTCCCATGAAATTCTGCTGGAGTTCCTCATTAAGGTTTCTTAATAAGTTATTGCACAAAGAGATTCCATTTTACACATTATTTTTAATGAAATGCTGTTCAACACAAATTAGATCCCCAGTACATTATTTTAAAATGGGAACAGCACCATTGAAGTACAGTATATACATAGTTGAAATTGTGGTAATAAAATTAATTTGGAAAATAGCCTAGACTTATTCACTGAGACATGTCTCACTAACTGTAAACAAACCAGGCTGCAACCCCATCTGAATTTAAGCAACAGCAGGGATCTGGAAATTTGTTGCACAATTTAGCACACACATAATTTTAAATGAAGCAAAACTGATTAAAATGAACAAAGGTAGACAAAAACATCATACAACACCAAATCCAAAATAACGGTATACCTTTTACTTCATCAGTAAATATTCTTCATCACATCCAGACAGGACCACGCCAAAGCCCTGCTTGTCAGCCTTCCCAATTCCTCCCTCCACAGCTGCAGATAATCCAGAACTCTGTGGCCAGTGGCTACCTCTCCAAGTTCCTTGACCCCATCTCCTCAATTCTCGCCTGATTCCATTGGCACCCCATCATCCAGAGGATTCGGTTCAACCTTGTGACGTCTTCTTGTTGTGAAAGGTGCTTTATAAATGTAGTTTGTTGTTGTTGCATTTACTGTTAAGAGCTGAAAATAGCCACATTTACTTGCTTTGATTCTCACAGCACTGACTCCAAAACAGAATGGAGGAACGTGTTGAGGCTGAGTGAAATTCTGCCCTAAGTCTAGTGTTTGTTAACAATGGTTTGATGCAGACCAAACTCTTTATCAGACCCATAATATATCCTTAAGTTTGTCCTAGAAAACATGGTAAAAGTACAGTGAATACTATTGTCTCAAATTCTTATTCTTTGTAGTAATATCAATGCATAATTAATGCCATATCTGCATCAATGTACAAGTATTTGCGTTGTCGCACGGCTTTAGCATTCCATTCTCTGGGCCACCTCGCTTTGTGTGAATGCTGTTGTGAGAACCATCGTGTGAGAGAGATTTGAACAAGATGCAAACCGTCTTTTAATGTATTTAAATGAGTCACACTGAGCAACAAACATGAAGCCTCAAGTCTGAAGGGGTTGAATATGACAGTATCTGCAGAATTAGCAAGGTTGAGCTCTCAAATTCTTTGTGTATCAACCTGGCTTAGTTGATAGCACTCTGAATCAGTAAACTGCAAGTTCAAGCTTCAGGTCAGGACATTGAATTCATAGTCTAGCTTGACAGTCCAGTGCAGTGCTAAGGGAGCGCTGCATTGTTAGAGAGTGCTGCATTGTTGGATGAGATGTTAAACCGAGATCTTGTCTGCCTGTTCTGTTGGACTTGAAAGATCCCAAGGCACTAACTCAAGTGTTTCTCCCAACGTTCTACCCAGAACTCGCTCAAATAAAATTGGTCATTTGCTTGGTGTCTGTTTGTGGGATATTGCTTTGTACAAGTTAGCTGCCACTTTCGTCTAAACATGTGCACTTTAACCCTAAATCCTGTGAAGTGCTTTTAGATGCCTTCCATATGCGAAAGGTGCAATATTGAATAAAGGATTATTATTATTTTAAACCAGGGGTCAACAGATCTCTGGGCTTGGGGGATGCACAAGAATTTTACAAGGCAGCCGTAGAACTGGGAGATTTACCAGAAGCACTAATGCTATACAATACATAATTGCATTTGCATAGCATCTTTCACGCTATTGAAACCTTATTGGATTGTGTAAGACCGTGCCTCCAGATGAGCGGTTGAGAAAGACAGCTCCTATGTGTTTAAGGGTATTTAAGGCCAGCCGTTTGTGGAGTTTGTGGGGGATGGAGGGTTCACTCCTCAGCAGAAAACCAACGCAGCATGAGTGGGATGGTCCTCAGTCAGGATAATTAATGTCCCTGGGGGACCTTGAGCCCAGAATGTTTGGAAACCTCTGTTTTAAGGAACAAGACTGGAGTTCCTGATTGAGGGACAAAACCAGATTCCTTGGTACAGGCATTTGGAATGCAAAATCTCATGTGGTTTCCAAATTCTAGGCAGATGTTGCTGCAGTAGAAACATAAATGACTCCAGTGATATAAAGCAGGAGGTAAGTGGAGTGTTGTGTACAAAGTATAATATCCTGAAGTATTCCTGCGCTTGCAAAGAAATCCACCACTACGCTTAGTACCAGCATCTCAGCAAGCATCCCAATAAACACAACGCCAGCCAGGCAGCCTCCGAAAGGGAGTCGAGAAATTGTTCATATACTGTTGCTGGGATAATTAAGGAACACTTTATGAACTGGATGCAGTTTATAATGATAGGTTTGGGGTTGACCATATCCCCTTATTGAAGTAGAATGGCTTTTCACTCCAGGCCTTTTAATATTCAAACATGCCCTGATTGTGTTTTAAATTTAATAATAATCTCTACATTTTATGATTTTATGTAGCACCTTATCCCACCATTGAGAAGTCTCAAAGAACTTCATAAGATTTTACCATGATGTCTGGTGACTGTATATAATAATAATAATTTTTTAATTTGATATAACGCTTTTCACATCTGCTAAACGTCTCAAAGCGCTTCACAGAATATACTGTAAAGTGAATTGACTGTTTATTTGTGGGCAAAATGTGGCAGCCAATTGCGCACAGCAGTATCCTACAAACAGTCGTGGATTGAAACACAATTTTATTTTTGTGTTTTTTTTGGAGGGATTATTATTAGGTATGTGGAGTAAGGAAACTTGCCCGAGGTTTTGCCCTGACCTGCCTGGATTCGAACACAGGTCTCATACTTGTAATGTGAGTGCTCTAACTACTGAGCTACAGGACTCCGATATTTGTTGTAGGCAAACTTCGGCTGTCAATTTTGCGCACAGCAAAGTCCCACAAACAACCATGAAGTGAATGACCAATTCAATCTGAATTGTTAGAAAAATAGGAAATCAGGAACAGCCTGTTCCATCCCCTTGTAATGGATTCCTCTACCAATGGAATGCTTTCCACTATCTAACCTGCCAATTCCTTTAAATACTTTAATCAAATCACCCCCTTAAAACTCTCCTACTCTAAGGAATATAATTTCGGTTTACCAGACTTCTCATCATAGTTAATGTTGAAGATTAAATAATTTAGACGGCGTGTGTGGTTTAGTTCACATGAAGATAGGGTAATGTAATGAGAGAGTTCCCACAAGAGAAAAGACAGGAGAGAATTTAATGTGTTCCTGATGAGGGAAGTAATTTGTTCATTCGTAGCCATTCAAACAAGTTTTTAAGTTTAAATTGTTCCTTTTTTATCAAAAGTAGTCAGTATTTGGCAAAGAGCATGGTAGGGAACTGTAATGAGAGAAAAAGAGGGAGGGAATACGCAGGTAAAAGCTCTCTAACATGTTCCTGATCAGTCATCTCAGGACACACACACTTCACAGCATTCCACAAGCATCTAGCACTGTATGGTTTTCTTGAGCTACTAACAAACTGCACTCCAGCATTAGCCTTGAGAATAATCCATTGGAAAATCCATGGGGAAGGTGGGGGTAGGAGGAAAAACACTGGATTTCTGTTTCTGAATGGGATTGAAGGCAAGATTTATCAATACATTATAGCTTGTCGGTCATTCCAATTCCTCCCTCCACAGGCTGCAGATAATCCAGAACTCTGTGGCCCGTGTCCTCTACCATTCCAAACTTCATGATCCCATCTCCCCCATCCTCTCCCGACTCCATCGACTCCCCATCATCCAGAGGATCCAATTCAAGATCCTGATCTTCATATTTAAAGCCCCCCACAACCTCGCCCCACTCTACATCCATGACCTCCTAACCCCCTACCAACTTGCCTGCACCCTCCACTCAGGAGACTCTGGCCTGCTCCATGTCTCCCCACCCACCCGCCCCAACATTGGAGGGCGAGCCTTCAGCCACTCTGCACCCAACCTCCGGAACTCCATCCCGCAGTCCCTCTGCCTTGCCCCGTCCCTGGCCTCATTCAAGTCCTGCCTCAAGACTCTCGCCTCTTCGATGGTTCCATCAGCAACCACTAATCCCCCCTTCCCTTCCCTCCCCCCCCTCCCACCCCCCGCATCCCCAGCTCTGGTCTAACACAATGACTGTCCAGCGCCTTGGGACGTCCTCCTGACTTGAAAGGCGTTATACAAGTGTAATTTTCTGTTGTTGTTGTTATCAGTGGGGAGCTTGACTCCGAGCAGTCATGGAGTGGAGGGAGTGGGTGACTGTAAGTTTGGTGAAAAAGGAACATTTTGAAGTGAGACTTGGAAAAGGGGAGTGAGGGGGGAAAGGAGGATGGATTGAGGAGGATTGTTCCAGAGTTTCAACAACTATCGCTCCCGACCCCCACTTCTCCCGACGGACGTTCCCAGAGTTAAGTGTTAATCAGTGTCTAAGGTGGAGATTCACGTGTAACTTTTTAATCCAGTTTGTAAACCCTCGCAGTGTATGACTGTTTGTGGGGACATTTCGTCCACAAATATGCAGTATATTCTGTGAAGCTCTTTGAGACATCTAGCAGACATGAAAAGTGGTATATCAAAAGCAAGGATTATTATTAGTAGTACAGTAAAAGCTTGGTTATCCGGCACACTCGGGACCTGACCGGTGCCGTTTAATCAAATATGCCGGATATTCGAGCAGCAAGTTGCCGAAAATCCTACACAAAAAATTAACTTATTTTAAAACATACCACATCAATAGTAGACTAAATAATAACATAATATTGTATGGATACTTACCAATAAAGCATTCCAGCACACTCGATAAAATGATCGGTAAAATAAAAATTCCAGCGTTCGTTAAGTTTAATAAGTGCGCAGGCGCATGCATTGCACGCATGCGGAAAAATGAGCATACCGTGAGTGTCCGGGATGGCTGTGGTATGAGATCCGTTTGCTGGAATAATGAATTGTATTGGAAGATACCGGTTGGTTGGGTGGGTGCTGTATAAACAAGCTTTTACTGTAGTATTATCCCAGTCCAGTGTTAATCCAGTGTATTCTGGCTGGTTCCCAGTGTAAATCCATTATAAGGCTGTGTCCAAAGAAATGAACTTAATTAACAACAAATTAACATGGTACAGTGTTAATTGGGTGGACTCCGTTACATGAGGCCAAAGCACATAAAATGAATTTACACAGTACCCTTCACACAGGGTAGTGTCCCAAAGTACTCGATTGTAGCGGAAACTGACCCTGAGCCAGGGGGAGAGGGAGAGCGGAGAGCACCGTAATCACTATCAAAAAGGTCCTAGGGATATGAATTGGAGGGAGAGAGATCCAGAATTTATGGGACGTAGTGGCAAAGTACAGAGAGTGAACACGTGAAGGAGATTTCAGTGTATGTATCAATTCACCAACTAACTCAAGAACTCAAGCCACCATTCATCCCATCCTGACCATCACAGATTAGTTTAGGTCAGGGCAGAAGGTGGCAGCCATGTACTGTTGCTGGGAGACTGGAGGAGAGTACTCAGATCCACCATTAAATGGTGACATTGGTGGAAGTGGCGGGGCAGGCTTGAGGAGTCAAATGGCCTACTCCTGCTCCTATTTTTTATGTTCTTATGAACATATCTCTTAATTAGATATTATTACTGGTTGATGATTCAGTGCAACTATTGGAACAGAGAAGGGGGCTTTCCCTTGTGTCCTGGCTGACAATCCTCTAAATAAATTAGTCATTGGCTTTGAGGCTCTGTGGAAGATTGAGGCTTGTGGAGCTCCCGTAGCTCAGTGGTTAGAGCCCTCGCCTTACAAGCGTGAGACCTGTGTTCAGGCTCCAGGCAGATCAGGGTGAAATCTTGGGCAATTTTCCTTACTCCATACGCATTACAATAATCCCTCAAAAAAAAAACCACAATAATAAAATAAAATTGGTCATTTCAATCCATGGCTGTTTGTGGGACGCTGCTGTGCATAATTGGCAGCCACGTTTTGCCCACAAATATACAGTCAATTCACTTTGTGTACTTTCTGTGAAGCGCTTTGAGACATCGATAAGATGTGAAAAGCGCTATATCTAAATGCAAGGATGATTATTTTTATTATTATGAAATACTCTGTGGGACTCCATCTGGAAATGTGCCATAATCCATTGGTCAGGATGGAATGAAGTGGGATTCAGTGGGTAACCTTTGGCTTTAAAGAGACAAAATCACAGAGCTTGAAACCATGAAAAGAAACTCTCAGAGGAGACCCTATAGATTTATGAAAGATTTTAAAATTAAATTGAGATTGAGAAAGTAAATGCAGAACAATACTTTTGGATGCACTAAGTCAATGGAATATGGGGATGTAAGTTTAGGTTTGCAAAGGATGATTTCAGAATAAGTACCGGTACCAGGACTTTTTATTTATATTATTATATGTTATTATTAATAACAATACATACACAGAAAATATAATTGAAGGAACCAGCAAAATATAAGTTTTTTTTGAGGGTTGAGGAGTTTGTTTTGCCCCACAGATATGTTTTGAAAGTCTAAGAATTCAAGTTCAGCATTTATAATAATGGACGTCTTAAGCACAAAATATATTGTAAAGTGGAGTGATTATGTATTTGTGGGTGAAACGCATAATTTGGCTTAAAATATCCCATGTATGATGGTTTATGTCCACTGGCCTTCTCTATCAGGAAGATGAGCTAGTCACAGTTAAAAACTTGGGGAATTGCTATGAGTTACGTTGCTTTACAAGGTCAGTATATTAGCCTCCAGATTTAAACATCATATGCAAGAATTTTTCACTGTGCCAGTTGGACTGTATGATATTCTTTCAAAACAAACGGGAATGTAATGACGATAATTGTTGCTGGTTTCCTCCATTCACCTACTCCCCGTGTTCCAGCATATCTTCCCTCTCCCTTGGTGTTTTAAATTAATTGCAGGTGATGGCAGGTTCATTACATCCATAGTGTTACGGGGTTCATTTTAAGATCTGTACAGGCAGGATATAGCTGTAGAATTATGTACCCCCATCCGTTTTATCATGTGCACAAACTGAATGATGTTGCAAATTATAGTTCCACCATTCAACACGTGCAACTGGGTCTCTGGCTCTACCATATAAACATTTGAAGATTGTATTGCTAAAAGGAGAATGAGTATTTCACCTAACTGTCACAGATGGTTTAAATTGACTCTTTAATCCCCTTTTGTATACGGGGATTAAAAACAAACAACTCAGTTGCAAAATACCTCCAGATAGGTGGACTTTTCAGTTTCTTCAGAGTGCAACCAGTAACTGGACTTTAATGTGTTCTGCACACCATATTGTGTGGTCAACTGGTGTCAATTTTGAGGGATGACTGCAGTATACTATAGCCAACACACAACTGCAGAAATTCTAATACAGTAATAATAATCCTTACATTTAATATAGAGCCATTGAGGTCAGAAGAACTTCCTAAAGAGGAGGATATTTGGTAAAGCACTTTCAGACATCTAGAAGACGAGAAAAGTGCTAAATCAAATGCTAGGATTATTATTATATACCGTAACATGCAGGGACTATATTTTCTAGATGAAATGCAGAAGCTAGATGAAATTGCACACAGCACTGACCTACAAATAGCCGTGTAATGAAGAACTACAGTAATTTAATTTAGGTGGGTTGTTGGCCATATTGGGAGTACCTCACTTCTCTTTTCAAATAGTGCCATGGGATCTTGTGAAGTCCTTATAGCTCAGTGATTAGAGCACTCGCCTCGCAAGCAAGAGACCTGGGTTCGATTCCAGGCAGGCCAAAACCATGGGCAAATTTCCCCACTCCACATGCCTGATAATAATCCTCAAGAAAGAAAATAATCCTCAAGAAAAACCCCAATAATAAATTGGTCACTTCAATCCATGACTGTTTGTGGGACACTGCTGTGCACAATTAGCTGCCTTATTTCCCCCACAAATATCCACATATTCTTTGAAGTGTTTTGAGATGTCTAGAAGACCGAAAAGCGCTATATCAAATGCAAGAATTCCTCTTCTTGTTTTTCTGCAAGATAACAAGCCATGTCAAACAAGCCAACAAGTTCCAGACTGGCTCAGTCAGGTAAAGTAAAAGCTTGTTATATTCAACTCGAGAAAAATTTACTCATGCGACTCAGTGGAATGAGACTAACTGCAGTGTTGGCTATAAATTCTCCTCTAAATATTGTTATAGTAAAATTCCTAAATATACTGAGGGCCTCTCATTGGCCTGACTTTCTACCTCATAAATTATAATTGTAGATTTTAACCTTGTGTGAGGAAGGTTACCAGTAAAATGCCTTCTTATTTTTGTTGGGCCATGTCGTTGTCTCAGTGTCCAATCCCCAAGCTTCCTTTCAGGATTGCTGCAGCCCCACAGGTCACCTGGTGGGTGATCCCACTTACAGTGTAAGCTTTCTCATACAAGGACCACCCACAGCCTCCATTTGTGTCTCTAGTGCCAGGTTCATTGTTTTTCACAGAAAACTTTAAAAGACAAAAAGTAATGGATCGCCAAACATGTCAACGAAACAAAGTCCATGCTTATAGCCATTTTTGTTAAGAAATGGCACAAAAGCAAAAAATAATTTCCATTGAAATATTTATTTGTGAAGTACTGAATACTACATTGGTTTAATACTACATTGGTATAAATAGACAAGGCATCAGCCAGCTTCTTTCCAGCTTTGGCTAATTCTGTTCGGTAATCATGAAGTACACGATGGTCCCTGAAACAGACATCATGCTGAATTTCTCATCTGCCAGACACCCTTTCCCAACCTGGTTACCTGTAGGACCTGGGATACTCACAGCAGATATAACTGGAGAACACTTTTTCCACGGGTAACAATTCATGAGGAAAATGTTCAAGTGTAAGAGACGTACTCTTAGTATTACTCCTAGTCTAGTTTGGGTATTCGTAAGCATTGTGATGGGTTTCCTTGGGGGTCAGCCAGGTGTCTGTGTCAGACACCTGGCTGACCCCCAAGTTGGCAACTCTGCACTTGAAGTAAAACACTTTGTGCTATTGTGCTTTTAGATTTGACATGAAATTCGGTCTCTCTTTCAGTTTGTTAACCAATCCGTTTTTTTCATGAAGACTGAACCCCTTTAAAGAATCTTGCATTGCTCCATTCACTTTCCATTTCCTTATATCCCATCTTCTACTGGTTCTTACACTAGTATTGTAATGAACTAACAGAATACCCATTGCATCACATAGAGTTCATAATGAGCAGTTTCTATTTGGGGGGATGTTTCTTGTGCCTTAAGTACCTTTGTACCACCCACCTTTCCCTCCCTCTCTCCCTTACCCCACTTTCTCCCCCATCTTCCTCCCTGACCTTACCCCACCCCATCTTTCCCTTCCTCTCCCCCCTTGCCCTCTTTTCTCCCTTTCTCCCCTGGCCCCATTTCCGTGACTGCGCAATTTGGCTGCCGTGTTTCACCCACAAATATACAGTCGGCTTTCCTGCTCTCCTTCCCCCTAACCCAGTGAATTTTTACTACTCTTCTTCATCCTGCCCTGACCCCTCCTCCCCTGCTCTTGTCCCTACCTAACTGTACAGTGCCTTGAGATGTCCTCTCAAGGTGAAAGGCGCTATATAAATGTAAGTTTTGATTGGTTGATTGATTGATTGTTTGATTGATTGATTGATTGATTGATTGAATGAAAACTTCTGTTGTCAATGAGGAAAATACTATAACCATTTGATGGATCCACACATGCAATTGTTGTGTTTCCTGGTCTTTTCCTAACCATTTGTAAGATCATTGGTCCAATTGCAGAAAGATCAGAAAGGGGATTTTAATTGTGGCATTTCTTGATGTGATTGCTTAATAAGGGACCAAAGTCATGCAAATAGCGTAAGTACTGCACACCGGTCTACAGGAAGCCTACTTAGAACATAAGAACATAAGAATTAGGAGCAGGAGTAGGCCATTCGGCCCCTCGAGCCTGCCCCACCATTTGATAAGATCATGGGTGATCTTCTGACCTAATAATTCCCTGCCCTATCCCCATATCCCATAATCCCTCTATATTTAAAAAATCTATCAGTCTCAGCTTTGAAAATGTTCAAGGACTGAGCATCTACAACCTTCTGGGGTAATGAATTCCATAAATTCACTACCATTTGAGTGAAGAAATGTTTCCTCAACTCTGTTCTAAAAGGCTGACCCATAATTTTAAGAATTTGACTCCTGGTTATAGATTCTCCTACCAAGGGAAACAGTCCCTCACTGTCTACTTTATCCACCCCTTTAAGAATCTTATATGTTCCAATAAGATCTCCCCTAATTATTCTGTACTCTAGAGAATACAGCCGTAGTCTATTCAACCTATCCTCATGGGTCAGTCCCCTCATCCCAGGAACTAACCAAGTGAATCTACTCTGCACTCCCTCTGAGGCAAGTGTGTCCTTTATTTAGTAAGGAGACCAAAACTGCACACAATACTCTAGGTGCGGTCTCACCAAGGCCCTATACAGTTGCAGCAAGACTTCCCTACTCTTGTGTTCTAAACCTTTTGCTATGAACACTAACATGCTGTTTGCCTTCTTAGTTGCTTGCTGCATCTGCAAACTAACCTTTTGAGACTGGTGTACAAGGACACCCAAATCCCTTTGTACACTAACACTATCTAATCTACTTATTCACAATCTCTTTCCTTCAACAGTTCTGATTTGTTGCCATTGGAAAATCTAATAGGATTTATAAATAATTCCATTAAGAAATGCCTCAAATCACACCCCAAGATTTATCAGGCCAAGTGGTGCATGTGACTTTGGTGTCTTGTTAACCTTAATGACATATAGGAAGGTGATGTGGCCACTGGGGGAATTTTCTTGTTTGAGGTTTTCCTCAGGAAAACATATTGCCTGTTAGATGGTCTTATACAAGATACGCGTAGCAGATATAACTGGAAAACACTTTTTCCATGGGTAACAGTCCTTTAGGAAAATGTTCAAGTGTAAGAGACGTCCTTGTATTACTCCCAATCTGGTTTGGATATTCTTAAACATTGTGATGGGTTTCCGCATGTGTCAGACACCTGACTGACCCCCACGAGAATCCTAATCACAATTTCCACAGATTGTACCACATAGCAGACCCAGCAGAAGCCTGGAATACACTGTGGTTCAGCATTTATGATAGCTGTCAGTCAGGAGGTCATAAGGCCTCACTACATGACTCATTTGACCTATTTATCATAAGACCATGTGAACAAAACCTTTCTCTTCCTGATAGGGGACTTTGGAAAAAACAGTGAGGCATGAAGGGTTACACATGCAATGAAATGGTACATACCAGTGTAATCCATTAGGTGTTTAGAGCCTACAGTAAGGCTGATGAATATACTCAATATCTTTGTTAAATTATATTTGGTGTATTTGCACTCTACCTGCCTTTCATATCATAAAATCATAGAATCATTCAACGAGGAGGCCATTCGACCCATCGTGTCCATGCTGGCTCTTTGAAAATAGCTATCCAAATCAATCCCACTTTCCCCACAGCCCATGCAAACTTTCTCATCCCAAATAATTATCTACTCCCCTCTTAAAAGTTGTTATCGAATTGGCTTCTACCACCCTTTCATGCAGTGCATTCCAGATCCGAACAACTCGTAGTGTGAAAAAAATTCCCCTCATCTCCTCTTTGTTTCTTTTAACAACTATTTTAAATGGTGTCCAGTGGAAATGGGTTCTCCTTGTTCATCCTATTGAATCCCCTCATAATTTTGAAAAGTTCTGTTAAGCCTCCTCTTAAGCTTCTCTGCTCCAAGGAGAATAATCCTATCTTCTCTAGCCTCTCCTGATAACTGAAGTCCCTCATTTCTGGTTCCATCCTGCCAAACCTCCTTTGTACCTTTTCCAATGCCTTGACATATTTCCTAAAATGTGGTGCCCCAAACTGAACACAGTACTCCAGCTGAGGCCTAACCATGTTGGCTGTTTCGCACTCCCTCCTTTTTTTGCATTTTGACTTTTGTAAATCTCAGTTAACCATTTGCAAACATTACAAGTTGACAGTTTGGGATTTTTGTCAGCAGTTTCTCTGGGTATCTTTGTTAACAATCCTCCCAGATTTAGAAAATGATTATTCGTCTTGCTGCTCACAAAATGGCTGCTTCATTTTGTACAGCTGCAGCCATAACACTTATCATTGCTGTATGATGCTTTGACACATTTCTAAAATAAGATACGATAAGACAGAAAGTTCTTTCTTTCACATATGGCAGGAGGGAGGAGAAAACATTAACATATTTGAATTTAGCATTTCTACTTGAGAAAAGCACAAGCAACATTTGTGCTGGAACAAATGACAATTTGTGACCTCCTCCTAAAGGAAAACTCAGGCTCCAATTTTGGGTATTACTTATAAAACTGACATTCATTAAATCTTGCCAGCAGCATGTATATTGTAATACAAATTAAGTGGTGCTGTTGCCAACTGGAGCGTTAGATCTTCAGCCCACCTCAAGAAGCAAATGGGTTGATGCATGTGCACTTTCCAGCCGGCTGTATTGAATTGCGGAAAAAGTAGCCTTTATCCATTTAGGCGCATGCAGAAAAACAATTCCAACGTTTGCCAGTAAGAGCACATGTGGTGATGTATCAAGACGTATTGAATCCCAAGAAATGTAGTCTTAACCCAACACCGCATGAGCATACCGGCTGCAATTACAAATTACCACTTGCGCACTTACCGACAACATCAAATTATTAATGTCTTAACCCAATTATTATTAATTATTATTGTGGATTATTGATTAGTTCAGATTTTTTACGACTTCTAGACTTTGTCTGCGACCCAGACTTCCCGTAAGTCATAGTAAATATTATGGCTCCAAGTCATATGAATCATATGAGTTTTACATTATATTGTAATAATTGAGTCATCCCCTTAATCTGGCTGATTCCAGGATCGTGACATTCACAGATGTTTTGATACGAGTCTCCAGAGTGTCTGCCTCCACTGTCTTCAGGATACTTAAGAGACTGACGTGGAAAAAAACTGATCAAATCCATAAAAAAAGAGTCAACACACACAGAAAAACTCCTTCTCCAAAAACATAGCACAACTGCTTCTACAGTCCCCCAACAGCAACTTGCATTTCTATAGCGATCTTCACACGGGATAGTGTCCTGGAGCTACAAGGCTTTACATTCCCCAGTTTTTTTTTAACAAAATAGAATTTGATTTTGCAAAACTGTTACCGTACACTCTGTAACTAAACCTTTTGCAATACCACAAACTCGGGCAAACCCAGATAGGGCAAAGGGAAAGGTTGTATGTAGGTTTGTGTCCTAACCATTTTCAAGTTCAACATTTCTGGGCCAACCAAAGGAATGCAAACTGGTTGGCTGTACAAAATCCATCTGAATTTACTCAAGCTTCACAGGGGCCAAATCCTGAACTCACTGAAAGTTTCAAGACACTTTCATGGATTTTGGCAAATTTCGTTGCTTTTTGTGGTAATGACGGATTGAAGTAACCTTTCCTGAAACCATAGAAGAACCTGGCGTGAAATTCAGTCTTGAGGGAACAGAACATACTGCTCCAGTATAACTGTGTATTATGTTGGCTAAGAGCTCTGGATAAGTAGCAGATTCAATGGTTGATGTACACTGCATTGCACCGGTCAAAGCTTGAAACAAAAACAGGACTCTTCTCTGCTTTACTGTTAGATTGTCATGTGGTGCAATTTCAATTCATCTCTGTTCAATTTACTCTCCAGCAATAACGAATCGTTGTTATGGCACTTACGACAATTGAGGATTGCTAATAACTGACAGTGAATTACACCCGTTCCTTTGTGAGTTGGAAGGAGTCATGAGCACAGCAGGCATGAGTGAGTTATGATGTCCTTTAACATAAGTGAATTCACTGGCAACCTTCTATTTATTCTATGAGTGTGCTGCTCCCGTGTGCAGCTCCTGGAAGCTTAATAAACACATGCACCTTTTTGTCAGTTGTCAATGCAGTAATAAGAGAGCTATGGTTGAGTTTCTCCCAGTGTGTTTGGCTGCGAGTTTAGGTTAACTGCTCATTCACTTATGGCTCTTTGTGGGTCCTTGCTGCATGTAAATGGTTACCATGTTTGCTTACAAACCCAGTCACTAATCTTGATAGTTATTGTTTGTGAAGTGATTTGAGACGTTTTGGCAATACTGTATGAGGAACTATAAAATGCAAATTCTTTCTGCGTTGAAAGATCAGCAGGGGGAATTTTTTTTTGGCAATAACTGGCATTTACTCCTGAATGTAGCAATGTTATACAATGTCGACAAGAGTCTGTTTTTTCTCCTGCTTATAAAGAGCTGATGTAGAGTCTTGAGAATTACATCAGGAAAGTCAATAATGGAGTGAGTTGTTGCTAATTTTGATCTATCATTCAGAATGCGTATGTGGCTGTGGGAATGTGATCAATGGAAGTGAGTTTTTTCGCAATCTCATGGCCAACAATCCCACACGTTAAAGTGGTCATTAACTTCATGGCTATTTGTGTTAACTTTGCTGTGTGCACATTTATTGCTGTGTTTGCCTATAAAATACACAGTGACTACACTTTATAGTACATCCTGTAAAACTCTTTGAGCCATCCTCCTGGTATTAAAAGTACTGTATCAAATACAGGAATATTATTCTTAAGGCCTGCCATCTCCAATACACAGGAGGTGATTTCAACTTTCCTGGGATCATGTGGTACAATTTATTGGTATGGAACTTGTTTGTGAGAGGTTATGAGCCAGTTATACACTTCAGTGTGAGTAAAGCAGGGAAATATACAAAGCAGAACAGAAAAAAAGCAATGTGATTTCAGCGCTTTGAAGGTTCTGTCGTCCTTGATTGGTTCAGGTCTTATCTCACACACTGTCTCCAATTTGTCTCCACTAACGGTTTCTCTTCCAGACTGCCTGTCAGACATCAAGATAACTTTCTACAGCTGAAAATCACCAAGACCAAGAGCCTCCTAATTGGCTTGCACCAGCAGCTCCATATCTTAGGCATTGGCTGCATCAGCATCCATGGATGCACACTCCACCTCACCAAGCCAGTCAGGAACCTGGGTGTCTTGTTCAAACCTCAGCTGACCTTTCTCCCGCATACCCATGCCATGCCTAGTTCTATCCACCACCTCCACAACATTGCCCGACTCCGCCACTGCTTCACCCCTCAGGCCGTTGAAACTCTCATATATGCATTTATCACCTCAAGGCTCTACTACGGAAATCCCTTCCTTGTCAGCACCCCTGTCTCTTCCCTCCATAAGTTGTAGATCATCTAAAACTCGTGTCCTCTTCCGCACCAGGCTCTGTGACCCATTACCCCCCACCCTCGCCCAGCTCCCTTACTCCCTATCTCTCGGAGGATAGAATTTAAAATCCTTGTCCTCCTTTTCAAGACGCTCCACAGCCTTCCCCCCTTGTATCTCTCTGACATGCTGACCCCCTACCAACATATTCGCTCCCACCGTTCAGCAGGCTCTGCCTGCTCCAATTCTCCTGCCCAACGCGCCCTATCATCGGCGGCCGGGCATTCAGCCTCTCTGCCCCCACTCATTGGAATTCCATCCCACAATCCATTTGCCTTTCTCCCTCCCTTGCCTCCTTCGGGGCCTGACTCCTGACCTTCCTTTTTGACCGTACCTTCAGCTCCTCTCCTACATCTCTGCCCTCCCTCATCCCAATCCTGCCCCCCAGCCCCCACCACCCCAAATGCTCAGGTCCTGTCCCCTGACTGCCAGTTCCTTGGGACATCCTCTCAATGTGAAAGGAACTCTACAAATGTAATTTTGTTGTTGTCATTCCACAGGCAATTCAGTAATGTTGGAATGTACAGCAATGTTAATTTATACTTGTATAACATCTTTCATTCAGGAAAATATCTCAAATCGCTTTACAGAGTTGAGGTGTGAGCCCAGTGGTAGATAGAGCCAGCTAGGAGCCAGATGGCAGAAGCATAGGCAAAGAGTTAGAAAATATTTTTCAAAGGTTTTGAAACCAGAGGACAGTGGTGCTAAATGGAGACATTTAGGGAGAGTTCCAGAGAGTAAACCTATATTCTCCAAAGCATATTCTATTGTTACGGTTCGGTTTAATCACATGGATTCCTTTTGTTTATTTTCCAGATTCGGATTTGAGTATGCGGACTTTGAGCACGCCGAGCCCTATACTGATGTGTCCTCCAAATGTCCAGCTCTTTCAGAATGGCCAAGGATCTTCCACCTCCTCGTCCTCTATTACAGGGGAGACCATCGCTATGATCCATTCTCAGCCCTTGCTCCATAAATCCCAATGTATCATCAGGCCAGCATCGAGGCAGCAGAAGGACCAGGCCCCTGTAGACACGCTACTGGACCAAACCTTCATTCAGATCTTCTCTCACCTGCCCACCAACCAGTTGTGTCAATGTGCACGTGTGTGTCGGCGCTGGTACAACCTGTGCTGGGACCCCCGTCTATGGAGGACTATTCGCCTGACAGGTGAAACAATGAACGTAGACAGGGCCTTGCGGGTGCTCACCCGAAGGTTGTGTCAGGACACACCTAATGTATGCCTCATGTTGGAAACAGTCATCATTCAAGGCTGCAGGCGGCTTACAGACAGAGGCCTTTATACCATTGCTCAGTGCTGTCCAGAGCTACGTCAACTTGAAGTGGCAGGCTGTTACAACATCTCCAATGAAGCGCTCTACGATGTTGTTTCACGGTGTCCCAACCTGGAGTATCTGGATGTTTCAGGTAATTACACAACAGTAACTTACATTTATTTACGTCTTTCACCTAAAATAAGTCAAGTATGTTACAGAATGAAAATACTGTAATAAGAAATAGAATGAATAGGGTTATGAAGGCAAACGTGGCAGTTAGGATGTGCCGCCAAAGTCCTGCAAACAACAATGAGATGAGAAAACAGTTTAGTTAGAATCCATGGGATGAATTTCAATGAAGAGGAGAATAAGAATCAGGAATTATCAACTCAACCAGCCTTGCTGATAACATGTTCCAGTTATTAATTATTGACTGGATGGAGAAACATGTTTCGCCCTGGTTTAATCAGAAATGCAAAGCTAGTCTAAAACTATAACGCACACCCAATGTATTCGCTGACAACAAAAGGTCACAGCGGAACAGATCGATGCTGCAGAACCTAACTTGATTTGCAGTTTTATAACCGGATTTAAATTTTAAGCTTTATTATAAAGGTGTAAAAATGTAATAGCTAACACAGCCAGTGACATTTGTGTAATATGGATCCTATTAATGCCGCCAATTATGTTAGACTGACACCTTACTGGATAACAGTGGCTCTTCACGCATTGCGGGAAACAATGGTGATTTTTACAGCTACATACAGTCCTACAAAAATTATGATTCTGTGGCTGGCAAAATTTTAGTATTTTGGCAGTTTGTTAACCTTAACAACCAATGAATAACAGTCACAGCATGTCACAATAATTACTTTTAAACACCTTTGGGTGTTTCAATACACAGTATACCACGCTATAAAACTGCAAATTCTTCTAGTGTCAATTAAACATAATTGGTATAAATATAGTTTTGTTTATACTGATCACAATGATGGAAAGCATTGCTTGATGGTGCCAGTGCTACCACAAATGGAATGGAGATGAAATCATTGTGTGCGCACATTGAAGTTTTTTTTATCATAGATAGGGAGTCAAAATTATCACTGGCAATAAACACATCAACCAAACGATGTGGTCAAAAGCAGTCAATGTTATCACTGACATTGGGTGAATCCTCCACCCCCATGATAATATTGTTACATTGGACACAAACTGGGACAGATCCTGACTGAGCTTGTGTTAATAGAGCCTCAAAGGGAGGTGCATAAACACTATACAGGGAAGCAATGGATGCTGATTTATCTCTTTGTCCAGTAAAACAGTTTATTTGATAAAGTGATTTTTGCACCATATGTTATATCAAATCTCACATATTGAAATTTGAATCCTTTAAATGTGTTGCGTTCCCATTTAACACATCAGTTTCCCCTCTCTAGGTTGTTCCAAGGTGACCTGCATTAGTCTTACTCGAGAAGCCTCCATCAAACTCTCCCCACTGCACGGAAAACAGATCTCCATTCGCTATCTGAATATGACGGATTGCTTTGTACTTGAAGATGAGGGGCTGCACACAATAGCTGCTCACTGCACCCAGTTGACTCACCTCTACATGCGCCGGTGTATTCGAGTCACAGATGAGGGCCTGCGTTACCTGATGCTTTACTGTACGTCAATCAAGGAGCTGAGTGTCAGTGACTGTCGGGCGGTGAGCGATTTCGGCATGAGAGAGGTAGCAAAGCTGGAAGTGCAACTGAAGTATCTCAGCATTGCTCACTGTGGCCGGATCACAGATGTGGGTATTCGTTACATTGCAAAGTATTGCAGTAAACTGCGGTATTTCAACGCTCGAGGTTGTGAAGGGATAACGGATCATGGTATTGAGTACCTAGCCAAAAATTGCACAAAACTCAAATCCTTGGATATAGGGAAGTGTCCTTTAGTTTCGGATGCAGGGATGGAGTTTTTAGCATTAAACTGCTACAATCTGAAACGGCTGAGCCTTAAATCATGCGAGAGCATCACCGGTCGTGGATTACAGATCGTTGCGGCCAACTGCTTTGAGCTTCAGATGTTGAACGTGCAGGACTGCGACATCTCTGTCGAGGCACTGCGCTTTGTCAAGCGCCACTGCAAGCGATGCATTATAGAGCACACCAACCCTGCCTTCTTCTGACGGGATGCTCATCAGCACCACAAACAGACCATAGATTGTAAGGCCTCAAGATTGATTTGCCTTTTTCCCCACCTTCATTCAAATATTTACTTCATTTTCACATTGTAAAATGCCATTGCCTGAGCAATATAACCCTTTTATGATTGAAAATCATGGTAATGAAAATATGTTGCTTGTCTTTCTCTATAACATACTTGTAACTTTTTAGCTGCCAAATTTCCCCCACAGAAATTGCTGCCTCGAGGCATAATTGAGATCAAAATTATATTGATCAAATTTCATATTACTCCATAAAACCATCAATTGAGTATAACAAGGAAACATTTGATATATCTTTTGCTCTTTTCATTTTCCAATTTTATATAAAAAGGAGCATGAACCCTCAGTCGATATCAGATTCTGTAAAATAGTCCCCATCACTTTCCATTGGTTATAGAATGGAAGGATCTTGATAGTTTCTTTACAATGCTTTGATTTTAGGTTTAAGAATCCCATAATACTAAATAATAAACTGATTGTACATTTGTTGCACTCAAGTGTTTCCATAATCCATCACTGCTCTCTTTAGGTCTTGGTATTTCTTCAGTTTGTGTGTGTGTGTGTGTGGTGTGTGTGGTGTGTGTGGTGTGTGTGTGTGTGTGTGTGTTGTGTGTGTGTGAGAGAGAACGAGGGTGCCTAATTGGGCCCTTTTATTTCTCAGAGCTGTGTCTTCTCTCTCTCTTGCCCATTGCAAAGCTTCTTTAAACTATTTTAACTCAGTTCCTAGTGCCTATCAGCTCCCAAACTGCTCTTATGAGACTGATGTTAAGCAACAATAACTTGCATTTATACAGCGCCCTTCACACAGGACAGCGTCTTGGAGCGCGGTCACTCAGAGAGCTCACAAGAATGGCTTGGTGAGTGAAATGGAAATTTTACTAGTGAAGTAGTGAGTGCTTTCCTGGGGTGATTGGGGTGGGGGTGGGGGCTAAACATATTATTCAAAGGGCAGAGTAGAGAGTTTTAATTTTGATCCAGCACTGCTGTTCCCAACCTTGGAGTACTTGACACTGGCACTGGTTGCTCAGAATGAGAAAGTGCTCTATTTCCTGGCACCCTGAAGAGCACAAAATCTTGTGTCTTGAAAAGTATTTGAAAATGTAGATAATGGAATTACTTCCATGAAGGAATTGTTGCTACTGCACCTGTTGCCTGGGAACGGAGCAGTTAGTCTGTTATTTGAGATGTGCAGAAAAGAGTTAACAATGACTCTCTCTTTAACTCTCCATTTCCCCTAGCTGGTTTCTTCTCTGCACTTCCCCCGATGGCACAGTTGAGATTGGTACAGTAACTTGTCTCAGAAATGGTGATATTAAATCCATGTTACAGCGAGGTGCAGAATAATCAGCGAACCATTGGACTCAGCCATCCATGTCATATTAATACTGTGCTCAATGCCTACTGCAGAAAGCCTCAAACACTACACTTATTTATATGCTCCCACTTTGGTTGCTTTCTTATGTTTCATTTCAGCTTAGTGGAATAGTGTTGTATTAAACCAGGATTTAGCAGAACGTAGAAGGCGTCTTCACACGTGCCTTTATAATCAAACCAGGGTGTTTTAATATTATAACTTTATTTGCCATTTTCAGGAGTTTAAAGAGAAGTTTGGAAAGAAAACATCTGGTGAAACACTGTCTACTGTTGGCACTTACAGTTCTTTACCTAATTTACAATGTGGCCTTACAAAAAGAATAATTACTGACAATTAACTTGCAAATAAAGACGGCAAGCAGCAGATTATCTCTAGGTAGTACATCACTTTTTTTTATTGGGTGTGTCTGGGTGTGTTTATGTGTCATTTTCCAGGCAGCAATTAAAGAGACATTCCCTTTATCATGGGGAGGCAAAGCAGCTTTGGATCATTTTGTAAGCAATTAAAGTTTGTCACACTTTGCAATAAAGACAACAGCCTTTTTTAGGACCAAACCTTTTTTAGGAGAATAGAGGGTAAATAATATGCGGTGAAAATGTTATTTCTCATAACAGATTCAATGTGATAATTCACGTTGATTTTTATGACATGTTGCATTTTTCACGTGTTAAAATGAGCAGTTTGGGAAATGGAAACCATCGTAAAATGTGTACCCATGAATGTTACAAGTACAATTTCTTAATAATTTCAACAAATTCTTTTAAAAAATGCTTCCAGGCCACTGTACAGGAAAACCAGATCCTCCATACCTAATATTGGAGTTTGTGTTTGTGATGGAGATTAAAATGATTGCATGAAGACAAACTTATTTTTAAGCTCAAGGAGTCCTGTGAAGAGTCAATACAATGACTTTGAGTAAAATCTTCTTGTTTAAAACTTCTGGGTGCTGCTTTTATAGTTGAATCAGACAATCATTGGATGAACAAATTTGTTTCTCGGTATTAATCATTGTATTCATTACTCATTGGGGTTGATCAATACCTGTATTTCTAATATTCAGTTACAAGCAATAACGACTGAAAAAGAAGATTCTAGAACAGCCTTTAAGGTATTTAATGTTCAGGTTTGTGTAACATGTTCTTACCTTCTTAATGTAACACTTTAAAACAACGAATGTTCAAACTAGGTTATCATCTTCTGTTATTTGGCATCTGGAATATTCAGTGTTCTCCCTAACCCTAATACTGGATCAAGGCCGGTATTGTTAATTGTTACTTTAATAGCTGAGATTTCCATGTAGGATTGGGAGAAAGATGTGTGAGTTCCTGAGACTGGGTGACCTCCTGGATTCAAATACTAATGCAGACGATGAATATTTTGAAAGGATTCTAGTCATCAATGAAAAGTGCAATTGTGTAAGAGTTTTACCATTTGACCCTGTGTTACTATGTGCAATTGCATTGTTGAAATGACAATCAAAACAATTTTGCTTGGTCAATGAATTTGACCTATTCTATTTTTAATTTGTTCAAGGGAGGAGAACTTGTTGGTTTGCCACATGTACTACATTTAAAGAGGCACTGCATTGCTGCTCGACAAAAGTTATTTTTCTTTTGGGAGGGAAGAAAGATGCACATCATTTTCATCACGTATAGAATTCCATAGAGTGATTCAGCACAAAAACAGACCATTCAGCCCAACTCGTCTTTGCAAGTGTTTATACTCCACACCAGCCTCCATCCCTCCTAATCCTTCTCCCATGCTATATTCTCTCTACTGCATGCAAATACTGTACTGTAACAGAATAATGCATTTCATTGCTAACTACAAGATCAGAGGGAAAAAGAGAGTTTTCCCAAATCACTGTTTTTCACGAGGAGATGTCCCCTTGGTGATTTGGGGAAAAGGTAATGGCTTCTTCAAAGTGTTACTAAGTCTGTTTCTTTATAAAATATGTGAAGCATCAGTAGTCTGTAACAATGTTGGTTCAGTGTGACTGTACTCTTTTGCTTCCGATCAGTGTGGCAACTGGGAAGTAACAGAATAAACATATGCTTTGTGCAAAATAAGTCAAGGTTCCTGTGAAATTTTTTGGAGCTAAAGCTTGGTAACATGCATGATCCTTTGACATCATCCAGGATACTTCCAGGTTCCTTAACATAAAATCAGCAATAACAACAGCAACAAAATCACATTTATAGAGAGCGCCCTTCATATTCCCCTTCCCAGGTCACATAACCGTGATTTTATCATTGATAAACTCTCTATAATCTGTATTGTTGATATTAACTGATAATTCTAAAATCTGGTTTATATTGTTGGAGCTATTTGGCATCGCTTTCAGCAGTAGAGCAATTTGAAGCGAGAAACAGGATTTATATTTCCTTCTCTTTACATTGCTCTCACGAGGGGGAAGACAAGGGTTCCAATCATGTGTTTAGATGAACAAGCACATAACTCAACTCACCAGTGGTGAAATCCAGCCAACTATTTTTCTGTGTATTGAAGAGACCATCACGACACCTATGGAAATCACCGAGAGCTGGTTTCAGGAAATGATTGGAGTGGAATCAATGCATTTTAAACCTGATTTATAATACAGATCTAGTTTAATGCAACTCAAAGTCAGCATAAAACATTAACTCTGCAAAAAAGGGACATGAAGGTCCAATCCAACCTGAAGGTTTAATAAATTGTAAATTTACTGGACATTTATAAACTACTTGAAATTAATCCCCCTTCATGTGTTTGTTCTGCTGTCTGGAAAACTTAAGAATATCAATGTTATGTGATTGTCTTAGAAAGTACTCTATCTTGTGTCCTGTCATATATGACTTATTCTTTACCAAATCAACATATTTTGGATGTGATAATCTCATATTATGACGTGTGACCATCCCTTGCTTGTTTGATTACATTACTCCAAATCCCTCCCTTTCTCTCCACCCTCCGGTCCCCGTCCCCAGCTCGGCTCTGAAACAATGACTGTCCAGCGCCTTGGGGGAGTCCTCCTGATGTGAAAGACACTAAACAAGTGTAATTTTGTTGTTGTTGTTGATTACAGTTCACTTATTTGTCAGCTTCTAATAAATAAATGTGCTATCTTTAAGTATCTACACACAGTATGTTCAAGGATTAAGCACATTCCTTCTTTCCAGTGGTCAATAACATCAACATCATACGAACTCCCTATGCTACTGAAAATGGAGGTATTTGAGGCATACATTGTCCCATGAATTCAATAATTAATTAAGGATTTTTTAGGTGGTGAGTAGACGCATAGGAAAGGAGAGCAAAATAAGTTTGGAGAAAGAGGAATAATCTAATGATTTTTGCAGATGAAATAAAACAGAATAAAAATAACGTCTTTTTACATTTGTGGAGTCCTGAGGCTCAGTGGTTAGAGCACTCGCCTTACAAGTGAGAGAACTGGGTTCAATTCTAAGCAGGGTGAAACCTTGGGCAAGCTTCCTTACTCCACACGCCTAATAATAATCCCTGAAAAAAACAATAATAATTTGGTCATTTTAAGAGGGACACTGTTGTGCACAATTGGGTGCCGCGTTTCACCACAAATATAGTCAATTCACTTTCCAGTATATTCTGTGAAGTGTTTTGAAATGTCTAGAAGACGTGAAAAGCTCTATATCAAATACAACAACAACAACAATTTAAACTTATAAAGCGCCTTTCACGTTGGGAGGACGTCCCAAGGCGCTGCACAGGAGGCGTGTGACCCGAGCTGGGAGGGGAGTGTTCGGGAAGGGGTGAAACACATAAGGGAGGTCGAAAAATTCGGGGGTGAACAAAAGGCACGGTCGAAGAGGAAAGTCTTCAAACCAGCCTTGAAAGAGGAAAGGGAAGAAACAAGGCGGAGGGATTGGGGGATGGAAATTCCACAGGGTGGGAGCAGAGAAACTGAAGGCCCGGCCTCTGATGGTGGGGCGGTTCAGGCGGGGGGCCTGGAGCCGGCCAAGTCCTGCTGAACGGAGGGTCCAGGTGGGCTTATAGAGGGAGAGTAAATCGGTTAAATACGGCGGGGCAAGACCGTGTAAGGCCTTGAAGTTGAGGATGAGGATCTTGAACTCGATCCTCTGGAGGATGGGGAGCCAGTGGAGATGGGCGAAGGTGGGGGTTATGTGGTCATGGGTGCGGGATAGTACACGGGCTGCAGAGTTTTGGATGACCTGCAGCCTGTGAATGGAGGAGCTGGGGAGGCCGACGAGGAGAGAGTTTCCGTAGTCCAGCCGTGAGGTGATGTACACGTGCACGAGTGTTTCAGCAGCGTGGGGGGTGAGATAGTGTGCGGAGCCTGGCAATGTTGCGTAAGTGGAAATAAGCGGTGCCGGTCAAGGTACGGATGTGCGGGAGGAAGGAGAGTTTATGGTCGAACGTGATGCCGAGGTTCCTGACTGGCTTTGTGAGGTGGAGAGTACAGCCTTGGATGTTGAGGCTGGCAGCGCCCGATGTGCGGAGGTGCTGGCTTGAGCCAATCAGGAGGGCCTCGGTCTTGCTCACGTTCAATTGGAGGAAGTTGTCCCTCATCCAGGACTCAATGTTGGACAGACATGCTGTCAGAACATCGATGGTCTGGGGGTTGGGGGATGATGCGGAAAGGTACAGTTGGGCGTCGTCCGCATACATGTGGAAATTTACCTCATGTTTGCAGATGACATCGCCCAGAGGGAGCGTATAAATGGTGAAAAGGAGGGGGCCGAGGACAGAGCCCTGGGGGACGCCGTGGGAAACTGTGCGGGGGTTTGAGGAGAAACCGTTGGAAGATACAAAATGTAGACGGTGGGTCAGGTAGGAATGGAACCAGTCAAGGACTGTGCCTTGAAGGTTGAGGTGGGAGGAAAGACGCTGGAGGAGGATGGTGTGATCGACTGTGTCGAACGCAGCAGACAGGTCAAGGAGGACGAGGAGGCAGAGGGAGCCCTGGTCACAGGTGGTTAGGATGTCGTTTGTAACCTTGACCAGGGCAGTTTCCGTGCTGTGAGCAGGGCGGAAACCTGATTGGAGGGGTTCAAGGAGTGAGTGAGTTGAGAGGAAAGAGCGGAGCTGGGAGGCAACCACTCTGTCAAGGACCTTAGATAAAAACGGGAGGTTGGAGATGGATCGGTAGCTTGATGGCTGTGACACATCAAGGGAGGGTTTTTTCAGGATGGGGTGATGGTGGCTGTTTTAAGGGAGGTAGGGACGGTGCCTGAGGAGAGGGAAAGGTTGATGGTGTCGGAGATGAGCGGGGCCAAAAGGTGGAGCTGGGTGCGAAGGAGGGGGGTGGGGATGGGGTCCAGTGAACACGTGGTGGGTTTCATGGAGGTGAATATTTTTGTGACTGAAGACGGGGAGGTGGGGATGAAAGTATGAAAGGGGGGGTGGGTGGGGGTTGAAATAGCGGATGGGGGGCAGAGGTGGGGGGAGGAAACCGCAGAGCGGATTCTCGCTATTTTGGACTCGAGGAAGTCCAACATCTCGCAACGTTCGTTTGACAAGAGGATCTGCGAGGTGAGGCGGGGGGGGCGGAGGAGCTGGTTGGTGGTGGCGAGAAGGAGGCGGTGGTTGTCCTTCGCTTCCAGGATTATCCTGGAATAGAAGGCTGATTTGGCGGTGGCTAGGGCGGAGCGGTAAAATTTGATGCGGTCCAGCCAGATTTGCCGGTGGACCGTGAGGCCAGATTTGAGCCCGGTGCATTCAACTGCTCTCACTTGGCTTTTGAGGGAACGGAGGTGAGTTGTCTACCACGGTGATGATCGGGAGTGGGAGACGGTTCTGGAGGTGAGTGGGGCCAGGGTGTCGAGGGTATTGGAGAGGGTGTTGTGGAGGGCGGTGGAGGCGGAGGATGGGTCGGTACAGGAGGAATGCCACAGGGGGAGGAGGTCGGAGGTTTCGAGGGCAGAGGTGAAGGTTTGTGGGGGAATCTTCTTCCAGGGCCGGTAGAAGATGGTGGTGGGTTTGGAGGTGGAGGGGGGAGGGATAGAGGTGTTGAGAGAAATGAACAAATGGTCTGAAATGGCCTTGTCTGTGATGGTGACGCCAGAGACGTTGAGGCCTCGGGTGATCACCAGATCGAGCCGATGGCCGTAGGTGTGGGTGGTAGTGTGAATGTGAAGGGAAAAATTTAAGGACAAAAGCAAAGAGGAAAAATACAGTACAACGATTATTATTGTTTATCTTTTAATAAGTAAAAACAATTATTCTCACCCTCATTGTATGAATGCAAACAAGAACTAGTGCAATGCCCACCTTATTGTGTTTGTGAACAAAATTTGTCTGTGATTTAATAAGGGCTCTTTATTTGCAGAACATACTGGCAATTCCATTGTTCCCTACTCTGTATCCTCCATTTAATCTCCATCTTGCATTATTATATAATAATCTAATTACACTATTATAAATATCATGTCAATGGGAATCCATGGTGTATTTTCTGCTCTCACAGCTACATGCAACCAAATTGTCTAATGTAAAACAATAGTTTCAATTCCGTTCCATTATTTAGTGTCTGCCCCAATCATATTTCCCCTCCTCACCCCTCTCAGCTCCCATTCCCAGCTCAAGTTCCAAACTAGGACTGCCAAGTGCCTTGAGATGGCCTCCTAATGTGAAAGGGTCTATATAAAAATAAATGTGTATAGTAATGTGTTGATGCACAGATCCTAAATGAATTTTAAGGTATTTGGGAAACGGACAGCTCTGAAGGAACTCTCCTTCCTAAGATTGACATATTTCAGAAGGATTCTAGAATCAATTTCCATTTGTAGGATACAAAAGGTTTAATGCAACCGTAGATAAATTAATGAAGGAATTAAGAATTTGGAATCATTTCATAGAATCAAAGAAGTTGTTTTGGTAAGATTTGAACTGACCAATGACAATTAAAATAATTGATGCATTTAGGAACAACTCATTTGGCTTTCAGAAATGCCATTCTTCCAATGAAATGTTAAATCGAGGTCCTGTTCGAGTAGACTTTAAAAGTCCCATGGAACTATTGAAAAGTAGACGGGAGTTTCTCCAGGTTTTCTAGCCAATAAGTCTCCCAAATAAAATGTGAGATTTTGTGCGAACTACTGTGCGCAAACTGGTTGCCACGTTTTACCCACAAAATCAAGTCAGTCCACTTTGCAGTGTATACTGTGAAGCGCTTTGAGAGATCTTGATGATGTAATAAATCCTACATCAAATGCAAGCATTATGTATTCTTATTAAATGCACTTTGTCCTGGAACGAGCTGTATTATTTCCCATTATGTCCCACTTCTTAGAATTAAATACGTGCAAATAAACTGATTGTGCAAATATTATCATATAATTGAGAATATTATACCATATCATTCAATAAAAACAGCATCACAATTTAAAACATTCACCACAAATAATGATTATATAATAATCCTTGCATTTGATACAGTGCTTTATCATATCCTTGAGATGTCATAAAGCGCTTCACAGAGTATACTGCTAAGTGACTTGACTGAAACGCGGTATCCAATTGCACACATGGTGTCTCACAATTGAATGAATTGAGTGATCAAATAATTTTTTTTAGCTGATCATTACCCCCAGAAAAGACATTTAACCAATTGACTTAACAACTGGGTTCCTACTTATTGCTAGCCAAACGCTCAGACCGCTAGCTAAAGCGCTCTGAGACACTGTCCGGTGTGGAGGGTGCTATATAAATCAAAGTTGTTGTTGCTAAACAGATTGTTGAGTAAGGAAACTTAAGAATCTGAGGTTTTGCACTGCTCAGAATCAAACCCATGTTGTCTTGCTTGTGAGGAGGATACTCTAACTGATGCACTACAAGACTCCACAATCTTTGGAAAGGTTTCATGTTTCATCTCGGTTACTGAAGTGGAGCTCTGTCTTTCAAATCAGCAAATGAATCCAAACAAATAAATCAAATCTAGTTTAATAACCACATTCAGGAGGAAAAATACAACAGTCATTATCATAATTTTTATTATCACTGATAGGTTTGATGCTATAATTACCATCACTGATAATTATTTGACATTCACTAAATCTTAATATAAAAAAGTTAGATTTTCCAGCATTTTGTGATATCAATCTTTACAGCTGGCTTTGCTATGTTGCCAAAATACTTTTTGTAATAGATTGCCTGACTGGCAACTTCATGACTTGTAGCTGGACTTCTGTTCATGAAAACACACATAATGCACTAAATATGTCTTAAGGGGTTGTAAGTGATCTGCGCTCGTCTATTGAATACTGATGTTGGTTAACCCCTAATTTTAAAACTTCCACATGCCATTCCACATACAATATTTACTTATAAGAAAGTTATTTGCATTTTAAGAACAACAAATTTATATTTGTAAAGTGCTGAACATTCAGGGTTTAGGACCCGAGCGTGGGGGTGGGGATAGAATGAGCGAGGGCAGAGGGCAGCTGAAGCCACTGTCAGAAAGGAGTGTCTTACGTTGTGTGTTGAAGGAGGCAAGAGAGGGAGCAACGTAAAGGGGTTGTTGGATTTTAACTTGTTTTATTACAAGTGAAACACTAACTTCTGTATTGCTTTTATGGAGCTTCTGCAATCACATTGGAAAAGAAACTGGAGTACTGTACTGTACTTGGTTTAGGTATTTTTCAAGTATATGAAACTGCCTATTAGTAGTTAGGTTATTTTTAGATGAAAATGAAGTATTTTTATATTTATGCCATGAACAGCTGCCTAAAGATTAATGTGTTTAGAATTGACTACTACTACAACATTACATTTACGGTGTAATGTTTCACGGTGGGAGGACGTCCCAAGGTGCTGAACAGTCAGGGGTCGGGACCTGAGCATGGGGGAAGGACGGTAGGGGTGAGGTGAGGGGAGGGGAGGCAGAGAGGTAGGAGAGCAGCTGAAGACACGGTCGAAAAGGAGGTTTTGAGACCGACCTTGAAGGAGGCAATGGAGGAAGCGAGGTGGAGGAACTGTGGGATTGAGTTCCAGAGTGTGGGGACAGAGAAGCTGAAAGCCCAGCCACCGATGGTAGGGCGGATCAGGCGGGAGAAATGGAGCAGACTGGAACCTGCTGAACGGAAGGAGCGGGCAGGTTGGTAGGGAATTAGCAGGTCGGAGAAGTAGGATGGGGCCTTGAAAGCGAGGACAAAGATCTTGAATTCTATCCTCTGGCGGATGGGGAGCCAATGGAGCCAGGTGAGGGTGGGAGTGATGGGGTTGAGGAGCTTGGTGCGGGAGAGAATACGAGCTGCAGAGTTATGGATGATCTGCAGCTTGTGAATGGAAAAGTTGGGAGGAGGGAGTTTCTGTTGTCAAGCACTGATGTGACAAATGCATGGGTGAGGGTTTCGGCAGCCTGAGGGGTGAGGCAGTGGGGAGTTTGGCAATATTGCAGAGGTGGTGGAAGGCAGTGCTGGTCATGGCGCAGATGTGGGGGAGAATCATAGAATCATAGAATCTTACGGCACAAAAGGAGACCATTCAGCTCACCGAGTCTGTGCCGGATCTTTAAAAACAGCAATTTAATCCCACTCCCGAGCTCTCTCCCCATTACCATGCAAAACCGTCCTCCACAAATAAATGTCTACCTCTCTTTCAAAAGTTGTTATTGAACTTTTCGTGATAACAAGGACAAGAAAATGAAAGAACAGTTCAGAGTCAAATGAGACACCCAGGTTCCTGATTAGCTTTGTGAGGTGGAGTGTGCATCCGTAGATGCTGAGGCTGCCAGCACCCGAGGTGCAGAGGTGCTGACACAAGCCAATTGGGAGGATCTCAGTCTTGTTGACGTTGAACTGGAGAAAGATGTCCCTCATCCACGACTTGATGAAGGCAGGAAGTCAGGACGCCAGTAGTCCTGGAGTTGACAATCTCTGTTTATTTTATTTACAAATTTTACAAATAAAAACTAAACATTTGGTACAATCACAGAATACTTTATATAAACGGAACTGACCTGCCGACCTGCTTGAGTGAATATTCAGAAAATTACTGCATTCAGAGGTTTTATGCTGGTTAAGGGAAGGATCATCAGTAACCTCTAATTCCCATGTAAACTGGCACTTCTCATCAGCTCCTGGCTGTGGGAAGGCACTGGTCAGTGGAATTCCTTTACATTGCCTTGACCGTTTACCTAATGAACTGTATTCCTAACTCTAACCAGCTTTCCATTTCTCACTGTATGATGCTTCTCAAAGCTATGTAACAGTGGATATGTGACAAGGATTAGTGAGTAATATGAAAACAAACCACCAGCTGAGTTCATCGACACAGGTGCTTCTACTAATAGTGCAAATATGTTTCCCATTAATGATCACAAATAGTATATTTATTCTGCCATATACAGTATTTTGGATTGAAACACATTCGCCTGATTAAATAAAGGATTAGTGACCGTGAAGACAGGAGTGTGTCCTGGGTGCACAGTGGAGCATATACTGAATGGATTACACAAACATCGAAAACATATGAAGAAGAGCATGAACATGTCTTTCATTATATTGCCTTCTAACTTCAGTCTATTTTCCATATATATATCATATAGTTTCGCCCACAAATATACAGTAAATTCTCCTACTCTCCTTCATCCTGCCCCAATCCTCCCGCCTGCTCTTGTCCCTACCTGACTGTACAGTGCTTTGGGACGTCCTCTTGATGTGAAAAGCGCTATATAAATGTAAGTTTTGATTGATTCATTGATTGATTGATTGATTCATTCATTCATTCATTCATTTTCTCATTAGGACCTTCTTTAAAGCATATATTGTATCAATTGGCATAAAGCATGAAATGGTTTGAAATTTGAGATTTAAAGATGACATTGTTTTACACCGATGTTTAAATTTACTTCCCATGTAATCCACTATTGAAATCTGGCCTGCTTTCCCTCACAGACAACATAGCCAGAAATTGAATTGATATTTCCACTTTCTTCTGCATATTCAATCATTTTTTTCAGGGCATATTTGAGGACATTGGTTTATTATGTTACAACAGAGTTGAACAGGAAGTGAAGCTTTCCTGGCGGGTAGATTGCCAGGAAGACTCACATTCTTGTAGTCAATGTAGTGCATCGGGTATTTAGTCATGTTTTGGATTAATATGAAGGACATTGTCAGAAGAGGCCAAACTACATTGTATCTTGGGCCAGGATAAAGGCTGATTGAATGAAGGTACAGAGAGGATATTAATCTGGAGCAAAGGAATCAGGGTACAAGTGCCCCAGGGCCTGAGAGCATTGAGCCCCTTCATACATTATATGTGTATTTCTTCAAATTTTCAGGAGGAAGGCTGTTATAATTTCTTTGACTTGCGCAATGAACATTACTGGTTGCTAGCTGCAGGCAAATTAATATAATTTGGGCTTAAAATCAAGATTAATTAAATTTGGCGATGGACAAAGGGCCTAGGAAGATAGGACTGTGGAATTTAAATCCAGAGGATGGTGCCATATGAAGAGAGTCTAAATCTAAAAGATTGATTCAAAATAGTATGTTGGGAGGTTAGGTTGGATGAGACTGGCATTTTAGGTAGGAGACAGAGAGGGAAGCAAAGCTGTGAGATCAGTAGAAGACAGTGGAGCAATAACTTTAACAGGGTTTGTGACAGATCCCTCATTCTTTACCCGCGCAGGTTGTGTACTTGTCAGCCAACAACTGCTCACTTGTCATTCACAACCTATAAATCAGTCTTTTATGGAGTCAATGGAATCCAGCAGTGGCTCATGAGTAACATAAACTTCCAGAAGTGAAATTTCTACTGGATCTACACCATCTGTGGTATAATACCTCCATTGATTCATTACCTCCCCAAGTATGTTGCATGTTTAGCAATGACTTCCATTCCTTGCCATGTCTGTTCTGCATTTCCAGTTAAAGCTAATCCATCGCAGGTCTTTCTTGATCAATGCCAACCAAAACTTTCTCTGCCTTCCTCAGTATTCCTGAAATCATTTGTCCTCAGTCTTTCCACGCCAGTGCTTAAAACATATTCCAAAGACACTTGCTTCTCAAAAAGTGGAACATTCTAAATCAAATTCTCATTTCAGATGCTGTGCACTTTGGAGCAGTAATATTCCGTTTATATTTCTAAACGTTTCCTTGGCATTTTTGGCTCTACTCTCGAAACACCATTGGAGACGATCTCTGCTCTACCATCGGTGGTCGCGTTTTCAGCCACTACACCTCAAAGATTTGGAACTCCCTCCCTCAACACCTTTGCCCCGTCTTTCCCATTTTCAGGTTGCCCCTGAAGATCTTTCTCTTCAACCGCACTTACAGTCACCTTCCCCCTCCCTCTGGCTTGGCCTTGGACTCTGCCACTGTGAAGTCCTCTGAGATGCTGCCCAGTGTGAAGGGTGTGATATAAATGCAAGTTGTTGTTGTTGTTTGCACATTTGTGTTATGTTCCTTTTGTACACAGGTCTACAGCTATCTCTATAGCCGTCAGTTACACTCCTTAGGCAACTTACTGCAGTAATGACAGAAAGATCACTCCATCTGTGGGAAAATTTCCTTCAACACCCAAAGGAATCAGGTGAAACAGACAATCTGTCCCCTAAAAATATATTGGGATGATCAATTCAATCTGGGATTCAGACTTGCTTGAGTATCCGACATCTGTACATCCTGGGAATGTAAACTATTAATTACTTTTAAAAATAAAATTCTGGGTTAGAGTATAGACTGATAAATAGCCTATGACATATGGAAACAGAAAAGACTATTTTGGCATCTCATGAGGTCAGTCATAAATTTCCACTGTCTTGAACGCTCCCTCATTTATCCAATCTCTTGAGGGAGGTGAACAATCACAAAGCAAACCACCAAGAAAAGAAAGCAAAAAATTCTCTCTGGTCTCCAGAGATAAGCAAGCAGGATTCCAGGATATCAGTCTTCTATGACACTTTATATTACTGAACCAAAAATAGATTTTTCCAAAGAGAATTTGATCATTTCCAAATAGCCTTATCCTCAGACAGATTCTTAACCAGATGGTACTTGAGATTTTTTTTTAAATCAATGTGGTATTGATGACTAGCCCATTGAACATTTATACCATAAATGAACAAGGACCACACATAATATCCCTGTTATGTGCATCTCATATCAACCTGTCCTCTCCTTCCGCATAGCAGGCTCCAGCCCGCCCCACATTTGGCAGTCAGGCCTTCAGCTTCTCTGCTTTCACCCTTTGGAACACCATCCCACAGTCCCTTTGTCTTGTTCCCTCCCTTGTCTCCTTCAATGTAGGTCTCAAGACCTTCGACCACACCTTTGGGCAGCCTCCTTGCCCTCTACCCTCCTTGATCCCCCCAACTCCCCTGTTCGCGTCCAAATCCCCGACGGTCTAGCACCTTGGGACGTCCTCCTGATGTGAAAGGTGCTAGACAAACATAGTTTTGTATTGTATTGTATGTTCTTTCTTTGAGTTAGAATCAACAAAAGTGCTTCAGGGGAAATGGTTGGTAACTCAGACAAGGACCTTAGCCAACGACACCTACCACTTCTCCCTTAGATTGCACACAAGGTTTATAGATGCAAGATCCACTTTGAAACTTGTGCCACAATAGTTATCAATTATTCCTTGGGAAGGTACATATCTAAATGACTTTTAGTCAGGATTACATGTAGGCAGTTATATTTAATCTAGAATTTATTTAAAGTTTGATTGAAATGAATAGTTTGTGCAAAACTGAGATTACTTAGGAAGAGTGAATAATTGAGTAACAAAAGGCTGTGGCAATTATTAATCTTAAAATATTGGAACTGGTCTGAAGCAAAGCACATTCATAGCTGGGAATGTTCATAAACCTGAATTATGTTGATGTAAAACATGATATGGATCGCTGATAAGGAAATGTGGAAACTAATTTATGTAGTTAAATGAAGTGGTAAATTAATATTGCTCAAAGAAAAAAATCTCACTTTCAGGCAGAGGCGTCTTTAACGTCGGTACAATCGGTGCAGTGCACTTAGGAATGTACATCCATTATTATATTATCAGGGAATTATCATGGTAACCTAGAGACACTGATTTAAAATCATTGTTGCAAAAAACATAGGGAGTTGAAGAGAACTTTTTTCACACAGCAAGTTGTTCGGATCTAGAATTCATTGCCTGAAAAGGTGGTAGAAGCCGATTCAATAATAACTTTTATGGGAGAAGTAGATAATTATTTGGGGAAGACAGGTTTGCAGGGCTATGGGCAGAGTGGACAGCTCTTTTCAAAGAACCAGCACAAACATGGAGTAAAATTCTGTTAAGCACTTTGAAACATTTCAAAGATATGGCAACACTATAACAAATGTAAGGATTACTACATAATATTGTCCATGATTGTTGATTGATCATTGATTATATAGTGTTCAGCCATGATCTCCTAGCGAAACAGGCTTGAGGGGCTGAATGGCTTACTAAATTCCTATGTTCATGGAAAGAAGGGAGATTTTTTCCCAGTGTTTGTTGGTCCAGATTAATTGGTCATTACGCTCATAAATGTTTCTGGGAACTTTCTGTGTAAAACAATGTCTGCTGCATTTGCCTGCACAAAATAACTAAGAGACAATAATTACTGTAAAGCAGTTTTAAATGTTTTAGTGTAAACAAGTTATTTATTTCTTTGTCCAGCAGGTTTCCTCCTAATTTCCACCTGCAATTATACTGAATATCTAATGTATATTTCCACATTATGTATGTGTGACAATGGCAGTCACACTAGTTCTGCTTGATTTGCAAGTTATATTTGGTCTCCTGGATCGATATATACGTATGTGCTTTTCACTCCTTATAATAATGCAACACAACCACTAGAGTCAGGCAAATTTGGGAGCCTATTCTTGTCCTGGCATTCAGTTTGGAAGATGATATTAATTAATAGGAAGAATTGGAACTGCTGTTTTATATATGGATTAAATTAGAATCATAGAATCTTACAGGACAGAAAGGGGCCAATCGGCCCATCGTACTCTTTGAAAGAGCCATTCAAATTAATCCCACTCTTCTGCTCTTTACCCATAAATCTCCCCTTAACTTTCTCTGTTATAAGCATGTGGAGAGTCCAGAGAATCCCAGATTCTCTAGACTCTCCACATACCTAAAGTTCCTAATCTCTGGTAAAATTCTGGTAAATCTCCTCTGAACCCTCTGGCTTTGACATCCTTCCTAAAGTGTGGTACCCAGAAGTGTGTGCCACAATCCATCATCTTGAGGCTTAATTAACCAGTGATTTGTAAAGGTTTGATATAGCGCTTTTTCACATATTCTAGACATCTCAAAGCACTGCACAGAATGTAGTGTAAATATGCCTTTTCACCAACTTTATTAACTTCTGCTACCACCTGCAAAGATTCATTTCGTATTTCGCTTGAAGTGTGCCTTTTTATTGTTGTTTGGTTTGTTTAGTCTAAACCAATCAAATCAGGTCATTTAAGGAGCTAAGTTGAGACAGCCTTGTGTTTTATGTGCAATTCCCCTTGCTTCAGCAGGTGTCAGTAAATTGGTGATGTTGTTTAACCTCAGTTACTAATGCATGGCTGTTAGTGCACAATGTTCTCGGAGCAGTTGTAAAGTTTATATTTTGCTGCAGAGCAACAAGACCTTGCGAGCCACCATCTATCCAGCTGTGATTCTTTCAGGCCCTGATTGGATGTATCTGGAGCAGGGGAGAAATGTGCTTTACTAAGTCTTGTTTCATCAAAACCTGCAGATATGAAAAGTATCACAATGACCAGTAACATCCACTGTTGTGTTAAATGGCCTTTCTTATCAAAGTATACTCACATTGAGCTCCTGTGGCTCAGTGGTTTAGAGCACTTGTCTTGCAAGATGAGGAGACCAAGCTGGAGAGACCTGTGTTCGAATCCAGGCAGGTCAACAACAACAACAATTTACATTTATAGAGCGCCTTTCACGTCGGGAGGACGTCCCAAGGCGCTGAACAAGAGGCGTGTGACCCAAGCTGGGAGGGGAGTGTTTGGGAAGGGGTGAAACACGAAGGGGAGGTAAAAGAGTTCGGGGTGAAACAAAAGGCACGATCGAAGAGGAAAGTCTTCAAATCGGCCTTGAAAGAGGAAAGGGAAGAGGCGAAACGGAGGGATTGAGGGATGGCATTCCATAAGGTGGGAGCGGAGAAACTGAAGGCCCGGCCTCCAATGGTGGGGCGGTTCGGGCGGGGGACTTGGAGCAGGCCAAGTCCTGTTGAACAGAGGGTCCGGGTGGGTGTGTAGGGGGAGAGTAGATAGGTCAGGGCGAAAGCTTGGGCAAGTTTCCTTACTCCACACAGCCAATAATAATCCCTCCCAAAAAAAAACCCGCGATAATAAAATTGGTTATTTCAATCCACGACTTTTTGTGGGACACTGCTGTGTGTAATTCGCCCACAAATATATACAGTCAATTCACTTTACAGTATATTCTCTGAGTGCTTTGGGACATTAATAACATGTGAAAAGCGCTATATCAAATGCAAGGATTATTATTATTACATTGTTAAAAGTTCTCCCAGGATAAATGTCTCATTATTAATCAGTAGGGAGGGCTATCCATCCCTTAATCTCCAGACAGCAATGTGCCCCTTGTAGTCTATCACAGTGAGAAACACAGTGCCTTCATTATGCATTATATTCACTTGTGTCCAGTCTCTCTAAGGGCCTTAAGTTCTGGTATTTGGAAGGCTTTATCTGAGGTACACTCACCAATCTTGGCTTGTTTAGAGTATCGTACATTAACAGTAAAATTGTGAAACCAGAAATTTCAACACCTGGAGGCATCGTTACTGTCCCCATCCCAGTATTGGACACGAGAAGGGATCCCAGGAACATCATTGGTGTTATCATCAATAGAGATTTAGACTTTAACCAGCACAAGATAGCAGTGATGGCTGGTACCCTGAGGGGTAACTATTCCAGGAAACAATTTGACCTCTGCCCACAACAAAGACCAGCGCCAACCTCACTTTTAAAGCTCTCCATGGCCTCGCTCTTCCCTAGCTCTGTGACTTCCTAACCCCCTACCAATGTGTCCCCTCCCTCTGCTCAGCGGACTCCGACCTGCTTCACATCCCGCACCTTGCCCAACTCACCATTGGCGGATGGGCATTCAGTCTCTCTGACCCCACCCTCTGGAACTTTATCCCTCAGTCCCTTCACCTTTCTCCCTCCCTTGCATCCTTCAAGACCTGTCTCAAGACCTTCCTCTTTTACCGTGCCCTCAGTCACCCTCCTACCCCTACCCTCTCCATCTTTCTACCCTCCTGATCCCAACCACCAGCCTTGGTGCAAATCCCTAACTGTCGAATGTTTTGGAATGTCCTCCTGACGTGACAGGTGCTTTGCAAATGTAATTTGTTGCTGTTGTTGCTGCAAGAGTTAAGGCTAAGAGCAATCATTGAGCTGCTCCATTAATAGGTGTTCTTCGAAAAGCAATGATCAGTAAATGCCAGGCTTGATAGGTTGAATGGCCTCTGTCTGATTTAACATTTATATATTTCTATGCAAGGTAATTTATACATTTGATAGTAGCTAGTAAAAGTTTTAGTTTGCAGGCACAAAGTATGAGGGTTACACTCCAGGGATTTAAAACATTTACCTTTGGTTATGACAGAGAATGTTAAACCTGTATTGTTTACCGTGGCTTTGGTCTAAATGAGTGAGTATGTGGTGTGAGGCTAGGGTGGGGAGTGTGTGTGTGTGAGTGTGGAATATGTGTGTTTAGGGAGTGTGTAGGGAGTGTTCCTCACTTGTATAATAAAAAGATGCAGACATCCCGTTTGTGACTTGCTAGATGCTGAATCCAATTGCTGCATATATGGAATACTGGCTATACTGGCCTGTGCTGAAATTTTGCAAACTCTTAGCTTCCAGACTATTGTCTTAAAATCTTATGTTAAACAATTATAAAATAATCCTTGCATTTGATATAGTACCTTTCAAATCAGGAGGATGTCTCAAAGGCTTCATCAAATTTACTGTAAAGGTCATTGACACTGTATTTTGTAGGAAAGTTTTAGAAAATTCTTAAATTTAGTTGTTGTTTGAAACTTGCTTCTCTTAGAAGAACTATGAAAGACTGCATTCAAGAATTTTGCCTCAATTCTACACGGTATTATATTTTAAGACAAAATGGGCTGACAAGCTGAGATGAGGTGGAATTTTGGGCCTCAGATAGGCCAACTGACAGTGCACATACCAGCTTCAGGTCAGGAGGGCAACTGCAACATTATAAGACAGACTGTATCAGGAATTATGCAGACAGGGACCAACACTTTTGTTCTATACACAGCGAGGGAAAATGATTCCTGTACTGGCTCAGGCAGCTTTTGATTCCTGTAAAAAAGAAAACTTTTTGTTGAAAAATTAAACCCGATTCGACTACTAATCAGAACAAAAGTACTCAACCTTGGAAATGGCCTGAGCCTGTTAACTGAAAACACACTCGTATCATCCAATTCTTTGGCACAAAGCTGTATTTAGGTTGGAAGCAAATGCCTTCTGGATGGAATAAAACCTACACTTTTGGTTTGCATTCTTGTTTTCTTACTTTCTGTGGGATCCAAGAAATGTTTGCATATGTTTGGCATTTTTAAAAATTAACTTCACATGAAGATGTAGCTTGAGAGTTTGCTGAAAAAAATCAAACATTTATTTACAGTGAAAATACCTGGTATAATCCTTCATGTAAATGCAATGTAAATGTGAAGGGTTTTAAAGCGACCCATTTCTCTGCTCTGCTATTTTCTCCTTGGAATTAAACTGGCCACATGTTGGATTCATCTAGTGTACTGTAAACAGGTGCCCAGAAATTAAACAAGATGTTTTGCTATCCCTTTCCTTTTTTGGCACACATTGACAATATCAAGCTCTGCCACATCAGGTATATCATCTCCCCAAATCATGTACAGATTATTCTGTTTCTGCTGTGCTAGACATAATAGGAGTGAAAAATGCAGCAAGTGATGTGAAACCAATTTACATTTATATAGTATTTTTCACATGGGGGAATTTACCTCTCCTAAAGCTTCAACTGACTGAGAGCCAAAGCTTGGGAGGAGGGAGCTATGATGTTCGAAAGCATGATAGAAGAGAAAGATCTTAAGACAAGAACAACAACAATAAATTACATTTACATACCAACTTTCATGTTGGGAGGACGCCCAAGGTTTGCACCTGAGCTGGGGGTTGAAATCAGAATGTGTGGAGGGCAAAGAGGGTAAGAGGATGACCAAAGGCACGGTCAAAGCGGGACATCTTGAGAAGAGCCTTGAAGGAGACAAGGCAGGAGTCGAGGCAAAGAGACTCCAGGATGGAGTTCCGGAGGGTAGGGGTTAGAAAGGCTGAAGGCCGGTCCATCGAGGTTAAGGCGGGCCCTGGGGTTGTTGGTGCCTGGGGTTAGCAGGCCAGTACTCACCTGGTGGAGGGAGTGGACAGCTTGGTAAGGGTTACAGAGGTGGTAGGGAGAGCCAAGACCATGGAGGGCTTTAAAATCAAAGACAAGGATCCTAAAGTCTTATCTTCTGGGGATTAGGCTGCTAGTGAAGGTGGGCAAGGACAGGGATGAAATGCCCATTAAGCCTGGTGTTTCAGCGCCTTGGGACTTCCTCCCGACGTGAAAGGCGCCCTATAAATGTAATTTGTTGTTGTTATTATTGGTGTGGGACAAGGCACGAGCTGCAGAATTCTGGATAATCTGCAGTTTATGGAGGGAAGAGTTAGGAAGTCTGTCGAGCAGGGAGTTAGGCACAGTCAAGTAATGTGGAATACTTGAAGTGATAAGAATGAGAACATATATTTGGGAAGTAAGAAATACTCACAGAGAAATTCAGACAACAATATGATTAATAACTTTAAAAAAAATATTTGTTAAATGAAAGATCCCATGGCACTATTCAAAAAGGGAAGAGTGTGGAGGTGATGGGAGTCATGGAGCCTGATGCAGGAGAGGACACAAGTTGCAGAGTTCCAGATGGTCTACACCTTGTGGAGGGAAGAGTTGGGAAGCCCGGCAAGCAGTGACTTTGCCTCGCCCTTCCCTCGTCTCCTTCAAATCCTGTCCTAAGTACTTCCTCTTTGACCTTGTCTTCAATCATCTTCCCATCTAACCCCACCTCTCATTAATACAACTCCTAACTGGGGTGAAAACTGGGGTGATTATCCAGGATCTTGGGACGTCCTCTCACTATACAGTACTTTACAGTGCCATTTATTGTTGCTGTTGTTAAGACACTGTATCAAATTCATGGATATTATTATAAATCTTCCTATTGTCCATAATGTATCAAACTGTTCAGTATTCTGTTCTCAAACAATCTTACTCGCAAAATGTTACTGGTTTTAATTTCTCAGTAAAGAAATACATGTACTTCCTAGTGTATGTTCTACAATTTATATTCACATCCCTGAACCTGTTCTGTGTTTACTTCTTCATTTCTGAGTTAAAGAGCCTTTCATTATTTAGTAATTCCTCACAGATTATCCCTCTAACACACAGTCGCACTACTCATTTTTGAATTGTCTTGATAGCCCACAAAATAGAAAGTCAGTTCACTTTACACTGTATATTCTGTGAAGCTCTTTGACACGTCTCAAAAACATGATAAAGAGCTATATGCAAGGATTATTATTATAGCCCATTAATGGATATGGACAAGGAATGGGGAAAGGAGATTAAATAGATGAAGAGCTACCATAAAGGAATTAAACTGCAGGACAGACTCCATTGCATAAATCCCCTATATTCCTGGTCCTATGTTTCTGAGTTTCAGGAACCGCTCTCTCTCAGTCACTCCAATTGCTGTTTCAAAAATCTGCACACTCACAGTTGCAGAGAAGGTCAAAGCGCAGGACTTTCTTCTGAGGTAAGCCTGGGCTGACCTTTTGAGGCTACAGATATATGAAATTTATCTGAAGCAATGTGTATCCATTACATTGCTTGTGACAGGCTACACTCCACAGAACTTTGAGGTATTTAAAATCCATTCTTAATCTACAGTACATTCTCAGTATCAACTTTGGCAGGGAACAGAAAGACCATCTGTTCTGTAGGAAAGCATTTTATGTAGTCAGGCAATAAATGTGATTGTCTCCAGTGCAATTGAGTAGTTTATTTCTGAGGTACAATTGATAGCTGCTCATTTTCAAGCGAGCAGAGCAGCATACCCATGCCAATCTCCAAAACTAAATTAAAAGTATGAAAGCCAAATAAACTTGTTCCTTAGAATTTCCTAACCTCAAGAACTGTTCAATAGCACAGTTTTTTTTTGACACGAATGCAAAGTTGATTAGAAAGACGTTTAGTTTTAGTCCAATTAACATTATAATGATTCACATACTCTGGTCGACACAAAATACAGTACCAACATATAATTTAATATCACAAGTGTTGCAGAGTAAAAACATGGGAGTTATAGGAACAATTAATGTCTTTTCCCTTGCCTTTCCTCAAAGTGAAAGAAAATTTTCATATAACACTGTACAACAGCTTGTATCTGGTGCCTTCCATGTAGTTAAAACTCTCTAAAAGTGTTTCTCAGAGACTGAGTGAGTATCCAGTCAGGATGGGGAATGGAGAGGAGGTGGAGGGGGCATAGGACAGACATAAACAAAAGAGTGCATCGAAAGAGATTTTTAGAAAAAGATAGAAACAGCAATGACATCTCCAATTAAAGCAACAAGGAAGAAATAACTGACATATTTTGAAGCATTCCTGGATTTGGAGATGTGCATGTCAGTTTCTCACTTATGAGTATGGTAAGTGTGAACATTATAAGGGACAGTCCTAAAATCTATATACTGTATATCAGACATTTACCAATTTTGTGGGGGGGAATGATTCAGCTAAATCCATACTTGTTGAATCTAAAAAAGTCTAAAATAAACTTCAAATATGAAGTCACTATTATTTTCATTATATTTGAACCAAGATCCTAAACCAAAAAACATCCATTACAGATTTTCTCCAGAGAGAGAAATTCACCACATCAAGTCTCTTCATGGTGATTTAAAAGCTTGGAATGATGTGCTAGTCTCAGAGTTAGCTTTCTTTCTCCTAAGATCTCTTCTTAACTTGCTTATTTAACACCAAGACCAATACTTGACTTCTTTAGGTCCCTTTAATGGCTCTGTGTCAGCCTGACTCAAGCTGTAGCATTCTCAGCTCTGCAATAGAAGGTTGAGTTCACTTTAAAACTTTGAACTCATACAGTCTAAGGTGACACTTCAATGCACTGCTGGGATTAGTTGCATTCTTGGAGATTCCATTCTTTAGATGAAACATTAAACCAAGGTCCCATCTGCCTGTTCAAGTGGACACTAAAGATCCGAACCCACGACACTTGGCCAACAATTCCCATCTGATAAAATTCATCATTCACTTCATGGACATCACTGTGTGCAAATTAACTGCTACGATTGCCTATGAAAATGCAGTCACTCCACTTTACAGAATTTCCTGATTAGCACTTTAAAATGTCATCCCAATAAGAATGGCACTGTATCATATGTAGGAATTATTCTTATGTTCACAAAAATAATTTGAACACCTTTGTAGAAGCCAAAAATAATTACGTTGCATTTTTAAGCCCACAGTTTCATTAATATTGTATATCCTGTCAGTATACAATTTATTGCAATTGTCCGCTCTGAGTCTGGAGATACACCTGAACATTATATTTCCTTTGGCAACCACTGTCCTATAATGTGACAACAAGTTTAAGTTCTCTCGTTAGTTCTCCTCTCTGCTGAATGATAAGTTCTTTGGTGTGTAATTACATTTGTACGTTTTAGCATCAGTATGAAATCTCCTGCATTTTTTAGTAATGCGTTTCATTCTTCATTTATCTGCATTGTCACTAATTATCTGTAGATCTCTTTGAACAAAGTGTTTGTATCCCATTGGAACACCTACTTTCCCACAGAATTGTGTACCATTTGAAGTCCTAGACATTCCAGTCACAACACTTGTGTTAAGGTCATTAATGAATGCAGAATGCATTCCAAAATCAAATCCCGGTGGACCTGTTTTGGTCAAATGCCCATTTTCAAGTAACATTTGAAAAACGCCTTCTGTTTCTTATTATCTAGCCAATGAATAATCCAAGTCATAACTTCATCCTGGATTCTTCCATTTAAAATCAGGCACACAAAAGAAGTTTTATCGAATATTTTCTGAAATTCCGTATTTAATGTTGACAACCATTGACTCTACTGGCTTTTTGGTTAGACTTGACCTGTCTTTCAAAACTCTGTGGCTTGTTCTTTATTCTTTTTGTTCTTTCCAGCTCCTCTTTTTGCGGGCAAAACATGGCAATAAATGTGTACAGCAGTCATGGATTGAGTGGCCAAATTATTATTTTTTAAGGGATTATTATCCCCAGAAAGCAATCCATCAATCAACTAACAACCGGATTGTTACTTACTGCTAGGTAAACAGAGGAATATGGAGTAAGGAAACTTGCCTAAGGTTTCGCCGTGTACATACTAGCAACATCCTTCAGATTTATTTATAGATAGTATTGCACTACATTACAACAACAACAAAATTCATTTATATAGAGCCTTTCACGTCAGGAGGACATCTTAAGGTGCTGGACAGTTACTGTTTCAGACCTGAGCTGAGGACAGTGGGGGGAGGGAAGGGGAAGATGAGAAATTGCTGATGGGTCCATTAAAGCAGAGAGTCTTGAGGCGAGACTTGAAGTAGGCCAGGGACGGGTGAGGCGGAGGGACTGTGGGATGGAGTTCCAGAGGTTGGGGGCCAGAGTGGGTGGGTCGTGGGATGTGAAGCAGCCAGAGCCTGCTGAGTGGTGGAGGCGGGCAGGTTGGTTAGGGGATAGGAGGTCATAGATGTAGGGTGGGGGTGAGGTTGTGGAGGGCTTTAAATATGAGGACCAGGATCTTGAATTGGATCCTCTGGATGATGGGGAGCCAATGGAGTCAAGCAAGGATAGGGGAGATGGGGTCATGGAGTTTGAAATGGTAGAGGACATGGGCCGCAGAGTTCTAGATTATCTGCAGCCTGTGGAGGGAGGAATTGGGAAGGCCGACCAGCTGAGAATTTGCATAATCGAGCTGGGATGTAATGAAGGCATGGATGAGGGTTTGGGGGTGAGGCAGTGGCGGAGTCGGGCAATATTGCGGAGGTGGAGAAAGGCAGACTGAGTCATTGCTTGGATGTGGGGAAGGAAAACAAGGTTGAAGATTGAAGAAGACACCTAGGTTCCTGACTGGCTTGGTGAGGTTGTGGGTGCAACAATGGTGGTTGATACTGGAAGCCAATCAGTAGGGCCTCTGTCTTGTTGACATTCAACTGTAGAAAGTTTGCTCTCATGCAGGACTTGATGTCTGACAGACAGTCTGTCAGGACAGCGGTAGTCCTGGAGTTGAAGATAGAGGCAGAGAGATAGAGTTGGGTGTCTTCCGCATACATATGGAAGTTAACACCATGTCTGCGGATGATGTCACCAAGTGGGAGCATATAGATGTTGAAAAGTAAGGGGCCAAGGCTCTGCCCAGGGGGATGCCACAAGTGACAGTGCGGAGGCCGGAAGAGAAACTGTTGGTGTAGACAAAGTGTAGACAATGAGAGAGGTAGGAGTCGAATCAGGCAAGGGCAGATCCACAGAGATTGAAGAGGGAGGAGAGGCGGTGTAAGAGGATGGAATGGTTGACAATGTTGAAGGCGGCAGAGAGGTCGAGGAGGTAGACAGAGCCCTGATCACAAATGTTAAGAATGTCGTTAGAGACTTTGACCAGGGCTTTCTCCGTGCTGCCCACAGCATGGAAGCCAGATTGAAGGGGTTCGAGGAGAGAGTGGCAGGAGAGGAAGGAGCGAAGCTGGGAAGCACTGACTCATTCCAGGTCCTTGGAGAGGTTGGAGATGGGGCGATAGCTAGAGAGTAGTGATGGGGTGAAAAAGAAGATATTTTCTAAATGGGGGTGACAACAGCAGTTTTTAGAGGAGTAGTGATGGTGCCGGTGGATAGGGAGAGACTGATGACGTCAGTTAGGAGGGAGGCTAGGAGATGGAGCTGGGAGATGAGGAGAGAGGTTGGGGATGGAGTGAAGGGAGCAGATGGATAACATCCACTTTTCTGCAACTCCAGTTTGAAAGAACTTTACAAACGTCTTGCCACTGTCATCTTACTTCTACCTTTATTCTGTAGTATTATTAGAAGTATTCCATATGGGCCTAATGATTTAAAAACCAGCATATTCTCAATGGCCCTTCACTATTGCCCTTTATTTGTTCCATTCCCCTTCTCAGATGAAGAGAGAAATGATTAAAGATATATACATTGGAGAAACAATAATGATCCTTGCATTTGATACAGCACCTTATCAGATTATGAAGACATTTCAAAGTGCCTCACAGGATTTTATGGAAGGTGTACATTTCTCATAGACAGACATGATATCAACGATTAATTTTATTTTGGGGGATTGTTGGGTGGAACAATAGGTGAAACTCCCTTTTCTTTCCAAATAATGTGCAGAGATCTTCAACATCTGTGGAGTCCTGTTGCTCAGTGGTTAGAGCATTTGCCTTACAGGCATGAGACATGTGCTCGAATCCAGGCAGGTCAGGGTGAAATTTAGGGCATGTTTCCTTACTCCACACGCCTAAGAATAATCCCTCCAAACACACAATAATAATAATAATAATAATAATAATAGTGAAGCTCCTGTGGCTCAGTGGTTAGAGCACTTGTCTTGCAAGCCGAGGAGACCAAGCTGGGGAGACCTGTGTTCGAATCCAGGCAGGTCAGGACGAAACCTTGGGCAAGTTTCCTTACTCCACACGCCTAATAATAATCCGTCCAAAAAAAACACACAATAATAAAATTGGTCATTTCAATCCACGACTGTTTGTGGGACACTGCTGTGCGCAATTGGCTGCTGCGATTCGCCCACAAATATACAGTTAACTCACTTTACAGTATATTCTGTGAAGCGCTTTGGGACGTCGATAAGAGTTGAAAAGCGATCTATCAAATGCAAGGATTATTATTATTATAAAATTGGTCATTTGAATCCACGACTGTTTGTGGGACACTGCTGTGCGCAATTGGCTGCCGCATTTTGCCCACAAATATACAGTCAATTCACTTTACAGTATATTCTGTGAATCACTTTGAGATATCTGAAAGACGTGAAAAGCGCCATATCAAATTCAAGGATTATTGTTAATATTATTATCCACCTGAGCAGACAGATGAAATCTTACGTTAACATCACTACCAGCAATGCAGTGCACCCCGTCATCCTAAACTATCAGTTTAAAGTCCCGATCTGACAGTTCTTTATGTGAGAGAGAAAGATAATGTTGTAGCCAAAAAGCAAGAATAACTTTGGAGATTATTGACTCCACATAAGATTGAAAAGCTATATTTGAAAAATGTTCTTATATATGCCATTTATTTCCTAATCCTGATATTGTATGTTACTGTATTCCAAGAGGTTCCTGTAGTTCTACATCATGGTGAATTGGTGCCGAGGTTCCATTTGCGGGAATGAAATGAGACACATGTGCTTATTATAAAATACTTGCCAATGTTGTAGCGTCAAGTTCTGACCATCTGGACTCATTGTTCAGACCCTGTGTGGTACACTGCAGGAGCCATTCCATTTCTCCAAGCAATAGTGCTGCAGTATTCAGTGCCATTTCTCTTACTTCACTACGTGTGCTTTGCTTCAGATTTAATCTGATCAATTGATACTTTATGTGCTCTAATTTTCACATCTCCTACTCCAGAGCAGAATACTCTCTCAACTGGCAAAAGTTCTTGTTTTAGTTATTCTTCTCTGTGAGCAGTTTGGTTATTTGAGACAACTCCAGTCTTCCTTTCCTGGCACTCACAAAATAGTTTCTGGAGACCTGCGGCAATTGTGTTGGATTTCCTAAGAAAGAGTAAAAGCCAATGGTTAAAGCAGCAGAGGGAAAAATGGAATGGAAGTTTGTTGCATTATTTCTATTAACCATTAAAAACTCATATATTCAAGGTTGGTAAATTTACTGTGTATGAGAGCATAAGATACAGTATTTTCATTTGTAAAATTGATAAATAATCAGCAAATCATCCCCTCATTTTGATACTGGAAATGGTTACCTCTACTCACTCTCTAAGCACTAACCTAAACACCCAGTATTAATGGTTATTTCTATTAACACCAGTAACTATTGCCAATGCCAATGTAAAGGAAATTAGTGACAGATCGAGGGTACTTTTTTCTATGTTGCAAACATGAGAAACTGACCAAACTGCATGTGAAATGCCTCTGATCTCTCCAGTAAAGTTCAAGGAAATCTTTGGCTTTGTAGCTCAGTGGTTAGAGCACTCAGCTCTCAAGCAAGATGACCTAGGCTTGATTACCAGTCAGAGTGAAACCTTACGCAAGTTTCCTTACTCTTTCCTTTCGGAGGCACCATTGGAGGGAATAATCCCAACAAATAAAATAATAATGCTGTCACTCAATCCATAACTGTTCATGGGACACTGCTATGCAAAATTCACTGCTGTGTTTTGCCCACAAAATACACAGTACTGTATATTCTTTAAAGCACTTTGAGACATAACAATGTTGTGAAAGGCGCTATATCAAATACAAGGACTCTTATTAGTAGTAGTACTGAATACTATCATTTCATTGCAGCAAGATCAGATGCCAGACAAATTAAATTGGTTTCCCTGACTTCCTTGACGCAAAATCTGGCAGTCAATTGTGCCAGGACAGGAGATCTGAGTAGGTGTCGGTGGATACAAAACTAAGTTTGTGTCTCTGACATAGGGAATCTGTCCAGATAAAGCCTGGCAGGTTGCTGCTATCAGGATAGACTGAATAACGTAAGCATTTTTTCCACTAGAGAAGAGACATTTAAGAGAGGGGAGCCAATAGAAGTGTTTGAGATTATAAAAGGGTTCAATAAGGTTAACATAAATAGGCTGTTTCCATCTGTAACGAGGGACACAAGTATAAGATAGTGACTAAGGAATCTAAAAGAGAATTTAAAAGGAATCACTCCATGCAGTAGTGAGGTTGTGGAAGTCACTGCCTGAATCTTTAATGGTTCAGTATGCTCTGGGTAAATAAATATTTATTGGTGTCTGCCCTGAAATTGCCATCTGCGACTGCAAACCTCTATCGTTTTGTTCTGTTGGTTTGGTGCATCCGAAAGCATTGTTCTGAATTTACTTTATCAATCCTATTATTATCTTATATACCTCTTAAAGGTCCTCTCTGAGACTTCTCTTTTCAGCATGGAAGAGTCCTTACTTAATCATTGCTCATAGCTTATTCCTCTAACGCTGGAAATCACAGGATGGTTCTCAGTATAGACACCTGATCCATATCACTCTTATTTAGACCTGGCTTCCCTCACAATTATTCTCTTTTCTTTCAGGCAATTTTGAAACCATGTTCATGTCTTGCCATTGATACTTTGTGACATCAACTGTGAAAGAGTCTTTCATGTGTTATTTTGTCAAGTGCCATTGACAAATTGGATGAACATCTCAAAGTGCTTCACAGACCAACTGTCCTTTCAACTTCTAAAAAGATTGCTTTAACATATCTATCTCACCGCCTAAAGACCCAGAATCCTTTTAATTTCCAGGAAACTCACAGCCCCTAACCAAATCTTCCAACTTCAATCAGATTGGTTAACATTCTGGTTCTAGAATTAATTCCAATAAAAAAACAGGCAAACAATATTTCATTGTCTTCTTTGCCAAATCAATACTGTTCGTGACCTTCCACCTCAATCGCCAGTTTGAGATTTGACATATCTGGGAGCAGCCACATCTCAGGATACTACAGTTATAAAATCAATGGGAAAAAAAATTACACCACAAATGTTCAAGGTAATGGAACAATCTTTGCTTATTCCACAAGGAGAACAGAAAGTACAAAATGTGAAGTATTTGTAAGTTCAACAATTTTTCATCAAATTCTTATCTTTATTTATAACAATCTTAATAGTAATCCTTGAATTTATTAGAGCGCCTTGTCATGTCATTGTGATGCCTCAAATATTTTGTAAACTGAATCGAATGTATATTATGCAGGTGAAATATCCACAACATTATTTCTACAACATCATCCTTTTCAATTCCTTTGGTTTGCCTCAACAAGTACACAGCAACAAGAGGAATTGTTGGATTCACAAACTAGTAAAATACCATGTGATGCGAAGCCAGCCTTTTGCTCCCCATCCCCACCTACTATTGGTGGAGTGGTTTTCTGACTGTCACCATCAGACCACGAATGATTAAGGTGGGCAAGGTGGAACTGCACCCAGCAAAGAATTAGGATCTTCAAGCGAGGAGACGCATGACAACAATAAAAATGGATATTTTCTTTAGCATTCAACGATTAGGTAAACTGGAAATGTTCACGCTGGTGAAGAGCAGGTTGAGGGGTAATATGATTATGGTCTTTACAATTCTAAAAGGATGTAATATAATAATAACAATAATAATTATTGCATTTGATATAGCGCCTTATCGTGTCTTTGAGACATCTCAAAGCGCTTCACATAATATACTGTAAAGTGAATTGACTGTATACCATGTGGGCGAAACGCGGCAGCCAATTGTGAACAGCAGTGTCCCACAAATAGCTATGAATTCAGTGACCAAATCATTTTTTATTACCCCCGGAAAAGCCATCTGCTACTTGAGTAACGACCGGGTTCCTACTTACTGCTAGGTAAACGTGTGGAGTAAGGAAACTTGCACAACATGTCACCCTGCTGGGAATTAAACCCAGATCTTGTCATTTGCAAGGTGAGTGATCTAACCAATAAGCTACAGGATTCCACAATGTAGACCATGGTAAGCTTATTCTTGTGCTGAACAGTACAACCGGAAGATAGAAATAGGGATGAATTCAGAACAAATCTGAGGAAACATTATTTCAGTGATCAAATAGTAAACATATTGAACAGGCTCCCTGGGGAGATGGTGAAAGCTGAGGGTGTCGATTCTTTCAAGAACAAATTAGATTTTTGTTAGGAAATAATATCTTGGGATACAGTATGTAGCTTGGGACATGACACGTGCAAGCAACAGTCTGGACGCTGGAACCAGATGGACCTTGATCTTCTTTAACCTAGCAAATTGTTAATACTCTAATGTTGATTGTGGCTCCATTACTAACACTCTCACTTCTGGATCAGAAGGTGTCATGACATTGTATCTTTGTCTGGCTTCAGCTTCAGCCCTCTGTAGCCCACTTCAACTAGTGGCTATACATTTTTACTCCAACCAGTACCACTCCTCTCAAACCTTTTACGGTGTGTCTCTTTCTCCAAGGTGTGATCCATAATCCCCAATCGGTTCCGAATGAACATTTTGCAAAACTTGCCTCCAATATAGGAGACACAGTTTAACTGCTTTTGTTTCCACTTAGAATTATTTAATACTGTAGTATACTAAAAAGATAAAGTCCAGGATATAAAAGACTGTGTAAGGAATAAAGTAGAAGCATAACTGAGAATTAAGCTGAATTTTATCATAGGTTTCAACATTGACTTCAGTTTAAAAAATTATATTTTTCAAAAAGTTATTTTTTTGGGTGCTCTCTTTCCTGAGACCTTGTTGACACAGTCTTCCTGTGTTGTCTTGTTTGCTCTCATCAATCAGTGTTTCTGTAGTCCAGTTTGCACTTTGCAAACCCTAGACTTGTTCTGATGGTGCTTTGTTCATTTATTTTCAAGTTATAAACTTCAAAGCTCTATTCAATTCATGCAGGAAGAGAGAATGAACATCAATGCAACATTGTGTTTTGTTTACAGCAATATTTCTGCAAACACATTCATCCCATCACACCTAGGAGTGAATGGAACTTCATACAGCCAATGAAGTAACAACAACAACTTTGATTTATATAGCGCCCTCCACGCCGGACGGTGTCTCAGAGCGCTTCACAGTAGCGGATCCCGGGACCGAGCCAGGGGCAGGGGCAGGAAGGTGACCGAAAGCTCGGTCGAAGAGAAAGGTCTTCAACTGTGACCTGAAACTGGGAAGAGAGGGGGCGAGGCGAAGCGAGTGAGGAAGGGAGTTCCAGAGCCTCGGGGCGTAGTGGCTAAAGGCACGGCCGCCGAGGGTGGAGCGGAGGACTCGGGGGACATGGAGGAGGCCAGACCCAGAGGAGCGAAGGCAGCGGATGCTGGGTTGGGGGGAGAGGAGATCAGAGAGATAGGGTGGTGCAGAGGAGTGGAGGGATTTGAAAACAAGGGTGAGGATCTTGAAATCGATCCTCTCTGGGATAGGGAGCCAGTGAAGTCTGGCAAGGATTGGGGTAATGGGGGAGCGAAGCTTAGAGCGGGTGAGTATGCGGGCGGCAGAGTTTTGGATAAACTGGATTTTGTGGATTGTGGTGGAGGGGAGACCGGCGAGGAGGGCGTTGCAATAGTCCAGCCGAGAGGTGACAAAGGTGTGGACCAAGGTTTCGGCGGCTTTTAAGGTGAGGTATTGCCGGAGACTGGCGATCTGTCGGAGATGGTAGAAGGCAGTGCTGGTGACACACCGGATGTGGGGGAGGAAGGACAGTTGGGGGTCGATTCTGATGCCAAGGTTGCGCACAGTTTCGGAGAGTTTTTGGGGCAGGCTGGGAAGGTGGAGGACGTGAGAGCCGTGCGAATGGAGACGTTGATGAGAACCAAGGAGTATGGCCTCCGTCTTGTCAACATTCAGCTGCAAGAAATTTGTGCTCATCCAGCCCCTGATGTCTGAAAGGCAGGCTGACAGAACATCGGGGGACTGGGGGTCACAAAGTGAAGTGGAGAGATAGATTTGGGTGTCATCCGCGTACATGTGGAAGTGTGCCCTATGTCTGCGGATCACATCCCCAAGAGGAAGCGTATAGATGAGGAAAAGGAGGGGGCCAATGATGGATCCCTGGAGTACTCCGCAGGTAACTGGGTGAGTGCGGGAAGAAAAACCGTTTGTGGAAATGTACTGCTGGCGGTTTGTGAGGTAAATAAGTAAATAGGTCTCACAAAAATCGACTTGTCTTTGTCCTTCCAGTTTTCTTCAATGTAGGAACTTTTAAAATTGTCACATAAAGTTTCCAATTGCTTGCTAGGAATTGTGCTCATAATCTGGGTTCACAAACCAGTATAATACTGGAGGAGCACTCCACAGTTATAAGACAGTGCTGTCTTTTAAATGAGGCCAGAAATTAGGTCCCTAACTTTGGTTAGGTAGACATTATAGTTACCATGAAACTATTTGAAATGAGAAGGTAAGCAAATTCCAATGTGCTGGTCAAGAAATTATTTGATCATTGGCTTCATAGCTGTTTGTTGGATCTTTGCTTATGCAAAATGAGTTGCTATCCTCATTGGGGTAATTGGTCATTGGTAAAGATGAATTGGCTTTGAGATGACATGTTTGACAACGGAATATCGGAATCGAGCCCGAAACTCCAGTGAAACTCTGTGGTGGTTTTGGTACGGTAGTCTGGGTCCTATGCTGGGTCCTAGGCAGTTCTGCAATACTCCAGGGCACTGCTGATTACAGCACAGGTGGCTGGATCATCAGCAGGACTTGGAAAGGTGAACCAGTCACTGGGTGCAGGGAATCCTCTCAGTCAGGTCCTGTTAACCATGTAAGCCAAAGCCCTAACTAGACAAGCAGTGGGAAAGTTTACCAGATTATTACTTATGGAAGCTATGAGGTTTTAGCTGGTTAGACTCCAGCAGTACCCTAACGCTCACTCTGGGGTCCCCAAGGCTTTGCTCTTGCCAACCTGCTTCTAATAATTTCTGGAATTAGGTAAGCAGGGTGCATCCCTCCAGGGAGAAAGTGAGCATTGTATCCCAACAATTTATCTCTGGAATTTCCATGTGTAGGTGGGATGCATGGAATTCTCAGTTTGGTTTGGATACTCTTAAGCACCATCGTGGGTTTCCGCATGTGTCAGACACCTGGTTTACTGAAATAAAACACTAAAATGAGTTGCCTGTAAATAACAAACCACCCTTGACAGTATTTTGAGATGTTTCATCGGAACCCAAGAAAACAGAAACAGGAAGGGATCATCCAGCCCATCGAGCCTGTTCTGTTAGTTTATTGAATCTTGGCATATATTTTTATTCTCCCTTCCACCCCACCTCTCCAACCTGCTGTCCCCCTATGAACCTCCCCGCCTCCTCCGTTCAGCGGCTCCGGCCTGCTCCATGTCCCCTGCCTGACCCGCCCTACCAACGACAGATGGGCTTTCAGCTTCTCTGCCCCCACACTCTGGAAATCCATCCCACAGTCCCTTCACTTCTCTCCCTCCCTCAAGGCCGGTCTGAAGACCCTCCTCTTTGACCGTGCCTTCTGATGCCCTCCCAATTCTCTCCCTCCCCTCCTAATTCTCTCCCTTCCCCCCTCCCCCCCACTCTGCCTCTCTCCCTTGCTCGGGTCCCGACCTGACTGTTCAGCACCATGGGATGTCCTCCCGACGTAAAAGCACTCTATCAATGTAATTTTGTTGTTGTTGTTGCTGTTGTTGTCTCCAGTGTGGACACTCTGGACTGAGTAGCCTTCCTCTGTGTTCCCCCCAAGTCTCTGTCTATCCAATCTCTTAAACATCTCCACAGCTTTCTGGGGTAAAGCATTCCATATCTTTACAATGCTTTGAGTGAAGAAATATTTCCTGGCCTCAGCTCTAACCATCTTTATTTGGGTTTCAAAGCTATGCCTCCTTGTAATGGATACCTTTTCTAGAGTCATTGACTATTTAACTTATCAATTTGTTTCATTATTTTAAATAACTCAATCAAATTGGAATGACAACGTGCTATAAAAATGCTAGTTTTTCTATTTGGGATTTTAGGAATTGTTTATTCATAGTCTTATTTAAAGCATCCAGTCATAATATTATACCTTTAGCTACAATTCAGTGCAGGAGGCAAGAATACCTATTGCGATAAACTAAAAACAGAACATGAGAAAAGATACTAAGTGAAGGGAAAGAAAATAAATGTGCTCTCCTTCACCACTGTTTGGAGAATTGGGCCCAAAAAAGGTTTATGAGTGTTCATGTCCTTTTGGATACGCCAGGGAGGACCAGGAAATGAAGCTTATTTTGTAAAGTACCCTATCAAGTTACAAAGCCTGTGTCAGACCCAGCGTTATTTATTTACTTGAAAATATTTAAGTAGAGAGGCAAGGAAATAGCGCAATCATTGAAATTGGAGCTCTGAAAAATACAAGATTTTCCAGGAGAAATATTGACACAGACATAGGTAACCCTCACTGCCCTCAGCACCCCCATTCCCCACTTGCACTCTTTGCAATTAGAGTTGGCGTGTAAATCTTCATCAGGAATGCTGACATCTCCTCCCAAACTGCTCTAGCCCCTTACTTACTGCAGAACTGCCCTAGTAAGCAATATTTACAGATTCCCAAAAGGCTTGGAAATATTGCTTAATGTGGCAGTGCTGTGGTAAATATGGACAAGAGTCACATGGACCAGAAACAACAACAGCAATTTACATTTACATAATGCCTTTCCCCCGGGAGGATTCTCAAAGACCTTCACATAGCTGCTAGGAGGAGAGGGAGAGGGGGGAGGTGACAAAAGCATGCTTGAAAAGGTAAGGCAAGGTCTCAGGTTTTATGAGATCCCTTTGCTCAGCCAACTCAGACCTATTGAACGTCCCTTGATCCTTCGGCTCCAGTGGTCGTACTTTTAGCCATTGTGCCTAAACCTCCAGAACTCCCTGCCTCAATCCCTCTGCCTTGCCCTTTCTTTGCCAATCTTCAGATCGCACTTGGAAACCTTCCTCTTTTACTGTGCCCGAGTCACTTCACCTTTTTCCCCCAACAGAGGGTCAGACTATTCCATTGTTTAGTGTTCCTGCTTCAATAGTCTACCCTGTTTGAAGTGCGCTGTATAAATGCAAGTTATTGTTGTTAATCACCAATCTATTTGGAATTAGTCACTCTCGTCTGTACAGATCGTTAATTGTCCTTTACATTCCGAGCCTACAATACGGAAAAAATTAGTCAGGGTTTGTTCCTAACTCACGATCTTCGGACTCTCTCCCGCTTTTTGTTTCCATCCCTCCCCCTTCCCCCCAGGGCTAAAAAATGTGAGTGTGTAGATGTCAGTTGAGGACAGGATCAAGTTTGGCTATGATGCCCCCCAGATGCTGAACAGACTTCCAATGCTTATACAGGGTGACCAAAAAGCCGGGCAGTTCTAGATAATAGGGTAGTTATCATGACTTTTTGATCACCCTGTTTGGTTACTGGGACATTGTTGTGGCGGACGTTTTGTATCTGTGCAGGGAGAAAAATGGCAAAGTATTCTTACAGCATTCCAGCTGCTACGTGTCAGTGGCAGCATGTAACACTTCATGCTGAATAAAATGCAGGCTAAGCAAGGGTAGCAAAAATGTAATGGCTGTTCCTTCGTGTACATCACTACTGTAGTAAAATGCACCGAGTCTAACATTAATAATAATCCAGAACACATAGCTATTTTTGGTATTCCTCATGGATCTCTAAGGGAAATCCTCACAGTTATTGTGTGGGTAGAGGACCAGATCTCATTTGGTCTCCATAAAATGCTTCATCCAGAGATATAAATTATTCAAGAGTGAAAGCTATAATCTTTCATTCCCAGGGATTTGGATAAAAACTGAATAGCGTTGGTCGCTGATATCATCCTGCCATCTAGTGGACATATTGCTAATGTCATTACCTGCCTCAAGGTTGTAGCTTTAGAAAAGGTTACAAAAAGTTGACAAGTTTGAGCAAAGAAGGTTCTTTGGCCTATCTAATTTCGTCATTCCAGAACATCCTCTCCATGATTTTGTTTATTGCTAACATATTCACTCCACTTTTCATTATTATTATTCACCCCTGTGCCAATAATAATAATCTTTTCATTTGATACAGCACCTTAACATGTCTTTGAGAATATATAGAATATACTGCAAAGTGAATTGACTGGATATTTTTGTGGGAAAAACAATGATAGTCTCTGGATCTATATAGATGCACGTTACTGTATTATTCTTTCCACTTTTTTCAGAATACTCTATCAGAATATACAACCACAACAAATTACATTTCTATACAGTAGTGCCTTTCACATCGGGAGGATGTCCCAAGGCACTGCTCAGTCAGGGATTTGGCCCCGAGCTGGCGATTGGGATAATTACTCTGACAGAATATACCTATTACTTTTCCAAAATATATCTATTCAGCCAGGATATACCACAATGCACCCATTCTGCCAATATAACCTCCTTAGTTTATTCATTTTGGGACTGAATATTATTCCCAGTTAGTAAAATGAAAATTTTCTTCCACCTAACAGTTTCAGATTAAAATGTTCTGTAAAAGTGTTGAAAATAGAAGCAGACTTTACTTTGTAAACATTAGTTACTTCAATGTTTCCAAAAACCCTGGTAATTCAAGAAACCACAGCTTTTTGAAATGAAAACCACTAAACTACCAAGGTTACTGCTAATGTGATCTATTAAAAAGAAGAGGAAGGAAGATCAGGCTGAGATTTATTGGACATTTATTGCCACCATATTAATTCAGGACCACACAAAATTCTGTAATATTTCCCTGTCAATCGATTCCACCAGGCCTCCATCTTTTGGAACCAATGCTCACATATTCGGTGCTGTACTGTAACCAAAGCAGAATTACTGAGAACACTCAGCAGATCAGACAGCATCGATGGAGAAAGGAAAAGTGTGTCAACGTTTCAAGTCCACGACCCTTCGTCAGAATTGGGGCATGTTGGGAGGGAGAGGTTTTAAAGGATTAACAGAGAGCGGGAAGGCAGGGCAAGGAAGACAAAGGAGAAAATGGGGTGGAGGGTAGGAGATGTTGGGTTAAAGCGGTGTTAACATTGTGAAACAAAAGGGGAAATTGCAACAAAACTGGAGAGAAGAGGTGTTAATAACTTTAAAACAAAGATGGGTGAAATTGCCAAAGAACAGACAGATCAGATGGTTGCAGAAGAGGGGGGAAGGTGAGCTATTATGGCCTGAAATTTTTGAAATCAATATTAAGGCCAAATTACTGTAAGGTCCCTAGTAGATGGATAAGGTGCTGTTCCTCGAGCTTGCGCTGCAGCTCATTGGAACAGTGTAGGAGACCATAGATGGAGAGGTCAGACTGTGAGTGGGAAGGAGAGTTGAAATGGCTAAGCTGTGTTGTCCAAAAAGGAAGTACTTGGATGTTCCTGATCCTCCCAGCCACCCGAGGAGGGCTCAAACCTGCACTGTCTGAAGTTGAATGACAACTAGTGACTTTCATCTGGTGGGTGGAGGGGATGGAGGTGTTGGTGTAGACTGAGCAGAACAGCTTGGAGCTGAACCGGTTATATGGTGATGTATTTGGCAACGGAATGTCAGAATCGAGTTCTCCTTCTGTGAAGGTCTTGGTTCCTGAGCCAGGCTGGTGCATAGTATTCCAAGGCACAGCTGATGAAACTTCAGCTAGGCTGATTCATTGGAAAGACTTGGAAAAACAGACCAACCACTGGGGAAAGGGCTCTTCCCACTCAGTTCCCACTGTGCAAAAGTCCTAACAGCTAGATGAAAACCCTAACAGATATCATGGTCCTAGATGGACTAGCAGTAGGAAAACTTGGCAGACAGTGCTTCCCAATGCCAAACTCTGTGGTTTTAGCTGGTTGGATTCCAGCAGTATACTACAACAGACACTCTGGTGTGCCCAAGTGTTGGTTCTTGCTAACCTGCAGCTAATGCTGTACTTGGAACTGACTCCTTGGCAGTCCTAATACCTGGAGTCCTAATACCTGGAACTGAGTCCTTGGAACATCCTCCCGACTTGAAAGGCGCTCTATAAATGTAATTTTGTTGTTGTTGTTGTACTTTCTGGAATTAAATAAGCAGGTTGAGACCGTCCCTCCAGGGAGAGAGTGTGAATTCCAATCCAATAAATACATCTGGAATTTATAAATGGGATACATAGAAATCTCAGTTTGGTTTGGATACTCTTAAGGATGGTTTCTGCAAGTGTCAGACTCTGGCTGACCAAAAGAACTCACTCCTGTAACAGAAGCTAGAACCTAGCTCCTTCTTAACAGAAACATCCAACCTGTCAGAAAATCCTGGAACTGAGTTTGTTCTAAATACATCCCCCTCCATGCCATCTACCATCAACTGTTCCACAGATCTTATACTAATGTTTGTGTATTGGAGCTTGAATACATATTCTGGATAAAATTCTAGATTTGGCCATGTATTCACGTGGCTTCCAGTTTTATCATAAGTTAAGGTCAAAGGCCTTCCTAAAGTTGATGAATGCAACATAGATAGATTTCCCCTTAGCCTTACGATGTTCTGCATTCTAATACAAAGCCACAAACTGTCCCACACATTCCTCACAAGAATAGAAGTCAATCTGTTCCTTCTTAATCAAACAACCGGCCTCCAATGCATGTGATATACGTGCATTAGCTACCCAAAATATTACCTTAAAAGCCAGTGAAATCAGTGAGACCCCTCTATAGTTCTCTTTCTCACTAGGATCACCTTTCTTGTGGATAGACACCACAATTGCACTGTGGAACACTGATAGGGTGCACACCTCAGAGAGAGTCCGGTTGACCAGTGCAAGGAGGGCAGCTATAAAATAATCCCCTTAACCTCCAACCTGGCTTGGATCTGTAATATCTTCACTGCTGTCTGTTTCTCCTCCCCCCCGAGCAGCTTTCAGGAACTCAGCATTAATGTTGTCTGTACCTGTTGCTTTACCATTAGCACAGCAGTCTGCAATCCAAACCTCTAGACAATAATAAGCCAAATGACAGAGTCTATAATCTTTAGATTCTTTTGGTGGGAGATGACAATTTTCATGGTTCTGCAGATGAGCGATCTCATCTTTCCACTGTCTTACTCACTCGGTCTCAGCATCAAAGACTTCCACATCAGGCATAGTGCAAATTAATGTGTGGGATGTCAGTTTGTGCCTGTAGTTGGCCACAGAGCAATTTGCTGAACCGTGCTATGCTGCTCAAACAGAGGCAACACTCTGTGGAAGAGAAAGCAATAACCAAGCCAATTATTCCAGGTCATCTAAGACACCTCCCAGGTCAGCTAAAAATATTTTTGCTTACAAGTTGTACAGTCAATAACATTTGCAGTATATTCAGGGAAGCAATTTGAAACATCTCAATGATATGATAAGGCGGTATATCAAATAAAAATATTATAATAATTATGATCACAGGACTGGGAGCAAGACTCCAGTTAATGTTCTAATATAGAGAAGGTGTGTGCAATATGGGAGAGCCTGCAGAAGGAAGAAAATAATTACTTTTTCAAACAAGGCAACAACTTTTAAACGAGAGGTAGACGTTTATTTGGGGAGGATGGATTTGCGCGGTTATGGGGAGAGAGCTGGGGAGTGGGATTGAGTCGCTCATTTCAAAGAGCCGGCACAGACCCGATGGGCTGAATGGCCTCCTTTTGTGCCATAAGATTCCATGATTCTAAGAATATGTCTTTGTTCTACGCTACCCCAACAACTCAATTTAACCCTTACCTCAAAAAAAAACTTTACAGGCCTGTCCATTTCCCTCACCATTCAGTCCTATAGTCTTTCTGAATGAGGTTTACAATTCTGATTGCATTATTGGTTATGGGTCTTCTGGTGCTTCTTACATTAATGTTAGTTTTTTAAATTAATGTAATGTTTGCTAGTATTGAGCACAGGAATGACCATCACAGCTCTTTCATTTGTGTTCTTACTCTTGCATACCCTTGCATGGGCGTGGATCTGTACCCACTTTGAAATTGGTCAAAGTTTCCAAATCCACGCACAGCATAATAATAATCCTTGCAATTGATAATAACAATCCTTGCATTTGATATAGCGCTTTTCACGTCTTCTAGATGTCTCAAAGCGCTTCACAGAATGTACTGTAAAGTGAATTGACTGTATATTTTTGTGGGTGAAAAAATGCGGCAGCCAATTGTGCAAAGCAGTGTCCCACAAACAGCCATGGATTGAAGTGACCAAATTATTATTATTTTACTAGTAGCATCTGAATGATTTACTAAATGAAAACATGCAAAATGATAAATTACTCCACAAGCAATTTGGGCTGATTTGAGGCAAGATTTTAAACGCTCATTCTTGGCCATTATAGTAATTTTGGATTATCTTGTACTGAGATTTACAATGCTCAAACTATAAATTAGATCAGTTTTGCTAAAACTTCACAGATCCCACAATCCATTTTCAAAATACACAGGCGTTCTGCAGCTGTGTTTTGCCTTCAAAGAAATGCATAGCCGATAGACCATCAATTTAGGATTGGGTTTAAAATGAACCCAGAGATTGCAGAGATGAAAAGGACAGTGAACTAAACCATCCATCCTTCAAATTTTTATCTCCTTGAAGAAATATTATATTGTAGGAGGAATAATGCTTTCAAAAATAGCATTTTCACTATTATGTTTGCGAAATGTAGTTTTTATTAAATGATATGAAACATTACAAAGTAGCATGCTACACCCCAGCAGTGACATAACAATTCATATAATGTACGGCCCACAAATTTACCTTCAATTGCATCAGTCACGAGAACTCTCTCTCACTCTCTAAGAACTCTCTCTAAATAATCTTTGGAGAACTCTCTAAATAAGAACATCTGAATCAACACCCTTCAGGTTTTTCTATGCCTATCAAGAGTGGATTGTTAATCCTTAATCCTTCACTAGCTGCTATTGCACTAAATTATTTAAAGGGAGGTAACATGGAAATAATTGGATGGAGTGCTTTGAAAGGTATGAGGGTGTATCTTGAAAACAGATACAGGGCATTATGTTGAGAGATAGACAGAGATATCAACAACTGTACAGAAAATAAAACAATGTCAAGCAGAGAGTTACACACACTTGTCTGAAACTAAATTGAACACTTCCCTGAGGCTGAGAGATAATATGAATTTGTATTGTATTCATTAGCTCCTGTAGCTCATTGGTTGGAGCACTTGCCTTACAAGTGTGAGACCTGTGTTCGAATCCAGGCAGATCAGGGCAAAACCTTGGGCAAGTTTCCTTTCTCCACATGCCTAATACTAATTCCTCAAATTTTTTTTTTTGTAATTCTCTATCCGTGACTATTTGTGGGACACTGCTGTGCGCAATTAGCAGTATATTCTGTGAAGCGCTTTGAGACGTTGATAAGATATGAAAACACTATATCAAATGCAAGGATTATTATTATTAAATTCAGTTTGTGTACATCAGTGATAAGAAAATAATTCCAACTGTAAATTATCTAATTGGATATGGTCATTTCTTGAGCATCGACATCTATGGCAAAAACAGATTAGACCATTGAATGTGGTCAATATCTCCTTTTGTGAGGGTAATCATAAATTAACAGCAAAACATTTTTTTTCTGAGTTATGCAGTCAGCCTCACTTCATTACATCTTACCGGTGAACATGATGGAACCTTCATATATAGTACCTGATGCCCACTAAGGATATTGCCACAAACAGATGGCACTGAGCAAAGGGGAATTAAAACATATTATAGTCTGTGCACCAGATAGACAAGGCTTACCACATAGGCAGGATATTAGGTTATTCTCAGTTGATCTTTCAGCTCTCCAAGGCAAACATCCAAATGGACTTCCAGGAATTAATTGAACAAAATTGCTGCACCTCCATTTCCTACCAGTCTCTGGAGGCATTCAGGCTTGTGTGTTTCATGCATCATCAAATGTCAGTGTGTGTCACTATGACAGTCCAGCAAAACCAGCAGTAAAATAAAATTAAGAATGGTTTGCTGGATATGAAGCTAATATTTTGGTTTATTCTTGAAATTTTCTATTACAGTCACATAAGGCCAGTCTGGTTTAAAGATGAAGCAAAGGAATGTCTCTCTCTCTCCCACAATATGTTGAGCTCAGTAGATCAAACATAAATTTTAGACTTAAAAGATTTGGTTGTGGCAGGATTGTGCTCCATCCTAATTGTGATTATGAACAAGTCATGGGATTGTTTACAGCTGATTCCCCTTTGGAGAAAATATAATTTTCCAACATATTTCCTTTTGATGCAAATTGCTCTAATCGGGAATTCAATTTTCCATTGTAAACAAAGCAATCCCACAGTTTGGCATGCCCTGAATAAATGCCCTGGTTTCACTTGCTTTGAACTAGAATGACCTGCAAACCACAACACATGGTTTCTTTTTAAAACATAGAAGCCAAAAAAAATACTGAATTGTTTTGTAGATGACCACCATTAGATGGTCCTAACGATAATCTATTCTCACCTTTTGCAAGGGTTATTATCACCATTATTATTGGTCTAAACCTGCTGTAAGATGTCTCTTGAAGTCAGAAGCTGTGTTAAATGATTATTCCTTCTCCAAGAAAATGAGTGATTGTTAAGAAATACAAGAGTGGCATGTCCTGACTTTTGCAATACCATTTATCAGAGGGTTCGTGGGTGGATTTGCAGAGAGCAGGGACAGAATATCTGCGAGTATGTCCGCCAACACGAAACAGGCTAATGCTTGCTGAGAGCAAGGAGCTGCCAGATTAGGAGGAGTGAAGGAGGTCACAGGATAGGGTCAGGCAAGACAATGGAGTAATGTAAAAGTGAGAATGAGAATCTCAAACTCCTAGAGAAGCCATGTGAGGATGAGGTGATAGGCTCACGGAACTGATGAAGGAAAGATATAAGTGGCAGAGTTGGATAGTCTGCAGTTTTGTGGAAAAAAGAATTGTGGAGGAAGTCCAGCGAGCAGAGCATTCAGTTAGGCATAAATTAGTGTGAAGAATACAGAGTATTATTTACACCCTGTTCTCATTGGTTTCAGTAAAAAACATTTAACCGCAATAAGCATTAAGTAATCATAGAATCGCAGAAATTTACAGCACAGAAGTGGTCAATAGTGAACTAAGTTAGTGGAACAAACAGGTTCTAGACTGGCTCATATTTCATTTTGATTTCTCCCTGGTTTCTATGGCATTAGTACAAGATGAGTTAAATTCAGCTTGACCTAATGTTATTAGAATGGGCAGTCTGCAGTGGATGTGAGGAGTAGATTTGGAAAACATTTTGGTACCGACATCATCTTGATGAAATTATTTCCAGAATGCACAATGGATGCTATCTGCAGCTTTGGACTGTGCTGCAAATTTCATGCAGCCTGTAGTCGATAGTTATAAGCTCGTAAACCTGGAGGATACTGGTTAACAAGCCAAGAACATCTTATGTCATTCCAACTGTATACCAATGTACCAAAAGTTCAGTATGTCCATGGGTCATCTATAGAGCTCTATAATGTATTGGAAGAATACCTGGTTTCGGGAATGCCAAAAGGCCTCCTTTACCAAATTTATGATCCTCCAGCTACACTTGATGTGGTTTTGTTGTGGATGCCCAGGAAGATGCCAGACAACACCGAGTATTGTATGGCCAGTCATGACGGTGGGTCCCTAGGGACGAACCGAGAGAGTGTCCATTTCATTTTGTTCCAACGGAAACAAACATTAAGCATTAGTACAGTTGAATTTCAGATCCATACAAGCTCTATAGAGAGATTTCATTGCGATATCTGCAGCCGATTTGCTGTCTGTGTCAGCTAGTTCCCGTACTGGATTATTTGGTCACAACAACAGCAAAATGATATTTATAGAGTGTTTTTCACATTGGGAGGACGTCCCAAGGCACTGAACAGTCAGGTCGGGACCCGAGCAAGGGTAAAGGGCAGGTTAGGGGGGAGTGGTGGGAGAGAGTTAGGAGGGGAGGGAGAGAATGGGGAGGGCAACAGAAGGCACGATTAAAGAGGAGGGTCTTGAGACCAGCCTTGAAGGAGGCAATGGAAGAAGCAAGGCGAAGAGACTGTGGGATGGAGTTCCAGAGTATGGCGGCAGAGAGGCTGAAAGCCCGTCTGCCGATTGTAGGGGGGGGGGTCGAGTGGGGGACATGGAGCAGGCTGAATGGCGGGGAGGTTTATAGGGGGACAGCAATGATAGCAATGTCACCAATGATATGATTTCCTGTTTTGTTACTCATGCCTTGTGAATATGGTCCACAGTGCAGCATGGATTATAACCAAATTCATGCCGGAACACAGCACGTCATAACAGTACTCTACTCAACTGTAAAACAGAACATGATCCTATTGGAATGAGAAAGATTATACTGTTGAGTTATATTTTTGTTTTGAATAAATTTCAGTTCTGGAAATGAATGTGTAGGTCTAGTGAAGATATTGCAAAACCAAACTGTTTGTCTTAACATGTATCGTATTAGATTCAATTCTACTTATTGATAAAGAATGAATGATTGTTACTATGATTCAAGCTGCAATCTATTTTCATTATTCAACAACAGTTCCTCCTGTGAACCTGACAACAACAACAAAATTACACTTGTATAGCACCTTTCACGTCAGGAGAACGTCCCAAGGCGCTGGACAGTTAGTGCTTCAGACCCGAGCTGAGGACGGGACGGTGGGGGAGAGGGAAGTGGGGATTAGGAGTTGCCTATGGGCCTATCGAAGAGAGAGTCTTGAGACGAGACTTGAAGGAGGCCAGAGAGGGGGCGAGGAGGAGGGTCTGTGGGATGGAGTTCCAGAGGTTGGGGGCAGAGTTGCTGAAGGCTCGCCCGCCAATGGTGGAGCGGGTGGGGTGGGGTATGGGGAGCTGACCAGAGAGGGCGGGCAGGTTGATAAGGGGATAGTAGGTCACCGATGCAGGGGTGGGGGGGCAAGGTTCTGGAGGGCTTTAAATGTGAGAACAAGGATCTTGAATTGGATCCTCTGGATGATGGGGAGCCAATGGAGTGGGCGAGGATGGGGGAGATAGGGTTGTGGAGTTTGGAACAGTAGAGGACATGGGCCGCAGAGTTCTGGATTATCTGCAGCCTTTGGAGGGAGGAATTGGGAAGGCTGACCAGCAGGGCATTTGGATAATCGAGCCAGGATGTAACAAAGGCATGGATGAGGGCTTCAGTGGCTTTGGGAGTGAGGTAGAGGCGGAGTCGGGCAATGTTGCAGAGATGGGGAAAGGCAGAGCAAGTTATTGCTTGATTGTGGGGGAGGATAAACAGTTAAGACATCTGGGTTCCTGACTGGCTTGGTGAGGTTGAGTGAGAAACCATGGAGGTTGATGCTACCAGCGCCTGATGTGTAAAGACACTGGTGTGAGCCAATCAGTAGGGCCTCGGTCTTGTTGACATTCAACAGTAGAGAGGTAGCCCTCATCCAGGACTTGATGTCTGACCAACAAATGCTCCAGATAAAATTCATCATTCACTTTATAGCTGTTTGTGGGACATTCTACAGTACAAATTAGCTGCAGTGCTCACCTACAAAATACACTGCTACTGTACTTAACAATAAATTCTGTGAACTGCTTTGAATCATCCCAACAACAAAAACAACAGCAACAAATTGCATTTATATAGCGTCTTGCCATCTTCCATGACAGGAGGATAAGCACTGTGAACCCACAACCTTTTAAATCATGGGCCAGAATGCTACATACCGAATCAGACTGACAATTGATCTGAAACAGCTAAAAAATAGGAATATCACAATCTAGAACACTATATAAAGCACCACAAATTATATAGAAAATGCAGAATACTGCAGATGCTGGAAGTCTGAAACAAAAACAGAAATCGCTGGGAACACTCAGCAGGTGTTGATGTCTCATGTACAGTACTTTACACAGCTGACCGTGAGTCACTATTGGACTATTGGGCAGGGGAGGAAGGAGTTGAGAGCCGGGAGGAAATGTGACCACAAAAGCGGTTGAAAAGGTGGGCCTTAATGCAGGCTTTAAAGGCATAATGATTGTGAAGGAGGGGACAAGACTGAGCGAAACTGGGATGGAGTTCCATGAAGTGGGCAGAATGTCTCAAAGCTTATCTACCGATGATGGGCAAGTCGGGTGGGGCATGAAGCAGGCAATGCTCACTGAGCTGTGGGAGCGGCTGGGAAAGAAGAGTTGTAGGAGGTCAGCTGGGGTTGGGGAGCCAGTGGAGCAGAGTGAGATCCAACAGGATTTGTATTGGGTCAAACCCAATTTATACTGCTTTGATGGCGGTAAATTACTTCTAAAGTCACAGAAATTTATCACAAAACCTGCAGTATAAATCTCCTTTTCAATTGATTCAAACTTTTTATTTGTTTGCATATGAAATCATTCATTTTATTATTTTATAGATTTTATTTTGTGAATATTGTTAGGATTTGTGCTAAGCTAGCCATATGTGGTTCTTGTTTATTCAGCAAAGCAACACTTTGCAGCTCATCAGGAAGCAAGGACAAATAAAAACCTATTGATTGAATTTGTTACTATAAAAATATCATTAAGGCTTGCCAAAAACTGAGATTAGCTGTCATCTAATTTGACTTGGATGTCAAGTTCTTCCTGTAATCGATGTAGATGCGGAAGAAAGGTTTTGATGCCTTTGGATCAATAATAATTTTAAACCAGCAAATGAGCTGTGTAATGACCCCTTTGAGAACCCAGTTGATGGGGAATTTTGTCTGAAAGTGGATCTGAAAGTGATAGAAATAATTACTTAATTTAAATCACTGTGGCCCAAAATTATTTCTAATTCAGTAAATGCTATGTGAACAGACTCTTTCTAAATGCACCTTTGAGCTCAGCAGTGAATTGCCATGAGGTAAAACATGTTTTCCCAAGATTAATTTTGTGTTCTGATGTCTCCACTTCCACCCCATTCCCAGGTGAGTCCTTCTAATCCTTCCATGAGACAGTGCACATTCTATTCCAGACGCAGGGAAATTTCCAAAGAATGGCACTCTCACTCTGGTTGGGAACCTGTTCAGTATGATGACACATAGGTTTCAGCTCCTCATCAACTCTCCCACCAGCCCTATATAAGCTGATGGTAATTTCTGTCTGAAAGAGCTACTGCCGAGTTTACCTATATCTGCAAGCAGCCTCAGTACAACTCATAGTTCAGTTTTTCAATGCTTGGTACAAGTGGACTTTCCTTCAAACCATGGAGCCCTGTAACTCAGTGGTGTGGAGTCCTGTAGCTCAGGGGTTAGAGCACTCGCCTTACAAACAAGAGACCTGGGTTCAATTCCAGGCAGGGTGAAACTTTGGACAAGTTTCCTTACACCACATGCCTAATAATAAACCCTCCAAAAAAAAAAAAAAAATTGGTCATTTCAATCCACAACTGTTTGTGGGACACTGCTGTGTGTAATTGGCTGCTGCGTTCCGCCCACAAATATACAGTCAATTCTCTTTACAGTCTATTCTGTGAAGTATTTTGAGAGTCTAGAAGATGTGAAAAGCGCTATATCAAATGCAAGGATTATTATTATTATTAACGGGATGAATTTCTGATCGCATCATACACTCTTGAGAAGATGTATAACAGAGACAACCACTGTGTGTGGGGGAATGGGGGTTGAATATTACCAGTGATTGTGAGATACACTCATACCTCCTAGAAAACAATATTGCAAAAACTGGCCATCTAGCTACAGCCTCTCGGTTTGACTAAAACCTGGTTAGAATATGAGATGACTTTTCTACTGATTGTAGAAAAGCACCCACTCAGAAGACTTAAGTAAGTTTCTGGTAACCATAAGCTCTCTAAAGATTTTGTAAACAATACAAGAGAGCAATTGCTTGATGGATTTTGTCAGACAGTCCTCTCATCAATACTTCACAATGATTTATTATCTGCCCTGTTGCTCTCAAGTGAATAACAATTTGAAATGTAATCATGCCCTCCATGCAGGGTGATGTCTCGCAGCACTGAACAACAGCCTGTTTTGACACCAAACCGGACACATTTAAAACTCACTTCTCTTTCATGTGCTAATTGACCTGCCATGAACTTTCAGCATTTTATGTGTTTATTTGGCAAACTTTGTGCATTGACGTTTTATTTTGTCACATTCCTGCCACGAGATGGCTCCTAGACCCAGATTTATTTATTACAGTGAACGAACATAGTCACTGGATGCAGCTGTGTTAGGAACATCCATATGGTTTGCCCTGGAATGAACTCTGGATCTGAGCCTTCTTTGTATTGTTCATTGAATGAAAAGTAAATAAAACACATTTTTTTCAAAACAAGAACATTTATCCCAATCTCTCCCTGACCTTTCAACTTCTGAACTGGACAACAACAACCTTTATACAGCGCCCTTCATGCAGGGTAGCTTCCTGGAGCGCTTGATAGTAGTGGAGTCTGACATTGCCAGGAGGAGAGGGAGGGGGGAGGTGACTGGAAGCACAATCTAAATCTTTAGGCGGGATTTGAAAGTGGGGAAGGAGAGGCAAGTCAAAGGGATTGAGTTTGGGAGTTCCAGAGCTTGAGGGGGTAATGGCTGACTGCACAACCAATAATGGTGGAGAGGAGGGGGCGAAAGATGAACAGGAGGCCGGAGCCAGCCAAGCGGAGGCAGCTGGTGGAGGAGTGGAGTGGGTAAGAAAATCAGATAGGTAGGGAGGTGCAAGGACACGAAGGGCATGAAGGCACTGAACTATTCAAAGAAATGCCATTTTTTCCTGAAGTGTTCTGTATGAAAACCAGACAAGAAACAGCTGGGATAGAGGGGCTACAGATACTCTGTTCTTCCTCTCGGTGAAGCAAACCCAACTTGGCTATTTTTGTGAAGACATATTTGCAACACTCCCACAACACTATCCGTGTGAAGGGCTGTATCTAAATGAAAGTTGTTGTTGTTTTGCCTGTCAGTGGGGAATTCTCTACCAACCTGCCGAACACCTCCATTTAGCAGGCTCTGGCCTGCTCCGTGTTTCCCATCGGTGACCAGGCTTTCAGCCTCTCTGCCCCATACTCTGGAACTCCATCCCTTCACCTCACTCCCTCCATTGCCTTCTTCAAGGCTGGTCTCAAGATCCTCCTTTTCAATCATGCCTTCCTCCACTCTCCCACCTCTCTCCTGTCCGACCCCTGACTGTTCAACATCTTGGGATGTCCTCCCAATGTGAAAGGCGCTCTCTAAATGAAACTCTGTTGTTGTTGTGTACTAAATATTGGAATTCAAGAGGAAAATATCACACTTTCAGTGCTTCAATTTATTTGAATCACTGAATGATGTCCAAGTACTATAATTCAAAAGTTATATTCCGCACACATTGACAGCCACAAACCAGAGATAGTATCAGTTTAATCAGATTGGAATGTACGCTCAGATGAAAGAATGGTTCGGTGCAGTGAGCTGGGTCTAAAGATTGATGGAATGAGGAGGAAAGGTTTGTGTTCACAATATTTCCTAAATTCAATTCCAAAGCTAGATACTTCATAGTTTATGTTCATGTTCACACCAGATGTTTGCCCACAGAAAAGGAAAAGTGTCTGCAAAGTGGTTACTGGGTTTGGTTGGGCTGCAACTAATGTGCATCAGGGACTAATTTGCAGTATTTTTTTCAACCAGAATTTTTTCATAAAGCAATCAGCACCATAAATATGTCACCCCGTCCTGTGCAACCCTGCTCTGGAAGTGGATTGCATTGGAATGGATTTGAAATGGATTGATAGGAATTCTAACGGGATTCCTCAGAAATCATAACAAGAAATACCACAAAGTCAGCTTTAAAATCTTAAGATATATGTACGTGGAATAATTAGCTAACTAATGAATTAGTTAATTCATAGTGCAAGTAATTTGATTATCTGAAAAGCCTAGAAAAAAAACACCTAACATCTGTGAGTCCAATCACCATTACATATTAAACCCCAAAGCACAATAAAATTAAAGTATTTATAAAGTAATTAAAATACTACATTGTGTGTGCTTGTGAAGATTTATTTTCCCATGAAACAAATGGGGAGCAATTCTAAATCAATGCTATTTACACACAAGTCCAACACTTTTTTAGTTCACTCTGCTTTCAAATTTTGTTTCACTTTCTCCAACAGAACATCTGCAAAATTGACCACTGACCAAAATTGGCCAGATAAAAATCAGTTCTTAATCTTAAATTGAAAACAATGCAGTCTTACTACTATTTGGTTCAGATATGTGGGCAGCGGATCTCAGATTGTTTGTAACTATAACATTAGCTTGGCAGCTAATGCTTGTTACAGTATTTTCTGCCCGTCAATAAATGTCCTGACATAAGACGCACACACTTAATCCCTTGATAAGCAAACATTACACTGGTCGGTACATGTAATAGCAAATAGAGAATCAGAGCCAAAATGTTGCTGCAACAACAACAAAATTACGTTTATAGAGCGCCTTTCACGTTGGGAGGACATCCCAAGTTGCTGAATAGTCAGAGTTCAGGACACGAGCATGGGGGAGGGGCGGGTAGGGATGAGGGGAGGCAGAGAGGTGGGAGGACAGCTGAAGCCCGGTCAAAAAGGAGGGTCTTGAGACCAGCCTTGAAGGAGACAAGAGAGGAAGTGAGGTGAAGGCATTGTGGGATTGAGTTTCAGAGTATGGGGTCAGAGAAGCTGAAAGCCCGGCCACCGATGGTAGGACGGGTTAGGCGGGAGATATGGAGCAGACTGGAGCCCGCTGAATGGAGGGAGCGGGCAGGTTGGTAGAGAGTCAGAAGGTCGGAGAGGTAGGAGGGGGCAAGGCCATCGACGGATCTTGAATTTTATCCTCTGGGGTTGGGGAGCCAATGGAACTGGGCAAGGGTGGGAGTGATGGGGTCGCGGACCCTGGTGTGGAAGAAAACATGAGTTGTAGAGTTTTGGATGATCTGTAGCTTGTGAATGGAAAAGTTGGGAAGGCTGACAAGGAGGGAGTTTGATGTGATGTGTTGAGTTAAAATTTGAGTTAACCTCGTTTAGGTTGAAACTTGGGGTAACCTCGTTTTGTTAATGCACACGTGTGCAAATTAGAGTTTTTGTTAATAGATTGATAAAGTACAAAGTAAGGAGAAGTCAGATGCGGGTCATAAGAGATGTTGGGGAGTGTGGAAACCACAGACCCCTGATGGTTCAAGATAAAAAGGAGACGTGTGGTCTGTTGTAACACGTTTGTGCAGAAGTGTGTGACCTTGTAGTCGTGAGATAAGTGTATGTTGTACTAGGCTGATAAGGAACCAACCCCGAATAAAGAAACAATGAGGACGTAAGGCCAGAAGATACCCAGACAATGTGATCATCATGAGAGGCCCATCAGAGTCCACCAGAAGGAGTGCAAAAGAAGAAGGAAGAGATACGTGATCCCCACGAGATGTGTACAAGGGGGCCCAGGATGACAGCGTGCGCTTAACATTCGAACATTTTGACTATAAATAGAGAAGAATGTTAGTGGGGAGGTACTTCTCTCGGAGGGACGGAGACCAGGCCGGTGCTGTCCAAAGAAGAAGTCCTCCTCTGGTAGTATTGTTTTATTTGAAGCGCTTTGGTGTGATATTACTCAGGTAATGGATGATTGTTGAGTCCTTTATTAAATAAGAATTGCTTATAAAATTAATGTTTAAAGCCGTATTCTTACAGATGAATGCTTGGGACGTCCTCTCGACGTGAAAGGCACTATATAAATGTAAGTTTTGATTGATTGATTGATTGCAGACGACTGCAGTGTCTATAGTACAAAATTTAACATCCAAAATAATTTTTTTAAATTAATAAAACATAGTTTTAATCATCATCTCCGATTAATGGAGTCCTGTAGTTCAGTGGTTAGAGCACTTGCCTTGCACATGGGTGATGTGGGTTCGATTCTAGTCAGGGCAAAACCTTGGGCAAGTTTCCTTACTCCACATGCCTAATAATAATCACTCAAAAAGAAAACAATAGTTCAATCAGTCATTTTCAATCCACAACTGTTTGTGGGTCACTGCTGTACACAATTATTGCCACATTTCACCCACAAACATAAAATCTATTTACTTTCCAGTATATTCTGTGAAGCACTTTGAGATGTTGAGAAAAATGTTAAAAGCGCTATATCAATATTGTCATCTTGGCTGTCCAAAAATCCACTCATTAGCTTGTAAATTGAAACACAATAATTAGGATTATCAATTTTTTTGTTTCTGTTCAAGTAAGAGTTACGTTTTACAGAACTTAATTCTTTCACACAGTGTACCAATGGTGTACCACCATTTGATTGATTGAGATGCTAAGTATGAAACGGGAATACAGAAGAGATAATTTTTGAGGAACTTTGGCAATGGTAAATGATTGATATAGTTTAATCTTATCACACCCAGACATCTTCAAATGAGAAGCTGACAAGCACTTTGAAGTATCCTTGGATTTGCCGCAAAACACAAAGTGAATCACTTAATAATAATAATAATCCTTGCATTTGATGTAGTGCTTCTCACATCTTCTAGACGTCTCAAGGTGCTTCACAAAATATACTGTAAAGTGAATTGACTGTGACCAGGGCTCCTTCTGCCTCCTCGTCCTCCTTGACCTGTCTGCTGCGTTCAACACAGTCGATCACACCATCCTCCTCCAACGTCTTTCCTCCCACCTCAACCTTCAAGGCACAGTCCTTGACTGGTTCCATTCCTACCTGACCCACCGTTTACGCTTTGTTTCTTCCAACGGTTTTTCCTCAAACCCCGGCACAGTTTCTCACGGCATCCCTCAGGGCTCTGTCCTCGGGCCCCTCCTTTTCACCATTTACATGCTCCCTCTGGGCGATGTCATCCGCAGACATGGGGTAAATTTCCACATGTATGCGGACGACACCCAGCTGTACCTTTCTGCCTCATCCCTCAACCCCCAGACCATCGATGTTCTGACAGCATGTCTGTCCGACATCGAGTCCTGGACGAGGGACAACTTCCTGCAATTGAACGTGAGTAAGACCGAGGCCCTCCTGATCAGCTCAAGCCAGCGCCTCCGCACATCGGGCGCTGCCAGCCTCAACATCCAAGGCTGTGCTCTCCACCTCACAAAGCCAGTCAGGAACCTCGGCATCATGTTCGATCAAAAACTCTCCTTCCTCCCCCACATCCGCGCCTTGACAGGCACCGCTTATTTCCACCTGCACAACATTGCTAGGCTCCACAATTATCTTACCCCCCGCGCTGCCGAAACACTTGGGCACGCATACATTACCTCGAGGCTGGACTACGGAAACTCTCTCTTCGTCGGCCTCCCCAGTTCCTCCATTCACAGGCTGCAGGCCATCCAAAACTCTGCAGCCCGTGTATTATCCCGCACCTGCCTCCACGACCATATAACCCCCACCCTCGCCCCTCTCCACTGGCTCCCCATCCTCCAGAGGATCGAGTTCAAGATCCTCGTCCTCACCTTCAAGGCCTTACACGGCCTTGCCCCGCCCTATTTAACCAATCTACTTTCCCCCTACAAGCCCACCCGGACCCTCCGTTCAACAGGACTTGGCCTGCTCCAAGCCCCCCGCCCGAACCGCCCCACCATCGGAGGCCGGGCCTTCAGTTTCTCCGCTCCCACCCTATGGAATACCATCCCCCAATCCCTCCGTCTCGTTTCTTCCCTTTCCTCTTTCAAGGCCGATTTGAAGACTTTCCTCTTCGACCGTGCCTTTTGTTCCACCCCGAATTTTTTGACCTCCCCTTCATGTTTCACCCCTTCCCAAACACTCCCCTCCCAGCTCAGGTCACACGCCTCTTGTGCAGCTCCTTGGGACATCCTCCCGACGTGAAAGGCGCTCTATAAATGTAATTTGTTGTTGTTGTTGTTAATTTGTGGGTGAAACACAGCAGTCAATTGCACACAAGACTGTCCCACAATCATGGATTGAAATTACCAATTTTTATCAAGTTTGTGGAATAATAAAACTTGCCAAGGTCTTACCCTTTAGATTTAGCTCGGTTGCTTACAATTGGTTTGAACTGAATAATAGAACTAATGCAATATATTTAGTAATCTTATTGTTTATATTACAGTGTTTCTTTTAGAGAATGCAAAGTATAGGTTTGGAATTCAAATGCTGTCTAATATAAGATATCTAAAGAACTCTCTCTATGAATACAGGCATCCCGCCTGTATATTCTGTAATTAATGTGTTAATTAATATCTCAAATTATATTGGCTATTTGAGATATATGTAACCAATTGCATCTGATAGGACTTGGTTGTGACTAGCTTGGCAGAGGAATCAAGGGATTGTGTATAAACAACAAAGTGTTTTCAGTTTATATCAGCGATCTTCTCATGGAGATATGGTTTGCAGCTGGAGAGGGAGCTGTGTTGCGTTTGTTTTTGCACAGGAACCATCTTGCAAAGGACAATGGGTGAAAGGTCACCCAATTAACTGAATAAAGAGAAATCAATTCAAGAAGAAAAGAGAGAGAAATCGAGGAAGAAGAAAGGAGAAAGTGGAACTTGGAGTCGTGAATCCATGTTTCAGCTTCGGAAGAAGAGAAGATCAAGACTATAAGTGGAGCAACTCTAGATGTACAATGGTACTTGGATACCGAACTGGGATTGGCACAATAATACCCGGATACTTGGAAATCAAACTTGGAAATCATACAACAATACGTGGATACCACTTGATGGATTTATATTTGGACTAATCTAGACATTAAATTGTACTTTGCCACTCTATCTCTCCCACAGCAGACAGTTTGGTCAACTTATGTGTAAATACGTCAGCATTGTTGTGATGAATACTTTAAATTTCTTATAACTATTACTAACCTGAATTAATAAACATGCATATTAAATGTTATAACATTTGTATCAGTCCTTACTTCACCAGGGTCACAAATTTAAATTGACCCTTACACTGCCCCAACTGCGGTCTTGGCAACCGCAGATTTCAAGTATACACGATTTCCTCTCTGCGACAACTTTGCCAACCGCGGCAATGAATTTAGCATATTCATGGATTTTAACACTAACACTAGCGTTTGGCACTATGACCCACTTGCATCAACCAACCACAATGTCGTTTCTCTCTTAGGATTAAGGTAAATAACATGAATTTATTGTTTTTTACATTCTTTTTTATTGTGTTATTTGAACATTTATTGTTTTTGTTACATTAAAGGTTAGGTTATTGTGTTTTTTTGTGTGTTTAGTAAAAGAACAAGCAACTTACTCTCCCTAACCCCATTTGTCCCATAAGGCCTTGTATTTGCCAACCGCGGTTTTACTAACCACAGGGTTTTTCAGGAACATATCCCCTGCAGTTGAGGAGGGATACCTGTATATCTAAGACCACTCCCTGGCCTCCTTTAAGTCCTGCCTCAAGACCCTCCTCTTTGACGGTCCCATTGGTCACTCCAAATCTGCCCCTTTCCCTCCACCCTCCCTGTCCCTAGCTTGGGTCTAAACCAATGATTGCCCAGCGCCTTGGGAAGTCCTCCTGATGTGAAAGGCACCATACAAGTGTTGTTGTTGCCTGGAATCGAACTCAGGTCTCTCATTTGTAATGCGAGTGCTCTAACCACTCAACTACTGACCCAACTACCTATGCAAATATAAGATACAGGATGCATTGTAGTTTTGTTGGAAAGCCATCTATGATTGCAATAATAATGCTGATAAAATAACAATCCTTCCATTTGATATATTGCCTTTCATGTTGGGAGAATGTCTCAACATGCTTCATCGGATTAACCGTAAAGTATATTAAGTGGGTGATTTGTAACCAAACATGGCAGCCAATTTACACACATGGATTCTGATGAAGAAGAGGACTATTGAATCCTACTTCCGGAAGGACCGTCTTCCTGAAACCCATTGAGGACCTTGCTGACAAGAGGACGAGAGTGTGTGGAGTGTGTTGTGCCCCAAATGTCCAGAAAGTGAATGACTAATTTTATAAGAAAGATTGTTGACCATCACACCAGTAGAAACTCCCTTCTCTTTTTCAATTGTACTGTGGGATCTTTATGGTGAACAGGCAGAATGGATCAGTTGAATACTTCATCCAATGCAGCACACCTCCAGTACTGAGTGTCTATGTGAGTTCAAAATTCTGACAAAGATTATACACCACAGACTTCTGACTCAGGTGAGAGTGCAACCAACAGGGCAAGGCTGACTTCAATATGTTATGGGCGATTTGCAAACAACAATAACGATAACAAAATTAAACTTGTAGAGCGTCTTTAACATCAGGGGAACATTCAAACAGTGAGTTTGAAGATAGATTATGAAGCATAGCAAGACGTTTCTGGTAACTTAATGAGATACTTTTGTATATGCAATGTTCTAAGACTCTCCCTGTGTGAAGAGCTCTATGTAAATGCATATTGTTATTGCTGCATATTACATTTGTATGTACTGTGTGTCACTAAGTTTCCCAACTGAGGAATATTCTTATGTAGCAGAAATATCTCCCCATGGGTTGTTGTAGCATTAAAATCACCAGTTCAAGACATCATGCTGCAGCATTCATTAGTTTCAAATACCACTTTCATCGTATAAATTTTGTGCTACAGCCGACAAAAATGTTTCCTTGATAAGAAACACTGTTAAAACTATCAGAGAGAAAACCTTTCATTACAATAGAATGCTTTAATGGCACTGAGAGGATACAGAGGAGGCAACTAAAATGATTGAGGAGATGGAGGAACTGGTTGAGGGACACTATGAATATGGTCTTTAAGATTTTGAATGGAAGAGATAATGTAAACCATGACAAGCTGTTTTATCCTGTACTGAGCAGTAGAACAGGAGTACATGGCCTGCAATTTAACAAATTTGCAGAAACACTACATCTGTGAGCGAGTAGTAAATTTATGGAATATGCTCCCTAGGGAGATAGTGGAAGCAGTGAATATTGTTTGCTTCATAAACAAATCAGATAGATTTCTGCTAGAAAACAATATCTTGGGGGCAAAGTATATAGCTTTGGACAAGACATGTCAAGCAAATGTTAATTCTTAGGTTCTTATGTTCTTAAGATGTAGGGCTGTAGAGCACCAACATACACAATAATCTTTTGGGAAATTGAGGATAGGTGTGTTAATTCCCCAGAAGATTAGTATTAATATTCATGCCTTTACTGTCAAATGTCATTGTGGCCTCCCTTTGCAACTCACTGTGATCCCAGTCCTACGGCTGTTCCCTCTGCCCTACCATCATAGGCCTCCTTCTTAACTCCCGCCAGCTTCCACTCACCACCAGCAGACAAGTTTTCAGTTACTTTGCCACCATCCTCTGAACCTCTCTTGAATTCCCTCAGCTTCTGTGCTTTCAAATCCCAGCTGGAGATCTAGCTCTTTGACCTTCTTTGGATATCTGAGTTCGGACTTACACAGTCTTCGGAGATATTCCCCCTAATTGAACAACACTGTATTTGTGTAACCTGCGGTTGTTGTATATTGAAGATCAGCCAATTTTGACTCGATTTACTGGGATGGCACTTGCTTTAAGAAGCAGATTCTCACCATTTGTTACAATAAAATAAAGACATTCAGTTCTAGAGCATTCTCTGTATTGCCACTCACCAGGAGGTTAAGAGATACAATTATGTGATCACAATTTGATGCTCTCACCACAATGTAGGTTTACAACAACAGCAACAAAAAATAATTATATTTATAGAGCGCCTTTCACGTTGGGAGGATGTCCCAAAGCGCTGAACAGTCAGGACGGGACCCAAGCAAGGGAGAGTGGCAGGGCAAGAGGGAGGGGCAAGAGAGACTTAGAAGGGGAGGGAGAGAGTTGGGAGGGTAGCTGAAGGCACGTGAATGGCCTTAAAGGCGAGGATGAGGATCTTGATTTCGATCCTCTGGGGGATGGGGAGCCAATGGAGTCGGGCAAGGATGGGAATGATATAGTCGCGGAGCTTGGTAAGGGTGAGGACACAAGCTGCAGAGTTCTGGATGATCTGCAGCTTGTGAGAGGAAGAACCAGGAAGGCCGACAAGGAGGAGCAACAGTAACAGTAACAGCAGCGTATCACTAACAGAGTTAGTGAAACAAAAGCAACAGCTGTGCTATTCATATAATATTTTACAATGAAAAACTCATGTCCTCCCATATCCACATATACACAAGCAAACACATTTTTTTAAAGTAAATCCTGAGAATTTAAAAGTATCGCTTGCCCTTTGGAAGTAAAGCACCACAACGATCATTTAAAATCAAATGGCCATTCTCAAATGTTTTGGTGCAACTGAATAAACTCAAATCGGCTCCGAACTCCAATAACAACTTTGCAATTTCTTCCCTACAATTCATCTTCACTACTGCATCCAGAAGCCTTGTAGCTGAACTTGTTGGAGGAATCACTGTAAATGTAGTAATCAGAAATACTATGGGCGCACAGAGGAGATTACAGAGGAGATCCCGCTTACCATTGCTTCGGTCAACGTTGTTTTGTTATTACGTGGCTGATACATAGGGAATATATAGCCATTTAACGTCGTGATTTAACTATTACATTGTTCGCCAGCTACTGTAGTTTGGGTAGAGTAGGCTACCATTCTGTATTCTGATGCAGCGTCCATCCTCAGTCTTAACATTGCCATTTTAAGTTTGTGTGCAGGTGTGAGATTGGTAATATTTTTGTATTGTGATTTATTTGTGCAATCCTCGATAAACATGAGTCAGAAACGACCAGGAAGTGACATTGGTGAATCTGGTAGTAAAAAAACAAGAAAACTATTACTCTTGAAATGAGATGAGATGTTTTAACCTGTTTTGATGCCATGAGTGTTATGTTATTTAAATTTATATATTTTTATATTTTACGTTTATGAATGTACATGCATTTCAACTTGCAATGTTCTTTTAGAAAATTTTGATGAAAAATGTCCAAAATAACCTAACTCCAATTTATGTGAGAAATGTATTAACTTAATGTTCTTTAGCTTAAAGTCACACTTTTCAAGAACACAACTACGACGTTAAGCGAGGACTAATTGTATTCAATTCAATGTTTACACATATATAATCCCAATGCTATGTGCTAAACTGTGGCCTTTAAAAAATGTTGTGCTGGTCAAGAGGAACATTGTTTTTTGCAGAAATTACTGTAAAATTTCTATTACAAAAAAAATCATCAAGCACACAAGTACTGAGCTGCCACATTCACCTTCAAAATACAGTCATTGCAACTTGACAGTAAATCCTGTGAATTGCTTTGAGAACAAAATGGCTGATTTCCAGTCGACAGGTTGGTGTCACTTGTTGTGCATCACACAATACACAGGAGTGAATTTATCTGATGACTCAAATATCAGCCATTGTTTATTGTGTGCTGAGAACGGGTGAACTCAGCCTCCGGTATAGAGCGGGTGCTCCAAATGAATCTGTGCTAAACCGGGGTGAGTACTTGTGAGGCTCATTTAGCACCAGCTATGATTGGATGGGGTATTAACATTGCTCAGGATATGAATGGCACTCTACAAATGTAATTTTGTTATTTTTGGTGGTGATGAATCTCAGAAATCCCACAGTTCCACTTAGCAAACTGTACTGTACTATCAAATTCTGGAAGGACCCTTTAAACAGTTACATTATGATTAACAGGACCATCATGAAGCATCTCTGTAACAAATAATAATAATTTTTAGATTTGAGATAGCACCTTATCAGGTCTTCGAGGCATCTCAAATTGTTTCACAGAAAATACTGTTAACTGAATTGACTGTAGATTTTGTGGGTGAAAAGTGGCATCCAATTTCACACAGTGGGGTCCCACAAACAATTGTGGATCGAGTGACCAATTTATTACTATTAGTTTCTTGAAGGAATTATTAACCCTGGAAAAGCGATCAACTAACAACTGGGTTAACTGCAAATTAAAGTGTTTTAAGGTTGGATGAGAAATTGGTTTTGGTCACAGGACTGCGATGTTGTTCTGCTCAGTGCTCAACACTGTTTTTCCATTATAGGTCATAGATTTCTCCACAACTAACCTCATAAAAACGTTTTCAGTTTTACCCCCATAAAGTTATACATCTTATATAACTAAATCTGAAAAGAAACTTCCAATTAATTTTCTAAATAATGAGATTCCTTGCAACATAGCATACCTGTGCAGGCTAGGCCCCTTCACTATATGGATAGCCAAACATGAATATTGAAATCATGCAACAATGCCAGCACACATACAAAATGTACAAATCGAACTGCATCAATAATGATGGCAGGATGCAGATTGTGTTGTTTATTTTAAAACAATAACAACAACAAAATTACACTTGGAGTGCCTTTCACGTCAGGAGGATGTCCCAAGGTGCTGGACAGTCACTGCTGCAGACCCGAGCTGAGGACAGAGGAGGGGGACGGAAGTGGGGATTAGGAGTTGCCGATGGGACCATCGAAGAGGAGACTCTTGAGGCGAGACTTGAAGGAGGCCAGGGAGGGGGCGAGGCAGAGGGACTGTGGGATGGAGTTCCAGAGGTTGGGGCCAGAGTGGCTGAAGGCTCGCCCGCCAATGGTGGGGCGGGTGGGTCAGGGGACGTGGAGTGGGCCAGAGCCTGCTGAGCAGAGGAGGTGGGCAGGTTGGTAAGGGGATAGTAAGTCATGGATGTAGGGTGGGTCGAGGTTATGGAGGGCTTTAAATGTCAGGATCTTGAATTGGATCTTCTGGATGATGGGGAGCCAAAGGAGCCGGGCGAGGATGGGGGAGATGGGGTTGCGGAGTTTGGAGCGGTAGAGGACACGGGCCGCAGACTTCTGGATTATCTGCAGCCTGTGGAGGGAGGAATTGGGAAGGCCGACCAGCAGGGTGTTTGCATAATCGAGCCGGATGTAATGAAGGTGTAGATGAGGGTTTCAGCGGCTTTGAGGGTGAGATAGTGGCGGAGTTGGGCACTGTTGCGGAGATAGGGAAAAGCAGTCATTGCTTGGATGTGGAGGAGGAAAGACAGTTGAGGGTCGAACAAGATATCTAGGTTCCTGACTGGCTTGGTGAGTGTGCAGCCATTGAGGTTGATGCTGCCACCGCCTGATGTAATCAATAGGACCTCAGTCTTGTTGACATTTAACTATAGAAAGTTAGCTCTCATCCAGGACTTGATGTCTGACAGACAGTCTGTCAAGCAAATCAAAAGAGCAGTCAAGTTTCACACAATTCTAAAATTTCTGGATATATAATAAATAAAGCAAATAAAACTATAGACTGACCTCTCCATTGAAACTCTGCAATTTGTTGCGTTCAGCTAATTGCTTGCAGTTGAAGTTCTGGTTTGCAACTCTCTGGAGAAACAGTTTGAAATAGTCTAGTTTGTTTTATGAAACATAATATACAGTGGGATATTGATCAAGTTGTTTGGGTTCAAATTTGGGGACAAATGAACTGCATAATTCATATCTGCTCCATGGTTGATCAGCTCTCTCATGATGTCCTGGGTGAGTGTTTTCATGTATCCACATCTCCTCTGAAGACTGCCTCATGCAACGAGAGTGTAATGTCCTTGAAGACCTCCGAGTTGGTGAACATGGTCACCAGCTTCCTTTGCATTCTTGCAACAGATTGGAAGAGTTGATGTGGCAGTTTGTGATCTGCTTGTTCATTTGCCTTTTCATACAAACTTTGTGGAACAGTGTTTCCTAAAAACTTCCTAAAAATAAAGGAGAAGTATTGGATTTCTCACTGGGTGATTTTGTTTTGCTAAGTCATCTACATGAATAATAAAATGTGACCCTGGAACAATCTCTCATTGCATTGTTCCATGGTCAACTGGAGTGGTGTGAAACGTTTAACACAAAGTCGGATTTGAGTCATTGAAACTTTGGGTTCATTTTTGTTGGGCCTACAGTGCAAAACAACAGCAACAACAAAAAAGTTACATTTATAGAGCGCCTTTCATGTCGGAAGGACATCCCAAGACGTTGAACAGTCATTTGATCACTCCGCGAGAGTAAGCGATCAATTTTATCTGGGGAATAATTGCCCAGGACACTGGGGAGAAATTTCCTTCTGTTTTCAAGTAGAGCCGTGGGATCTTTAGTGTCCACCTGAATAGGCAGACAGGGTCTCTGTTTAATGTCTCATCTCAAGGACGGCACCTCCAACAATGCAACACCTAGCCCCAGCACTGCATTGTAGTTTTAGCTTAGACAATATGATTCCAAGTCCTGATGTGGGTGGGCCTTGAAACCCCAATCTCCTGCCTCAGATGCAAAACTGAGGCATGCTGACACACACATTGATTTGATCAGTCCCTAGTGGGTTAAAAAATGGCTTAAAAGAGCTATGAGGTTCAAGCAAAATGCTAAGAAATAAATCAGTAATCTCAAATTAATATCACAAGAGACAACTCGGGAAGTCAGCATTTACACACCAGAGATTTCATGGCATTTATATCCACCCCCGCCATTTGATTGGCAGCAAACGTCATCCACTGGCCAGGCTGCCAGATGTGACAGAGAGAGGCAGACACTCAACAGTGGGGAGCTCAGGGCTTCACAGGCAGGACAACAGCTGTTTTGCAGCCGGGCAAGGTTAAGGAAAACATTGGGATTCAGCTCAGCAAACATCTTTAGTTTGTTGCTAAGTGGGTGCTGTCTGTCTGCCTGTGTGTGTGTGTGTCTGTCTGTGTATGTGTGTCTCAGTGTCTGTGAGTGTATGTCTGTGTTTGTGTGCAAGTGTGTGTGTGAGTCGCTATGTATGTGAGTCTTTGTGTCTGTGTGGTTCTCTGTGTGGCTGTGTGCGTGTGTCTGTGTGTGTCTCTTTCTATGTCTCTGGGTCTGCCTGTGTGTGTATGTGTGTGTCTTTGAAGGAGCTCACGCTGCCCTCAGGCATTTGCACCAAGGGAAAGGGAAGAAACTTTCATGAGGGGAGGTAGGTCAAAAAATGAGGAGAGATATTAAGTGGTGTGCCTCAGAGATTTGTTTAAGCGCTCCAAGACGTCTAGCGTGAACGGCGCCGTCAAGATGTTATTGTTACATGTTAATGAATTGGATTTGCAGAGCCAGTGTTACATAGTTTAATTTGCAAATGACACCAAATTGGAGGAAACAATGAAACTGTGGAATCAGTGGAACACACAGTGAGTTGTTCGGATCTGGAATGCACTGCCTGAAAGGATAGTGGAAGCAGATTCAATAACAGCTTTCAAGAAAGAAGTGGATAGATATTTGGGGAGCACAAATTTACACGGGTATGAGGAGAGAGTGGGGGACTGGGATTCCTTTGCACAGCTCTTTTCAAAGAGCACAATGGGCCGAAAAGCTTCCTTCTGGTTCTGGTCCTACCTCTCACACCACCTCCACTTTGTATCCACCAACAGCTTTTCCTCCAGCCCCCGCACTATCTTGTTCAGCGGGCACCGACCTGCTCCATGGCCCCTGCCCGACCCTCCCTACCATTGGCGGATGGGCTTTCAGCCTCTCTGCCCCCACACTCTGGAACCCCATCCCACAGACCCTTTGCCTCCCTTCCTCGCCTTCTTCAAGGCCAGTTTCAAGACCCTCCTCTTCGACCGTGCCTTCTGCTGCCCTCCCAACTCTCCCCCTCCACTCCTAATTCTCTACGACCCTCCTCCTTACCCTGCCCCTCTCCCTTGCTCGGGTCCTGACCTGACTGTTCAGTGCCTTGGGACATCCTCCCAACCTGAAAGGCACTCTATAAATGTAATTTTGTTGTTTTTGTTGTTGTTTATAGTTCTATGATTCTAAGCACCAAAGATCTTACAAAGAAAGCTGCACAGGGCCTGGTAACTTACAATGAAGTTTCATAGAGATAATTGAAAGGTACTACAAAAGATGCAAGAATCGGAAACGCAAGGTTGTTAAAGAACTTGTCAAGGGGGAAGCTAAAAGAAATCTGGAGTGTTAAAACAATATGAGCGATAACATTTTGAATCCATGCCCATGTTTTGCCCTTGATTCTCATTGACCTAATTTTGTGAAGGAATCTTTCACTGAACTGTGGTACTTTGTGGAATGGTACTTTGTCAATGCCTCTTTGAAGTCTAGGTATACAGTACTACAAAATAACACAGGGAATTCATTTTATGGTATATTCTGTATGGTATATTTTGAGATGACTCGAAGACGTGATAAGGTGCTACATTAAATGCAAGGATTATTATTACTATTATTATCACCTATACTGCACGACAAAAGAACACAGTTAGTAGGATATCCACAAGGTGAACAAAAGGAGATCTTAGGAGATTTTATTTTCACACAGAGAGTTGTTGGGCTACAGAATGCCCTGCCAAATAAGACTGCGATATTTGAGGATTTTAAGAGGACAGTATATTAAAATAATGTCCTTTTAAGAGGACATTATGGAAGATAGAGGGTTGAAGGGGTACAAGGATGAACAGTGTGCTCTGAGATCCAGGCTGAATAGCACTATAAATTTCCAATTCTCTGATTCAACATTGTGTGGTATCCCACAATACGGGCTGATCTTCAACCATTCTGAGTGATTTAATATTTTTTAATGAGACATTTTAATTATTCTAACTGTAACCTCAATAAGTAAGTATTGCTAATTGTCTTTCATTTGTATTGCGTGGTTTCTTAAAATTGTACTGCCAGAAGTTTTTCATGTGTTAATATGCTGGTTTATAACATTTCTTGATGGTATTACTGTTTTTTGAAGATTAGTGTGTTCAAAGGACAGCAAAGCTATTTTTAGAACACAGCAAGTTTGAGAAATGACATTTTTCCGAGGCAAGAGATGCTATTACAAATCAGCCTGAGTATATTATATAGAAAATAACATTGACTGTAAGTGTTTTACAAGGTTAAACACACTTGAGTTGATTCATAAGTCTACATATATCTTGAGAGCTAAACATAATTTAAAAAGTAACTCAAACCCATTGTGATAACTATGAACTTATTTCCAAACAACTTTTGTTTATTATAGCCCATGTTTTGTAAATATTGGCGAATTGCTTAATACTTTTGGAGTGTGCTATTGCCATTCCTTTATTACTTTATATTAGAGCAAGAAAAGGTTCACTTCAGATGTTAGACCTATTCTGCTCTCCTCCGCCATCTGCCTCAGTAGTTAGAGCACTTGCCTGGTAAGCGAGAAGACCTGGTTTGGCAAAACTTTGGGCAAGTTTCCTTACTCCACACACTCCTGTTCTTAGTTGATTCTATAGGCAGATCACCCTTCTGGGGATAATAATCAATTAAAACATTTTGTCACTCAATCCATGACTGTTTGTGGGACACCACTGTGTGCAATTGGGTGTTGCATTTCGCCCACAAATATACAGTGAATTCACTTTGCAGTATATTTGATGGAATCGAATCCAGGTCTCTCGCCTGCAAGGCAAGTGCTCTGACCACTGAGCTACACATTTTACCTTTATTATATGCTTACTTATGGCAGATCATTCCTGGGGTGAGCTACAATGGTTGGGCAGGCATCAAATTAATACTGTGTGGTGCTTACATACTATTAAAACAATCTGAACCTCTTCAAAAGTGGTGACTACTAGACTGTGCAAAACTCTTCTTAAATAGACAATAATTTATAACTGGCAATTGGAATATGTTTTCCCACCCCCATATCCTCACAGATTGTTTTCTTAACTCAGAGGCTCTTAAAATGATAATTTGAAAATCCCTTTATAAAATATTTGTATGAAACCAAATCAAGTTTTACAAAATTAACCAGGCTGCTCGGTAGAGATCTCGAGATCCTAACATTGGTTTGGATGAAGAAGGCCTTCAGTCCAACTGCTTTCATCCCACCCTACTGTGCCCCTACATGGCAGCAAGCTGCTATTTAAATGAGTCCAGTGTCTTGGTATTTACCACCTGTCTTGGCAATCAGTTGTTGATTACCCTCTGTATAAAGAAAAATGTCCTGGTACCTGCCCTTGACAGATCTAATCCTTCTGTTGTCTTGTTCTGCTGTATGGTTGCATTCTAAAGTATTGATCTGGGTTTGCTTCCCAGATGAGACTTTGGTGGTATTTATGTTATATATTCAGTGCTGAGCAGTCTGAGCAGTGCTGCGAATCTCCTTGCTGGCAACATTACCCACAAAAGAAGTACATGTTCCAGTCAAGAGTTGATATATTTGCCAACAAGGAGAGAATAATACCCAGATTACTATTAGCTATGTGAGGGATTTGCGCATAATTGAAACATACACTGTGAATTTTGTAGCTGTTGCTTTAACAAGTGGTTATTGCTAGTGCTGGTACTATGTATTTTAGTGACATTTCAATTTCATTTTGGCTATTTCTTTAGTAGCTATAAAATATATGGAATGAAATATTGTTACCATGGATAAAAAAGGATTACCTGTCATATGGTGTGGGATGATACAGTGATAAATACTAAATTGTCTCACAGAAAAGGCATTTTCATCCAAGGCTGGCAATCCTCAATCAATACAGCTCAGGTAGTCAGAGATCTCCATAAAATACCAGCTAGTTTACCAGCTTTGCATTTGATATAGCGCCTTATCGTGTCTTCTAGGCGTCAGAGTGAATCACAGAATATACTGTAAATTGAATTGACTATATTTTGTGGGCAAAATGATGGGTGTGTATGTTTGTAGGGGTGTGAGAGGGGTGGTTGTTGGAAGGTGGGGGGGTGGTGGAGACAATGGCTGTGTGCAGAAAGCCACCAGTATCCATGTGCTACAAAATGACTTACATTCGGTTAGCCACCGATGTCACATTTTGAATATTGCAGCAGGTCCTGGCACTTCATTGACATTGATAAAGAGGGGAAGAGGATTGTGCCATTTGAAGCCATCCCATTTTCTGCATTGGCGATGCAGGACCTCAGCCTCCTAAGGCTCCTTTGCCACATGCTTCTTGTTCTTCTAATGAAATCATTGAGTGCGATGCCATTTCCTGCTGAAATGAGAGTTATATACAGCGGAACCATCCAGCAGGTCACCGGCATTGTGCTTGTTAATCAAACACCAGAGCCTGAATCCCAAATGACTTCTGATATCTGCCATCCGGTTGCGGATGGGATCTTTCTGAGAATAACTCTCAAACCATAATTTGCCTGCTTAAACAATTTGGTATTAAGAAATTTGCACAGCAACCATCCAAACATCTCTACGGCAGTTTTGTTCATGTCATGTTGAGAGGGGATTAGGCACACTGGATATATTAGAGTCTTCTCATTAGTCATTTTTCAGAGAGACATTCAGTTTCGCACCAGTAATTTTTACTCCAAAAATAACATTCACACTTTGCCATCGTGGCAGAAACAGCAACAAACCTGATATTCTAGGTTTCATTCATCAGTCACATACAGTCTGATTGATGTGCTCCTATAACTAAGTAATACAGCAAAAACTACTTGTCAAGATAAATTCTCAAAAAGTCTTCTGAAAAGTGAACCATTAGATAAGTGTGAGACAAAAGTATTGTACGAACTGTGCCACACACTCTTTAAAGCTTTGGCTACAGAAATGATACGTTTTCAGATAAAATACGCAGTAATTCAACCTCGTTATGAAGCCAGTATATTATACCGGAAGGAATGTATATATATATATATCTATGCTGCATATCAAATCCTTTTCGATAATTGGACTGTTGATCTGAGGTGATGTCCAAATGCTGCACCTTAAGGTATATAAATTGCAACTTTCAGCTATTGGGAGTGAATCAAGGTATTCATAGTAGTCAGTTACTTGAAATCAGTCAGTATGAGAAGTTTGAGGAGTACTGTATTGTAACAGAATTCTGGTATTGAAGTTAGTAAATAAATTGGTCCCAGAATTATAGATTTTGGTCAGCTGGGTGACTGCTGAAACCCATCACCATGTGTGACAGATTATTGGAATGTAATGCACACTCTCTCCCTGGAGGAACACATCCTGCTTACCTATTTCTGGAAAATATTAGGCTCAGGTTGGCAAGAGCCAAGGCTTAGGGATCCCAGAGTGTATATCAGAACATAAGCATTAGAAGCAGGAATAGGCCATTCAGCCCCTCGAGCCTGGCCCGCCATTCAATAAAATCATGGCTGATCTTCTAATCTAACTCTATCACCCGCCTTATCCCCATATACCTTAATCCCTTTATCCATAAGAAATCTATCAATCTCAGTCTTGAATATGTTCAAGGACTGAGCATCTACAGCCTTTTGAGGGTAGAGAATTCCGTACATTCACTACCATCTGAGTGAAGAAGTTTTTCCTCAACTCTGTGCGAAAAGGCTGACCCCTAAACTTAAAACTATGACCCCTAGTTATAGTTTCTCCAATTAGGGGAAACAGTCTCCCACTGTCTACTCTGTAATGCCCCTTAATAATCTTATAGGTTTCTATAAGATCACCTCTAATTCTTCTACATTCTAGAGAATATAGGCCTACATTACTCAACCTATCCTCACAGCTCAACCCCCTCATCCCAGGATCCAACCTAGTGAACCTTGCTAAGACGAGTTTGTTCTTTCTTAAACAGAGAGACCAAAACTGCACACAATACTCTAGGTGCGGTCTCACCAGGGGCCTATACAGTTCAGCAAGACTTCCTTACTCTTCTATTCTCACCCTTTTGTAATGAACACCAACATACTGTTAGCCTTCCTTGTTATTTGCAGTATCTGCAAACTAAGTTTTGTGACTGGTATACAAGGACACCCAAGTCCCTCTGAAAGCTAACACTATCCAGTGTTTCCCCTTCTAGAAAATAATCTGCTTTTCTGTTTTTACTACCGAGGTGAATAACTTCACACTTCTCCACATTATACTGTATTTCATCTGTCACCTTCTTGCCAACTAACCTAGCCTATCTGTATCCGGTTGCATTTTTTGTGTGTTATCCTCGATGTTTACTCTCCCTCCTAGTTTAGTATAATCTGCGAATTTAGATATTTTAAGTTCGATGTCCTCGTCTAGGTCATTGATATAGATTGTAAATAGTTGAGGCCAAAGCACTGATCCTTATGGCACTCCACTAGTCACATCCTGCCAATCTGAGAAGGATCCGTTTATCCCTACTCTCTGTTTTCTTCCCTTTAGTCACTCTTCAATCCATGCTAGTATATTGTCTTTAATTCCATGGGCCCTAATCTTGTGAATCAGCCTTTTATGCGGCATCTTATTGAATACCTTTTGAAAATCTAAATACTGTACACTACATCTACTGATTCCCCCCATATAACTTGCTAGTTATGTCCTCAAAAAACTGTAAAAGATTTGTTAAGCATGACTTCCCTTTTGTAAAGCCATGTTGACCAAGGGACCACACTACAACATCCTTAATTAAGGATTCTAGAATTTTCCCTACCAGATATCAGACTAACTGGTCTATAGTTCCCCATCATTTCTCTCCTACTCTTCTTAAATAGTGGTGTGCTTTCAATCATTCCAGAATCCAGACAATTTTGGAAGATTAGACACAAGACATCCACTATCTCATCAGCCACCTCTTTTAAAACCTTAGAATGCAGACCATCAGGTCCAGGGTACATGTCACTTTTTGATGCCAACAGTTTCCTTAGTACTGTCCTAATTTTTTGCTGATGTTAATTTCTCTCAGTTACTCCCTATCATTAGCATCTTAGTTCACCTCTATTTTTGGTAAACTTTCTGTGTCTTCTAACATGTGTGTTGGGGTACTACGGGAGTCTAACCAGCTAAAACCAACACTGTTTGCCATTGATATTGTCTTCTGGCAAACGTTCCCGCTGCTTATCCAGCTAGGACTATCATACCCATAAGGGTTTTGGACTGCACGGTTAACAGGAGATGAGTGGGACACCTCCCTGCCCCAGTGACTGGGACAATCTAAGAAGAATGAAACATGCATTTTGATGAACACTGAATTAACATCAAATATACTAAAGAAAAAGATTGGACCGAATACATAACCGGAAGTGGCCAGAGACCTGACTGAATACCTGTAGGAGGGACCACCCTACTTGAACACACCAGTTCATCAAGTATCTATCATCTTGATCAGGGTGGTCCTATATTTTTAAACTAAGTACTGTACTGTATAGCACTGTGTTTGTAATTCCTGTCGAAAATATTCACATACTATTTGAGAGCAGTTTTGTTGCTGGAACTTGCAGTATTGTAAATTCTCAGAGACTCCACAGAAAGTGATGCCCTTTCCTCATTCTTTAGGCTGATATTTATAAGGAAAGTTCTACAACATTGTGGAAACAAAGACACATAAGTTGCCATGTGTTGCAAATTTAAGAAATAAAAAAAGTCAGTATCTGTGTAGCATCCAGCTTCCATTTTTATTTTTACGCCTGCTAAAAATATTACAATATATTCTACACAAGTGAGTAAATAACTCGGTATCCCACTGTATACATTAAATTTATCTTTCTACCAGTCACATGATCAATATCATGCATTTGCTTTATGTTCTGATGGCTTGCACCATCAGATGTCATTCCATGGGATCTGAATACCAGTAAAAGGCACCCAGGTTTGCAATGTTCACAAACACAAATACTTTGTTTACACAGAACATGCTTTTTAATGGGCACTCTTTGCAAAAGGGAATGTGTACTTGAAGATTGGATTTGCTCGGGCACCAGATTCATACCTCACAGTTCTACAAAGGTTTCTTAATTTGGTTCAAATGAAGATTTTGCTGATCAATTTAGAAAATACTCATGTTTACATATCAGAAACGTTTCAGAGAAAGTTACAGCCTGTAACTCAAATCACTGGGTTCAAATTTCCTCTATATCCTCTACATCTGAGGTATTTAATGACACGGGCTTAGCACATTGCCTTTTCATTCTATGTGCCTTGCTTTGAGATTAGTAAGGACTGAAGGGATAAAAAGCTTCTAACTTTTATGGTTTTGAGTTCTAAATAAAATTAGTTTATATTGGCAATCACACTCTGAGAAGCCGCAAAAGTATGAAATGGAAATGTTGGGTTGGTGCAGAAGAAGGTATTGATCTGAGTTTGGGGTTAAGGCACATTGAAGTTAAAACAGTACAGTAAGACATTTTACCCTGCTTTTAACTCAAGCTGTATCTGACCTGAGAACAGGAATGTTTGATACTGATTTGGGATGTACCTTTGTACCATATGACAGAATAGAAGGCCATTCGGCCAAATATTTCATGTTGGTGTCTGGTCCTCCAAGAAGCCATCCATCCTGATCCCAATGAATAAATGCTAATTCTATCCTAATCCCCAATTTTAAATTCATAAAATTAAAGAAAACAGGTACATAAATCACCATTGCAGATTATTAGTGTAAATCTCAAAATAAGACAATGTCTTGCAACTGACTGAATTATATGTACAGTATAATATTCAGATACAATTCTTGTATGAGAATGGGAATGTTTTTTTTTAAAAAAATTGGGGGCTTCAGAAGCCTAAAACTATGTAATTTTTAAATAAGGTTTGTTGGTGGTCTTTTGTTTTCTAAAAAATATTAACTGCAGTAAAAGTATATAATAGAAAAAACACTTCCTCTTCAAATTGTGCATAAAATATTAAACTATAAACAACTATCAAACAAAATGTTTTAATGTCTTAAAAATATATATACTGTATTACAGGAGCAATCAAATGAGCACAATATCAAAAGTGCATGCATTTTATAAAAGTACTTTTTTTTCAATATATTACATTTATTTATCCTTGAACACTTGCTTGATCTTACAGCAGCACATGTAGGAATAAACCAAAATGTAATTCATAGGCTGTTTATGAGACTGTGAGCAATGTATTTTCATACTGAAGTCACCCTCATTACGACTTCAGCAGAACTGTTGTCCTCATACTCCTCATCGTGTGATCTGAAGCGAGTAAATAAATGCAATAAAGTGTAGCTGCAGTGAAATCCTTCAGATATTAACCGAGGAGAACTAACAGTGCTTCTTGTTCTGAATCGGTTCAGAGATGCCCAAAAGGTCTGATTGGCTGAGGTTTCTGCATTGCTGCTATTCACGTCTACATCTTTAGATTTCTCATAATTCAGAACTGTCCAGTGCAGATTGACAGCCCTCCAGCGCTTAAATACTCGATAGATTGCTGCTCCTTCATGAACAATTAGGCCTGTTGAAAAGCATAGCATTAAAAATGAGTTCAATTAATGTACAACCCATATGTCCATTATATCCAGTGGAGCAATTCTCTCTGAATACATATTCTCCAAGAAAACATGGGATTTTGCTTGATGATTGGGAATTGATGTTTAATTTCCACAAGTATGAGTTATACTCTATCAAAATACCTATCAAATACCCCTATTGCATTAATACAATCTTACAGTCATTCTGAGCTAATTTTCAACTACAGTATTTGTGATCACGTAAATTCAGTTGGATGCACATTGCCACTACATACAAGATATAGTGAATTTTCACTGATAATTTTCACTGATACAATTATATCATTTATGTTTGAGATCCACCATAGCATTTTCAAACACATTGTTATTTTGTATTGTTTTTTGTGGGGGGTGGGGGGATTAGGGTTGGGGAGGGGTTAAGAACATGTTTTCCCAGTATCCCCACACCCTCCCTCTATATGCCTTGACCCTACTTCTCTGTATCATATGTCGACTGCTGGGAGATACACTTTTATTACCTGGTGGCAACAGCCCATATGATGTGCCTCTGCACGAAGATACAATCATGGCACCCAATGCCTTGCTTGAATCATGAACTAAATGCAGTGAATAGCTGAATTTGCTTCCTCCTTTGTGGACAATCTATTTGGCACACCACCCATCTACTTATTTTTTGCGAAGTACAGTTCTAAGTGATACAACTAAATATTTGACATACATCTCAGCATAGTCATAATTGAATTAATATATTCTAAATAGTTTTCCTGCCTAATCATTCATAGATCTTACCAATATAATTAACTTGAGATATTTCCATACTGTTAATACCCATATAGTTGGTGACTTTCCAAATGGTCATTTCCACTTGTAAATGAGCAAATGAAGCTCAAGGTGGAATCATAATCAATCTTGAAAACAATATTGCTTGGTAAAATTATTCACCTCTAGAAAAATATAATGGTATATATACGGCACATAATGAAGTATGCAATCTAAATTCCTTGTCTTTAATCAACGGATTAAATAGAATTAGGGGGAAAATTATTGTAATTGTAATAGAGTTAGGGGAAAACAATTGAGCCTCAATTCGTTAAAAAAATACTGAATTCTGTAGATTTTTTATTTGACATAAAACAGCAACACTTTATTGATATATTTTATTTTGGTCGCCTGACACATGCGGATACCCATCACCATGCTTATGCGTATCCAAACCAGACTGAAAGTTCCACATATGTAAATCACCTACCCATGGAAATTTTTCTATGTCTGGAATGGAATGTGCACTCTTGTCCTGGAAGGAATTACCTGATTCCAGCAAGTATTAGTTGCAGGTTAGTGAGAACCAAGGCTTGGGGACCACAGAGTGTGCATTGGAGTAGTCTTGCTGATTACCAGTTACAAGTACAGTAAAAGTCTGTTTATCCGGCACCCGATCAACCATTACTTCCGTATAACCGGCACCTAAAAAAAAGTCTGCATTCAATTAACCGGAATTTATCCGGGAAAATGCATTATTTATTTATTTAGTGTTTTCGGCCAAATATCCGGCACACGCTTTAACTGGCATTGGCCAGGTCCCGAGGGTGCCGGATAAGCGGGGTTTTACTGTACATTTGCCATTGAAAGCACTGTCCGGCAAGCTTGTCCAGCTAGAACCACCATACTGGCTAGGACTTTGGCTTGCAAAGTTAAAGTTTCTGGGTGGAAGAATCCTCAGTCACAGTAACTGGTTTGCCCCTCCATGCCCTGTTAATGAGCCAGCCTGGTGGTCTGTGAAGCCTGGAGTAATGCAGACCCACCTGGCTCCTGCACCAGCTGAAAAGACTGTAACAGGGTTGGACTCGATTCTGACAGAGTTGGCTCTGAGGCTTGCCTTTGCATGTAACCTCAGAGCCAACTCAGCTCCAATGGAACCTTCTGTTTTGGTTTCCAACGGGGTCCGACTTACCCTTCCCCATTCTTCCACCAGGAAGACAATGATTTTTCATCCCACAAACTCCAGTTTCAGCCCCTGCTATATGGATACCAGGTGTCAGAGAATCCTTCCGAGGTTCCTGGTGATCAGCACAGCTCAGCATGAAATGTGTGAGAACATTGCCACCGACTTCCTGCCCACAGCTCAAACACACATCACTTCCCACTGAGATAGTTCCGCCAATTGGAGGTGGAGAGCTTGAGCAGCAGCTACATACTTCTCTGCATACCAATCAAAGGTATTCCAAGTCCTGGGTGTATGGACGCATTTTTTTTCAATAGCAGCTCAGCACCAGTTGCTTAATGCAACAACAACAAAATTACACTTGCAGAGCGCCTTTCGCGTCAGGAGGACTTCGCAAAGTGCTGGACAGTCACTGTGTCAGACCCGAGCTGGGGACGGGGTGATGAAGGAAGTGGGGGGACTTAGGAGTTGCTGATGGGACCACCGAAGAGGAGAGTTTTGATGCAGATCCTCATGTGAAGGGCTTTGGTAAACAGACAGGCATGAAGTCCATGGTGCTCAGCGACAAGTTAGTGTAGGCCAGAGCGCTCCCTCCCTGCAGCTGTTTACCACAAATCCACCTCACTGTTTGATCCTGAACTTCACCAATTGGTCAAAATAAACACCTGTGCTGTATGCCCATGAGCTTGAAATCACAAAGGAGTACTGTTTGGATACAGAGCGTGTATCCCACAAGTTTAACATGCATTGGGACCGTGTTCTTGAAGAAAAACGTGAATGAGTAGAATGCCCTTTGCCCTTCTCAGTATGATCCAGCAGGACAGCAGCCAAGCACGTTGGCATCCACCACAACCCACCGGTACAAATAAGAATCAACAATTGGCACTAATGCCCTTTGTATCTTCCAATAGAAAATTTCAATACTATCAGTGTGTTATTTGGTATGATTCTTCTTCATATGATTCTCCCACCACACATTTATTTATTCATTGTTGTAGTTCAATTTTGTGACTATTTACAGGTATATCTTATATATGGAAATTTCAGTGAAGGGCTTCCCAATGCTGTATTATGTATCTGTGCTATAGGGACATGAGACCATTGACCAGGAGAAGGAAGCCAGCCCCACATGTGTCCACAATATCCTTGTTGGATTTGCATGGGCGTGGATATTGGCAATGATGGTATTCTGGCTATATGTTGTGCCGATGCTATGGCACTTTTCTCAGGAAGTACCAAAGTTATCTGGTGGCTGTTGTATGGGATAATTTTCCTTTAGTTCCTGAGATGCCTTGAGATGCATCATGTCCCTTAGCTGGTTAGCAGAAACAGGAGGTGCTCAATCACTCTACTGAACCACTGAATAATGTCCTCACCCTTTAGTCACATGAATCACTCTCCTGCTCCTACTCAACCAGCCTTATAACAGCTGCTGGGGTGGGTGAAGATGGGGTGAATTTTAGCAGTGGTGAATTCTCTCCTGAATGGCCTGGTAGCTTTGCAACATCCCAGCCACATCTAAACTGTCAAGCTAGCCCTTTTATCACAGTGCTATGTAAAGACATTGCTGAAGGCTAACTGCAGTCTGACAGCTTTGACAAGGGTTTTCATAGGGCATTTGCAGACTGGTCACCTCTCAAGCCCTATCTTTGGAGATCTCTATCATGGTTGGTGGTCAAATGTGTCTCCAACTCTTTCAATAGCTCTAGAATGGTGCACATTCCAACCAGGTACTGGACTTCTCAGATGTTGCGGTTAGATGGTGCATGCTTTGGGTGTTTTCTCCCCAGCTCCTGCAAGAAGCTGAACAACTGTCGATCCTATGTGTGAAAGTCTTCCGCATTTTTTCACTCCTCGCTTAGTGCAACCTGTTCATGTGTTTGAGCACTGTAAGGCCATTTTATGTTCTTTTTATGGACCTGGACTTCCTACCAGCTGCATAACTCACTGCTGTAGTTCTGTATGAACCATCAAGTCAGACCGTTGACTACCTTGCTCATCCCTTTCTCTGTGTGCTTTTCTGTGTTGCATAAGACTTGACGGTGGTGTGATCTCCATTTGTGGTCCTAGGTTGGAAAGGCTTGAGAGAGGAGACTACAATATGGCTTAGAAATTCTCATTTTAATCAAGTTCTTACTGGGCCAAATTCCACCTGAGTTGAATCAACTGCATGTGAGACCAGCCCTCTGCTAGCCACTCTTGTGCCATGTCATGATGCACTAGGTCTCTCTTCTTCCTTGCCTTTCTTCTCCATTCTTCCTCTGCACTTGCTGCTGCACCAGGTGCTGGTGGTAGCTGAGAAGAAGGAACTGCAAGTGAACAAAAATGAATTCATTACCATTTGTGATGCGGATAACATTGTAATGGTCACCATAACCATTGAGGGACAAATTTTTTATGCTGCTTTTGATGTTTCTGCTTTTGAAGAAAACATTATCACCTGAGAAACTGAGAATTGCCCACTGTATCCTCTTCCAGGATGAATGGTAGCTCCTTATAGATCAGAGGAAGGAACTCCTCAGCCCTGACGAGCTTCCTCTCCTCAAAGATTCAGCCACCAGCTCACCTTTCTCTGCTTCTCATTGTCTGTCATTTTGCCCTGAAAGGGTAAGGAACATTGCAAGCACTCAAATAGTTTTTGAAAGTCATGAGCCAAAATTCCTCTCTTTTTAACGTGGGCTGTGTGCCAGTTACCTGAACAATATCCATCGTCAAACCATGCTGCATCTCACTGCAATATGGCACATGTCCCATATTAGCAAAATGGTAATACATAAAATAAAAAGGACTACTGTACCTTAGCACTCCTTTTAAGATAGCAGTACTTCTTTGGTACCTCTTCTTTGGTGTCCTTTTTGGTGATCGCAATCACCCCTCTGGTTATTTCTTTCCTTTTAACAATGCCGTCAGTCACACCAAAATAACATGCTTCAAGTCCTATAACTCTCTCCGCAGGATCATTTGGGCAGGCTCCAAGAAGCAACTCTTTCAGGTCGTAGGCTCTTCAGCAGCTCCTGAGATTAACGCCATGGTTTTCCTTTGAAATCAGTGTTACTATATCCCAGACATGTTCCTAAACCCTATAATCATCTTGGTACACTCACTGGCAGCAATGATGTGAGCAGCTCAGGAACTTCTTTCTGATTGCTTCCTCTTTTGTCGAACTCTCCAGAGACTATTATTCGCATAGAGGAATGTGGCTGAGATAACATTCCCATATTTAAAAAAATTGCGCGTTTAAATTGAAAACCTTTGAACTCTTTCGTGGTAGAACAACCAGAATTTAGATCCCCGATGGAAATGAAATACAACATTCTCAAGTTAGAACTGGATGAAAATTTAGTAAAAGAAAACTTTGCATAAAATCCCAATGTGTTTATATAAATATATTTATTATATCTATCTGTCTATCTGTATATATATACATGTGTATATATATGTATATATACATGCTGAAATATCTTCCAAATTAATTACCTCCTCAAACAATAACTGTTTGGGAGTGTTTCTCTGTTTGGCAGTACCTCTTCCTCCCCCACCCCATGATTTTAACCTGTGCTGTAACAATTCAAAACAGTGATTTTTTCCACAATAACTTGGAGCTAGCAGAAACATATGTGTGCACTCTTGCAATGGTAGTTTAATGGATGAAGCTACTGGAACCATCTTTCCTAAAATAACTTGCAGTAAAATAAATTGAGACTGCATTTAAGAATCTGCCAAATGCTGTATTCTCTGAAAATCTAAGTGCAGTATATTAGTAGTGACTATTTCTTTATATCTTCAGAAATATGATTTTTGTGGGGGGCTAATTCAACAAATGGGACTTACCAATACACACAAGATCCATAAAGCCATACATTCCATAGCAGATCTGGAATAAGATATCTCTTCTCTGCCACACTGCAGCAGGACTGAAGGCTGACCAGAAAAGCCAAGTCACACTTGCTATCAGAAAGAGGCAACCAAGGATCACAGCGATTATTTGTACCTTCTCAACCAATGTCACCGTAATAGGTTCCCACTGAGGAGAAAACAAAAATAAGCACGGAAATTTATTAAGGCAGTAAATAGAAGCTTACACCTTTACTTCATATAGAAAAGCTTTTTTCCTCAAAAATCTAGATATACCTTTAGGATTGCTGTGAAGTGTGCATGTACATTGTGGAGATAGTTCATGGCATGGTAACTATAGAGCTACTCTATACCCATTCCATCAATGGGAGAAGCAGAGTGGGGAGAATACCCCAAATTGATATTCTATTAACTTTATAGATAGCAGCATGAAAGCCAATATAAATTAGATTGATTCACAAGGCTACATAATTTAGGATTACTGGCTTCCATATTGTAAGTAACTAATGTAACTATTTGGTTTCCCCATAAATATCACCAGTACAAGAAATGAAACTACAAAAAAAGCACAATGAAATCCCTGCTCCACAAAATGTTCTAAATCCTGTTTTTGTGGGCATATTGGTTATGTAGCTCTCTATCTCTGAAATGGCATGCACATATCCCAAAGTGGAGAAGCAAATCCTACATTGTTCCCTACCCACCGGTTGAGAAACTGTAAACTGAGGGACGTGTTGCTGTAACACTACGATGTTGTCACACATCACAGAGGCTACGCAAAGACCCATCTAATCTCTTTGGGACTGAGGTTATCTGTAAAAGCTGCTGGGAGTTGCTCACAATATTAGAAAAAGCAATATCCATAGCATTCTGTGCGACTTTCATCCTTAATTGGCAAGAGTGAAAAACAATCAGCAGGAAATGTGGTGCGCTACTAAATCACCAACTCCATTGCTGATGAAGACTGAGGTGCTGCTGATAGTGCTTACACTTAGTTTGCTGGGCTCAGTGCTGAATGTGCAGTTTTAAAGTGGTCAGCAATGATGAAATAGAATCTAAGTATGGAGGCTTAGACTACTGTGACTTCAATTTCTTGAAACTGATTGTTAGTACCACTGAACTACTTCTCCGAATAACCCCCATCGCATTCCCTATGGCGTTGATAGATACTTAAAACACTAGCACGAAATTCAGCTACTGCAAGCTGTCTTTTTTATATGTATCTGAGAACTCTTCCCTCATTAGTTTGCAATTGACACATTCAGCACCATGAACAAACAGCTGATCTGATGTGTCTGCCTGATGTGTCTGTCTGGATTGTTGGCCAAAATCAAACACTTGTTTGTTGAGTATTGAGCAGAAATGTGATTTGATTTGACTTTTGCCAGTTTTTAGCTATTCTTATTCTCATGGTGGGAGTGGAGGGGTGGGGTGGTGGTGGTGGGGGGGTTGATACAATGAACTGGCTCCTTGGTTACATGCATGGCCATGAAATATCAGAACCAAACCCATCCTCTGGCATTTTAGGCCAGACCGCAATACTCCAACACACTGTTGATGATAGCAGGAATTGGAAGGGCAGACCAGTCATTAAGGACTGTTCCCAGTCAGTTTCCTGTTAATCCTGCAAGCCAAAGCTCTAACTGGTAGGGTGGTCCTAGCTGGACAAGCAGCGGGAAAGCTTGCCAGCCAATGTCTTCAGTGGCAAGAAATGCAGTTTTTGCTAGTTAAGACTCCAACAGTATCTAATGTACACTCTGTAGTCCACACGCCTTTGCTCTTGCCAACCTGCATGTAATACTTTCTGGAATCAGATAAGCAGGACGCATCCCAACAGGGAAAGAGTACAGGACAGATAGCAGGATTTGGGTTCTTTATCCAGAGGGTGATCAATGATTGGAACAGGTTGCTAGGAAATTTGGTAAACATCAGGACACTGGACTCATTTAAAAGGCAGCTTGATGTTGTGATGGGCGTGACAATAGGGTGGGTGTTCTGGTGGGATGAGATAGGATGGGTCTTCATCCAGATCAATCTTGTGATCATGGATCTTGCAATATTCAGAAAATTCTCCCGCTCTTCATATATGATAATGATTTGGAGCACTACACAGGGATGGCATTGGATGCTGAGCAAGGAAGGGAGGAGGGGGCTCCTGGGTGACTGTAGGGATGGTTGAACAGGTAGATTTTTAGGTGGGATTTAAAGGCAGATAAAGATATGATGAGACAGAGTTGCAATTTTCCATCCACATATATTCTCAGCCACATGATGTGTACATTTATGCAATAGTATAACTCGCAATGTGGTCGGGTCCCGACCCCATCTGTTCAGCATCCTGGTTCGTCCCCCTGATGTGAAAGGCGCTCTAAAAATGTAATTTTGTTGTTGTTGTTGTAGCAGTGTGTGAATCAAGGCAGAGCCTGTACAATTTTAAGAAGGCCTTGTGTGACACATGATTCCTGAAACTCTTCAACAACCACACTTTAGTGTTACAACAGTGCTATAATAACAATTTACATTAATATGCAGGATTCTTCTCAAGAGTGCTACAACTTATAATAATAATCCTTGCATTTGATATAGCACTTTTCATGTATTCTAGACATCTCAAACCACTTCACAGAATATACTGTAAAATTAATTTGTGGGCAAAATGGGCAGCCAATTGCACAAAGCAGTGTCTCACAAATAGTCGTGGATTGAGTGACCAAGTTAGAATTATTATTATTTTTGAGGGTTTATTATCTCTGGAAAAGTGATTCGCCAATTGACTACTAACCATGTTCCTTACTGCTAGGTAAACAGTAAGGAAATTTGACCATTTCACCCTGCCGGGAAAAGAACCCAGGTCTCTCGCTTCCAGGGCAAATTCACGAACCATAAGTTAAGTAGTCTCCACCTGGCAGGGTTAGACATCAAATAAGGGAGAGGAGGGAGAGAGGAGGTGGAAGTTACCATAGGCACCATTGAAGCAAGGAGGAATATAAAGTGCATGCAAGGCAGAGAGATAGAGGCAAGGAGTTCTAGAGGTTAGGGTATAGTGCCAGAAGGCACTGAAGGCACGGCCACCTATAGTAGCACAGGGGTATTTTAGGATGCACAGCAGGCTTGTGTTCACTGAGCAAATATATCAGGAAACAGTCTTCAAATACAATACTGTATAACCAAGATATAGCTGAATTTCAAGCCACTGTTTCAAGCATCTTTTAATGCCGTAGGGAATAGTGGTGAAAGGGAACTTTGGAGAAGCAATTCAATGATTCTAAAGATCAGTTTCAAGAAATTGAAGCTGCAGGAATCTAAGCCCACATACTTTAGTTGTATCTATTTGATCAGCGGTGCTAATCCTGACCCACTTTACAATTGCACTGTCAGCACTGGCGCTGGCAAACCAAGTGAAAGCATTATTAGCATTATTTGGTCTTCATCAGTGGAGTGGCATACAAGCAGGTCAGAGAGGAAGGGAGGTGCTATGCATGAAAGGAATTGTAAGTGAGGGTGAGGATTTTTAAATCAATCCTTTTGGAGTTGAGGATCCAGTAAAGCCTGCTGAAGTCTGGGCTGATCAGGATGTGGAGCTTGGTATCGGCAAGGATGTGAACACTGGGGTATTATTTGAGTTGGATCTTGTGGATGGTGGAACTGGGGAGACCCGCAAGGATTTCTTTGTATTGGTGAGCAGTGTATCATATTAATACCAGAAAGCATTTTGTAACAAGAAAAAGTTAAATGGAGTCAGGACCAAAGCAATGCAGGAGTTTTGTTTTTCAAAATATATGTGAATGAAATCCAACACAAATGTATATTTATAGATCACCTTTCATGTCAGTAGAATGTCCCAATGCACTATATTTACAGATCACCTATAAATATAGTGCATTGTTTCCTCATATACTTTATTTGCTCAGTGGACACTAGCCTATCACGTGGTGTATAATAAAAAAAAGTTTAGATCGAGTTTTATACACAAGCTCTAACATTTAGCAGAAACAAAAATATACAAAATACTATAGTAATGATATCCAGAACAAGTTAAATAAATTTAGAAAGTCACCGTAAATAGAAATGTAAAGCAGTACATGTCTGAATTGCATAAGATGTCAAAATCTACAATTCTGTGAAAAGTTATACATTTTGTGGCAGTAGTTACATATCAGTGTGTTAAAATCTTTGTAATAATAAATTTAAATCCTTTACTTTAAATTTATTTACAATAATATGCCAATACCTTTAATGGCCTTCAGTTAGTGGCTGGAATATTTTACTCGGAAATAACCTTGGGACTGTATTATGAGTATTTTAAACAGACATGGAAAACTTTTATTCCTGTTGACACCCGACACTGTTTTCTGTTTTTGCACAATGCAAGGAAGAAACATCTTATCTCAACACATAAAGAGGCTCATACTATGAAATAAGGCTGCTGGATTATTTTTGCCAATGAATTCTGATTGTATTATGAACTTTGATTTGTACAATCTATGTAAACCTAGGAATATGGGAACATAAGTTTAAGGGAAGACTGTAAGGATTGCAAGGAGTCTTGTAGAGTATAAACACCTGGCACAGGCTGATTGGACCAAATGGCCTGTGTCTATGTTGTATAATCAGTGTAGATCTAGGCAGGGCAAAATATTGTGGGTTCAAGCTTCATAATCCAGGTTGACATACCAGCAATTTTTGAGAATCTTCTTTAAAAATGCTCTCCTTTTTCAACGCAATTTAAATCAAATTGAACTCCCTGACACTGAGTTCATTCTACTTATAATGACTGCAAATAAGTTCCCAAGGATTTGGCATTGGTTTGTTTATTGATACGCAGAGTTAATGCACTGATGCCTCACAGTGTTTGAGGTTTACTTTCAATATCAATCACTTGCAATTCTGGGTTATCTCCCTGTTGAATACCAGTAATATAGGATGTATTGTGAGAAAAAAACATGAAGGAGTGTAGGAAAATATCAACATATAAAACAAACCACACTCAGAAAATAAATACTTAATGAAAGGATCAACACATACTGTGCTTAATAGAGGAATAAATTCCAATAACAACAATTTGCATTTTTCACATGTGTAGCATCTCAGAGTGCTTAATAGTGGTATGTCTAAGGGGAGGTGGCTGAAGGCACAGTCAAAGAGAAAACTCTTCAAGTGTAATTTTAAGATGGGCAAAGATGGGGCAAGACTGAGATGGGGCAGGGAGTTCCAGAGATTTGGTACATAGTGCCTGGAATTCCAGATGAACATGAGTTTCACATAACCATATGAAACAAAAAATATTCATGCTGAGGTTCACTTCCAACAGTGCTGCCAATATGGTTGTCAACTAAGTATATTGTTGATTAATTTAATACCATGTCACTGGGGATTTCACCAGTGGCTGGTACAGGAGTTACCCTGATGGATCAAATGGTCTTCCCAAGTTTCATGCCTTCTCATGTTTTTATGGTATACAACATAAAGATCTGAAATGCAGGCTTCCTGAATAAAAACTCCAATTAGAAATATCCCCAATTCACAAATGCAACACTCCAAAAATAATGCTGGTTGGTGTGAAGTTCTCATGGGTGATACATGATGTACTTTGAATTGCTAGAAGGATTTTGTAGTTACTTAAAGCCCAAATAATCGCCCAAAATAACTTGATTTGGAGAACAAGAAAATATTTGACAAATGCAATGGAAAATATTCAGTGGATAGACGTTACTTCCTGTCACATACAATCTTCATTGTGTATATATTCTAGATTTATTACACCCTTGGATTGAAACTTGAGCTATTTTTATTCACTGTGCCATGACATGTGAGAAGGAAACACTTCATTGCTGCCTGATAATCACTGTCAGTGGACAAAAAATGTCAGTTAATGACACGAGTGAGCAACACAGGAGCGGGAACCAGATTGTGCAGCCACAGGTCAGAAGGTTTTGCTGTTTGCACAATAAATTCAAGCTGAAGGGTATAATAAAACAAATGTTGCTCACAGTCTTTTGCTGCAATCGCCAATAAGTTAGATAAGAGAAGATAAACTATTATCACAAACAGATAATTTTCAATCAGGTTTACTTCTCCAGTGATTCAGCTCCTAATTTCTTTCACAATATGATTGTAGTGATATCCTCAATCAGTCAGGACACAGTTATTGACAAAAAGATCTGTCAATCCCAAGTCATTGGCTTCTGTCTGAATCTGCTCAATACAAAAGGAGCCCATCCTCAAAATGATTTGTGTTATGCTACTGATCACCCACAGACACCATCTTCGTGGTAACAGATTCAAGCTGCTTCCTCCCTACTTTAACCAGGAGAAGAATGGGAAAAATCTGCAAATACTTTGATTTCTGGGCTGTTGAACAATTCTATATTTTGATAATTGAATAGGTGGCAGAAATCTATCCACTGGTAAACTCATAACTCATATACTGGGCTATAGAGTAGCACCTCACAGCTTTAAAACTGCTGAATCTCTACCAAACCCATCCATTGCCAAATTGCAGACCACAGTCCAACGTAAGTGAAGTCAAGGAAAGCACTTTGAAGAGTATGAGGTGGATAAAGGGGAAAATGACAAGAGGGGGCTAAAGGAAGAGGGGAGAGGGTGGTCAGGAACAGTGATTGAGGGAAGAAAGCCTATATTGACTAAACGTAACAGAGAGTGAATAATAACGCTTGTATTTTGTATAGCACTGTTCATGTCTTTTAGACATCTCAAAGCACTTCACAAAATATACTGTAAAGTGAATTGAACTGTACATTTGTGGGCCAAACATGGCAGCAGATTCTGCACAGCAGTGTCCTACAAACAGTCACGGATTGAAAATGACCAATTTATTATAAATTTTTCTTGATGGATTATTATCAAGTGTGTGGAGTGAGAAACTTGCCTATGGTTTGACTGGAATCAAACCCAGGTCTCTCGCTTGTAAGGCAAATGCCTTAATCATAGAGCTAAAGGATTCCCCAAGGTGTGAAGAATAAGTTCAAGAGAGTAAAAGAAGGGGTAAGGGGTGCACTGTGGCTAATCAATACAGTTGGGAAACAAATGAGATGATGAATAGTTTATGGAAAGGAGGAAAATGTATCCGTGGTACTCTGTTTCTCAATTATATCAGGAGCTCTGAAATGCAAATACTTTGGAATGCTTTGTGGATCTATGGGCAAATGTTTACTGTTCATTGAATAAATGTTAATACTGCTAATCAATATAAACTCTTATCTATTATTGGGAGATACTATACTTTTGTATAAAAGCCTTTCTTTATTCAATATCTCAGCCTATATTGTATTCATTATTCTAAAATTTACCAGGTACCTGACATGGTCTTTTCATTCTTATTGCGACTACGTGGTATCTGTAACAGCAAATCTCACAGCTCCATGACCCTCTTTCGCTAATCCACTTCAAAAGGCATGGCTGATGGGAGTAACGCACAGAGCCATCACAGCGACAAGGACTCAACAATTCACCCTTAAGGAAGCACAAAGAGAGAACAAACGTATTTAGGATTCAATAAGCTGTAAATCAGTTCCTGACATCTAATGCAAATCAACATGGATTTGGTTTACTTCTAAAAGATTGATGTCCCTTGCTTAGGCTAACAGGCCGAATCTGATCCATCGGATGGTTTTACTCAGGTATGAATTAAACTCAACAGACTTCAACCTATATTTTCTTACATACAAAGAAATTTAGCAATAGTTTCAGGCAGGAACAGCCTTATCCCACCCATCCAACTTCCCAAAGATTATTTTAATACATCTATTACATAATCAAATACCATTCATTCCTTTTAATTTCCAAGTACTGTACTTATTTAGTTTCTTGTTTCACCTTGTCTACAGTCATAAGGTTTATCTCCTCTCATCTGAGTTGACTAAGAGATATAAATGACCGTTGCCCACTTGTTGACTTGACAAACTCAAACAACCAACTGAGGATTCAATGAATGCAGAGTGTGCAGAGTGGAGGAAGGAAACCAAAATATGAAAGACAAATGTATAATAATAATCTTTGCAATTGATATAGTGCCTTATCCTATCGTCGAGACATCTCAAAGCGCTTCATAGGATATACTGTATTTTGTGGGTGAAGTACTGTACAAATTAAATTCTACTACCACAGGCTTGCTACTGAACAAACCTAGATATCTAGATGTTCTATCAATCTGAAGAGGATGTTTAAAGAACAATTGCACCATTGCAACATTTAACCTTTTTTAAAACAAAAGTTATGGTTTAAATAACATTGCTGGTATTTAATGAAACAAAATTGAAGTGAATTCTACAAGTTCTTCCTAATGTTCTCATACTCATCTTGTGGCTTGAATTTCCATTCCGCTGTCTCAATTAGAGGCGTAGCATTATCATCCTGGGGGCAATTAATTTTATGACATTCTTGTGGCTACTAATAAAAACCACTATGTGCTACGTTTGCTTAACTGGTCCAGAATTCTGTGAGTTTCACAGCCTTCATTTGGGATTAGAGTCTTGTTAGAAATTTGATGAGTTTTAAGCATATTTGAGAATATTGCCCCAAGGATTGTTCTGCAAGTTTGCTATTTTTGTTGCGTGCATCTGATTGAACTTTCTGTTTTCCTAAAAAAAAGTAGTACCAATGAGGGCCCTATATATTTGGTAGCTTGTGGGAAATACTTTGTTTATTTTTAAATCATGGAAAGTTTACAACACAGGAGCAAATTCGACTAGCCCAACAATGTCTGTACTGGTGATCTCACCTCCACTGGAGATATCTACTATAATACCACTTCCCTGCTCTTTCCCCTTTGCCCATTAATATTATTTTTCTTTAAAAGTAATGTATTTAACCAATTCCCCTTAAAACAATTTTATGAGCTCAAATCCAACAGTCATTTGTGGCAAGTTACACCTTTCTAATAACTTCTGGGTAAATGAAGATCTGTTAAACATATTAATCTCCCATCTCTAAATTTTCTTTCAGTTATCTAGTGGGTTAGGGTTAGAAGGGTAAGAAATCCACTGGCAGTAGTTCAAAGTTCCCAAGGAGGAAAGGGAACAGATATATAAACACTTTTCTGATGTCTAGTCTCAGAATAAATACCATTCTTTCTTTCAGCCACATTTGGAGCATGATGTAAACACACAAAAATGAAAGGTAAAGATAAAAATGCCTAATAAAAAGGCATTTTCTCACCCTCACCATAGTTACCAGTTATAAGGGAACAACAACAACAAAATGACATTTGTATAGTGTCTTTCACGTCCCAAGGTACGGGGACTGCACATTCCAGTAAAATCCAGTAAACGCTTTCAGATATCTTGACGAGTTAATGGAGTGCTACCTCAAACGTAAGGATTATTATTGTATATTTGTTAGTAACTCCAGATTCTTAATCCCAGGCTGCTGTTGGGTAAGACAGCCCTTGACTTTAGATCTTCTAATTCCTTCAGTTGTGAATAAAAGTTGACAACTGACATGTGAATAGTTGAAAAATGGGATTGTTGTTTAACATCCATAGTTTTTTTTGTGAGGTTACAGATCATAGGAATTCAAGATGATTATTTGAATGTAGTAAGACATCTTCATTTATAAGAAAAAGTAACAAGATTTGCTTGTACACAGGCTTTGTGTGTTCCACAATAATAATTGACCAACAATAACACACAAAATTAATGCAGAAACCCGCACTTGCCAAAAAATAAATGTTGAAATAAAGGTGGTTTACACGTCCAGAGATGGCAGGGATGAGAAGGAGAACTAGGTGTCAGTGCAGCTCAGTTGATGGTAACCATGCCTCTAAGCAAGTGATGGGTTGAAGCCGGATGCTGGGACTTTGAGATCACAGTCAAGGCTGTGCTAGGGAAGTATTGCATCATTGCAGATACTGTCTTTTGGATGAGATGCTAACCTGTTCAGGTAGAAAGAATACCATGGCACTATTTGGAAACAGAAGGGAGTTTCTCTCAGTGTCCTATCCAACAACCTCCAGATTATCATTCACATCATACCTTTTTATGGGACATTGCTGTGTGCAAACTGGCTGCCATGATCACCTACAAATGTATAACCACTCCACTTTAAGAAATAATTTGAAAATGCCATTTTTTGTCTGAAATACATTGTTGTCTAAACGTGCTTTAATATATTTACAACATTATTGCTGTTAGATCAAATTCAAGGATTATTTATTTTGACCTTTTACTTTTTCAGATTCATTTGCAAACACTAATTTCGGTAACACATTTCAAACATCTATGTGAAAAAAAGTCCTTTAAACCTAATCTTTTCCTTTATATTTCTGGCAATGATCTTAAATGAATAACTTTTGTTACCTCCAGATTGACCAGGTGGCTCTTGCTCTGGTTTGATTTTAAAAAATTACAGAATGTATAATTACAATCAGATTTCACAGAAAATTGGTCAACCCAGACAGAAAATGTCAATCATATTTCTCTATCACATTTTGACTTTTTACAGGAGCTTTCTCTTTAAGCTACAGAAAATATTACCAACTTGCCATCATCACAATTTAGGATTGACTTCCTAAGGAAGTCTATCTTATTCCTAAGGAATATTTAAAAGAAACATTCTGCAATGATCTTTACAGATTATCCTGTTTCCTACTTGGGGTCTGTCACAAATATACTTATGAATCCATCTGATCTTTCAGTTACAACTCACAATTTCGGACAAAGTGGGGTGAAATAGGCTGTGTTCCTCAGCTGTGTTAATTAACACAAGTGATTAGTTCAGAAACACCCCTTAATTAGCATTGATGTAAAGCAGCCTCACAGGTCTCAGGGATGATTGAAATTCTCCCAGTCTCTGGGCAGTCACTCCTCCTGATCAGCTGCCAGCAGCTCAGTATTTAGGAATAGGTGAAGGAATGGCTGATTGGAGACTGGGAGTAGAGTGTCGTCCCTCATTGAGGTAAGTGAAGGAAATCGTTTACTCTGATGCTAAGTGAGAAACAAATTTGAGATTGTTCTCAATGTGTTTCTGCACAAGAAACAGTTAAGTCAGGGAACAGTTGAAGGAACACCGCAAATTTTACTCCAATATCTCCTGAGTGAGGATTATGTAGGATGCTTCAAACCACTGTGCTGATTGGATGCCCTGTAACATTCTATATACGCCTATGTACTGCAAAGTTAAGCGCAGTACAGGTATATACTTTTACAACCTTTTCCATAATTATTTAGCTACACCAGTAAATTACCATTAATTCTACTGTGCAGGACAAGTACATTTATTTTTCATACACTCAACTAAGAGACACAACTTGAAAAGGTGACCTAAACTGAAAGTACAGTATGTTTCTTTCTTTTCCTCTCTCCAGTTTCCTTACTGAGAGGCAATCTGCTCCCAGGCTCCTGCTAAGCTTGGGAGAGTCTGCTTGGGAGGGGTGTGAGAGCAGTCTGCTTCATTTTTAGCTCCATTCTCTTTTTGTATTGCGTGTGTAAAATAATTCCTCACTGAGGAAAGCAGTGAGTGAAACACATTAAGACTGTAGAGTCACTCATCAAAAAAGGGAAGGAAAGTAAATTCCTGTTAAAGCACACATTATATACTGCACAACTCTGACAGGGTTGCTGCTTACACAACATGGCAAGGGTTAATGTAAAGCACTGGTATTACATCAAAAGATTAGGCTGCAGAAAGTCCTGATGCAGACAATCAATGCAATTTGCCACAATTTACTCTGTACACATAAATGGATTTCCTTCGAAATTACAAAATCAATAATGGGCGGTCCTGATGTATAATTTACCTGGACTGACTCAGAATTGCATAAATTTATTTGAGTTCTTCACCTTTTTGAATGAAGAAGGTTTCTGATACTGTACTATATTCAGTTATCGTATTGTACCAATGAATGAAAAATAATCTGCTTGCCAATTTGCACCATGCCCTACTATTAATTAACTTACAAATTAAACTTTCTCTGAAACATGTTTCATAAAGCTTATTGTTTTCCAAGTAATTTTATTGATTTGGAACTTGTTTGAAGAAGGGCATTGTGGCCCAATTATAAAGTGGGTGTTAATTACTGAGAAACCTGCATTTTATTCATCAGAAAATGGCTTAGGACAGACCACATTGGAGGGAAGAAAGTCTCTTCTCTCTGGAAGTATCCTAAGTGACATGAAATCAGTGTGGGAAATCCTAACCACTTCCCTTTAGATGGAACTATGCAAGAAAAACAAATTGTTCATAATTCAGCAGGAATTGACAATCTAAAAGAGGCCATAAGGATAAACAATACAAAATGTTGTAAGGTCACACTGCAAGATATATTGTACTAAAATAGGGAAGGAAAACTAGGGGGAGTACTTTGATTTTAATCAAAGATTAGAGGAATATGCCAGATTTATGCCAGATACGGTAACAGAGATTCTCTCAGATCATTGTAGTCTGCTGATTTGTAGTGTGAAACAAATTTGAATTCTGATTGGATGTGATTTGTTGGAGGATATTTTGGAACATGTCAATATGAGACAACAATCAAAAGAGTCAGAGATAAGACTACAATGCAGACGTTTCAGCGCCTTGGGACGTCCTCCTGACGTGAAAGGCGCTTTATAAGTTTAAGTTGTTGTTGTTGTTGTTAAGAGTGAAGATGAAGAAAAGGTTTGCTGAATTATCAGGCCAATCAGGGATGTGGATAAGTTGATTGATATGTTCTTCTCTAGATCATTTTAGATAACAAAGGATTTTGCATTAGTGCTGGTCTGCTCAGTGGAATGCAAGACATTGTTGGTGCTGAGCAATTTCAGCGGAAGGAGATCCAAGAATTGATTAGTACGGTTTTTGTAGCAGACATCTGAAAAAATAAATAATCCTTCCTCATCCAGGAATGATGAGGCCAATTTTAGTACTTACACTGTCACTCAATCGGATATCAGCCAATTCAACACACATCTGGTATGAAATCTGAGATGTGTGTGGGTCAGAATGACACCATCTTGAGTATTTACCATGCTGGGCACCAAAGGACCAAAGCTGTTTTCCACATTTTGTGCAAATGGTCCATTGTGCAAAGCAGCATCCATGCATTCCTTCAAACAGGAAGTCATCCATGCTCGAAGTGGAGGAATATTAAAGAATATAAGCAGTGAGCAGGAGAGTGTGGAATAAGGTTAGGTGGTTCATGTGGGGAAAAAATACCATCACAGACTCGGGGTGAATCGCCTGTTCCTATGTTGCAACATTTTACGCTGTGATAATTCTAATGTGAAGCAATATCACGGTCGGCAATTTGCTTTGCATGTTCACACTTCATGTTAGAATCCAAGATGCAAATAATGGAACATTATTTAAAAATTTAACTGTTAAAAATCTGTAACATATCAAGACAGTCAGCTGTGATGAACTGAGTGATGCTTCAGAATTTGAACAGGTGACAGCTGTTTAAGATAAAGCTATGATTTTATTCAAAGAGAAGGGGAATTTTTTTAAAACAGAAACATCAGAGGAAGTGATCGAGATCAATTGTGTGTAAGAGATGAATTTATATCCCCAAAGTTATGATGATCTTGCCATAACATTTTGCCCATTACAATAGCAATATTTTATGTATGTAGTGTCTTTCACATCATGACAAAGCACATCACACAATTGACTGGGAGCCTAAACTTAAGAGTTTGACTGTGATTCATTTTTTATTATTATCGGGAAATAAAAAAGCACTCATGATTTTATCATCAACCAGTATTTAGGCAGAAACTATTCCCTAAAAATCAACATGGGAATAAAAGGAAACTTTTGCTGTCAACTACATTCATGTTTAGATACTTGGATGTTTGGTGCAAGAACTGGGCACTCGATCCTTTCATCTATAAACCCGAGGTAGTACAGTATATCACTCGCCTTACAAGCAAGAAACCTGGGTTTGATTCCAGGTAGGGCAAAACCTTAGGCAAGTCTCCTTGTGCCTGATAATAATCCCTCAGGAAAAAAAACAATAGTTAATTGGTCATTTCAATCCACAACTGTTTGTGGGACACTGCTGTGTGGAATTGGCTGCTGTTTTTCATCCACATACATACAATCAATTCACTTTAAAGTATATTCTGTGAAGCGCTTTAAGATGTCAAGAAGACGTGATAAGCGCAATGTCAAATGCAAGGATTATTATTATTCATTACAATATTGTAATTTATTGGGTGGGGGGGGGGGAGTCATATTAGAAATAATAACATGAAGCTCAAGTGATTATCGAATGTCATCTGAATCAGGACAGTGCACTACAGTGCGCTAGTTGAATCTGTTTTCAAATATCACTTATTTAGAATATGATAATTGACTGTATTTTTCCATGGAGCTTTGTACACAGAGATTGAAACTGAATAAATTATATTCATATTTTAAACACCCATTCCTTGGCATACAAATGGTGAAGGTGCATACAGCGTTCATATTGCTCACATTTAACAGTAATAATAAAAGACTTACAACTTTAGAGTAGTTCACCCCTCTCTGTACCCCCCACACAAACTAATTTCAACATCCTCAAATCTACATCATAGTTAAGGAATTCGAATAAGTTTATAAATTAATCGAACCTTATCCAAGACCTAAAATATCTTATAGCGTTATAAACATGCACATTTCAACACAGATGGAGGCAATTTGGCCCATCTTTGCTTGTGTCATGCTTGCTTTACATTTGTATTGTTTGCTCTAATTCCCTTTCCCCGAGCACTTTAATATCTTCAAATCAAATCCATCTGATTCACTTTTTTAATGTTTGCAAAAGATCCCAAATTACTGATAAACCTCTGTGTATTTTATTTTAAAAAAGCCATAACTCATAACTATATGATGAAGCTTAATCATTTAAAAGTTTAGGTGGATTTCTGCTCAGAAATATATACCTAAATTTCCCTTTTTTCTTCTTGTTATTTTTTGCCCCTCTTCTGCTTGAAGGTGTTGACACCTTTTCCCTTCTACCGGAACACAAATTCATGTGTGCCAGTTGCCGTTTGGTACCTCATCTGTGCTAAAATGTCTATGATTACAAAACTCGAAGACATTTGAAGGATTTGAATAATGCATGCAGGAGCTTTGTCAGTGAGGGATTATTGGCAGCTGAGATTGATTCTATCCTCACCCAACAGCAATGTGCAAGCACTTGTACAAAGGAGCTTTGGATAAAGAACAAGATTTTTTTTCGGGGTGGTGGGGGGGGGGGGGGGGGATTGGGTGATATTTCCATCTCTCACTGATACACCAAAATCAATCACAACAATGTTAGACCCACCTCTACTGAAATCAGCTAACTCATGACAGATAGAGGATTCAATCAAGAGTGGATGGTTTATTGAATAACCTCTCCACAAGCCATCGGAAAGCATGATATTTCTCATTGCTTTTAGTAACTTAGAGACAATTGCTATTTTGAAACTATCAGTCCTGAAGTTGAGCACTGTATTCCCAGGTTCCCAGCATGGCACTCTGACCCTGAAACTGTATTTTGCAGTTCATACTATAATGACTAACACATGGAAGGTATATGTCATTTCGGAGTATCACACCAGGAGTAGTAAGTTATAGCATTTGTCAAAGACTCAATTCACAGTCTACAAAAGTGCCAAGGTTTCATCTCAACAAATAAAGATGCCCAATAATGCACCGCTCGGAAGCGGCATGTTTCAATTGTTCTGCAGACTTCAATTGCTTCACATTTTTTAAAAAAAAATACGTGGAATTGAATGGGATTAAAGGATAATCCACTGAAAGGCTGTTCATAAAAGCAGACGCACAACAGTGCCTCTCGAATATGATGTGCCAGAGAGGACGAGCTCCCCCACTGGGTGGCAATCATTCCCGTGCCATCAGCAGTACAGTGTGTGGAGAGTTCCACTCAAGGATGAAATAAACCCAGGTATATTTATTGTCTTGCAATCTGGGGGAGGGGGCGGCTGGGGTAGACTGTAAAAATCAATGGTAATACAGTAGAGGATTTTTTTTTCAAATACAAAGGTACATCTCTCCATGTTTAGAGCACAGCTCCCCAGCCTGACACTGGCTTCAGGTATCAAACAATATCTGATATCTGTGGTCTGTTTGCTGGCGCACTGGGTCTGTCAGGTTAATCCATCAGATCAGAACAGGAGAGGCGCTGACCAGGGTCCTGAAGCTATCCACCAGACTGAGCATCTCCCCCCCTCCCTGTCTGTCCACCAACAGTCCCCGCACCCCCCCCCCCCCCCTCCCTGCCTGTCTACCAACTGCCCCCCCCCCCCACCCCTCCCTCCCTGTCTGTCTGTCTTTCTGTCTGTCAACAGCCCCACTACCTCCCTCCTCACTCCCTGTCTGTCTAGCTCCTACCCTTCCCGTCTTCCTACCTGTCTAACCACATCCCATTCCTGCTTTCCTCACTGTCTCACTGCCTGTCTAGCCCCCCCCACTCCCTGCCTGTCTAGCCCCCCCCTCCCCCTGCCTGTCTAGCCCCCCCACCCCCTGCCTGTCTAGCCCCCCCCCCCCCGCCTGTCTAGCCCCCCCACCCCCTGCCTGTCTAGCCCCCCCCTCCCCCTGCCTGTCTAGCCCCCCCCACTCCCTGCCTATCTAGCCCCCCTCCCCCTGCCTGTCTAGCCCCCCCTCCCCCTACCTGTCTAGCCCCCTCCCCTGCCTGTCTAGCCCCCTCCCCTGCCTGTCTAGCCCCCCCCACCCACCCCTGCCTGCCAGGCAGAGAGGCTGCTGCCCAATCGCTCCGCTATGAAGATGCCTCGAGGCTGATCTGTTAATTCCATCCCGACTTTGGTCGAGCCAAGCGAAGTGAAGTGGATTGAAGTGAAACAAGTGCATGTAACTAAACTGTAACAGACTGTTTACTCAACTTTAAACAGTGTGAGGCAGATATATATGTATACGTGTGAGGTGGAAAGATTAATGTCAGCCCCTGATCTTTTCTCCCTCTCCCCCCACCTTCCTTCCCATCTCTTTCCCCCTCTCCCTCTCTCTGCCTGTCTCCCTCCCTCTCTCTGCCTGTCTCCCTCTCTCTCCCTCTCTCTGCCTGTCTCCCTCTCTCTCCCTCTCTCTCTCTCCCCCTCTCTCTGCCTCTCTCTCTCTCTCCCTCTCCCTGCCTGTCTCCCTCCCTCCCTCTCCCTCTCCCTGCCTGTCTCCCTCCCTCTCCCTCTCCCTGCCTGTCTCCCTCCCTCCCTCTCCCTCTCCCTGCCTGTCTCCCTCCCTCCCTCTCCCTCTCTCTGCCTGTCTCCCTCCCTCCCTCTCTCTGTCCCTGCCTATCTCCACCCCCCCCCCCCCCCCCCCAACCTCTCTCTGTCTCTCTCCCCCTCCCTCTCCCCCTCCCCAGCCCCCAATCTTACCTGCTCTGAGCCCTGGAAGCAGATCCTACAGGTGGGGGTGATGCCCCCGTTGCGGAAGCTGCCGTTGCTGCTGCTGTTGCTCAGCGAGTCGGTGTCGGTGCCGGGCAAGGCATCGGGCGGGGCGGGGCGGAAACCCTCGGGGTTGGAGCCGATCAGCCTCTCCTTCTCCCCGGCCTGGCTCCCCAGCTCCTCCTCCTCCTCCTCCGCCCCTCTCCTCGCCTCGTCGCCGGGAGCTCCCCCGTCCGGGGCCGGCGGGTCCCCGCCGCCAACGCCGCCACTCTTCCCGCTGCCAGCCTTCACCCCCGCCTCCCGCTGCTGTTCCCCCTCCCGCTGCCGCTCACTCATTGTGCGGGTGAGGGAATGGGAGAGAGAGAGAGAGAGAGAGAGGGAGGAGGAGGAGGAGGAGGGACGAGTGGGAGGGGGAGGGGTGGGGAGTGAGAGAGAGAGAGAGGGACGGAGAGAGTGGAAGAAAAGGATGGAGAAGGAAGAGGGATGGAGAGAGGGAGGGAGCGAGGGAGGCGTGGAGAGAGGGATGGAGAGCGGGAGAGTAGGGATGGTGGGGAGGGGGTATGGGGAAGAAGGAAAGGAATGAGGGGAGAGGGAGGTTGGGGGGTGGGGGGTGGGGGTGTTGCTCTCGTGTGTTTGGGAGCCGAAGAGGGAGAGAGAGACAGAGAGAGAGAGAGAGAAGAAAAAAGGGAGAGAAGAAAAGGAAGGTGTGAGTAGGAAAAGGAGAGAAGAGGGTGGTTGGGGGGGAGGAGGGGGTGTGAGGGTCAGTTGGGAGCCAAGTCTATCCTCACAGGAGAAGCTGGAGAGGCTCAGGCTGGACAGGCGCCGGGCGGGAGCTCAGCTGGGTGGTGTCCGGCTGGGGGGTGGGGTAGGGGGGGGTGGGGGGGGAGGCTGTGTGTCTGTAGCGCTCAGTCAGTCAGACAGTCTCAGTCTCAGTCCAGTTTGTGGTGGAGATGGAGAGGCTGTGACTGGTTATCAATGCTGAGTGTCTCTGGTCAGTGTCTCTATCAGTGGTCAGTGTCTCTATCAGTGGTCAGTGTCTCTATCAGTGGTCAGTGTCCCTATCGCTAGTCAGTATCTCTATCACTGGTCAGTGTCCCTATCACTGGTCAGTGTCTCTATCACTAGTCAGTGTCCCTATCACTGGTCAGTGTCTCTATCACTAGTCAGTGTCCCTATCAGTGGTCAGTGTCTCTATCACTAGTCAGTGTCCCTATCAGTGGTCAGTGTCTCTATCACTAGTCAGTGTCTCTATCACTAGTCAGTGTCCCTATCGCTAGTCAGTATTTCTATCACTGGTCAGTGTCTCTATCACTAGTCAGTGTCTCTATCACTAGTCAGTGTCTCTATCACTAGTCAGTGTCTCTATCACTAGTCAGTGTCCCTATCACTAGTCAGTGTCCCTATCAGTGGTCAGTGTCTCTATCACTGGTCAGTGTCTCTATCACTGGTCAGTGTCTCTATCACTAGTCAGTGTCCCTATCACTGGTCAGTGTCCCTATCTCTGGTCAGTGTCCCTATCTCTGGTCAGTGTCTCTATCGCTGGTCAGTGTCCCTATCACTGGTCAGTGTCTCTATCGCTGGTCAGTGTTCCTATCGCTAGTCAGTGTCCCTATCGCTAGTCAGTGTCCCTATCGCTAGTCAGTGTCCCTATCTCTGGTCAGTGTCTCTATCTCTGGTCAGTGTCCCTATCTCTGGTCAGTGTCCCTATCTCTGGTCAGTGTCCCTATCTCTGGTCAGTGTCTCTATCTCTGGTCAGTGTCCCTATCTCTGGTCAGTGTCCCTATCTCTGGTCAGTGTCCCTATCTCTGGTCAGTGTCTCTATCTCTGGTCAGTGTCTCTATCTCTGGTCAGTGCTGATATTCCTGGTTGTCAGTGTGTGTGTGTCGGCCGGTTTGCTGGTGGCTGTGGACGTGTTTGGTGGTGAGGGAGGCTGGTGTGTGGTTGGTTGGTTGGTTGGTTGGTTGTCAGTGTCGGCATTGCCGCTGGCTGGTCATGTTGTGTGTTGGTGTTGGCTGACAGCTGGCGGGCGGGGTCACCGCCTGTTTGACATTTTCGGTTGTGGTCAGTGCCCTGTGTGAGGCTGTGAGTCTCGGTGCCTGGCTGTTGGGAGCTGCTTGTCGCTGACTGTAGTTGACTGCCGGCGGGTGTGTAGCTGGAGGGCAGTGTTGGCGAGGTGCTCTCTGTCGGGCGGTGCTGACTGTCTGCCAGTCAATGTTGTCTCTGCTGAGCGATGCCTACTGTCTGTCTGCCGGACGATGTTGATTCTCTGTGAGCGGGCGGTGCCGTCTGACTGACAGTCTGTGGACAGTTAGTGCTGTCTGACTGTCTGTGTGTGGTGCTGTCTGACTGTCTGTGTGTGGTGCTGTCTGACTGTCTGTGTGTGGTGCTGTCTGACTGTCTGTGTGTGGTGCTGTCTGACTGTCTGTGTGTGGTGCTGTCTGACTGTCTGTGTGTGGTGCTGTCTGACTGTCTGTGTGTGGTGCTGTCTGACTGTCTGTGTGTGGTGCTGTCTGACTGTCTGTGTGTGTGTGGTGCTGTCTGACTGTCTGTGTGTGTGTGGTGCTGTCTGACTGTCTGTGTGTGTGTGGTGCTGTCTGACTGTCTGTGTGTGTGTGGTGCTGTCTGTCTATCTGTCTGGCTGTGTGTATGGGTGCTGGTTGTGTGTGTGTGTATGGGTGCTGTCTGTCTGTCTGTGGGTGCTGTCTGTCTATCTGTCTGGCTGTGTGGGTGCAGTCTGTCTGTCTGTCTGGCTGTGTGGGTGCAGTCTGACTGTCTGTCTGGCTGTGTGGGTGCAGTCTGCCTATCTGTCTGTGGGTGTGGGTGCTGTCTGTCTGTGTGTGTGGGGGGGTGCAGTCTGTCTGGCTGTGTGGGTGCTGTCTGTCTATCTGTCTGGCTGTGTGGGTGCTGTCTGTCTATCTGTCTGGCTGTGTGTGTGTGTGTGGGGGGGGGGGGTGCAGTCTGACTGTCTGTCTGGCTGTGTGGGTGCAGTCTGTCTATCTGTCTGTGGGTGTGGGTGCTGTCTGTGTGTGTGTGGGGGGGTGCAGTCTGACTGACTGTCTGGCTGTGTGGGTGCTGTCTGTGTGTGTGTGGGGGGGTGCAGTCTGACTGACTGTCTGGCTGTGTGGGTGCTGTCTGACTGTCTGGGTCTCCCTTGTTCTGCTGTCTGCCTACCTGCGATTGAGCGCTGCTGTATCACTGGCTGTGATTGGATAGTGCTGTGTGTCTGGATGTCTGCCTGGCTGTGATTGGGCGGTTTGCCGGGTTCAGATCATTACAGGTTCGGAACACTGCGGCGTGGGCTGTGGAACGTGGTCGGCAATGCACAGATAAAAACAAACAGCCACCGCTGCCCGGCAACTTGTGTGTCGTCACAATGGAGAGAGCGTGGGGCTGCCGACCCGTGGTGTCGTCACAATGGAGAGAGTGTGGGGCTGGCGTTGTATGGCGTCGTCACAATGGAGAGAGTGTGGGTCTGCCGACCTGTGGTGTCCTCACAATGGGGAGAGCGCGGGGTATTGTGACGACATGTGTAGACCAGGCTGATGATAACTAGTTGCCCCCCCCCCCAACGCTAAGGTATTGAGAGAGTTTTTCCCACAAAACACACGGTCAATTCACTTTACAGTATACTCTGAAGCGCTCTGAGGCGTCTCATGATGCGATAGAGCAGTCCTGTAGCTTGATGGTTAGAGCTACAAGCGAGAGACCAGGGCGATACCTTGGGCAAGTTTCCTTACTTCACCCACCTGATACTCCCTCAATAATCCCCCCCCCCAAATTAGTCATTTCAATCCAAGACTGTTTGTGGGGGACGCTGCTGTGCGCAATTGGCTGCCGCGTTTCACCCTCAAATATACAGTCAATTAACTTTGCAGTATATTCTGTGACACGCTTTGAGATGTCTAGAAGACGTGAAAAGCGTTGTATCAAATGCAACGATTGTTAATCTTTATCAAAATGCTATTTTTTTTCAGTTACGGAGGCAGATCAAACCCATCCTTCTAACTCATTGTTTTAAATTGTTTTCATTTTAAGGTAAATGAATGTACATAATGCACAAGGGAAGATACTGTATAATGTTTGAGAAAATATATAACCTTTTTATTATTAAAAACAAGTTATGCTGTCCTCCTGGTTACAGATAACACTCGAAACATTAAATTTGTCTGCAATGAAATTGTTGCTCGTGGCAATCTGTTGCTAAGTTAAAGACTAGTCGGTTACAGGAAACGTAGTTTGTATGGTCATCATACAAATGACATGTGCTGTGCTGTTCTACTGGCTCTATACAGAGAGTGACACATTCCACCTGAAAAGAGTTAATGAATTATTCATATGTGAAAATAGAAATTATATTCAAATCATTTTACCACATCTATAATTTTCCAAAATATGTTCCCAAAGAGCATACTCACTGTCACCCTCATTATTATGTGCTCACAGAATTCTCCTGGCAGTTTGCCTGTTCCATCAGTTCAGATGTCTGCCAAGACGGCATTCTCTTTGTATTCTTACGATGGTTTCATTTCACAACACATATACGTAATCTCTTTACTCCATTCAACAATTATAGACCAGCTGATGTTACTGTTTCCATCATGCTGCACATTATCATCATGCTACAGCTCTCTGTAACTTTCTTAACCTCCGCCACTCTTCCCAATCAACAATCCCCATCTTCATTTCATATATGGCAATGAGACCTCTGAATCTCAGTCCAACAGAATCCTGAAAATTCTAAAGGTTCTGCATATGGTTGAGCGACACCAGGAGAGTGAGGACTCTGAGGAGCTAGTGGAGATCAACACGATCTACAACACAAAAGTGTCCAGTAGCAAGTCGCATGGCATCAAGTTCCAAGTAACATTGTATCGAGTCCCAGTAATCATGGAAGTTGATACTGGAGCAGCAGTCAGTGTGGTGTCTGAAACACTGTACCGAGAGAAGCTGAGCAAAAATAAGCTGCAAACAGCAAGGGTCGAGCTGCGTAGCTATGGAGGAGAGATCATCCCAGTTGTGGGTAGAGTGTGTGTTCTGGTTAAATACAAGGATCAATGTGCAGATTTGCCAATTCTCGTGAAGGGAGGAAAACCAGCATTACTTGGTAGAAATTGGATGAAATTGCTGAAATTAGATTGGCAAGAAATCTTCCATGTGCAAATCTCGTTCACAACACAGGAAGAGGTGATAAAGAAGCATCCAACGGTGTTCAGTGAATCCGGTGCACCAATCAGCAGATACAAAGCGAGTGTAGGAGTGCAAGGTGAAGCAAGGCCAGTGCACTATAAGCCACACCCAGTGCCATTCACAATGAGAGAAAAAGTAGAAAAAGAACTGAAAATACTTGAAAAAGAGAACATTATCAATAAAGTACAACCAAGGAATTGGGCTTCTCCCATAGTTGTAGTTCCAAAATCTGACGGTAGTATCAGAATCTGTGGGGACTACAAGGTAACGGTGAATCGAGTTCTTGAGTGTAGTCAACCTGACACGTCACCAAATGTAGAAGATTTGTTCAACAATTGGTAGGTGGTAAAGTATTTTCTAAAATGGACTTGTCAAACGCCTATTTACAGTTAGAGTTAGATGAGAAGTCAATGGCGTACTTGACTATCAACACCCATATGGGCTTATATCAATACAATAGGCTACCAATTGGCATTGCGTCAAGCCCAGGAATTTTCCAAGGGGTCATTAGTCAGATTCTAGAGGGAATCGATGGGGTAATATGCTACTTTGATGACATACTCATCTCTGCACCAAATAGGCAGGTTCATGATGAAAGGCTACACATGGTGTTACAAAGGTTAGAGAAACACCAAGTATGTGTCAAGGCTCACAAATGTGAGATGTTTAAAGAGTCTGTAGAGTATCTAGGGCACAAGGTAGACAAAGATGGGTTGCACCCAACCCAGAGTAAGGTTGAGGTGATCAGGAACGCGCCCATTCCCAGAAACACATCTGAGCTACGATCATTGGGATTGTTGAATTACTATGGAAAATTCATCCCAAATTTAGCAACCTTCATACAGCCCTTGAATGAGCTTTTGAAGAAAGATGTATCATGGAAATGGACACGTGAATGTGACCAGGCTTTCAAGTTGTGTAAAAAAAAACAGCTAGTAGATGATACAATGCTCGTACACTATGATGTCACCAAGACAATTGGTGCGGTTTTCTCTCCTGTGTTGGAAACAGGGGCAGAGAGACCGATAGCTTTCACTTCTAGAGCACTGAGTAGGAGTGAGAAAAACTACGCCCAAATAGAGAGAGAAGCTTTGGCCTTGATTTTTGGAGTTAGGAGATTCCACAAATACTTGTATGGTCGCAAGTTCATCATTGAAACAGACCATAAACCTCTGACAGCCATCCTAAATCCCAAATCACAGGTACCTACTCGACTAGCAGCCAGAGTGCAAAGATGGTCATTGATCTTGTCAGCATGACAGATATCAGTATGACATACAATATCGTAGGTCAGCAGACCATGGTAATGCTGATGCAATGTCGAGGTTACCCTTAGCATCAGAAATGAAACCAAACAGGGAAGATGTGTTCTATTTCTCTCATGTTGAAGAGCTGGCAGTCACATCAAGTGACATCAGCAAGGCAACTTGTAGGGACAAGGTTTTATCCAAGGTACATGACTATATTGTCAGTGGGTGGCCTAGTCATATGACTGAGTCAGAAGAAGAAATTAGGCCATACTTTGTTAGGAGACATGAATTGTCAAATGACCAAGGATGTGTCATGTGGGGAGCTAGTGATAATCCCTGAAAGGTACAGAGTACAGTTGTTAGGTGATCTTCATGATCAACACCTAGGGATGTGTCTGACCAAGAGTCCAGCTAGGAGCTACCCATGGTGGCCAGATTTAGATAAAGATATTGAAAACACAGTAAAACAGTGTAGGGTATGTGAGTCGGTTGGAAGGAGTCCACCACCAGTACCAGTACAGTCATGGAAATGGCCAGCCAGAGTGTGGCAAAGGTTACACATAGATTTTGCAGATCTAAATGGACAGCAGTTGTTCATTGTGATAGATAGTCATTCCAAGTGGATTGAGGTGTTTCCGATGAACAAAACAACATCTAGCAAAACTTTGGATATTTTGAGAGGGTTGTTTGCTTCATATGGATTTCCAGAGGAAATTGTGTCTGACAACGGACCACAGTTCTGTTCAGAAGATTTTGCACAATGCATGAAAAAGAATGGTGTGAAGCACACTAGAGTACCTGCATACCATCCAGCTTCGAATGGTGCTGCAGAGCGCACAGTGCAAATTGTCAAACGCGCGTTAGTTAAGCAAATGCTAGATGCAAACCCAAGGAAAAGTCAATTATCATTGCCTCACAAACTGGCAAACTTTCTGATAACGTATCGTAACACACCTCACACCACTACAGGCAGAACACCGGCTGAGTTGTTCCTAAAAAGACACCCGAGAACAAGATTTTCATTGTTAAAATCAAATTTAGCACAAACTATAGAAGGAAAACAGGAGAGACAGAGAGAGAACCATGATGGAGGTAGGGTGAAAGACAGAAGTCTGAAGTTAAATCAAAAAGTTAAAGTAAAGAACCATCATCACAAATGGGTAAAGTGGATAGTGAAAGTATGTGGACCGCGCACCTATTTGGTTAGGATGTTGGAAAGTGGCAAACTCAGGTTTGTTCATATTGATCATATTCTACCTACGCAAGTACAGGAAGAGTGGAGGGAAATGGATAAATCAAATGAACCAAATAGTTTTAGACCAACAAATGAGTCAGTAATGGTAACAGAAGACTCAACAGAGGACTCAATAGAAAACCAGAATTCAAGTGTGAATGAAGATGAGGGTTTAGTTCCAGGTGATAGTCAACAGTGCCTGACTGAGGAACTGGAGACTAGAAGTGAAAGTCAAGATGAATACCAGACTCGACACATGGCGAGTCTGAGTGCTACCATGAGTCCTAAAACTTTTGAACAGCGAAGGTATCCCGTTAGAAGTAGGAAACCAGTAGTCAAGTTTGAATTTTGATTTGATGTGTAAGAAAATATTATTTATTCAGAGTCATATTATGTTAGGGTAGATTTGTATCTGTGTCACAGTTTGAACATGTATATACATAAATTGTATACAGCATCGTGTTTTTGAATGTCCGTAATTGTAACTTCTTCATAATTTCATCAAGGAGGGAGAAGTTGTGATAGCGCCATCTAGTGACCAGTGTATATAAGTGTAAATAAACCACATGGTGGGTGCAGTCTGTTTCAGAACATCAGAGCGTGAACATGTGATACTTGTAATCCCAGAGATGTCACACTATAATTTTCCAAAATATGTTCCCAAGGAGCATACTCACTGTCACCCTCATTATTATGTGCTCACAGAATTCTCCTGGCAGTTTGCCTGTTCCATCAGTTCAGATGTCTGCCAAGACGGCATTCTCTTTGTATTCTTACTATGGTTTCATTTCACAACACATATACGTAATCTCTTTACTCCATTCAACAATTATAGACCAGCTGATGTTACTGTTTCCATCATGCTGCACATTATCATCATGCTACAGCTCTCTGTAACTTTCTTAACCTCCGCCACTCTTCCCAATCAACAATCCCCATCTACACTTCATATACGGCAATGAGACCTCTGAATCTCAGTCCAACAGAATCCTGAAAATTCTAACGTGCCCTCATTACCCCACTAAATTACATATCACAAACACTACATTAATTTCTGCAGATGTAAAACCAAGACTCCAGGTTAATTGCCTTTTTTAGATTCTATAAGATTTTTTTTTCCAGTTTTACTTTAAAGTCAAAGATTTTCTAACACACCTTTAAAGACCATGTCAGCCGGGCTCATTTAGTAAGACTTTTGCCTCTGATTAAGAAGGTTGTGGGTTCTATTGATTTAAATTGTCAATGGATTTGGACATCAAGATAATCAAGCTCACAGAGATGTTTGGGTGAATTGCTAAAGGATTATGGCACTGCTAATTGTACAGTAAGGCATAACTACCGATCGAGAAAACAGAATAAGGAGTTTCTTTTAGTTCTTATTCCTCTCTTTCCCTGGGTCTGTTCTGACTTCAGGTTAGTTAGTGGAGTCCTGTAGCTCAGTGGTTAGAGCACTCATCTTGCAAGCGAGAGGATCTGGGTTTGATTCCCGGCAGGGCGAAGCATTGAACAAGTTTCTTTACACACCACTGTTTACCTAGCAGTAAGTAGGAACCTGGTTAGTTGATTGGTGGATTGCTTTACTGGGGGTAATAATTCCTTCAAAATAAATACAAATAATTTGGTCACTCAGTTCATCACTGTTTGTGGGACACCGTTGTGCACAATTGGCTGTTGCGTTTCGCCCACATAATTTACAGTCAATTCACTTCAAGTATATTTTGTGAAGCTCTTTGAGATGTTTCAGCATCTCGGGACGTCTTCACGGTGTGAAAGGCGCTCTATAAATGTAATTTTCTTGTTGTGTCAAAGACATATAAAAGTGCTACATCAAATGCAAGGGTTATTATATGTTATATTTATACACAGGAACAAACACATTTTTATGACTTGTCCTTCAACCAATAAGACCATCTGGTTTGTCTCACAGATACAATTTTCTTTGCCTTTACCCAAAGACCATCTAATATGATCATTCTTCTCTACATAACTTACCCAAAGTATAGCCAAAAGCGTCTTCCATGCGTCAATCACCTCCCGCCTCGATTACTCAAATATACTAATTACTGATCTCTCTAGCTCTACGATCCATAAAATCCAGTTAATCCAAATCTCCACCACCCACATACTCACCCATACTAAACTATAACCAATGCCCCTTATCAATGAATGGATCAATTTCAAGATACTCACACTCGTTTTGAAATCCCTTCTTACCTTGGTAGCTCCCCACCCCTCTGATGTGCGTACCCCACAACCCACCACTTGGTCAACTGCCTCCACTCTCCTGCATGTCACTTGAGCTCTCTCTTCCACCATCGGTGGCTGCACTTCCAGCAACTATGCCCCTAAACTGTTCCTCAATTCCACATCCTTAGGTTGCATCTGAAAACTTTCCTCTTCAACCATGCTGATGCCCTCCCTCTGGCTCAGTGTTGTGCTCCTCCAACGTCAAGCACTCTGGGATGCTACCGTTTTATGAGGGGTGCTATATAAATGCAAGTTGATGTTGTCGTTAAATAAGGACCAAAAGGGACACCTAATTAACACACATACACCACTTATTTGTCTTATTACATAAGGCAAAAACCATCAGGATACTCATCACTTTTTCCACATTATAAGAACTATCCAAAGACATGCAAGGACATTGGGGCAGAGAGTCATTCCACTCCTGTTAACCCTGCAAGCCTAAGCCCTAACTGGAAGGGTGGTCCTAGCTGGACAAGAAGCAGAAAAGCTTGCCATACAGCAAGATCAATGACAAACTCAGCGGTTTTAGCTGGTTTCACTCCAGTAGTACACCAAGCCTTGGCTCGTGCCAAACTGAGCCTAATACTTTCCAGAATTAGATAAGTAGGATGTGTCCCTCCAGGGAGACAATGGGCATACCAATCCAACAATCTTTCTCTGGGGTATACATTTGTAGGTGGGACGCATGGAAATCTCAGCTTGGTTTGGATACCCTTGAGCATGGTGTGTCTGACACACAGGTCACCCCCCCCACCCCCGCCCCACCCAAAAAGAAAAAAAGGACATTTAGATAAAGACAAAAAACACCTGGTTACACATCCTTTCCTCCAGACAAAGCCATTAAATCCGATAGGAAAAGACAGGCATTACTTATTTCTAGCAAAGTTTCCAAAATTACACAAATACAATAATAATTAGTCAAAAACATTTCACTCAAGGTACCGCAATACAATATCCTGTAATTTTCCATTAAAGACAAAACCCATTGCAATACAACAGCACACTCATAATGACTCAACAGGAATATGTCAAGGCCCAATTTATGGCAAAACAACCCATCTAAAATGCAAAACACAAAATACTACAGATGCTGGGAATCTGAAAACAAAAGTTGCTGGGGAAACTCAGCAGATCAAACAGCATCCATGGAGAAACGAAAACGAGTCAACGTTTCGAGTCTACAATCCTTTGTCAGAACTGGGGCTTGTTTGAAGGGAGAGGTTTCTTAAAGACGTTAAAGGGGGAGAGGCAGGACATGGAAGGCAAAGGAGACAAAGAAGACAAAGGAAAAGGAAAAAAGAATGTTAACTGATGGGTTGAATATGTGTTAACGGCTTCAGGGGGAGAAACAGAGGGGGGTGAGTTTCAACAAAACTGGGGAGAAGAGGTGTTTAGTGGTGATAGAATAAACTAAACACCAGAGAGGCAGGGGGTGTCTAGGGTTGTAATTGTGACGGGGGGAGGTGGCGGGTGGAGGAGAAACTCCTATGGCCTGAAATGGCTGAAATCAATGTTGAGGCCAGACGGCTGTCGTGTCCCCAGTAGAAAGTTGAGGTGCTGTTCCTCAAGCTATTGCTGTGAGTCACTGGAACAGCGCAGGAGACCATGGATCGAATGATCAGCCTCTGAATGTGAGCACAAGTTGAAATGGAGGGAGACTGGAAGATCAGGGTGGACCTCCCGTACAGAGCGAAGATGCTCTGCAAATCGGTCTCCCAATCTGCACTTAGTCTCCCCAATGTAGAGGAGACCACACCGTGAGCAGCGGATGCAGTATATACATTGGTGGTAGTACACGTGAACCACTGTCTCACATGGAAGCTGTGTTTTGGTCCCTGGAGAGTGGTTTAGGTGGAGGTGAAAGGGCAGGTATTTCCAATCTAAAATGCTTCAGTTCCAAGTCTCAAGTCAGACTTTGAACTCATACACTGACACACTTGTGTCAAACCGAGGCACATTTGGCTGTTCAAGTGGATGTTAAAGAATCCTACGGCACTATTGGAAAAGAGAAGCAAGTTTCTCCTGATGTCCTGACCATCAATCCCCCAAATAAAACTCATCATTCACCTTATGAATCTTTATGGGGCATCGCTGTGTATAAATTAGCTGTTGTGTTTTGCCTACAAACTATGTTGTTACTATACTTTATGATATACTAGATGTCCTCCAAGCTATCCTTGCAACCAGTTTCATTTTAATCGGCCTCTCTTTCATCTGGCTTTTTTATTTGTCCTTGAAAGGCATCATCTTTATCTCTTAAGTTTAAGAAAATGTGTTATTAAGCTCGTTATCATCTCTGGTTCACATATTTGCAAACATCATTTTGGGAAGACTCCTGTGGGAGGACTTTTGTTTGGAGGACTCAGTGGGAAGACATCTTTGGGAGAACTTCTGTTGCTGTCTCTGTAAGTCAATCAGTTAGACAGACACCCAGACTGACATTTCATCTTGATTAGAATGGATGTATCTCTCTAGAAGGGTCTATGACCTCTGTCATTACTTTGTTGTAAAATCCCATTTATACCTTTTGGGGGCTTAATTAGAGCATTTTTAAGATATTTTTTAATAGAGCTCATCAACAATTGGACATCCATAAAAAAAATGCCCATGACACTCCCCATTCAAGATCTTTCTGGTGAGGTATAAATCATGTCTCTGCGTCAATCGATTATTACGAGAGAGACAGACAGACAGACAGACAGACAGACAGACATTTTGTCTTTATTAGTATAAACTATAATATATAAAGTGTAATATGAAGCACTCCGTGTTACTACCTAGCATGAAGGGTGCTATATAAATGCAAGATGTTGTTGTATATTATGTCATGCACTTAGAGATGTCCTCCAAGCATTAAATATATTCTATAAAATATATGGATTTTTAAAACATTTATTTACAATTACTGTCTCTTATATCTTGCCTATAACATATTTTCTCTAGTGACTTTATTCCAACACTAGTTATGTTAGCTATATCATAATCCCCTATGCTTCTTTTATTTGTTACTAGTGTTACAGTATATTACAGAAACAACTACAAAGGATATTTTGGAATTACTTCTAGGGATAAGAGGATATAATTATGAACGGTTTAAAAACAAATGGGGCTGAATTTACTCGAGTAGTTAAGAGGGGATTTGATGATAATAATGTTAATATTCTTAAAGCATTTAAGAGGGTAAATTGTGAAAGATTTCCACCAGTTGATGAATAATACTAATAATCCTAACATTTTGAAATAACGCTTTTCACATCTTCTAGACGTCTCAAAACACTTCACAGAATATTCTGTAAAGTGAATTGACTGTAGGTGAATCGCGGCAGCCAATTGCGCACAGCAATATCCCACAAACAGTCGTGGATTAAAATGACCAATCTATTATTGTTTTTTTCTTGAGGGATTATTATCAGGTGTGTGTAGTAAGGAAACTTGCCTGGAATTGAACCCAGGTCTCTTTCATGTAAAGCGAGTGCTCTAACCACTGAGCTACAGGGCTTCAATTTTTCCACCAGTTGATGAATGAACAACAAGGGAGCATAATGTCAGGATTATTATTCAAATTGTACAGGGAAGTTAGAAGGCATTGTTTTAATAATACAAGGAGTTTATTAGGCAGTGGGATTTTTAGCAAGTAACCATTAAAGCTGTCAATCACATAATTTATTAGGAAATTAGACAGAACATTTTAAATATAAAGATTCAAAAGGGTATGGGAAAATAGCAGGGAAAATAATTAGAGTAGTTGTCCCCTGTGGCAGCTAATATGCTGTAGGCATGATGACCTGAACAGTCTCCTTCTGTGCTAAAATAACCATTTCCATTGCCATTTAATATTCAAATTGTCAAGAAGTCTCTCCGAGTGACTGTTTGAATGCTGCACTATAAGGCTTAAGATCAGAAGATGGAAGTTGAATTCAGATTTAATTATTATATACAGAGTAGTGAATACGACAGATAGACTACCCAGAGAATCGGTGGAGTCAGATTGGGTCAGCAAATTCAAGAGAGAATTAAATAGCTATTTGGTGATTAATTAAAGTGGTAGAGAATTGGAGTAGTGTAGGATTGGTTATTTTTAATGATGTTATCTTCACATAAGGACTTGATAGGTAGACCACATTATTATCCCTTTCGGGTCCCGAATATTCCTATTGGAAACTTTGACCTTACTATAATTAGTTATCTATGGTTTGCATGTTTTCTGTGAGACATGCTCTTCAGCCATCCCTCACTTACCACAGAATCTCAGATTCCGGATCAGCATGTTAGTGTAAATGTCAACAGAATCGTTCAAAAAATATTCACAGCCATAAAAACCAAACAAATTATGTTTCTGCTGTCGCCCTATGCCCACAATCATGTCACATGCAGAGAAGACATTTGCCATTTTCAATCCATTAGGTGGATTTAAACACAAATCTCATAAGTTTAAATAAACAATGTAGAAAAATTATCGAAAGGGAGCCACGTTTCCAGAAATGCATCTCTTACAATTCAAGGAATAATAATAATGTGCTGTCTTGCTAAATGTTCACAACATTAGTTTGGGGGCATATAGTGACTGTTACATATTAAGAAAATATTGCAGCAGTTAATTAATTAGGAAAATAGAGGTTTATCCACATTTATTTTATTTCAAATGCATATCTCACTTTTTGAACGGCTTCCTAAAGCAATCGAATATCTGCCTGCTCAAGGTATCTTGTTTAATTCTTTTAGAACTGAAGAAAAACATCTTCCAAATTGAATCTGACTTTAAGAACTTTTCAAAATCCTGTTTGAACATAAAAGTTAAGATAATATTTTTCAAGACTAAGTGCATGAGAATAGCGGGCCTCTCATGGGAACATTATTTCAAAATTAAATCTGACAATTCTGAGTTCTGTTTAGCAGCTCTCTTGCAGACATGTGCCTTGTGATAAACGTGGAGACTTGAAAGTCGCTTACAAATCTGGAAATTCCTGGATTTGAGCCCTGAATAGCTGATCTAACTACTCCGAGGCAGCTGATCTCAGCTAAGTAAGTAAGGCAGATACAGTAGAAAGCCATATATCCACAGTAATTGTGAAGGGTCTCAGTGAAGATATAAAAACAGTGGAGATATCATATGTACGTGTGTGCGTGCATGCGTGCATGTATGTATGTATGTGTTTGTGTGCATATGAATGAATGAATGAATGAATGAATGAATGAATATGTTTGTGTCTCTCTGATCTTTTAATTTCCATGACTGTTTGTGCGACACTACTGTGCGCAATTTGGCTGCCGCATTTCGCCCACAAATATACAGTTGGCTTTCCTACTCTTCTTCTTCCTGCCCCGACCCCTCCCCCATTGCTCTTGTCCCTACTTAACTGTACAGTGCCTTCAATCCATCCATCCATCCATCCATCCATCCATCCATCCATCCATCCACCCACCCACCCACCCACCCATCCATCCATTAATCTAAACTTACGTTTATATAACGCCTTTCATGTCGGGAGGAAGTCCCAAGGACTGTACCCTATAGGCAGGTAGGGACAACAGCAGGGGGGGAGGGGGAGGGGCAGGATGAAGGAGAATTGACTGAATACTTCTGGGTGAAACGCAGTAGCCAAATTGCGCACAGCAATGCAGCCATTGAAGTGGGGTCAGGCGAGAAAGGGGGGAAAGAGGGCAAGGGGAGTGTTTGGGGTAGGGGGGTAGGGGGGAAGGAGAGAAGGAAAACCGACTGTATATTTGTGAGTGAAACATCTAACCCTAACACTTTGAGACATCCTCTCGACGTGAAAGGCGCTGTATAAATGTAAGTTTTGATTGATCTCTATCTCTTTCTAATATTGCACATCTCACTGTCATTTCAAAGTTGAAATCAATTTTGAACCTGGATAGATAGAAAATAATACTACTGTAATTTGGTCATTCAACCCTTGTAAAAACGTACCATGGTAATGGTGGTAGTACCATACTTATGGTGGTGGTACTACCACCATTACCATGGTAGTTTTTTACAAGGGAATCCACGGCTGTTTAAGGGACATTGCTGTGCACAATTGGCTGCTGTATTTTGCCCACAAAATATATAGTCAATTCACTTTACAGTATAGCCGGTGAAGTGCTTTGAGATGTCTCAAAGTTGTGATAAGCCACTATATCAAATGCAAGGATTATTATTATTATCACAAGCTTAATAATAATCCTTGCATTTGGTATAGGACTTTCACATTATTAGGATTATTAAATACAGGTATTGGAAAACATATGCTGTTATGTCTGTGGGAATAAAACAGTCTAAATGAATAGGGTTAGAGTTGTCTCAAAGCATATAGGATGCATATACGGTATTGTAAAGTATAGAGATAACGTGTTTTGTGGGCTACCGCCTCCAATGCAATCATTTTCATGCATATGTGCAACTTAAAATTCTTGCCAACATTGTAGCTTGAATTTGGTGTATTCGGACATGGGGTATAGTCGATGTGTAGTTACCTACACATGGGCCTTTGTACTCCTTCTGCTGTAGTACAATGGGCCTTTGTGTTGCCAGGCTGGAGTAAAAGTAAAACATCAGGTTTCTTGAAGTGTAGATCATCTTTGCATTTGACATAGTGCTTTTCACATCTTCTAGACACCTCAAAGCTCTTCACAAAATACAACAACAAAATTACACTTGTATAGTGCCTTTCACATCAGGAGCACATCCCAAGGTGCTTCAGACCTGATCTTAGGACAGGGTGGGGGGCAGGGAAGGGGGGATTAGGAATTGCCGATGGATCCATTGAAGAGGAGAGTCTTGAGGTGGGACTTGAAGGAGGCCAGGGAGGGGGCGAGGCGGAGGGACTGCGGGATGAAGTTCCAGAGGTTGGGAGCAGAGTGGCTGAAGGCTCACCCACCAATGGTGGTGCAAGTGGATCAGGGGACATGGAGCAGGCCAGAGCCTGTTGAGTGGAGAGGGCAGGCAGGTTGGTAAGGGGATAGGGTGTCACTAATGTAGGGTGGGGCGAGGTTGTGGAGGGCTTTAAATGTGCAGACCAGGATCTTGAATTGGATTCTCTGGATGATGGGGATTCATTGGAGTTGGGTGAAGATGGGGAGATGGGGTCAAGGAGTTTGGAGTGGTAGAGGATATGGGCCGCAGAGTTCTGGATTATCTGCAACCTATAGAGGGAGGAATCAGGAAGGCCGACCAACTGGACATTTGTGTAATCGAGCTCGGATGTAATTAAGCCGTGGAATATATTGTAAAGTTAATTGACTGTATATTTGTGGGTGATAATAAATAATAGTGGATGTGTTCATGTTTGTTTGTGTTGTTGTGTTATGATTGGGCATGTTAAGGACAAGATTGGCCATTATATCCCCCGTGGATAGACTTCCTGTCTCCACTGATCATTTACACTTGAATAATTATCCCTTTAATAAAGTAACATTTGATAAGGTATTTACGCCAATGGAAGTGCATCCCAGCATGAGAGATGGGCTGGAAGAAGACAAAATACGGAGGGAAGAAAAATGGTCGCCTTACTTACACCTTAGAGTGGTTTTGTTCTGTTTAATGATAATATTTGGAGAGTAACGAACAGAACCACTCTGACTTCGAGCTGTGACATCACCTGTCTCATTATTTTGATGAGCACAACATCTTTCACACTTGATGCCCTGAAACCACTTGAACTAAAAGTACTACTGGAGCTATATTCTACACTTTGTACCAGCAGGAGAACAATATGCAGTGGTTATTGCAATTGAAAGATGGATTACAGATGCCAAAGGGAACTGCAAAGTGCAGTGGGTTTGAGGGATTTGTTTATAAATCTAGCTCAGACTAATAAATTGAAAATGACACAGGTTTCCTCTGTCAATGACTGCCTGTAAATTGTCACTGTTTTGTACTGCATTGGCAACTTGACTCACTCGTGTTCTGTGAAAAACAGAGCTTTCACATTAATATAATAATATTCATCATAATAATCCTTGCACTTTATGTATATAACATCTTATCATGTCTTCTAGATGTCTGAAAACGCTTTGCCGCGTGTATTGTAAAATGAAATGACTATGTTTTGTGGGCGTACAACAGTTGTGGATTGAGTGATCAAATTACTTTTTAAAAATTGAAGGGATTATCACTGCGGGAAAAACAATCTGACAATCGAACAGCTATCGGGTTCCTACTTACTACTGGGTAACCAGCAGTGTGTGGAGTAAGGAAACTGGCCCAATGTTTCTCCCTGCCTGGTAATCAAACCCAGGTCCTCTTGCTTACAAGGTGAGTCCTTTAACTATTACTCTACAGAACTTCATGTATATGTTTGTTTAAAATTGCATTAAGCTTTGGTATGTGGAATAATCAGCCCCCTTTCTCTCATTGTACACTATCACGTAGTACAAGATGTTCTTCTAAGATTGGGAAAGCATACACTGTTGAAATCTTAGTCTGCATCTGGCCCATGATTTGGGAATGTTCAATGTTGACAGCATTTGCTGAAGTTGGAAAAGTGTTCCATTCCTCAACATTAAAATCCCTAAATCTTATTAAGCAAAACATTCTATTATTAAAACAATTCCAAGAGTACAGAGTTTAAAACTGTTCTTAATAACAACTTAGTTTAGATATTACCTGAGTCAGTTGATAGCTTTTTCCACTCTGATTTAGACGATGTTGGTTCAAACCAAGTTGGATCTTGGTTTAAACTCCCATAAAGGGCTAGAGCTCATACCTCTGGCCATTATTAGGGAGCACAGCGTTGATGGATTAGACCATAAAACTACAGTTTCTATGTGTCTGTTCAGGTGGGTGTTAAAAATTCCATGACACAAGGAGGCTCTTCCACTGCTACAGAAACTTCCAGAAAAACTCATAATTCTGTGAAATTAAACATTCAGAATCACTGCTGTTACACTTGACAGTAATTATTGTACAGCATTTTAAGACCTTTTGATGTTAATAAAGCACTATAAAAATGGATGCTATTTATCATAATTTTTCTTTCAGCAGTTTTCTTCCCACAACATTATTCCAGCTCTTTTATTTCTTTGATTGTACTTTAATCACAATTGCCTTCTTTCTTTTGTTCCTTTCTGTTCATATTGATGATAATACCCTAGCTTTTCCAGCTCACATTGTATTTATTGTAGAGAAATTTCTCTGTGGGTAATGTTCAGATAGTTAAATCATTATCCTTGTATTTAATGTAAAACCTTTGGTGTCATAAAAACATCTCAAAGTGCTTCACAGGATTTACTGTAACACAAAGTGACTATTTTGTATATGTTTCTTTTGCGTTTGCTTAGAAAATGGCAGTAATAATAATAATCCCTGTATTCGATATGGTGCCTTGTTAGGTTTTGAAGCATCTCAAAGTGTTTAACAGAATATACTATAAAGTGAATTGACTATATATGTTGTGGGCGAAACGCTGCAGCCAATTTCGCACAACAGTGTCCCACAAACAGTCATGGATTGGGTAACCAAATATTTTTTTTTAATTTAATTTATTTTTAAATGGATTATTACCCTAGGAAAAGCAATGGAGTCCTATAGCTCAGTGGTTAGAGAACTCGCCTTTACAAGCGTGAGAACTGTGTTTCAAATCCAGGTAGGGCGAAACCTTAGACAAGTTTCCCTACTCCACATGCCTACTAATAATCCCTATAATAAATTGGTCATTTAAATCCATGACTATATGTGGGACACTGCTGTGCGTGATTGGCTGCTGCCATTTTCCCACAAATATACAGTCAATTCACTTTACAGTATATTCTGTGAATCACTTTGGGACATCTAGAAGACGTGAAAAGTGCTATATCAAATGCACGGATTGTTATTATTATCCACCAATCGACTAGTAATCCAACCTACTGCTAGATAAACAGAAGAGTATGGAATAAAGAAATATTCTGAATGTTTCACCCCACCTGGGAATTGAACCCAGGACCTCTCGTTTGTGAAGCGAGTGCTCCAACTAATACGCTACAGGACTCCACAGCATATAAAAAACCAGGTCATTTGGTTAACATGTAAAACTACATGTTAGTTTTAATCATTAAAAGTCAGTTCACACTTGTAGAAAGTAATCAAAAAGGTTCACTGGATGCTTGACTTTTAAACAAATGGTTCTGGATAAACCCCTTCACATCAGACCAAATTTTGATTCTAATGGAAATAATGATTTTGCCAGTGCACTGTGACTACTGAACAATGATGGGTACATTTTGCTTAATAACCTTAAGGCCTTAATAAGGAAAATTGGTCTGCATTAGCCTTCTTTGTGTAATTTAATTGTGGAGGCCAAGAATATTAGGATGTGGAACAAAACCTTAAATGCAAAGAAGAGAACACATTTTTAGAAAATGAAACGTTAAAGACTTCTAATGCAAGGGAATACTGAGTCATTTTAACAAAATATAGGCAAGTATTCAGAATGTTTTAATTTTTGTTATTTACAACATGTAATTTCTGCTTTAATTTGTCATTTTATAATTTCAAACTATGTCAGAAGAGATTATTGAATACTACAGTATGGAACATTAATATCAACGTACAGTGTAGTCTTAACGAGGGAATGTGTTTCCTCGTACCATCCTTTGCAGTACCATATCTAAAAAAAATCAATAACTTTTAAATCAAAAAAAGCTTTTATATCTCATAAGCATCTGTCAAAGGTGTCATAGAAAATGGGAACATACTTTGGTTATTAGATCTATTATAATACTTCAACTGTTAAAAACAAGTCCGATAGCTACCTGCAGGTTATAATTGTAATGGAATCATTTATATTGAAGACACAAAATCTAGCAGCTATTATTCATTTTGAGTAACATTCACTCATTCATTTTGGATTAAACACGGAATTTATTTTGATGCATATGTGACTTTGTATACTGTTACTTTTGTGAATCATAAATCTCTTTCACAACCTTTCCCAACATTTATATATCTTAACGTCAGCTAATATCAGTTAACCATAGTCTAGTAGCTCAGTGGTTGGATCACTCACAAGCTGGAGACCTGGGTTTGATTCCCAGTGAGTCGGTACCTTGGGCAAGTTTCCTTATTCCACATGCCTCATAATAATCCCTCAAGAAGGAAGAAAACAATAATAAATTGTTCATTTCAATCCACAATTATTTGTGGGACACTTCTGTGTGCAATTCTGTGTGCCACGTTTCTCCCACAAATATAGTCAATTCACTTTACAGTATATTCTGTGAAGTGCTTTGAGACATCTCGAAGATCTGATAAAGCACTAAATCAAATGCAAGGATGATTATTATTATTGGCATTTGCTGAATAGCCAATTACAATTGGCGGCCGGGCCTTCAGCCACTATGCCCCGATGCTCTGGAATTCACTTCTTCACTACCTTCACCTTGCCCCCTCTTTTCTCAGTTGCAGGTCACAGCTGAAGACCTTTCTCTTCGACCGCGCTTTTGGTCACCTTTCTACCCCTGCCCCTGGCTCGGTTCCGGGATCTGCTATTGTGAAGGGCACTGAGACGCCATCCGGCGTGGAGGGCCTCTATATAAATCAAAGTTGTTGTTGTTGTAGTATGCATAACTAGAGCTCTAATTTTTTTTCGTTTTTTTATTTGTAGATTTGTTCCATCATCATTGCATCAAATTTATTTGTACGTTTATTTCCAGGCAGTCAGCGAAAAATCAACTAGAAAAATGCTGTATGATTATCATTCAGAATATGTTCATAATAGGAGAAAGTTACTTAATTTAGTTAAGAAAACCTATCTATAAACAGTAAAAATCTATAAAGATGCATTATAGTGGTTAAACCGTTTTTCGTTCATGTAGGTTTGAACATAATAAAGGTACAGAAATATTTTCATTCCTTTCACTGGCGTAACATAAAAGTATAATTTTCTTTAGCCCATTGGTAATCACTGTGGAGAAGTTCCAGCAATCAAATTCACATTTATAAGGCTTTCAAAGGATTGACTTTGCAGTTACAGTAATGTGTCCATATCAGAACTACACTACCAGGACTTCATTGGCTGAAAAAAACAGGTTTTCATTCAATACTTAATTAATTTACACAGATTAAAGGACCCAGTCCAGGATGTGGAGTCAGGTCTGTGGAGGATCAGGATAGAGTGGTAAAGATGTTTACTGTAATGTCTAAAAGCATGGTTTGGCGTAGAACCAACTGGAAGGTTGTAGGTTTGAATCAAAATCGATGCTAATCCCAATTTGGTATTGGAGAGGAGGATGGTGGGGGGTTGGGAATGGGGGTGGCTAATATTGAACTTTGTCCCACTGGGCCAGGGAAGGAAAACAAATTTAGGAGGAACTTATTTAACCTGTTTCACCAGGTTATTAGATGTAAAAATATAATGCTAGCCTCTCATTGTAGCTAGAGCTCCTCTAGTTCAAGAGAAAAATATAGCCAGAGTTCTTACTCTTGAACATTGTATTGCAACACATCTCCTCAACTGGAGAATGAACATTAGATTAGCTACCAAAGAGCAAAGTAAAATATCAGATAAAAGTTACCTAAATCGGTGAATCAGGGCACACAGTGAACCAATGAATTTTCAGATAAGGTTGTCATCTGGGAGTTTTAAAGAAGGTTTGGCTCATAAAATGAAATGTAAATTAACTGGATTAAAGCCTGCCTTAGCATTAAGAAACAGAATATGATGAACTCTACCTGGGGCAGTGACTAGCTGAGCCTATTTTGTGTTGCTTGATATTCAGAATATTAATAGATTTCCTGAAATATTATACAAAAAAAGCCCAACTCTGTGAAAGGAGATCTGCCATTATTTTCTGCTCAGTTCTATGACAATAACTTTTAAAGTGCCCTTTGAAATGGCTTAGCAAGCCACTTAGTTGTAAAAAGACTGAAGAGTGCCTAATTGAAGTCTTTAAAAAGGTTGTGAGGCAAAGACAAGGTGTTGGAAACTAGTTAGAACTAGGTGGAAAAGGTTTTTTATATTAACAAGTTTTTATATACAGTATTTCAAGAAGTGTATTAATAGTTTGAATATTAAAGAACATAAAATGGACTCAGCTAATCAGTGCCCACATAGAATTCATCATCATTTACAATTCATTCCATAAGCCTAGCTAGCATTCTTTTAAACTAATTTTGGAACCTCTTCTGAAAATTCATGTGCACTATATAGCTCTCATTCACTAGTTTAGTTAAATTGTTCAAACATATTCATCAACAACAACAACTTCAATTTATACAGCACCCTCCAGGCCGGACGGCTCTCATGAAAAGTGTTCTGATGCAGAGATTGTTCCATATTATAATCAATGGAAATTGAAAAGGGCAGCAGGACTACACTTTGTGACACAGTATATTCATTTGACAGGTAGGAATTGGGCTCCCGTAATCTTCAGAGAGACAACACATAATGAACAATACTTGCCCATAGTCAATAGGTGATCATTTTGTGTATTATCTTTCAATGTTGTTCTATCTTTCTTGGGAAAGTGATGGGGGGTGGGGTGGTGGGAGTGGGGGTGGGGGGTGTGGGGGGGTTGGCAGGGAACAAGCTGAGCTAGCACTAGAATGATTCATGTAGTAACAATTATTGTAGCTGAACATTATTGAATTATAAATAAGGTTTTATTTTAATAATTACTGTATTCTACATATTCATTGTAGTAAAATGTAGTGCCTGATTTAATAATATCCCCTTGATGTATAACATTCATCTATATTTTGTATATTCACTGTCAATGATTGATCTTACTTTATTTAGGCTATTCAGATGTTTCGAGTGCCTCAATTGAAAGGGTTGCTGCATGAGGCAATGCTGCAACTGAAGAGGACCAGGTAAAATACCCCTCAGGTATTTTAGACTGTGGGCACCTACAGTCTCTCACTGTGGGTGCCCTCTTCACATTGTTGCTATTGACATGTTACGTTAGGTTTAATAAAGCAGATTGTTATTTTCACTAATGATGTCTAATACCAACTGCTTCTTCTCTGATAACCCCCATGGCCACTGTTTCTGTATGTTGATGATCAATAATTGTACTGTTGGATCATCACTCTTGTTTTATTCAAATACATTTCCTTTTCAAATGCAGCTTTAAGTGAATGCAGTGACACACAGTTAGCATTCGATTAGAAAGCAGCAGCCTTTGATTTAGAGCCTGTGAAGAGGAGGCAGTTTGCTTTATTTCTGTGATTTAAATGTTCACAGTGAAAGTATTTAAAATGACGGTATTTAAATTGCTACGCAGTCACTTCTCAATGTCTTGCTCATGTAACTGCCATCTTGTTAGAATAGCACATTCCTGCTGTGATAATGGGGTGCACAATCTGGTGAGATTTATCACATTGCATTACTGACCTTTTTACCCCAACTGGAAGGATAAAAAGGAACACTATTAATCATATCTTTTTTTCAGTTTTATGTCATTGCTCAGGTCGTCCTCCTGCAACCTAATAAACTTTCAGTATATTCTTACTGTTTAAAAATTGCCTTTTTACATGACCGCAGTGTGTTATCTTACACCATTTCCTTTGTATGCATTTTAAGATTGTTGAGAACTGTACATTAAAGTAAAACCACTGAATGTTTCATTGAATCCTTGCTCCATTAAAGCCTTCCTCCATCAGTCACATTGATCAGATGAATCACTTCCTTGCTTTGGTTTATCATGGTCTGAGGCAGTACATCTCAGGTTTCTTGGTTTGATTCCTTTGTCAAAACAATTTAGTGCAATGCCGTTCAATTTAGACAGAGAAGTCTACCCACAGACATTGAGACTGCAGCCAAATTTTACCAGTCTTTGGTCATCTATCATTGTGTGGGAGCACTCGGATTAGGTCATCATTGTTCATTAAGTGTTAGACGTTCCACAGTGTTCTGATGCAGAGATTGTGAGGTTTTAAGAGCAGAAAATAAAACAATATTATACTCTACTATTGTATTTGTTTTCCACTCTTTACCATTGATTTCATGGTCACACAGTATCAATGCTAGAGTTAATTTTATTAACTGAATTATTAACTGAATTATTAACTGAAATATTTCAGGTCTGAGGGTACTTCAATGGTTTGCGAAGTAATACACCTGACTCAGTAACTTGGGTAGATTGTAAGATTCTAAGACAACTATTTGTCTACATAACACATAGCACAGTATCTGGTAAGTAGTTTGTGCTTTTTTAAGCACTGATTTAGAATCATAGAATCATAGAATCATAGAATTTTACGGCACAAAAGGAGGCCATTCGGCCCATCTAGTCTGTGCCGGCTCTTTGAAAAGAGCGATTCAATCCCATTGCCCTGCCCGCTCCCCATAGCCTAATAGACCCGTTCTTCCTAAATAAAGATCTAATTCCCTTTTAAAAGTTGTTATCGAATCAGCCTCCACCACCTTTTCAGGCAATGCATTCCAGATTCGAACAACTCGCTGAGTGAAAAAATTTCTCCTCAGCTCCCCTCTACTGCGCCTTGAAACTATTTTAAATCTGTGACCACGAGTCACAGATTCACCCACGAGTGGAAATAGTTTTTCTCTATTTGCCCTGTCGAAACCCCTCATGATCTTATAAACCTCTATTAGGTCTCCCCTCAATCTTCTCTGCTCCAGAGAGAATAACCCTAGCCTATCTAGCCTCTCCTCATAGCTGAAGTCCCTCAATCCTGGTACCATCCTAGTAAATCTTCGTTGTACCCTTTCCAATGCCTTCACATCCTTTCTGTAGTGTGGTGACCAGAATTGAACACAGTATTCCAGCTGAGGCCTCACCAAAGTCCTATAGAGGTTAGTCAGCACTTCCTGACTTTTGTACTCTATACCCCTATTTATAAAGCCTAGTATCCCATATGCCTTCTTAACAGCCTTGTCTACCTGTCCTGCCACCTTCAACGAGTCACTAACACAAATCCCCAGGTCTCTCTGTTCCTTCACACCATTTAAAATTGTACTATCTAGCCTATATTGCCTCCCTTCATTTCTTCTCCCAAAATGCATCACCTCACACTTCTCTGCATTAAACTTCATCTGCCATGTGTCTGCCCACTTTACCAATTTGTCTATATCCTCTTGCAGATGGCTACTATCCTCCTCACTGTTTACTATTCTCCCTAACTTAGTGTCATCTGCAAACTTGGAAACTGTACTCCGTACACCCAAGTCCAGATCATTGATGTAGATTACAAACAGCAATGGTCCCAAAACCGATCCCTGTGGCACACCACTGCTCACTTCCCTCCAATCTGAAAAACAGCCGCTCACTACAACTCTCTGCTTTCTGTCTCGCAGCCAGTTGTGGATCCACGCTGCCACTGTCCCTTTTACGCCATGGGCCTTTAATTTCTTAATAAGTCTCTCATGTGGCACTTTGTCAAATGCCTTTTGAAAGTCCATGTAAACTACATCAACTGCGCTACCATTATCCACCCATTCCGTTACCTCATCAAAAAATTCTATCAGATTTGTAAGGCAAGATTTGCCTTTAACAAATCCATGTTGACTGTCCTTTATTAGCCTATATCTTTCTAAGTGAAGATCTACCTTGTCCCTGATTATGGACTCTAGAATTTTGCCCACTACCGACGTTAGACTTCTTTTGAATATTCTGATGTCTAGGACAGAAACTATTCCGTTTTGATATGAGTCATGGAGGCATCATGTACAAGTAATTTATTCTGCTGCTGCAATCAATGGAAGCACGGATGTAAATGGAAAGTCATTCTGCACAAACCAACTCAAATCTGCTGCTATCCAGTCTTCCCATTGGTATTCAATGGCAGCATGTACCTGGATATGCATGGTCACATGTTTAATTAATTCTGAATGTCAGAGCTCTCATTAGCTCCAGCTGCTCAGGAACTTTTAAAAGATCATTTGGAAGCAGAGTTGAAACCAATTTACACAAACTCCTCAATATGCCATTGGTATAAATGTTTGCTTACAAATCGTGGCAACTGAACTTCAATTTATACCTCACCTCTTTCAGTGAATTGACACAAAAAGGCCAATATGAGCACCACCATTACACACTTTTGACCATATCTCTCCCTCCGCCCTCTCTGCTCTCATCTGGAAAATTAATCCCACCACCTGCTTCCTCAATCCCATCCCAACCTCTCTCCTCATCTCCCAGCTCCACCTGCTAACCCCTCCACTTCTAACTGACATCATCACATCATCAACCTCTACCTATTCACCGGCAGTGTTGCCACCATTCTAACAATAGCTGTCATCACCCCATCCTAAAAGAACCTTCCCTGGACCCATCCCTACTCTCCAGCTACTGCCCCATCTCAAACCTCCCATTCCTCTCTAAGGCCCTGGAACAAGTCATTGAGTCCCAGCTTCACTTGAAAAACCTAGATACATGCCTGAGGCCAGCCAATCTTCTCAAACCAGCATGAAAAATATTCTTCTCAAATCTTTCCAAGAGACCTTGAGCAGTTCATTTGCTTTCACAAGCATTGCTCATTGCCCATCTAGATAACGCAAGATGACACATGCTTCACCAGTCCTACATTGTAAACTAATCTGAAGATGTACATCCTCAGATCTCAACTACCAATTTCTCTAATCCTGTTCATTGCTACATATGTGAAGATTGATCAAATGATGATGGATGCTACATTGTTGAGACAATTGCATTAGTCTATCTCAAACATTTGTTTGCTACCTGAATACATATCACCTCTCTTTCTGTACTACTGCTTCTCTGTCCAACCTATTATACTTTCTGTTTGCTGATGAAGTTCTAGAGGAGTAGTGGCCAACCCATGGGACAGGGGCCATAAATGGCTCATGGGGACTTCAAGAAGTGGCCAGCTGAACATTAGCATTTGCCTGTTATATCTGTGATAAATCACTATTTTGTTTCCAGTAGCTACTGAGTAGCGATGTTTATGGTGTGAATAAATAAATTAAGAACAATTTAATTAATGGTACAACTGTCATCACCCCCATCCTGAAACAACTACAACAAAATTACATGTATAGAGCGCCTTTCAGGTTGGGAGGACATCCCAAGGCACTGAACAATGAGGTTGTGAGAAAAAACCTACATTGGACCCATCCCTACTCTCCAGCTACTGCCCCATCTCCAACCTCCCATTCCTCTCGAAGGCCCTGGAATGAGTCATTGTTTCCCAGCTTTGCTGCTTTCTCTCTTACCATTCCCTCTGTGAATCTCAGCAATCCGGCTTCCATACTGTCCATAGCATGGAGACACCCCTGGTCAAAGTCTCTATCGACATTCTAAACATCTGTGATCAGGGGTCTCTCTGTCCTCGTTGACCTCTCGTGACCACTCCATCCCCCGCCTCTCCTCCCAGCTCAATCTCCATGGATCTGCTCTCATCTGGTTCAACTCCTACCTTTCTCACTGTCTCTACGGTTTCTCTTCCAGTACCCACATTGTCACCCGTGGTGTTCCCCAGGGCTCTGTCCTTGGACCCCTACTTTCTAAAATCTACATGCTACCCCTTGGTGATATCATCCACAGACATGGGGTCAACTGTTCTCTACCACTCCAAGCTTCGTAACCCCATCTACGCCATCCTCATCAGATTCCATTGGCTCCCCATCACCCAGAGGATCCAATTCAAGATCCTCAACATCCTCCAATCTTCACATTCAAAGCCCTCCATAGCCTCTCCCCTACCTCTGCGACCTCCTAACCTCCTGTCAACACGCCCACCCACTCCGCTCAGCAGGCACCAGCCTGCTCCACATCCCCTGACCCACCCATTGCACCATTGGTGAGCGAGCCTTCAGCCATTCTGCCCCAACCTCTGGAACTCTATCCTGCAGTTCCTTCGCGTCGGTCCCTCCCTGGCCTCCTTCACGTCCCACCTCAAGACCCGCTATATAAATGTAATTTTGTTGTTGTTGATGACCAAAATTGTTGTCCCACACTGGTCTAGAGGAATTCTGTCTAACCAAGTCCTTGAATTCTATTCTGTGAGGTACTTTGAGATGTCTCCAAGATGTGATAAGGATTATTATTATTATAATTCTCTCTATGTGCACAGACTGGTTGCTGTTCCTACTTCAACAACAACAACAACAACAACAACTTAAACTTGTTCAGCACCTTTCATGTCGGGAGGACGTCCCAAGGCGCTGCACAGGAGGCGTGTGACCCGAGCTGGGAGGGGGGTGTTCGGGAAGGGGTGAAACACGTAGGGGAGGTCAAAAAGTTTGGGGGGGAACAAAAGGCACGGTCAAAGAGGAAAGTCTTCAAACCGGCCTTGAAAGAGGAAAGGGAAGAAACAAGACGGAGGGATTGGGGGATGGAATTCCACAGGGTGGGAGCAGAAAAACTGAAGGCCCGGCCTCCGATGGTGGGGCGGTTCGGGCGGGGGGCTTGGAGCAGGCCAAGACCTGCTGAACGGAGGGTCCGGGTGGGCTTATAGGGGGAAAGCAAGTCGGTTAAGTAGGGCGGAGCAAGGCCATGTAAGGCCTCGAAGGTGAGGACGAGGATCTTGAACTCGATCCTCTGGAGGATGGGGAGCCAGTGGAGACGGGCGAATGTGGGGGTTATGTGATCGCGAAGGCGGGTGCGGGATAATACACGGGCTGCAGAGTTTTGGATGACCTGCAGCCTGTGAATGGAAGAACCGGGGAGGCCGACGAGGAGAGAGTTTCCGTAGTCCAGCCGTGAGGTGATGTACGCGTGCACGAGTGTTTCGGCAGCGTGGGGGGGTGAGGTAATTGCTTCAACTATCCACTACACTATCTTCCATTTTTATACCCTATTAAATTTTTTTTTATCAAGTTTAATTTTAATTTCATTCATTGTTTGTGGGACATTGAGAATAATATTTGATATAACACCTTATCACATTGTTGAGATGTCTCAAAGCGCTGCACAGGATATACTGTAAAATGAATTTACTGTATATTTTGTGGGCAAATGTATATCATCGATGACACTTCTGTGCTGGGAACATAACCATGTTGTATATTATTATTGTTTATTTGCAGACCCCCATTTTTTGATTGTGTTATTAATTTTGGTTCAATTTTTCTTGGGATTCCGATGGATGTAAATTCCTGTTAATACTACCTCAAAGAAACTCCTGATTATTTTGCTGATTATTCTGGTTTATATTCTCTTGATACAAATTTACTCCAAATTTAAATTTATCTTTAGTTCATCTTATTATATAACATTGCTGGTTCTGATTAGCTGCTGTATTTGCCTGTATAACATTTACTTAATTTGTAATCCATTATATTTTGTAAAATCGCTTAAAAAATGGGACTGAATTTATCAATTTCTGAGCACCCTGAAATACTGTATGAGTATAACACGAACAACTTGCATTTATACAGCACCCTTCATGCAGGGCAGCATCTTGGAGTGCTGAACAATGGTGTAATTTGAAGCTGAGCTGGAGAGAAAGGAGAAATGACTGGTCAAAGTGGAAAGTCTTCAGGTGTGATTGGAAGACAGGGTAGAGGGCAGAGTGATTGAGGCAGGAAGGTCCCGAGGTTCAAGGCATAGCGGCTGAAGGCACATCCAGCAGTGGTGGAGTGGAGAGGTCACAACATGCAGAAGACTTGAGCCAGTTGAGCAAAGGGGGCAGGTAGAGGAGTGGGGTGTGAGCAGATATGGACTGATATGAATCAATCCAGACCTATGTGGAATTTCATAGAGTAGATTTCTACTAACAATTACGACAAGGCACAAGTGCGTTGCACGGATTCAGTGGATGGATAGGCTCTTGAAATAATTATTTAGATATTCAATCTTTCTGTTCCCCAAGAAGACAAATGAAAACTGACACGTTTTCTAATTATTTTTAAGAGGCCAATTTAATATCTCGTTTTGCAATTCTTCATTGATGCAATTTTACGGGAATATATTAAATGTTGAATTTTGAAGATTACTGGCTGACAAATGCTATAAATTTACAATATAATTTCACTGCCTGCGAATCCCAATTCGGCAAAGTCTTCACCAGCTTCTTTTGTAGACTTTAGTAACTTGTGATTTGCTGTCTGCAAATTCTGAAGTTGGAAACAGCAACTTGCACTTACCTAGTGCCCTTCACATGAGGTAATGTTCACAAATTAGCCATCAAATTTGGCAACGTATACATAGTCACCACACTTTATTTTTCATAGTAATTCACAATAATTGTAATTGAGCTTGTTTGAAAGTAATCCTACATTGTTTGATAAGCCAACAGAATTTTAGTTCTGCGATGACACAGAAATCTCTCAGTTTTCTCCTACTTTGGTGACAGCGTTACAAAAATACAGCGCTGAGTTTTCTCGAAAAGACAATAACTGGTTTCGCAGTGACAATTCTCAGAGAATTTAGGGAATTATAAAATTTACAAAAATATTTTGGGATATTAAGTGAGTGCATAGATCGTGGGAATCAAAGATCTGAACTTGAATTCTCTGGGTAACACAGCACAAATAATGACCGTGAAATCTTCCATTTCTTTTTGGATGAAATCTTCCATTTCTTTTTGGATGAAATCATCCATGAGAGCTTTGATCTCACTGAAGCTCAAATTACTGCAGGCGCATAAGGGGAACAGAGGCAGAAGTCACAGTATGGTTTGATGTGTCTTTATAGGGCATTGGTATAGTGCGTAAATTAGATTTTTTAAGACAGACAGAAGCTCTGGCTAAAGGCAATAAAGCAATGCTAAGTACAGAGTTATGGTTTGCATTTAATAAGTAACAAGATAACAAGATCCCATCTTTTTTTAGTGTTCTCAAGTCACAACAAATCCTATTTTCCTTTTATTTTGATAGTGATTATATTCGACTGAATGCAGGTACAGTAATAAAGTAAGAGAATATCGGAACAATGCCACAGAGAATTAACCAGTCTAGAAGTCGTAACGAAAATTCTGATTTTGAGTTCTGCATTCACAATCTGGTAATTTAGCGTGAAATGTAATTTGGCTCTTTAATAAGAAGAACAACAACAATACCACTACTACAACTAATAATAAAACAATCCTTGCATTTGATACAGCACCTTATCACATTGTTGCTGTAACTTAAAGCATTTCACAGCATTTACTGTAATGACTGTGAAAACTGGAGAATACAGCAGTCAATTTGCGCACATCAATGTCCCACAAACAACAACAACATAAAAATTATATTTATAGAGCGCCTGTCACGTCGGGAGGACGTCCCAAGGCGCTGAACAATCAGGTCGGGACCAGAGTAAGTGGGAAGGGCAGGGTAGTGGGGATGGAACGGAGAGTTAGGAGGAGAAGGAGAGTTCGAAGGGCAGCAGAAGGCACAATCGAAGAGGAGACAAGGGAGGAAGTGAGGCGAAGGGACTGTGGGATGGAGTTCCAGAGTGTGGGGGCAATGGCTGAAAGCCTGTCCACCAATGGTAGGGCGGGGGACATGGAGCAGACTAGAGCCCGCTGAACGGAGAGGGTGGGCAGGTTCATAAGGAGACAGCAGGTCAGAGAGATGAGAGGGGGCGAGGCCATGAATGGACTTGAAAGTGAGGACGAGGATCTTGAATTCGATCCTCTGGAGGATGGGGAGCCAATGGAGTCGGGCAAGAGTGGAAGTGATGTGGTCGTGGAGCTTGGTGCAGGAGAGGACACGAGCTGCAGAGTTCTGGATGATCTACAGCTTGTGAAGGGAAGAACCAGGAAGGCCGACAAGGAGGGAGTTTCCATAGTCGAGCCTTTATGTGACAAATGTGTGGACAAGGGTTTCAGCAGCCTGAGGGGTAAGGCAGTGGCAGAGACTGGCAATGTTGGGGAAGTGATGGAAGGTAGTGCTGGCTATGGCACAGACATGAGAGAGGAAGGAAAGTTCAGGGTCAAACAAGACACCCATGTTCCTGACTGGCTTCGGGAGATGGAAAGTGAAGCCTTGGATATTGATGCTGCCAGCACCTGAGGTACGGAGGCGTTGACGCGAGCAAATCAAGTGGGCCTCAGTCTTGCAGACATTCAAATGGAGGAATTGTCCCTCGTCCAGGATTCAATGTCATATAGGCTAACAGTCAGGACACCGGAAGTCCTGGAGTTGAGGGTGGAAGCGGAAAGGTAGAGTTGTGTGTCATCTGCATACATGTGAAAATTTATCCGATGTCTGTGGATGATGTCACCAAGGGGGAGCATGTGGAGGGTGAAGAGGAGGGGACCAAGGACAGAGCCCTGAGGAACGCCACATGAAACAGTGTGGTGGCTGGAGGAAAAGCTGTTTGTGGACATAAAGCATAGGCAGTGTGAAAGATAGGACTAGAAACTGTCAAGGAAAGAACCTTGAAGATTGATGTGGGAGGAGAGGCGGTGGAGGAGGATTGAGTGGTCCACGGTATCAAAGGCAGCAGATAGTTCGAGGAGCAGAGGAGGCAGAGGGAGCCCTGGTCACAAATGGTCAGGATATTATTTGTGACCTTGACCAGAGCAGTTTCTGTGCTGACCTTGCCTGATTGAAGGGAATCATCGAGGGAGTGAGAGGAGTGAAAGGAGTGAAGCTGGGAAGCAACAATTCTTTGAAGGACCTTTGACAGAAAAGGGAGTTTGGAGATGGGCTGGTAGCTTGAAAGCTGTGATGCATTAAGGGAAGGTTTCTTAAGGAAGTGGTTGATAGTGGCTGTTTTGAAGGGGGTGGGAATGATGTCGGATGAAAGGGACAGGTTGGAAGGCTCGAAGAAGTTGGAAGTGGCCTGACAGCTGAGCGGATTCCCTCATTTTTGGACTCAAGGAAATCCAGCATCTCCTCGCAGTGGAAATTGGAGGAAAGGATGTGTGAGATGTGGCGGGGAAGGTGGAGGAGCCAGTTTGTTGTAGAGGACAGGAGTCTAGGGTTGTCCTTCGCCTCCAGGATTATCCAGGTGTAGAAGGACGATTTGACGGACGCCAGAGCAGAGCGGTAAGTTTTGATGTGGTCCAGCCACATCTGCTGGTGGACTGTTAGGCTGAATTTGAGCCAAGTGCATTCAGTAGCTTGCACCTAACCCTTGAGAGAATGGAGGCAGATGGTAAACCAGGGTGAGTTTCGAGAATAAGAGGCAGTTTGGGAAGTGAGGGTGGCAAGGGCATCGAGTGTAGTGGAGAGGGCGTTGTGAAGGAGAGGGAGTGCGGGGGACACATCGGTGCAGGAGGTGAGCGCGAGGGGGAGGAGCTCAGATGACTCCAAGGCAGCGGAGAGGGATTGTGGGGAGATCTTGTTCCAAGGATGGTAGATGATGGTGGTAGATTTGGAGGCAATGGGGAGAGAGATAGAGAAGTTGAAGAAGATAAAATGGTGGTCAGATGGCCTCATCAGTGATAGTGATATCCGAGACACTGGAGGTTGAAATCGATGAGGATAATAAGGCAATCGGAGCAGAGGCAGAGGGAAGCTAGGAGGGTGGAGAAGTCAGAGGTAAAGGTGGGGTAGGATTTTGGGGGTTGGTGAACAAGAAGAATTTTGAGGGAGAGATGGGAGAGGTGGCAGAGGATAAAGTGTTCAAATGAGGGGAAAGAACCAGAGGAGTAGGGGGATAGGGCAAGTGAATCCCTGGAGATGCAGGCCACACCACCGCCATGGCGGTTGGGGTGTGGTGGGAGATATAGTCAGGTAGTTATGGCCTCCGTGAGGGGGAAGATGTCATCTTGGATTTCTCTCAGGGCCATGATATCAATGTTCTAATCTCACAAACAGCCATAATGTGAATGATCAATGCTTAAGCTTTTTTTTGCACAAGTCACCAATTGGTTGCTAAAGAAGATCACTACAAAAGGATGACAATGACAACAATAAAATTACACTTGTATAGCGCCTTTCACGTCAGGAAGACGTCCCAAGGTGCTGGAGGTTGCACAAGGTTCCTTAGTCATCTTTAGATACATCATCGAACAAAAGCCGGTTCTGCTGGCATTCAGAGTACTCTCAGAGATGTACGGATCTTGGCTCCGAAGAATAAATTGAAGCCAGAATGTTACTCTGACAAAAGCAATGAATGTGGCAACAGTGCTTGGAGAAGAATATCTGGCACAGTGTGAATGTCTTGTCAGATCATTGTCACTTTTTTCGATTGGAAACAAGTGAGAAGGGTAACACTGCACCAAACAAGGAACACGCAGGTTCGGAGACTTAAAGATGGATCGCTGATTGCAACCTTATTATTCAGAAATATTTGAGCATGTACCAGAGGGTAACCTTTTAAAATACGATTCACCATAAAACAAATCTTGTGTTACTGCCATTCATTGCAATTCATACACTGCATCATACAATTATAAATACTCTTTGCCTTATGCCATATGTGATACGGTGCTGAGCTTCAAACAAAAGCGAAGCATTGCAACAGCAATTGTACAAGAAAAATCCACATTCTAGGTGTCAATAGTAAGAGATATAATGGTTGGAAATGTTAACCTCATTCCTTATTATTAATAAAGATTAGATCATATTTAGCTGGGAATACTTGATGCAGTGTCACCTCATGATGTTACTTATTAATTTACTCTCAAACTTTAATTACAAATAATATAAACAACTTACAAGATATTTGGAATTTAATATTTTTGATTCTCATTGCCAATTTTTTTCCTTTTAGTTTTAGTTATCTATTCCTCTTTTAAAGTGATTCAATTCCTCTTTCCTTCTATTGTGGAGTCTTGTAACACAGTTATTAGAGCACTCGTCTCGCAAGTGAGAGACCTGGGTTTAATTCCAGGCAGGGCGAAACCTTGGACAAGTTTCCTTATGCCACATACCCAATAATAGCTCTTCAAGAAAAAAAATAATAGTAGATCGGTCACTCCAATTCATGACTGTTTGTGGGACAATGCTGTGCGTAATTGGCTGTCGCATTTTCGCCCACAAATATACAGTCAATTCATTTTACAGTATATTCTGTGAAGTGCTTTGAGACATCTGGAAGACATGAAAACTGCTGTATCAAATTCAAGGATTATTATTATTATTTATTATGATATGGTTCCAGAGACTCCAGTTGTTCTCCGATAGCCTTCCCAAACAAAGGGCTGCTGACAACATGGTTCAACACTGATTATAGACCTGAGATCTTCAGCATTGCTTCAGCATTGCTGGATCCTTCCTGGAGTCGCCACTCCCACTCTGGTGGAACTACTTTCCAAACACCTATTCACTCAGGTAAATTCATGAGATGTTGGTATACGCTTCTACAACAACTTGCATTTATAGAGTGCCCTTCACACAGAGAGCATTTCGGAGCGCGTAACAATGGTGGAGTCTGAAACTGTCTTGGAAGTGGGGAGGGGGAGGTGCCTGTAAGGACCTTCAAAGAGGTTGGTCTTTGGGAGTGATCGGAAAATGGGGAGCCCAGGCAAGGTGGAGAGATTGAAGAAGAGAGTTCCAAAATTTCAGGGTAGCGGCTAAGAACACAGTCACCGATGGTGACGTGGAGGGGACAAGCAGGAGGCTTGAGCCAACTGAGTAGAGACAACAACAAAATTACATATGTATGGCGCTTTTCATGTCAGGAGGACGTCCCAAAGCGCTGGAGAGTTACTGTTAGACCCGAGCTGAGGACAGGTTGTGGGGGGGGAATGAGTTGCCTATTGATCCATCGAAAAGCAGAGTCTTGAGGCAAGACTTGAAGGAGGCTAGGAATGGGCGAGACGGCAGTTAGTGGAGTGGGGAGTAAGCAGGTAACAACAGCAACAACAAAATTACATTTCTATAGCACCTTTCGCGTCAGAAGAGGGAGGGAGGTACTAAGGTGCGAAGGGAAGTTGATCCTTTCAGGAAAGCCTAGCGAAGTCTGGTGTGATGTTGGTATAGAGTTTAGAGTGCGTGAGTATTTGGGGGGGACAGGGTTTTGAAATTGTTGGACTTTGGATACTGAGCTGGGGAGATCAGCGAGGAGGGCAGAGGCAGCAGATGGGTGCATTGGGTGTGAAGTATGATTGGAGCCGGGCATATTGGATCAGTGTGCAAACTGTATTGGAGAACTTTCCTGGTTGTACAATGAAAAGGGTTTCAAATTAATATTACAATAGCATCAGTTTCCAAGGCAATGCACCAACAAACCTGCATTACAATTAACAGGGCAGGTAATGTGGTAATAAATTATTTAAAGGTAAATTAATTATGCTCGGGCTTTATTGATGGTAATAAGTACTATAACCTTGTGTTTATTTTATATATTTGAAGAGTTAAGCACTAATGTTAGGCTGGCAGACACCAAACATACAATAAGGATTATTATTGTTATTAAAAGATATTTAATGTAATTTATATTTGATATAATGTATTGCATTACACCCAAATTGTATGACCACTCCTGGACAGAAAATTCTATTTGCTGTGGGAAACACAAATATGGAAGGAACAGAGAATCTTTTTCAAAGAAGATTTATTGGATTCTCCATGCGTTCAGTTGCGTTGGAAAAATCTATACCCCCATCCTACCCTTGCATCTCCTGCAATTCTACCACCTTGGCTGCTCCCTCCACTCAGTAACCGCAAACTTAATCACGTCCCAGCCCGATTTGCCCGACTATAGATTGGTGGGGAACATCCTGTAGCATGGAGTCCTGTAGCTCAGTGGTTAGAGCACTTGCCTTACAAGCGTGAGATCTGTGTTCGAATCAGATCAGGCAGATCAGGTTGAAACCTTAGGCAAGTTTCCTTACTCCACACGCCTAATAATAATCCCTCCAAAAAAAATCACAATTATAAAATTGGTCATTTCAATCCACGACTGTTTGTGGGACACTGCTGTGCGCAATTGGCTGCCGCGTTTTGCCCACAAATATACAGTCAATTCACTTCACAATAAATTCTGCTTAGCGCTTTGAGACATTAACAAGATATGAAAAGCGTAACATCAAAATGCAAGAATTATTATTATATTATATCCAGCATTCTGCCCCAGTCTGAAACTTCACCAGGAAGAACCACTGCCTTGCGTTCTCCCTTTGCACCTATAAATCTTGTTTTAAGATCTACCTCTTGACCTTGTTTTAGGCCATCGCCCCACGCTGTCCAGCTCCTCCACTCAGACAGTATTGTCTTCTAGTCAGTTGTGTGAAGCACTTTGAGACATCTTGTTGATGTGAAAGGTGCTATTTAAATATAAATTATTGTAAGAATATTTAAGTATGGAGAAAGTTAATTGTATGTTTTCTAACATAATTGAGTAATGGTCTAGATGTTCTGGAGAAGATAATTTTATACTTGATTGTTGGCCATCTTGTGCTTGGACTCATGCCCACAGGGAATTGGGTGATGTTGTTTCTAATCCATTTCACATAAAACAATTATAGAAACTGTAGAGAGGAAAGTCATCGATCAGATTGGGTTTAATTCAAATCCAGATCCTGGAGGTGAAAGACAATGTCAAAATAACACAACCTCTGGCTCCTAAAGCACATGATTATCTCCTTTTGATCAGGATCATTTGTTTGGATTTCAAATGATCCTTCTGTACCTGGAACAGATGAATGAAAATGAACAATTTGACTGTTATTAATTCATTGTTTGCTGCCAATTGTTTCTCCCCAGTCGAGACACACTGAGACCAATTGCCATCCTCACTGCTGAGGTAACACTTGAGATTAGGGGCTTTCCTCCTTTGTGTGATTCAGTACTCCAGAATATCTGTGGTAGCCATCTGTACTTTGGAGGAGAATTTTAATTAGTCTCAAATGTTTTTTCCTGTTGTAATTCCATTCATTCCTCTTATCTCAAGTTTATCTCACTCCCACCCTCGCCCGTCTCCACTGGCTCCCCATCACACAGAGGATCGAATTCAAAATCCCTGTCCTCACTTTCAAGGCCATTCACGGCCGTGCCCCCGCCTATCTCTCTGACCTACTGTCTCCCTACCAGCCTGTCCGCACCCTCCGTTCAGCAGACTCAGGCCTGCTCCACGTCCACCGCCCTAACCGCCCAACCATCGGCGGCCGTGCTTTCAGCCTTTCTGCTCCCACACTGTGGAACTCCATCCCGCAGCCTCGCTGCCTCGTTTCCGCCATTTCCTCCTTCAAGGCCGGTCTCAAGACCTTCCTCTGCAACTGCGCCTTCAGCTGCCCCACTAACTTTTCCCCTTCTCCCACTCTCCTTCCCCTTCCCCCTACTTCGACCCTCCCCCCCCCGCTCGGGTCCCGACCAGAGTGTTCAGCGCTTTGGGACGTCCTCCTGACATGAAAGGCGCTATATAAGTGCAATTGTGTTGTTGTTGTATAGCTTTCAGATATGTAGCTCTAATGTAACCTAATCCCTTTTGTTCCTCCAAAGGCTTTTCCTCCAGCACTCGCGTTCCCCAAAGCTCTGTCCTTGGCCCCCTGCTCTTCACCCTCTACATGCTCCCCCTCGGTGACATCATCCGCAGACTTTGGCTGCTGCGTTTCACCCACAAAAGTCAATCCACTTTCCAGGATATTCTGTGAAGCTCTTTGAGATGTCTAGAAGACGTGAAAGGTGCTAAATCAAATGCAAGGATTATTATTATTATTATTAAATCACGGTCAGAGTTGACAACAGTTCTGATTTTTATGGACGTCACATTACCTTAGCAGAGTTCAACTATACCTGGAAAAGTATGGCCAATACTGAGACTTGAGCAAGTTGCAGCTTAGCGCAAACTTTGAAGCCCATATCCTACACCCATACTAAATTTGTGAACCTAATATGAAATAAATAAATTCAACAACAACATATTACATGTGTTATTGTTGAACCCATATTACAGATTCTCATACACCAATAGACAATTTGTAGAAATTGTTAGTTTGTTTGAAAATGCAACAATTTTGTTTAGTGAAGGTCTTTAGCTCAGTGCTTAGAGCATTCGCCTTGCAAGCGTGAGACCTGTGATCGAATCCAGGCAGGGCAAAAACCTTGGGCAAGTTTCCTTACTCCACACAATGATAACCCCTCAAAAAAAAAAAAAAAAAAAATTGGTCACTTCAATCCACGAGTTTGTGGGACACTGCTGTGCAGAATTGGCTAATACATTTCACCCATACAAATATACAGTTGATTCACTTTACAGTACAACAACAAAATTGTATTTATATAGCGCCTTTCACGTCGGGAGGACGTCCCAAAGCGCTGAAAAGTCAGGTCGGGACCTGAGCGGGGCAGAGGGGGTGGGGTGGGGGGGAAAGAGTCAGGGTAGGGGGAAGGTGAAGGGGAAGGAGAGAGGGGGAAGAGTTAGTGGGGCAGCCGAAGGCGTGGTTGAAGAGGAAGGTCTTGAGACCGGCCTTGAAGGAAGAAAGGGAGGAAGCAAGGTGGAGAGGCTGCGGGATGGAGTTCCACAATGTGGGAGCAGAGAGGCTGGTGACCAGGAGCCAGTGGAGACAGGCGAGGGTCGAAGTGATGTGGCCGCGAAGCCTGGTACGGGAGAGTACACAAGCTACAGAGTTCTGAATGATCTGCAGCCTGTGAAGGGAGGAGCTGGGGAGGCCGATGAGGAGAGAGTTCCCATGGTTGAGCCTGGAAGTGATAAAGGAGTGGATGAGAGTTTTGATGGCGTGGGGGGTGAGGTAGTGGCGGAGTTTAGTAATATTGCGGAGGTGATAGAAGGCTGTGCCGGTCATGGAGCGGGGTGTGGGGAAGGAAGGATAGCTCGGGGTCAAACAAGATGCCCAGATTCCTGATTGGCTTTGAGTGGTGGAGAGCAGCCTTGAACGCTGATGTTGTCAGAATGAATATTCTATGAAGCGCTTTGAGACATCTCAATGAATGTGATAAGGTTCTATCAAAACAGGATATATGAAATACAAGGATTATTATTATTATTTTGCATACTTAATATTCAAAGAACACAATCCCAAAGTTTCCTAGTCCTGGAAAGATTCATCGGTATTAAATATTACCATTACATTCAACAATAAGATTTTTTGATGTTTCTGTAGATTGGAAATGTCAGATTCCTATTAACAACTACAAAAGATAAATTATGTTTTTATATACAAAACAGAATGTAATTCAAATCCTACAATAAAACCATCAATGTGGAGTCCTGTAGCTCAGTGGTTAGGCATTTGTTTTGAAAGGGTTCAATTCCAGGCAGGGCAAAACCTTTGACAAATTTCCTTGATCCACATGCCTGATAGTAATCCCTCAAAAAAAAAGAAAATTGGTCATTTCAATCTATGACACTGCTGTGTACAATTGCTTGCCGTGTGTTGCCCACAAAAATACAGTCAGTTCACTTTACAGTATATTCTGTGAAGCGATTTGAGACTTCTAGAATGTATGAAAATTGGTCTATTAAGAGCAAGGATTAATGTTAGTTCAAATTTCCAGTGCACAAGTTATTCTTACTTTCAGAGTCGGTAAGAAGTATTGTTTACTCCTAAATGCTCTATGAGAATGCGGGGACGGCTCATTTCATTGGTAGAAATAGAGCAACATGTGCTATGAATCATAATGATTCTGTATCTACTCTGGAGATTGGTATGAAAAAGAAAATGTGTAGCTTCTAATCAACATAAATTATTTGTGTGCTTTCTGAGCTGGTTGTTATGCCAGATGGAGATAGTTAGTTATCTAACATTAATAAAGTCTGAATTTAGATTGTAATGTGTTGCTCTGGTTCTCAGGAAGATTTGAAGAAATACGTTTTCGGGAGAAGCAACAGTAAGAACAAATGAGGACTCCTGTTGGGAGAATTCTGTGGGAGGAGTACTTTTGGGAGGATTCGGTGGAAGGATTCGTGGTTGGGAGGACTCCTTTGGGAAGACTTGCGTTGGGAGGACTCCTTGTTGGGAGTTCATACATGAAATTGTATGTAGTATTGGGCAAGGCACATTAATGGATTTAAATTTTGGAAGTAGGGAAAAGGAAAGTTTCAAAATTGGAAGAGAGAGAAAAAGAAAGAAAACAATGGGAAAAAAAAGAGAAAAAGAATTAACATTTTAAAGAAGTTCTGCAAAAAAAAAGCATCTATCATAACCGAACAACGCGAGGAGGGTTAACGACAGTAAAACAGACCTGTTTAGGAATACAAAAATTGCTTATCCTGTTTTTATTCTACCTTTGAAAAGCTTCTTGTTTTCTGTTTGTGGGTGCATGTGTGATGGGGAGTGTAGTGAAGAAAAGGGAAATTACATTTTCTTGCCTTAATATTCTGTCAAATCTAGTTGTCAACAAGTCTATTTGCATGGGCAGGTTCAGGCTGGAACTCCACTAATTATTTGTGTAATTTTTCCCCTTCTCACCCCACCTCGGGTGCCGTCGGGCTTTGTTGCATTGGTGAGGGAAGGTCATGGCATGGATGTGGGTGAAGAAAAGACAGTTGAGATTGAACAAGACACCTGACTGGCTTGGTGAGGTGGTGTGTATCCCTGGAGGATAATGCTGTCAGTGCCCGAGGAGCTAATCAAGAGGGCCTCGGTCTTGTTGACATTCAACGGCAGAAACTTAGCTCTCATCCAGGACTTGATGTCCCACAGGCAGTCTGTCAGGACAGCAGTGGTCCTGGAATTGAGGACGGAGGCAGAGAGATAGAGTTCTGGTGCAATATGGAAGGACTGGATTTCCACATGAATACATATTACTGTTCAACTGTTTATACAGGCTAGAGAAACACAGCAAATAACCATTCGTGTATAAATTGTACAAAAGAATGAGACAGCTAAGCATCACACCAGACTACAGCGACTACAAAATTATAGGTACACATTATAGATGAGTTTGCCTTTTTACATTACATTTATAGAGCGCCCTTCACATCAGGAATGGCATGCCTCTCTTGTACTATTTATATGCTATGCTATTTGGTGGCTGCTCTGTAATCTGATGCTCATCAATTGCAACACTCGATTGTGATTGCAATGCCACTAAATGGCCCCTGGGCTTATTCCTGCAAGATACAGACACTACAGGTCAATCCTGTAAAGAGCTGAGGTGCTGAAAGATGCTGTATCAAATGCAAGGATGATTATGTAGATAAGCTTTCGGATCAGGAGAGCCACACATACGATTCTTTAGGTTTGGACTTACAAAATGACAATCATCTGTGACATTATCAAGACCAAATTGCACAAAGCTTGAATACTATAGTGATAGCATGCAATGAATTACTCTACACTATTGCTCCAACACTTGCAAGACATCTGGGGCTTTCTCTTCTCGTATCTACTAATAATTCTCCAAGGAACTATGGAAAACACAATTTATTTCTCACACTTACTCTGGATAAGAATTAACAAGCGATCCATCTTAGAATTAACGTTAGTAGTGATACAGTTGCATGAGTTGCAGCAAGGTATTGTTCAATGCATTGCTGACCTGTGCAGCTATTTGGAGTGGTCTAGTTCCAGGAAGTTTGCTTGTGATGTTAGCTACCGCAGGCAACTTCACTGCTGCTTAAAAAATGATATTAAAACCTTATTTTATCCACAAAAAAAAACTTGAGAAGTTTCCATTGTTGTCAGGGTCTACATTTCATGACAAAAACAGGAGGAAGCCAGGGGGAAAAAAATCTATAGAAAATACATGGGATTTGGTGAAAATAAATTTGTTTGTGGAAAAAATATCTTGCTTGTGTTAATGGTGGTTAGAGAAGCCCACACGTTTCACATCATAAATACAATTGTCAGTGGGTTAAAGTACTGGAGGGCTGCTGGACATCAGTGTGAGCCTTCCGTTTTAATGTGTTGCTTGTTTTCAACACAAGACATTTCTGCTGTCTTCATTAAAATCTATTGTAGACCATTCCTTCAATGAGCTGGAAGGGAGAGGGGGCGAGAGAGATAGAAATCGACAGTCCAATCTTACATTCAATGGAAAACAATTCCAATTGCCTGTGAGATGCTCTACATTGTCCGAGGCAGCCTTCGAGCTGCAGGTACAATCTTATTCTAACATCTTATTCATGGTACATCGTTGGTACCATGAACAGATGTTCATGGTACCAACGATGTGCTCTAAATTTGGGTTGGAGCTCAATAGGGCTCCATTCCTTTGAGAGAATGCGGAGGAAAATTTAAAAACATCTTAAATTGCAAAATAGATGGTGGGAGCTGGAAAAAGAGAATAGGTGAAAACAATTGAAAATAGAAGGGGCAATGTGACAGTATGATCCTTGTCAGGTCAACAAAATGACTGAGGTGTCTGAAAATACAATGCTTGGAAAAATGTACGCTGCTTATGTAATTTCAATAATAATAGCCCTATACATGGGTGGTGCCCGAGCACTTAGAGTGACAGAGATTGCAGAGTACAGTAAAAGTCCGTTTATCTGGCACCCTCGGGACCTGGCCAATGCCGGTTAAAGCGCTTGGTGGATATTCGGCTGAAAACGCAAACAAAATTTTGAAAATTTCAATGGATTTTTCCAGATAAATTCCGGTTAATCGAATGCAGATTTTTTTTGCGATACCGGTTAAATGGAAGTTACAGTTGATCGGGTGCCGGATGAATGGGCTTTTACTGTGTTAGGCATGGATTGTCAAGAGCTTGGTGAGCTCAGAGTGTAGTGGGGGGGTAGAGGGATAGGGCACTGCTGGAGTTCAATAAACTAAAAATGCACAGCTTTTCATTGAGACCACTTACAGCACGACAAGAATTAACATTTTATTTTTTCTTTAATTGGTGTAATTGAAATTTACTTTTTTTTAATACAGTATAAGGAAGGCTATTCAAGTAGCCTTATTACTGGAACTGGCGTGAGCACTCAAGAGGGAAGTCACCATAATGCTGTCGGCACTCAAAGATTAATAACCTTCACTTTGCACCTAAATAAAAAGCTAAATGAAGCATCATTGGTTGGTGTGTAAGCAGAGTGGTGCACAGCCAGGAATGTTCCAAACAATTTTAATTGCAATGCTTTACAATCCTGGAAGTTAAACTGTGCGGGAATAGCAGCGAGTAGAACTGTGTCTTATTTTCGTTTGCTGCTTCATCCTCGAAACTTCAGCTGTTTTAAAACTGGATCTGAGCCCTGAAGTGCTTCTGCTTGATGGAATTGTTAGACATTCCCATTTTCAGAATCCACTTGGATTTCATCCTCTGCACATACTGCATGTCACGTTCTTTCCTCTGAGACGCTGCTTTTGCTGGAAACGGAGAGATGTTGAATTATTCACGACATTACAACAGGATTTTATTCACCATCTGCACTTTGTAAAGCAAGTTATTATCAAAGCTCAATGAAGTGATGATTGCACTTCAGTGATGATAACAAAGGAAATTATATGCAGATGTCCTTACAGAAGAAAATTGACACCATGATAAAATTCCAGAATTCTGCTAAAGGTGATGGGAACAGAGTGTCCCCTGATAGAGCAAGAAGATCTCTGATTCAATCCCCTGGTTTATACAAAATCATCTGATATCAGCCAGACAGCAACAATTGGCTTCAGTGCCCTGGTCTAGCTACGGGAAAAATGCTAGTTCCAATTGCTGGACAGCAAGTGCTGGAAAGTCAACGTGTGGACACTAGGAACGGATAGAACAGAGCGTGGCTTTGTAATATTTCCCCAAAGTAAAATACTACAACACAAATCACAACTGAAGAATTTATTGGAAAGTACTGTTTGCCCTATCCATACCTAACCACAAATCAGAACCGGGGAGGGGAGGTAGAGGAACAGGGAAAAATAAATAAATTAAAAAATGTAGAATATTCACATTCCAGACTTCTTTCCATACCTATAGTGCTCAAGAATGACTGATCGTTCACATTCAACGCAGCAAACCAGCAATTCACTGTGCATCACTGTATTCATTTAATTCAGTCTCAACATCTGCCAAGCGCTGCTTAAATAATGCGTTTCACGTCGGGAGGACGTCCCAAAGCACTAGACAGAGTGTTTATCAAGTATGTGACTGCCTTTTCTCGCAGCCCACACTTCTGGTGATTCCGGCTTTCAGGGAACAAGGGGAATTGTGAACAAGCGACAACTCAACCTGTGACGTTCTCACCCCCTTACCCTCCACTAACTCTGGTACCAGTATAAGAACATTCCAAAATCATCCAGATCTCAGGCATGTGAGTCAAACGACTGGCAGATATCAGGTCCCAAGCGTGATTAACAAAGTCACTGCTTTCGCAGAGAGCCAATTTAAAACAATCAGACCAAAAGATAGCAGCAAAATGAAAATAGGAAAATGCATTCGGATGTACGCTGGGACTGTACAGATGTGAACCAGTAGCTCCAAGCAGATACATCAATTGAACTGTGACAGTCTCCGGCCAAGGAACAATAAACATCCGATCTCCCGCAGCTTTGGCTTCTCATGATTGGCTTCAAAGACAACTTTTGAACACCCCCTACCCAAAGCCACAGCTGTGTTAATGTTCCATGAAATAAAACTGGAGGGGTGGGGGAAACAGAAGAAAGGTTCTCAAATGTTACGAAAAATACTTAATCAAGGGGTTTAGGTTATAAAGCAAAGCCATGGTTACCTGCACTTCAATTATCCACATGGCAATTATCCACATGCCTATTTATTCCCTTACAGCTTTGATGTAGAAATGGCAGGGCCGCAATACCAGCAGAAAAATGTCCTGATACACGCACGTGTACCAGGTTGCTATGGACACAATTTGAACCTTAGTAACCTCAAGGACATTCATGCAACACATGCACAGAACCTGTTTTAATATATGCTTTTATAGTGTTGAGACAGAAATATATATATATATATAGAGAGAGCAGTACGGGGAGGGCAGTGTGTGTGTGTATGTATAAGAGAGAGAAAAAAAAAGTGAAACACGTACCAAGTTCACTTGTCCATCCTAGTGCCTTGTACTGCTGCAGCACTCTGCCCAACGCGCGACCAGTGCCAACAACGGCCACAGCCTTAGACACCCCAAAACTCTGTTTGTAGTATCTCAATAACGACCGATGACCAATTCTCGCACCTGTGATTTTAAATTGAGATTGAAAACAAAACACAAGTCAACAGATTCAATTCAGATTGAACATTCGGTTTGGTGATCAGGCAAGCTTTGTTCGTCAGTGTTCACATCCACCGTGCTACATGTACCTGTTTAAATTACTGCCAAAGGACAGCTTGTCAAGATTAACGACTCACACTCTGGTTCTTCTCCCACTCAGTGAGATTAACTGCACTAATTAAATTGGTAGCACTGCTCACCCATTGACGTAACCTTGTATACAACCTTACAGAGGTACTCTGTTAAGTGTCATCCCTACTATGCAGTGCTTATAGAATCATATTGATCAAAGCAGAGAAACTGGAGTTTCGGCCCAACTAGTTTGTGCCAGTGTTTAAACTTCACACGAGTCTCCACCCGTTCTAACCCACTCTATTCCCTTCTCTCTCATATACGCATCACGTTTCCTATTAAATAGATTGATATGTGCTTCAACCACAGAATCCAGCAGTGAGTTCCACATTTTTCACAGGGTGGAGTCCTGTAGCTCAGTGCTTAGAGCACTCGCCTTAAAAGCGTGAGACCTGTGTTCAAATCCAGGCAGGTCAGTGTGAAACCTTAGGCGTGTTTCCTTACCCCTCACGCCTAATAATACTTAGTTCTCACTTAACGTCGCAGTTGTGTTCTCGAAAAGTGCGACTTTAAGCAAAACAACGTTAAGTGAACCCGTTCAAGAATACTGGATGTTCAGCGTCTATGTACGCCAGCACTACCCAAAATAGTTCATTTCCACCCGCATGAGCGACGTAATAGCAAATGTCGCAATATTAAATGAATATATGTTCCCTTATGTATCAGCGACGTAATAATGAAACAACGTTGACCGAATCAATGTTAAGGAAAGTATATCTGTAATGCCTCCAAAACAATAAAAATTTATCATTTCAATCCACTAATGTTTGTAGGACGCTGCTGTGCGCAATTGACTGCTACAGTTCACCCACAGGTATAGTCAATTCACTTTACAGTATATTCTGTGAAGCACTTTGAGATGTCTAGAAGACGTGAAAAGCACTATATCAAATGCAAGTATTATATTATTATTATTATAATATTAGCTCTTCACCAACTCAGCTATAAGGAATATAACATTCTCCCAACATAAGTCAATGCAATTTCACAATACCTAAAGTGATAGTGATGCTCATCCAAACTCTGCGTCAGCAATACTGCTCTTTAGCTCGTGAAGAAGTAAGCACCAGTAATGCACTGTTTTTATATACTAGCTATATCCCTGCGTAACATACACGGCCTAGTGTTTTTGAACACGTTTATTCATATATTTCAAAACTTTTTTTACACAATTTATTTGTTCTTTACAAAAACAAGGGCGAGCTTTAATCACTGGGTTGTTTTTCTTTGTTGTTTTTTTTAAACTCTATTGGTTTTTGTTTTCCTTTTAGAAGTTCATTGTTACAATTATGGAAACATACCTAAGGCTTTTATATATATAGAAGATAGATTTGACACAGCGCCATCCGCCTCAAGAGGACACAATTGCGGAAACATACCTAAAGCTTTTATGTATATATATATATATATATAGATAGATAGATAGCTAGGATTTCCATGAAACTCGTCCTTAAATTTACCTACTAAGAGATCAAGGATTCCAAACATACTGGTTGGCTGAATGCCAAACAGTTTATTATAAAGCACATTTCCTTCTCCTTCAAGCCTTGTGCATAAAACAATGAGGTTTAAACAAGCCTCCACCTCTTCTAAACCACTCCATTCTCCCTTAAGCATGATTCAGGTTTCCTGTTAAATACATCAATGCTATTGGCTTTGACCAGATTCCAAAGGTGATTTCTGACGTCAAAGGCATTATACAAGTGTATTTTGTTGTTCTTGTTGTTGATTTCCACCTTCTCAAACCCTCTATGTAAAGTCTCATTCGGAGACTTGGGAATCTCGAGCACCTTGGAACGTCCTCCCGAAGTGAAAGGCACTGTACAAATGTAATTTAGTGTTGCAAATAGAGCCATCCGTCTCTGCTGTGTGTCTCCACCTAACCATGTTCTGAAATATAGGCCTCCCCTACTGTTTTACACAGCGGGGGATCAACAACAACAAAATTACACTTGTATAGTGCCTTTCACCATCAGTATGGGTATCAGGTCTAGGTACTAACCAGAAGGAAGCAGAAGCTCCATCGTTTCTTCATCATATTCCACACCCTTGGGCAGGAATTCTGGAATTTCCATCTTATCATCCTCCCCTTCTTTGTGGTCAGGGTAACTTTGCCTTCACAAGTGAAAGCCAAACACACATTTCAGAAAAACAAATGCAATATTTCCTTAAACGTAAACACTTATTTAGTATTGCTCTTGTATTGCTTTCTCCCCATCATTTCCAATTCTCGCTCCCCAAACAGCGGAGCATCACTCACATTTCAGCATTTAACCCACTTTTAGGCACTTTCTAGGGTTATATCTATTAATAATAAGGACATAAAATCTATACCCAGCACCAAAAGTTTGCAACGTCCACAGATTTTCATTCCTCTGGGCGGATAGACATTTTCACATCTCCTTCCTGCTCCCCCTCCCGCATGATTGCATCCAAAAATAGATCACTAAAATTGATCACTCACTTCATGGCTGTTTTGACACTGCTGTGCCAAATTTGCTGCTGTGTTTCGCAAAAAAAGTGCAGTCACTCGACTTTACAATATATTCTGTGAAGTGCTTTGAGACGTTTCAATGACTTGACGAGGCACTATATCAAATGCAAGGATTATTAGTATTCCCACTTAATATTAAGTGCCTCCTGACATGAAAGGTGCTATATCAATGTAAATTTGTATTGCATTTCTCCATTGATACATTAGCTAAGGTTAAGGCACCTGGAATCGAAGAAAATATTGTAGATGGACGGAAAATTGGTCAGGAGCCAGGAAGCAGAGAGCTGGGATTTAAATGACATTCTCTGACTGTCAGGCACTGACAGGCACTGACCCCATACATGTGATGCTGCAGTTTTACAGAGCATTGGTTAGAAAAATGGGATTAAAAACCTGCAATTATCAAAATTGGCTCAAAGGCTTTTTCATATTTCTACGAATGGATATAAGGCGTGAAATTAAGCTCTATTGAACAGATATTTGTCCTCACATCGTCAACTCTCTCTTCACTCTTCTCAATCACGGTTTTCCCACATGATTTTCTCCGCATGGACTGCTGACTGGGGAGGTCAGCCTAGGCCACTAACCTCTCAAGGATAGTCAACAATGTCACCCTACAGTCGCCAAGTGTCAATCCCGAGTCAATAAATTGCATAAATCAAACTGTCAGTTCCCATTGCCTCCATCAAAAAAAGCTCAGTCAACTCAATACTGCAGTTACATAAAAACAGTTTTGTCCAGAGTCCAATTAACAAAATATGTATTAACCCATTCCTTTTATTTATAAAAATTGAGACCATTCAACAGCGTGAAAAGGCGCTATATCAGATGAAAGGATTATTTTTACTAGCAATTTAGAAAGTGGATAGAATCATGGGTCATCCCACAAATATCAATTTCCTAGAAAATGCACAAATATGGCAGTCGTATGAATGTTGTAAAAAACTCCAACGAGTCTTCACGTATATTTTACCTGAAGTCATAGAAGTCTGCAAACTCAAGAGCAGCATCTCCCTCAGTGAAGAGTTTACAGTGACCGAGGGCAACCATGTGATCCTGCACAGCTTCTGTAGAGTAAAAAGATCGACCTTTCTCGTTGCACCAAAGACAAATGTTTCCCACGCCAATCTTCTCGCCTGCAAAAATAAACAAGAGTATGCATTATCATTCGCCTACAAAATAGTCTCTACACTTGACAGTAAATCCTGTACCAAGTGGGGCTCTTTGAGACGTCCTCCTGATGCAAAAGAGTTAAATAAAATGCAAAGTGTATTATTAATGACCAACTATTAACCCATCTCTTCATTAGTTTCAAAAAGAGTTCCAAGTGATTCATTTTTGTCTAATTTTATCACTATCCTATTGCAAGAGAGGGTGGAGAAAGAGTGATTGAGAGCTGCGAAAGTAGACAGTGTGAGAGACTGTATGTGTGTGTGGGGGTGGGGGGATGGCGAGGGAGGAAAAAATGTGAGGGAGAAGAGGAGAAAAACAGAGAGGGGGCGGGAGATTGAGAGTTTCAGAATGGGGGAGTTGGGGGGAACCGAAAGAGAATTGAGAAGGAGAGGGTGCGAGGGAGTGGATAGGAGATAGAATGTGAGAGGGAAGAGTGTGAGAGAGTAATTGAGTGTATGAGAGGATAGTATGTGAGTGAAAGAAAGGGGGGTAGAGAGTACGTGTGAGGGAGAGAACGCATGAGGGAGAGAAACAAAAAAAGTGAGAAAGCAGAGAGAGGAGAATTAAGGACAGTGTTTCATGGTTCACTGTTGGGACAGACGATTGGAGCCTCCCTCAGTCACCGGAGGGGAGACTGAGGACAGATACTGAGTGACATGCGGTTTCCTCACAGAAAGCTTCCTCTTTCCCCGGTGAAAAACGTCTCTACGTCCTTCATTCCACTACACTTTCCACCACTACTTATATGACCGCCCTACGTGGCCATTCGCTTTGCAGAGTAAATATCTTGCCTCTTCTGCTCCACCAAAGCCATTTTGCTCCCGTTCTCCTTAGTTCCACTCCTGGACTTTCTCCGACTCACTCGCTCCCTCCCCTCTTTCAAAGCATGTGAAGACCTAATCCTGACCGCACTTTTAGTAATCTCTTCCCCTCCCCATCCCATCTCTCTCAGCTCCCACTGTAAGCTCAGGTGCCCATCCGACAGTGTTGAGGACTTTGCGATGAAAAAGGTTCTGTGTGATTGTTATTGTTATGTTTCTGGAAGGGAAACACATAATATTATTTATGCGGCCCGCAGACCTTCCTCAAATAAGGAATCTGGCTTGAGGCCGCCAAAAGGTTGGACCATCCTGAATTAAATCAGAGCAGAAAAGTCTTTCGAAACTATTTAGAAGTTGGATGGAGAGATATAAAAACACATTACACTCCATTCCTTAAATAGTAACTGAATGGCTTCAGGAACATTGCATTTTCTAATCCTTTTTTTCACCTATTACAGAAATGCAACATTTTACTCTTATTTGAGGGATTGTCTCTTCACTTTCTTGACACTCCGCAAATGCTCCATCCTCTCACAATGTTACTCCATTGCTTTGGAGTAAAGTACCTGGTATCTTACAACTGGTCAGATTGGAAACAGATGAGATACCTTTATCGGATAAGATTGGCACGGCTTTCGGGCAGGAGGAAGTGCAAGCACAAAGCAACGTTCCACTGTTCCTTAGCACTAGACATGGTTTCTTCACTGAGGAGTGATTGCAATGTGTTCAGTTCCATTTGAAATCAATTTTATTTCAGAGTTTTCAGTATTTCGAGATCTATATATTTTTCTCCATGTTTATTTTAAAATAAATACACATTAAATGGTATGCCCGAAGCATAAAGGAAATACTGTACTGTCAAAATAATTTTTTCTCGTACTCACCCAAGTAATTTATCAGCCCTTTCAGATCCACTAGATATTCAATATCAGGGATAAAAAAGCCATGAACTTCCGTCATATGTTTCACGTTTTTCGAGAGGGAATGGGAATGATTTGCACAGAAAAGACAGTCTGTGACTGGAAGCACACTAGGTGCTGTGTCCTCTTTCGGGCGTTTGCTAGCCAGGCTCCCCTCTTCTCTCTCCACATCTTCCTCTTGCTCATTATCCGAGTCTATATCTTCCCAACCGTCTGACAGAAACAGTGCAAGGCAAAGAGAACAAAAGTTAACTTAATCCTTTGAAAGTCATCATCCCCACCCTCCACATAATGTTTTTTAAAAATCAGCTTCAAAATGCCGTAATATACAAACGTTTTGTTTACACATTAAACCACGGGATAAACTTCTAAGTCTGGTACATTTTTTAGAGGGCTCAGAGGTGACTGTTTAAGGCTCTCGTTGACAGGAATTATAAAGAAGACTTTCAAGGAAACATTTCCCATTAAATCACTACAGAATTCTAGTGCAGCGTTATGCTGCCTTGTTAAAAATCATATAGGTGATTGACACATGAAATACCATCCCGCTCAGTGGGTGCACAAGTTCCTTCTAGAATACTCCAATGGGAGTATTTGTCCATGATGGGAATGCGCTGTTGGGTAACTCACTCCTGCATATTCTACTGAATGTCTTGACAGCCCAGACTGGGGTAAGAAAATAGATTTTGCACAATTTGAATGTTCTGCATTTGCTGTAGAAAATACACAGTCCACTTTACCGCTTTACATCATATTCCGCGAAGCACTTTGAGATGTCTTGACAACGTGATAAGGTGTTACATCAAATAGAAGGATTATTATTATCATGTATATGAATGTTTTGAGTGTTTCTAGCTTTCCTCATAGGATTATTCCTATTCCACACTGTCCTCCCTGTGTGAATAGCACTACACAAATCAATTTTCTATCATACTGTGTAATGCATTCCCTCACCAAGTTCTGCCCTGCGCTTGGATTCATAACTGGTGCAGGTTGATTTGGAATTTGGTGAGAATGTGCACTGCAATGCCAAAACACGAAAACAAGAGCCAATAAATTGTTAAGTGAATTTTTCTGCAACAGAAATGGGACTAATTACTCTGGAAAACATACGCCTTTTTCTCCGTGTTTACTTTTATTTTATTGAAGAATGTAGAGCCCATATTGACCCAAAAGCGTAATTCTTGCCAACCTGGAAGTGACATTAAAACAGACACCTCAGTATGTACTGCATGTAGCCGGAACATGAAATTCTGACAATCTGGAGTGGGTTTGTGTTGAAAATTTAATAATTTGGGTTTAAATCAGAACAAAATCTATTGCACAAATTGAGGCCTTCCCCCTAATACCAGAAAGGATGAAAACTAATTGTTAGGGGCGATTTATATTGTAGGACAATTAACACAAGTCCAGAAGCAACGCGCAGAGCAAGTAGCTGCGAGAAGTGACCCGATCAACCGTAACTTCCGTACAACCAGCATCTAATTCGATTAACCAGATCTTATCGGGCACAATCACGGTGGCGCATTAAATGAGTCGATTGTTGCACTAGAGTACAGTACGATTAGTTCTGAATGCTGCCAGAATGCTGCCAGGCACTTCTAGGTTTTCTTCTTAAAGGGGCACTGTTTTTCCTCTCCCTTCTTTTTCTCTTTCTCCCGCTTTTTATTTCTCTCTCTCTCCTTCCTTCCTCTCTATCTCTCCCTCTCTCTCTCTTTCTATCTCTCCCTCTCTCTTTCTATCCCTCTCTTTCTGACGGATACTACTTATTGCCTGTGTAGCCTGACGGTATTGTGGACCCCTACCATACACTGTTTGGTAGGGGTGGGGTGGGAGATGGAGAGAGAGACAAAAGGTGCGGTGGGGGAAAGATAGGGTGGAGGCAGAGTGGAGGGGGGTTGGGTTTGGAACCATTCAGATGCCAGACTGCCTGACTATGTGTGTGAAAGAGAGAGAGGGAAGGAGGGAGAGAAAGATAGAAAGAAAAAACTGGTAGTGCTCCTTTAAGAAGAAAAAATCTTCTGTCCGCTATTGTAGAAGTTTGTTTTGCAATTGTGTGCTGTTTTTATAGACTGTAATCAATATTTATTGCTTTATTGGTAAGTATCCATACAATATTCTGTTATTATTTAGTCTATTATTAATATGGTATGTTTAAAAAACAGTTACTTGGGTTTACGGCAGCTTGCCGCCCGAATATCCGGCACGCAGTTTAACTGGCACTGGCCAGGTCCCGAGGGTGCCGGATAAACCGGCTTTTACTGTAATAATAATCCTTGCATTTGATAGAGCGCTTTATTATGTCATTGAGACGTCTCAAAGCGTTTCACAGAACATACTGTAAAGTGAATTGACTGTATTTTTTGGGCGAAATGTGCACTTTAGACACGACAGCTACTTACGGGCCAATTACTCTGGCTTTGTTAGTGGAGGGTCTCTGCGTCTATATCTTAAATCAATACTTCACTAGCCATTGCTCCAGTGGCAGGAAGTTGTCTAGTTTGACTTTCTTGTGCTTATATGCAGCAACCATCTGATGGTTATCTAGCTTCAATACCATCAAAATTTAATACATTTGTTATGCCCAGGGTACATAACGGGGCAACCAATCCGCAGAATATATCTTGTCTATATCTGTATTGTATTCAAGCAGGATATGAACACAGTGCTTTGAGCATGTGTTGGTCATTCAAATGTATTTAATGGTCCATCAAAGCAGATACACTCCCCATCAATCATATAGGAAACTCCTGATAACTAGTCACTCCAAGAGAAAAGGGCTCAGTGTTGAGTTCTCAGGAGTAGTGAATTAGACACATGTATAATTACATAAATTAATGCAGCCAGGATATTGTCAGCTTGATAACTTCAATGGTAGTAACAAAGTCAAGACAGGGTCGAATAATCAGGAGTTCACCATAATTGCTTATTTGTGCTGATTTTTCCTGCTTACAGGATTGGAGGCATAGCCCAAGGTACTTAAAACTCCCAGTTAGCACCTTGGTCCCACTGCCACAGCTATATTAAGAGCAGTTGTATCTTAAATTGGAGTTGCTCTGCCTTTGCCAGTTGAAGTTTTCTGTGTCTAACTCTTATAAATCAAAACTTTGATAACAGCCGTTGCTCCAGTGGCAGGAAGTAGTGAAATCTGTTTGGATAGTTTGATTTTTGTTAAAATTATTTAAAATGTTGAGGTTTAGGCTTGAATTATTTTGTCATTTTCATCACAGAGGGTGTTTTACTCTGGGGGGAAAATATGTGAAAGATATTCTTTGGAGGGAAAAAATACAAAAGTACAAGAACCCAATATATCCATTACTTCACAAACCACTATTAAACATTCAGGACCTCAAAAAGAAGTGTCTTCACTTACCCTCCTCTCCCTCCTCCTCAACCACCACCATCTCCTCATCAGAGGACTGGCCGTCCTCCAATTTCTTTGCCTGCTGTTCTAACCACATCAACCTTGGTGGCTTGTCAGCCCTTTTCTTGCTCTCTCTCTGCTGTTGGTCGGTGGACATGATCCTCTTCCTTCCAGATGGAGATTGCTGGGCCTTCACTGTCTGCTGAATGGCCGTATTCACTGCATCTTTGTCTATGTTGTTCTTATCGAGTCCCTTCTCTGCATTTTTCGCATTCAGCTTCTCCAACTCTTTGTTGGCAATATCCTCCGCCTTCTTCTCCGCATCATGGTGCTTCTTGGATTTCAGGTGGTTCTCGTAGGCGTTGAATGTGGCAAATTTTTTGCCACAAGCTACGCAGTCTGTGGCCGTGCCCTTGTTCTCTTCCTCCACTGCTGCTCTCTGAGCCAGCACGCGCTGCTGGAAGTTCTCGGCTGTGACTGGAGGCATGTCGGCCACTTTGCGCTTCAGGTTGTACCTGTGCCAGTCAGTTTTGTAGTGGGATCTCTGAATCTCAGCATCAGCAAATGCCACACGGCAGGTGATACACGTATAGGAAGACATTCCTTAAAACAGAAACAATTTTGCTTTAGATAATGGGAGCTGGGACAAATTCCTTGAATTTGCCTGGAGATGCTATTAAATACAGTGCGATTTGGCCCAGGAATTTTTAACAGAGAAATTTTAATTCTATTAAAAATGCAATTGTAAAAACAGCCTTTTAAAATGAATGGGCCATTTTTGCACAAACCAAATTTGACATTTTTATTTGATCCTTCTCACTATTAGCACTATATATAGGCGCTAAACACCGTACCTATCAGGGGACATCATAAGAACACAACTCAGCTTCCACTTAATAAATCCAGAGGCACAGCAGAAATCCAATGAGTCACCTCTGGTTGTCAAAAAAACCCCACCCATGACATCAGCAGAGTGATTCATAGTTGACCATTTATTTCTCTACTAAGCAGTGGTAAGGAATAGGATTTTTGCTAATTATAGTACCTTGTGTCAGCGTCAAGCACATTCAGATCAATGTAAATCTCCCTCTATGCTCCCATAACACTAGCTCCATTGGCTCTCCGTCCCCTAGAGGATCGAATTCAAGAACTTTTGTCCTCACTTTCCTGGCCATTCACGGCCTTGCCCCTTCCAATCTCTTCGACCCGCTGACTCCCTATCAACCTGCCCATCCCCTTCGTTCAGTCGGCTCCAGTCTGCTCCATATCCCCCACCCGACCCACCCTACCATCGGTGTACGGGCTTTCAGCTTCTCTGCCCCCACACTCTGGAACTCCATCCCACAGTCCCTTTGCCTCGCTTACTGCCAGCTTGTCAACATATTTGTTCTGTGGCCTCAACTACACTTGGCGTTCGGTTAAAGCCGAGACTCTTTTAGCATCCTTCCAAGTATCAAAACGGATTTTTATTCAGTCAGACAGGGTTAGATTTAAACCCACTTCTCAAGACTCAAAAATCAAACCATGCCTGGTTCTGTAAAACTGTGCAAGTAGCTCAATTTGGGTTGAATGTTTCGTGAACTCTTTGGAGGCGAATGGGAGGTGGGGAGAAAAAGTTCCAGGAAAGGGCAGAGAAAAACTAGAAAAACAATTGAAACATTTTAACCTGGGATTTTGTCAAAATCATGCTGCATGTTAAAGGAGCATTCAATCTGTAAAAAGAAAAGGCAAACTCTTCTTGAGGGGTAAGTTAAAAAAAAAAGCATTCAGAGTAGTATTTTAGCACTTTTATGGCATTGAACTTAATTGATTTGAGAATCATTTAGAGGCACTGAATACCAAATCAAGGAAGTAGTGCACTTGTATAAGATATTACATTAAACGGGGTTGGGAACAGTGTGAAATTCTAGGCATCTTACAACAGACACCATGTCCAGATGCCAATTATAATAATAATAATCCTTACATTTGATATAGCGTTTTATCACATCTTCGAGACGTCTCAAAGCACTTCACAGGACATACTGTAAACAGGATTGACTGTGTATTTGTGGGAGAAACAGACACAGTAGCGCCTCACAAACAGACGTGGATTGAGTGACCAATTTTTTTTAAAACAGGGGCTATTATCCTCAGAAAGCGATCTTCAATTGATTACCAACTGGGTTCCTACTTACTGCTAGATAAACTGGAGTGTGGAGTAAGGAAACTTGCCTAACGTTTCGTCCTGCCCGGGAATTAACAATTAAATGTTAATAATTAACAGCAACTTAGAAAAATACGCAAATTATGCTGGCCGAAGAACTACCAATTTAGCCTTAAAATCAATAATTCGACATAATATTCACACACGTTTTCCCTCCAGTTGCACACATTTCCAGCAGTTGGATTGAAAACAATGAAAATCTCCAGCACAAAAGATGGCAATTCAGCTCATCTTACCCACGCTCTCTGAAAGACCAACCCACAAAGCACACGGTCACCTACACTTTATAGTACATCAAGGATACATTTATATACGGCTTCCCATTCTCCGCTCTTTTCTTTCCCAGCACGAGCCTCTCCCATCTGGACTCCGTGCCGTCGTAGCACAGAGTTGGCTGTGTTCAAAGTACAGGTGACACGTATTCGCCTGTACTCAGGTCCATCTCTATCGCCTCATCCTTCCCGATGTCTCTATTCTTCTCTATTCTTCACCACCTTCCCTCTCGGCTCTACCTCAACAGCTGTGTCATCCTCACCTCTCTCCGAGTGTCTGCCAGTAGCTTCTCCTCCCCCCCCCACCCCGCACCATGGTGTGTGTTCCCCAGGCCTCTGTGCCTCTCTATAGTGTGTAGGCTCTAACTCGCTGATGCCGTCCGCACACATGGGGGGAACAGCTACAGAACAACTATCATTCTTGCGTTTGAAATAGCGACAACTTATTAGCGCCTTTGAGACGTCACAAAGCGCTTCACAGGATATACTGGGGCAGGCGGGCGGGGGGGGTGAGTGAGTGAGTGTTAGTGTGAGGCAGGCAGTGTGGGTGAGGTGGACTGTGTGTGTGTGTGAGGTAGACAGGGTGTGTGTGTGTGAGGTAGTGTGTATGTGTGTGAGGTAGACAGTGTGTGTGAGGTGTGTGTGTGAGGTAGACAGTGTGTGTGAGGTTGTGTGTGTGAGGTAGCCAGTGTGTGTGAGGTACCGTGTGTGTGTGAGGTAGTGTATGTGTGAGGTAGCCAGTGTGTGTGTGAAGTAGTGTATGTGTGAGGTAGTGTGTGTGTGTGTGTGTGTGAGGTAGCCAGTGTGTGTGTGAGGTAGCCAGTGTGTGAGGTAGTGTGTGAGGTAGCCAGTGTGTGAGGTAGTGTGTGAGGTAGCCAGTGTGTGAGGTAATGTGTGAGGTAGCCAGTGTGTGTGTGAGGTAGCCAGTGTGTGTGTGTGTGAGGTAGCCAGTGTGTGTGTGAGGTAGCCAGTGTGTGAGGTAGTGTGTGAGGTAGCCAGTGTGTGTGTGAGGTAGCCAGTGTGTGTGAGGTAGCCAGTGTGTGTGAGGTAGCCAGTGTGTGTGAGGTAGCCAGTGTGTGTGTGTGTGAGGTAGCCAGTGTGTGTGTGAGGTAGCCAGTGTGTGTGTGTGTGAGGTAGCCAGTGTGTGTGTGAGGTAGCCAGTGTGTGTGTGTGTGAGGTAGCCAGTGTGTGTGAGGTAGCCAGTGTGTGTGTGTGTGTGTGAGGTAGCCAGTGTGTGTGAGGTAGCCAGTGTGTGTGTGTGTGTGTGAGGTAGCCAGTGTGTGTGTGAGGTAGCCAGTGTGTGTGTGTGAGGTAGCCAGTGTGTGTGAGGTAGCCAGTGTGTGTGTGTGTGTGTGAGGTAGCCAGTGTGTGTGTGTGTGAGGTAGCCAGTGTGTGTGTGAGGTAGCCAGTGTGTGTGTGAGGTAGCCAGTGTGTGTGTGAGGTAGCCAGTGTGTGTGTGTGTGAGGTAGCCAGTGTGTGTGTGTGTGAGGTAGCCAGTGTGTGTGTGAGGTAGCCAGTGTGTGTGTGAGGTAGCCAGTGTGTGTGTGAGGTAGCCAGTGTGTGTGTGAGGTAGCCAGTGTGTGTGTGAGGTAGCCAGTGTGTGTGTGAGGTAGCCAGTGTGTGTGTGTGTGAGGTAGCCAGTGTGTGTGTGTGTGAGGTAGCCAGTGTGTGTGTGAGGTAGCCAGTGTGTGTGTGTGTGAGGTAGCCAGTGTGTGTGTGTGTGAGGTAGCCAGTGTGTGTCAGTGACCCCCCTCCTCCCACGGCCGCCGCCACCCTCGGAACGCCAAGAGCCCCCGCGTTCCGAGTAAGAACCCAGAATAAAAATGTAACAAACGGCCACATTCTACTCACCTCCGGCGAGTTCCAGGCGCCTCAGTGTCTGGGAAAGGCCAAAGAGCAGCCCCCCCCCACACACACACTGGTACTCACCTCGCCCCTCCCACACCGGCGCCCCCTGTGCTTTGGAGTAACTACTGCACTTAGTTTTTTGGCGAAGTTTTCATGTGTCCCAGCCACCTTACTGACCCTCACGTGGAAATGAATAATAAAAAATAATAATAAAAATAATAATTCCTGCATTTGATATTAGTGTTTTTCACGTCTTCTAGACTGTGTCTCAAAGCGCCTCACAGAATATACTGTAAAGCGAATTGACTATATATTTGTGGGCGAAACGCGGCAGCCAATTGCGCCACGGCAGCGTCCCCCACAAACAGTCACCGATCGACCAATTTATTAATGTGTTTTTGAGGGAGATTATTATTAGGCGCGTGGAGTAAGGAAACTCGCCCGGGGTTTCGCCCTGACCTGCCCGGAATCGAACACACAGGTCTCCCCAGCTTGTAAGGCGAGCGCTCTAACCACTGAGCTACAGGACGCCATAAGGTTTGGGAGAATGAATGAATGAATCATCATCAATCAACCAATCAACCAATCAATCAATCAATCAATCAATCAACCAATCAATCATTTTCCCAGGAAAAGTTAATCACACAAATGTTGCAATGTTGTTTGGGGGTAATAATAATACTTGCATTTGATGTAGGTACTTACAGTTTAAAGGGTCACATGTAACTCTTGTTTCATTCCATTGTGTAATAATCCTTGCATTTGCAATGAACTGAGAATTTCATGCATCTCACCTACACATGGGAATTTGGAGTACGGTATGCACCTGTAACTCTCCTCTGCTAATGAAAGGGTTTCCAGGCCAGACGATCCTGCACAAACCTCTCAGGGCGCAAATGTACAGTCAATTCATGTGACAGTACAGTATATTCTGTGAAGCGCTTTGAGTAGCCCACGAGCGCACCCAAAACGGTCGTTCACAAGCGAAAAGATACACAAGGACCCTTGACATGTAACCAAAGAGTGGAAAATGTATGTACAATAAACATGTACGGTACACGTCCGAAAGCAGCAGGTGACCTTCTCAGAGTGTGCGGGCGCGCGCATGGTTGTGCACACAGGCAAGACTCCTAAAGGGAGAGATCCCGGAAAAATATGTGCACAACCCGTAAGTGTGCAGATTTTTCTGTATTTTGTTTTGGATTCATGTCATAACAAATATATAATATTGTGCTATAAACCGAAGTTGTGCTCAGGTGGATGTTAAAGGTCTTGTTGCACTATCACAAACAAGGATAAGACATTCTCCTGTGTCCCAGCCAGTATTTCATACTCATCTGAATTCACTACAAGATCAATTGGTCTTTCATCTCATTATCGTACCTCACATTTGTCCAGGACCACTTTCCTCCACTTCTGCCACATCTCCGGTTACCGCTCAATAGTCCGAAGGTTCGTTAGTCCGAAGGTTCATAGTCCGAAGGTTCGTTAGTCTGAAGCTTCGCCTAACCCTAACCTTTGGACTAATGAACCTTCGGACTATCGCACCAAATGTTCGGATTAACAAACCTTATTTCATTGTCGGTTTGGACTATTGAGCGGTAACCACGGTAACCGCCCCGGATATAGGAAATTTGTGTGTTCGTACTATCGAACTTTCGGACCATCGAACCTTCGGACTATCGAGTGCCCCCCGCATCTCCTGCCTCCATCTGTACCTCATACCCACCAAAGCTGAACCCTCAGCTACATGTTCGTCACCTCCCATCTTGATTATTCCAATTCCCTACTTGGTGGTGTCCCCAGCTCCAACATTCATAAAATCCAATTAAAACTCCGCTGCTAGTATCTTCACCCTGCACCAAACTCCTTACCTTCATCACCCAGTCCTTGCCAAGCTCACTGGTTCCCCATTTCAGAAGGATTGACTTCAAGTTCCTCACACTCGAGTACAATCACTTCATGTGCTGGTATCTCTGTACCACTCTGATCTGCATAGATCACACTCCACTATCCATCACCTATGATCAGCTGGCTCCTGCTCATCCTTCATAACCTCCTCTCCACCATTGATGGCCATTATTTCAGCCACAATGCCCCAACACTAAGAACTCTAGGGGTAAAATCCTCTGCTTTGCATCCTCGCCCATCTTCAGATCATACCTGAAGAACTTCCTGTTTTCTTGTGTCTGAAATCATCTCCTCCTCGTCTCAGCATCAAGCTCTCCGAGACGCTACTGCCATGTGAATGGTGAGACACCGTCTGGCATGGAGGGCGCTATATAAGTTGAAGTTGTTGTTGTTGGTGCTATGTGAATACGTTAATGTTTGTAGAGACCCAGTTGCTAAGTTTGCTTGTACAACTCAAAGAAACTCAAAGTAACAACAGTAATTGTATGGAACAATTTGAGACAACATCTAATAAGGCATTGCATTAAATTCAAATACTGTACTACATCAATCTTCTTTGTGTGTGCACAGAAAGTTGTGCAAGATTTGAATGATTCAAAACTCTTGTCACCCACATCCTCACCTTTAACAGGCTCACCCGCACCCCACCCCCAACCCCCAAAAGGCTTGTGGAATAAGGAAACGTGACTAAGATTTCGCCCTGTTGCAGAACAGATTGATTTCAATATCTTGACTCAAAATTTCAAATATCTGGGCACCCTGACATCTCCCTACTTCTCCGATTTGCTCATACCTCATTCTTCTTCCTGCCTCCTTATCTGAGCTTGCACTGCCTCACAACCCCCAGCCTCTCCATAACTGAGATGTCACTTTATGTCATTTTAATTAGATGTTAAGAATTCAACACATATTGTATGTATAGCTGGTTGCACTCTTGCCACTGAGTTAGAAGGTTGTGACTTTGACCCAGACATCAGGATTTGGAACTCATATATCCTAATATGTGACCACAATAAGTGCTAGGGTGGTGTTGCAATCTTGGCGATGCCGTCCATTGGATGAGCATTTACACCGAGACCCCGAGCCTGTTCAGGGGACATTAATGATCCCATGGCACTTGATGAAAACAGAAAGGAATTTATACCGTGTCCTGGCCAACAATCCCCAAATAAAACTAGTCATCCGCTTCATGGCTGTTTGTGGAGCATTGATGTGCACAAATTGAGTATCATATTGCCTAACACACATTAGAGTATATTGTGTGAAGGACTTTGGGACATCCTCATGACGGGAAAGGGAAGATATCAAATGTATTACCAAATTATTATTGGTTAATGTACAGCTGTACATACACAATATATTGAATCACCTTGTTAACGCTCAACGCACCTATGATCTATAAACAGGGCTTCCTACTTTCGGGGTTCAAGTCTCCCCTAGGGTTAGCTATTAAGGCCCCAAGAGCCCAAAGGATATTAGGTATCTTAACTGAGAATCCCCACTCAGACCAGCAAAGACTTCTGGCCGAGCAATAAGGCACCCATCCTTTCTCCCTTCCTTCCTCCCTAAAACACGTTGCACTGGAATCATCAGAATGTATCCTTCTCATCTGTTCCTGAGTCTTCGCAGGCTTCCGGTTGAACAATCCGGTTGAAATTTTGAGTCAAGATATTGAAATAAATTTCATTTAAAAGCACCTTTCACATCGGGGAGTACTAGGCCTCTGTAATCTTTGCAGCTCCCCACCGCAGACTCCCCGCGGTCCATGGACACTCATTTGGGAACCACTAATCTAGTGGCTTCTCTCAGCTCTGAGAATGCTTGTATTCGTATTATGGAAAAAGATGCTTTTCTAAACCATCAAAATGGCATTAATCTTCTGTCGAAGCCTCCCATTCAGGTTTAAAATGTTTCCACGGTTGTCTTGTTTATCTCCTTCTGATAGGTGGTTGGCAGTATGTGGAATAACTCAGGAGTGTCTCCGAATATTTTAAACATCAGCAAGACCATGTGTATTGACCAGTCTATACTAATCGGGACATAAAAACCTATTAGACATGTCTGAACCAAGTGATGGAAAACACTAAAATTAAGACAGCTATAAACTTCACTTAAAAAAATGCAGAATAACTCCAAATTATTCATCTTTTCTAAAAAATGAAATTCATTACATTGAATGGTCGTTTGGATTCAGTTGTAGTCTTCCTAATGCAGACAACAACAACAACATTACATTTATACAGCGCCTTTCACGTCGGGAGGACGTCCCAAGGCGCTGGAATGAGAAAGAATGAAAAAAAGAATTAGCTCAGTGACATGCAAGGTTGGCAAGGTATTGTACAACAACTATTTTTTTCAAGAATGTGCTTTTGCTGTTTATTGGCAGCGCTTTATTTGGGGTCAACCCAAGGCAACAAAATTAGCAATGGAAAATTGGAACGGAATCTATCCTCTATGGTGAGCTCTGTACATGAGCCAGGATCTGCAGTACTCCAAGGCACTGTGCCCATCAGCCTGGTTTATTGATCGGATTTGAAAGTCAGTGCTGGGGCTGGGATACTTCTCTCTGCTCTAGATAATCCTGTAAACCCAGGTCCCAACCCGGTGCTGGGTATAGGTCTTCAGTGAACAAGCAGTAGGGATCTTAGTAATTCCCTGCATTGACAGGCTGTGGATCTAAACTGGTTAAATTCCAACAGTACCTCCAATTCACACTATGGGGTTCCAAGCCTTGGTTCTTGGTAATCTGCACCAAATACTTTCCAAAATAGGTGACAGCGTGCATCCATTTGGGTAGTGAATGATGCCCTGTATATCCTCCACCTGGGATTAGATGATCAAGTGTTTTCCTCTGGGGAAGAGAGTGCACAATGCACATCAAACAGAAACCATACCTGCATGGTACTCACCGTGCCTTAATTTGGAGAAATACAAAGTGGAGGCCACAGTGTGTCCGACACCTGACCAAAACAAAGGGTAATCAAAACAAGTTTCTTATCTTCAAGGCATCGCTTTATTGAAATGTTTGTCCTCCATGACACCTACAAGTTATTCGAGGATGAAAGTATGAGGAAAAGTTTTTTTTAATTTAAATTAGCAACATGGCTAAAATAATTCACAAGTTGCATTTAGTCCTCAGGACGCTTTTAGGGAAAATGACAAAATAAGAGCAAGACTGAAGTAGAGAATGACCAAAGGATTCTGTGTTAGAAAATAAATGTTATATGGATAATTGACATCAGTTTTCTTAAACAGGGAGCTGTATATAAAAACAAAAATTTCAACCCAAAAAATCACAAGTGAATCCTGTAATTTGTATTGGAAAATTGACATTAAACTAGTTAAAGAGGATGTTATTGTACATAAAGTGCCTTTATTTTTGTTGTCGAAAAAAGCAGTCAATCACAAAGAGAAACAAATCAGCACAGTATTACACAAGCTTTGATTATCACATCCTAGTAGGATAACGGGCATGTATTTGCCACTGAAATAGTTTTAGATCCTATGCATATAAGGTTCTTTAATAAAGTGCTGCAGATGGGACTTTTTCATCTTGCTTTACTGAAATACCATCACAATAAGACATTTTGTAATGACCTCTGTTTCTGGTTATTCTTACTTTTGGAGAGTTAAGAGAATAACTGTTATTGGTTTATTTATATGCTGCTTTGAGAGAAAGTGCATTTTAGTAAATAACATGTATAAAGTGCAAAAATATATTTTATTTGTAATATTTTTCAAAATCAATTCCCATTTGTCACATCACCTACATTTCATAATGATCTTTCAGTTTTCCATGAAATTACATTTAATGACAAATGCATGATTGACTGTGATGATCTCCGTACTTTCCTTGAGTATAGCTGAACTATGGAGCAATTCACTGGTTCATTTCACGTACGGCTAAACATGTCCAAACGAAGAAAATGTGTCTGAAACTGAATAGACAGTTTTAAAACACAAGAAATAGATGTGACCAATTTTAGTTTATAACCAGAAACAGATGTCACAAAAAGAAGCCCAAAGAATTGGCCTATCCCAACCTTTTTTAAAACAAAAACATCCGACTGAAACACCTTGTAATCAACAATGCTTATCTCAGGATTTATTTAATGCAGAACAATGGTTGCAATTTATGTTGATCATTCCAGTATGAAAAAGTACATTCACATATGAGAGCGAGGGAGTCCAAATCATGTAAGTGCAGCAACTGTGAAATTAAGTTTAAAACTCTGACCATTTGTTACTGGAAGTTTGCAAAATATTTAACTTTCAGGTTTAGGCCAAATAATACACCTAAAGCCAAGGTTGACTGATAGTACAACATCTCATATCCTGTCATTTTCCGTTTGTGCTCCCAAATTAAGTTTGTTGGACTATCAATCTGAATTATCGATAAATGTATTGAAAACGGGTTCTTATTTAATTAAACCGAGCTCCTAAATATGTGCTTATGTGCTTACCTACGTCCACACAGAATAGGATTGCAGAAACTCTGTGTAGAGTGTAGATTGCAGAAATAGTCACTGTAAATCCAAAACCCTACACAACTGCAGGTACTGCAGACTAAAATAAATTGGGAAGGTGAAATAATAAACACAGAAGATTTACACTCTTACCTTAGGAACATATTTCCATGTCCTCTTACTCAGTAAGGTGGGACAAATTTGCAGACTGCACTAATTTTCACTGAATTTGCACACAAAGTGTGACAACTGTTACACACTGTACTTGCAGAAAATATGATCTTAAATCTGGTATAAATTTGATGTTTACTGTTAGTGCTGTTTCAATTAGACATTTAAAAAAAAATAGGACAGAGGGACAGTTCCCACATCACAGGATAAATCTAAACTATCGTATAACAATATCTAGAATTAAAACAACATTTCAAATGAATATTGAATCTTCAAAAAGGATCAGTTTCTACTGCAGCGTGCAGATGTGTATGGATGCAGATCAAACAGGAAAGAAATAATGAGACTAGCTTCTCAATTTCAAGGCCTGCTAGTTTTAATTCTCTTAATACTACAAATCCCAAATGTTATGATACGCCACCTCAGGATAATTCACGACCAGGTCACTAACATTGTAACTTTAGCCGACACAAGTTGATGAAACAGCAAAACTAAGCTATGGAATTAGCCTTTTTTATTTCTATGCTAATAGGTATTCATGGGAGCAACAGAAACCGTTCGAGACTTCAAAGGATGAAATCAGTTATTTAAACAGTCAGTCACTACATGTTCAATAGAAAATGTATCAATTACATTAATAAAAATTAGAAAATAAATTTATCAATCAATTTTTTTTAGATAAACTACTCCATACTTATAAACAAATGCAAACTACACTTATCGACCTGACCGCTCCAGTTAATAGATTGGATATCTTAAAATTCTTTCACATATAGTGCCTTATTCCAATTATATTTTGGAGTTTTTCCAATGAGGAATATAAAATTAAAATTTGTGTGGCCATCTACAACTAGATAAAGATTCACATATTTAAATTTATAGTATTCAGAGGGACAGGTTTTGCAGCACAATGGCTTTTGCTATTCTTGAAAGTTCATATGTGCTGCAGTGTCCCCTAAGGCTGTGCTTTTTGAGATGGGATGAACTGTGGAGTGACAAGGAGAGAGGAGAACCAGCTCACCATTCCAACTCTGGGCCTTGAATGTGTTGAATGTGGATGTCGCCAGGGGCTGATACAATATTTGATATATGCAGGAAATAAGTGTGAATTCCAGAATAATCATTTCATTTGAGCAATCAGCCCTAATATGGAGCAAAATACAACAGCTAGATTAGCTGCCAGGGAGTTTATTAATCTTTGAAACAAACTAATTGCAATATAGTGCTGACTATCCAAAGTCCATTTAAACTGTTTCCAGTCAGGTCCTTTAACTAAGGAAAGCATCTGACATGTAAACAAATACAGAAATCTAAAGCATTTATAACTACTTGTAAAATAATAAACATTTAAATTTGTCAGATGTGGTTTACAACGTGATATTCGATAGATTTCTGAATTTGCATTTCATTAAGGCAGAAAGGTCAAATAAATTGCAGTACAGATTGGTTTTACACATTAAAAAGAGGTACAAGCTTGGAGATAGATAACTAATCTGAAATTTGAAAGATGCTTACTTTGAACATTCTACTCATATGCAACAATAAAATGAGTACAGTTAATAATTCCACTGGTTCATCTACTTTAATACGCTAAAATAAAAAAATACAAGAGGAAAATAGGAAATGTAAGGAATGCCCTGCAGAGAAATCAGCGCCTGAATGAGCTTAATGTTTCAGCCAGGACCCTGCAGTAGAACTCAATGAAACATTAATCTGTCTCTCTTTCAGACACAGACTGTCTTGCTGTGCATTGGATTTTGTTTTGTATTTAAGATTTGCAGTTTTTCTCTAGCTTATGTCTGCAGAGAGGAAAACTTTTATAAAATAATCTAAAATACTGCCTTGTTTGTGAAAGAGGCAATTTGGCTTCCTTCGCAGTCCAGTTGGTAAATAGACCCAGGTGGAGTTTCTGATGACTGATTGTCAATGTCTGCACACAAGTTTTAAAAAGAACAAAAAACTGTGTTCAGTGTATACCTGACTTTCTAATTTGGCAATATACGTCAGTTAAAACATCTTTTAAAGCTTAACAACTTACAGATCAACAAGACAGGATTAATTTCCATGCTGTTATTTCAAGGCATAAAGATTATAGTCAGACAACACACACAAAATAGGTGGCCCATTATACCAAATAACACAAATCAATTCAGTTGCTTCAATAACTAGATTATTAAACGCTGATAAATGTGCAGAACTATTTCATTTTTTTTCCATTCTTTTCTTGCTGCACTTTAGTTCCATATTCACAAGATCATATTTTTGAGATTTGGCTCTTTCAGGGAACAACGATAGTAAATAAGCCCGTAGCTTGCGTTTGTTTGTTGTTCACATGTGGTCTGTATGTTTATTCTGCAACCCTGAAAGGAGCTTAATGACCCCCTAGTAGGTTTGAGAGAAAACCTGACTTGCCATCTTTGACTTGACGTTGGTTTGCTGCCTGGCCCTGATCCAGTCCTAGTTCGCTCTCAATCTGTTCCAGCTCAGACTCGTCAAGCAGTTCAAAGTCATCAGCCTCTTCAGTATCAGTCTCGTCGCTTGAGTGGAGCTGTGGCGCTGGGGTGGGAACCTGCTCTGCGAACTGCAACTGGCCTTTCACAGCTGATGACACAGCTGCAGCTATGACGTCACTCGCCACTGTGCTGATAAGGTTGAAGGTCTGTTCGTCCGTCAAGTTTAAAGGGTGTCCAGCAAGCAAGCTTCCTGCATGTATGCCTCCCTGATATGAACCTGTGTCATAGGGTTCCAGTGTGGGAATTGGAGGAGTAGGGATGCCAATGCTCGAGTCATCGTCATCGTCATCTATTGTTCCCTTGTTACCTATTGATGGGAATTCTGGAAGATCTCTGGCAAATACTTCCTCTTGATCACTTGGACGATCTAGATCTGAATCAAAGATTAAATCACACATTTAAACAAAAATAACATAATCGTTCTTATTGAAATTTTACTGCATTTTTGCTTCAATACTTGTCCGAAAATAATAATAATCCTTGCATTTACTATAGAGCCTTATTAGATCGTTGAGAAGTCTCAAAGCGCTTCACAGAACATAATGCAAAGTGAATTGACTGTATATTTTGAGGGCGAAATTACATGCGACTTAAATACTAATACAATAAAAGCCCGTTTATCCGGCACCTACAGGACCTGGGCAATGCCGGTTAAAGCGCCTGCCGGATATTTGGGCAGCCTGCGGCCGAAAACCCACAACAAAAAAATTAAACTTCTTTTAGCACACATCGTACTAAATAATAACAGATAATAACAGAACATTATATTGGTACTTATTGTTAAAACTACTCTCTTGCGCTTCGCACCTTTACTGATTGAGGTTTACAGTCCAGCGATTCTTTTTTAAATGGAGGATGCAAAGCGGGTGAAAAAAACCGGCAGCGCGATTTTAAAGTCGCGCGACTTTACTAGCGGCAAGGCGATAGCCCTAGACTCTACTAGAGGCAAACCAAAATACTGCACCTGCGCGACAATGTGGATTATTGGCTAGCGTTATTGGCTTGCCGCTAGTACGGCTTTAAAATCGCACTCCGTTTGTTTCACCCACTTGGCGTGTTCCATTTTAAAAAGAATCGCTGGACTATAAACCTCAACTGCAGCATCATGGCTTCAAGAGAGTAGTTTTAACAACAAGCACCAATACAATATTCTGTTATTATGTTATTATTTATGCATTTACAAATGCTCCATGCTATTGTTCCAGATAAATTCTGGTTTATCAAATGGGGACTTTTTTTTGGCGTGCCGGTTACACGGAAGTGCTGGTTCATCGAATCACAGATAAATGGGCTTCTACTGTACTTGTAATCCAGATTTGTTGTTAATTACAATTCCTGTTTGAGAATAACAGATTGCAACATTGATGACATAGCAAATTCTGAATCTTGAGCTGATGAGACCTAGAGAAAGCTCAATAAGCAAAATAGCGTATATTTGTTTGCTGTTTTTTACCCCCTGGAATACTGGCTCAGGATTTGCCATTAGCATTTTGCCCACCTCACATAAATCTCCCAAAACAGAACTCACAAATAACAAAATAATTCTGTTTGTATATATCAACCCTACCACCCTAGCTGCTCCCTTCCCTCAGTAAACACAGACCAGCTTAATGTCCTCCTGATTTCGTGGCTTTTGCAGCCTGTGATCCCTGGAATTCTATCCTGGAGTCCCTCTAACTTGCTCTCCTTCTGTCCCTTTCTAGGTATGTTTCTAGTAACATATAGGAACATAGGAACAGGAGTAGGCCATTCAGCCTGACAAGTCTGTTCCACCATTTCGTTAGATCATGGCTGATCTGCATCGCTACTAATTCTTTCAATTCCAATTTCCCGCTTTCACCCGTAACGCTTATTAACCGACCTACCAAAAATCTATCAACCTCATTCTTGAAGGTGGGATGGATCCAGCATCCACAACCTTTTGAGGGAGAGAATTCCAGATTTTTACCATCCTTTTGAGTGAAAAAATGCTTCCTGATTTCACCCTTTAATGGCCTGGTTCTAATTTTAAGACCATGTCCTGATGTTTTAGATTCCCCCACCAGAGGAAATAGCTTCTTTCTATCTACCCTATCAAATCCCTTTATCATCTTAAATACCTCAATAAAATCATCCCTCAACCTTCTGAACTCGAGGGAATGCAATCTAAGTTTACGCAGACTTTTCTCATAGGTTAACCCTTTAGGCCTGGTAACATTCTGATGAACCTGTGCTGCACCCCCTCCAGGGCCAATATATCTTTCCTGAGGTGTGGAGCCCAAACTGAACGCAGTCTCCAGATGGGGACTGACTAACGCTCTGTAAAGCTGAAGCATCATTTCTTCCCCTTTGTATTCCAAGCCTCTCGAGATAACGGCCAACCTTCCATTCGCCTTTTTGATTAGGTTTTACACCTGGGAACTAGTTTTTAGTGATTTGGGGATAATAGATACCAAAATCGTTTGCTCCTCCAAAGTTCCCAATTTCTTCCCGCTAAGAAAATATTCTGCCTCATCTTTTTTCGGTCCATAGTGGATGACCTCGCATTTCCCTACATTGAACTCAATCTGCCACAGCTTTGCCCACCCACTTTATCTGTCTAAGTCCCTTCGTAACTTCCTACTCCCATCTACACCACTTCCTGAGCCTCATATCTTAGTGTAGTCTGTAAACTTGGATATAAAACTTTCTATTCCTTCATTCAAGTCATTTATATATATGGCGAATAGCTGAGACCCCTCTGACTGCACGTTCAGTCAAGTTTCCCAGTCACCTTCAAATTTATTTAAGAACAAATCCAGTCAATTTTAAAATTTGGGATATTTCATTTATATCCTGTCAATATTAAAAATATTATGTAGATGTGATTATGACACGACTGATTCACCATACCATCTGAAGCATCCGTCTGCGGTGTATGACCTCCTGACAAGTTAAAGGTACCATTTTCTGTCCAGGATATCTCTGAAGGTTCTGTGTCAGAGATGGATAGTTCTTTGCCAAGTCCCGAACTGCTTACCTGCACAGGCAAAAATAAACAATACGATGGGTTTATTGCAAAAACATTGAAAAGAATCCAGCTATAATAAATTGATTATACCCCGTTGTTCTGGATTTCCCCATCAGAGAAAATACTTTCTCTGCATCTACTCTATCAAATTCCTTTATTATTTCGAAAACCTCAATTAGATCACCCCTCAAGCTTCTAAACTCAAGAGAACAGAGACCAAATTTATGCAACTGGTTTTGAACACTACAGAAGACAACATGAAAGGTGACTCAGACAGAGAGGACACGGGTGTTAGTTCTGATTATGGTATGATAGCCCAACCTTGGTTTCCGTTACAGGGCCGTAAGCACATGGAGAAAGAGTCTCCATTACTTGATCAATACTTTTACTGACTTTAGCTTGACTGACTCCAAGTTTTCCTCCTTATGTATCAGTATGCATCTCACTCATCATCTTCAACTGGGGCACTCATTAGCATTATAATGTCCTCGCTGGACAAGTAGTTGGAAGCTCTAGACAAACCCACTAACCTTGGGACAAAGAGCAGATGTGTCAGCTTCACTCTCATCTTCAGATTTTCTTTCAGCTAATTCTTTCTGCCGCACTGTAAGAAAAGCCAAATATAATCAGAGGTGTTGCAAAAACAACATTGGGGGTTATTCTGATCTCTGTACTACACGTATCTCAGAAAAATTGATTTTCTTTTATTCAATATGTTTTGCATAATGGGAACCTTTGGATATACCCTGATATAATTTTGAAGTCCAAATAATATGACAGGCACAAAATTAAATACTTTAAAGCTGCATTAGAGATAAGCAAAAGTGTAAAATTTCAACATATGCAAATGAGCATTTTTTAATATAAAGAATATTACTAGGGGCCAATTCCAGAAAGCAAACTACATCAATCATTTAAAATCCGATTGAATCAGTAATATTCACTCTGCATGTGTAACTTAATACATGTGCAGGCGGTAGTTCATCAATACAGCTGGTAAGTGTGCATGTGGTGACGGGTCAAGAGTACATTTCCCGGGATTTGATGTGTCTTCATGCGTTACCAGCACGTGTTGAAATTGTATTGAATCATGGGAATGCAAAGAAATCTAAATAGTTTTGACAGGAAACTGAATGGAACTCGGTGGAATGTCAACTTATATGAATATATCATTGATAAGGATAAGAGTTATGTGTGTTTTACTGTATTTTAAGTCTATACTGTTGGCATGGTAGAAACCAGATGCTCAAGTAGGGAGTGGAAGGGGAGTTATGAGCAAAGTTGATTGGCAAAACCGCTATTCCAGAACTTCGTCAAGGAAAGACAGATTAAAAATGGGCTGGTGTCTTGTGACGTCCTCCTGACGTGAAATACACTGTACAAGTGTAATTTTGTTGTTCTTGTTGGCAGTTTATTGGGTTAGAGGGTTCAAGTTTTTTTTGAGGAGGGGAATGATGACAGCACTACATTTTCGGAGGTGCTGTACATTGAATGCGATGATAAACTGTTTAAGCGGACGTTATACAAATGTAATTTTGTTGTTGTTGTTCTTAACAATTCCATACTGCTATTCATAAACTCAGGGAATTCTCCTTAGTGTCCTAGCCAAATCCTCTGGCTAAATTGGTCATTCGTTCCAAGATTGTTTCTGGGAGTCTGCTGTGTACAAGTCGATTGTGACATTTGCCTGCAAATACTTGACAGAAATTCCCCCTGAAATGCTTTGAGACCTTTCAACACAAAGTAAGTGCAATATCAAATGCAAGTATTGTATTTATTATACAAGGGCTTCTCAGGTATATGGGAGTATAAATAGTGTCTCAGGACGCAAAATCTGTTTCCTCTAAGAAACACAACGTACGTCATGTAGATCAGCAGCACTCATTGCTGAGATGCTTTCTGGATGGTGTTGTCCCGAGTCGCCCTGATATATCTGGAATTACCTGGAGGAGATGTGTGTTAAATCCAAATAAACTGGTGCTGCTGTTTTCCTATTGAGCACTGTTTAATCCCCCTAATAATAACCCTGGAATTGGACATTGCGCCTTATTATATCTTCGAGAGGTCTCAAAGCGCTTACAGAATATACTGAAATTTAATTGACTATATTTTGTGGCCTAAACGCAGCAGTAAATTGCGCACAGCAGTGGCCCGATATAAATAAGTATCTCAACTGCATAACAGTAATCGCCTGTCAATGCTGAGATCATTTCCATCTTATAATGGATTAGCAAGTGTTCTTAATGTGAAACTTGAACTCAAGAGTTGTTCTTACTTGACCTTCTTTTCTGAATACGAACGACACAGTCTTTCAAGCCAAAATCTAGCCTTTGCAGAAGTGGTTCAATCCTGCTGTACACTCTGTGCCCCAGGTCACATGAAGTTACCAAAGGCCACAGTAGGGCACACAATACTGTGAACAACCAAAAAACAACAAATTAAAACTCTGTGTGACAAAACAAGCTTCAACTTTAAAACATTTTCATTAATCAGGCACTGTTCACATCCAACAAACTCATCTTATTTCAATGCAAACTACCTCAGTTTGGGCACAAACATTTATTGGTACCACATTATCAACTTTTTTTGATCAGCAAAATAGTTCCCTTAGTCAATTTCTCATTAAAATCAAAGTATGATGTCCATTCCTATCTTACAAAGAAGTAATATAGAAACATATCTGCAATGCAGAAGGAGACCATTCTAAACTGGCTCTCAGCATAGGCAGATTACTTCAGTCCCAATGCCCCACCTTATTCCCATACTCCATCAAGCCAGTCTCTTTCATATGCCTGTCTACTTCCTTCTTGAAATCTACAATGGACCGTGTCTGTCTTCATCACCCAATCTGTAAGGTTTTCCCAATCACCTTTTGGGTGAAAAAATTACTGTCCCCACCTCCTGCCTCAGGACCATCATTGACTCCCCCATTAATGAAAATAACTTTTTTACCCTATTTACCCTAACAAACCCCCCCTCCATAGTTTTGTTCACCTCAATCAAGTCACCCACAACCTTCTCTGCTCCAATGAAAACAGACCCAGCTTCTTCAATCTCTCCTGATAACTGTAGCCCTTTATCCCCAGAATTTTCTCATGAACTCCTCTGGAGCCCCTTCAACTCCTTATCTTTCTTCAAGTGATAAGTTATGGAAAGCCATAGGTACACTCTATAAACAGGTACTACACTTCTGCTGCCCTCCCAACTCTCTCTCCCACCACAAACCTCTCCCCTGCTCGGGTCCCGGCCTGACTGTTCAGCGCCTTGGGACGTCCTCCCAACCCGAAAGGCTCTCTATAAATGTAATTTTGTTGTTGTTTGTAATTATTGTTAAACTAAAATTGAGGTACTTACATAAGCAGTATGACACTACAGCTCCAGGAATGTAGCGCCCAACAACAGCACAAAATGTACAGAGACTACAAACAAGGAGACAAAACTGGGGAGAGAAGGAAAAAAAAGTCATACTTGTGTAGGACACCAGCTGCAAGTAAGTGGGACCATTAAATAATGATTAAAACATTATCTGTTCCAGTATTTATCCATTACCTGGAGTCTGTATCTGAGACAAATTGAGAAAATTTGATTGATTATCAGTTTAGTTTTCACATGAGACCACCAGACAAAGCAATCTTCAAATTTAGCAACTATTTGCCAATTGTACTGCATTGCCAGAGGAGCCATCATTCGGAGGAGATGTTAAATCGTGATCACGTGCCAGGGGAAAATACACATGATAAGTCAAAAGATGTGAGAAAAAGACCCCCAATAGACAGAAGGGATTTCAGTACGCGTGATCAGGTAGTGAAAATATGTCCAGATAGTAGTGATATAGTGGGGGAACATGTAAATATGGAGATCAAGGAAGCATTTAGCAAAAACAATACAGTAAAAGCCCGTTTACCCGGCACGCTTGGCGGGGGTTGGTTAATTGACTGCGCCGGATAATCAGGCGGCAAGTTGCCGAAAACACAACACAAAAAATTAACTTATTTTAAAACATACTATTGTATATTAATAATATACTACATAGTATTGTATGGCTACTTACCAATAAAGATTCCAGCACACTTGGTAAAAAGATCAGTAAAAAAGCATTTTTTTACCGATTGGTAAAAACCTCCAAGTTCGTAAGTTTAATAAGTGTGCATGCGCACGCATTGAGCGCATGTGCAAAGTGAGCATGGTCGTGATTGCTGGAATGGGGAATTGCCCCGGGAGGGGGTTGAGCAATCCAGTTGATCGAGTCACGGATAAACAGGCTTTTACTGTGTATGATAATGGGAGATTTTAATTATCAAACTGGGAGAAGCAGAACAGGTGAAGTAGTAAAGGCAGGGTTTTAAATTTAAGACAAACTTTGAAGAGATGAGAGATAAATTGACTGCAGTAAATTGGCCTATTGACCCACTGTACTAATGGGTAAACCTACAAATGGTGGGAATTAATCACAGAAGTAACTGGTATGATAGAAAAGATACTGCTAAAAGGCAAAAGCTTCACTAGCGCAGTAAAGCAACAATGGTCACCAAAAGATTACATCCGAGTACATAGATAATAGTAACTTGTGTCGATGGGAACATGAAGTTCATTTCCTTGTCACACATTGTAATTCTGTGCTCAGTCCCATCTTAAATATGTCTGGATCAGCATTCTATATTTCTCTGTTTTTATTTTAAAGTTAAAAGTTATTAGTTTTCGTAAGGTGAATGTTCTCACCTTCCCGGGGTTTTGCTTCTTGAAGTGAAACATTTCTTCAAAGAATGCAGTACAACTCATCCATGATTCTGTTATATATTGGTTGAGCCATGGCATTCCCTCTGGTTTATCATCAGTTACTTTCCAGCTGGAATTAAACAGAAATAGAATGTGATTTTATAAATTGACAATAATTAAAATATGTAATTCTGTAGAACCAATTCAGGTAATATACCTGATGCAAAATGCTCTTGGGAACATTAGCATTCCATTACACAGTACAACAACAAATCTAAAGAATTAATTGCTATCACACATAATTTTTCAACAATAGTTTAAATCCTGTACTGCTGTACAAAGACAATAATCAGAAGTTAAATATATCTTTTCACATAGCAGGTCACACTCTCAAAACAAGACAATTGCTCTTCAACATCTCAATATGCATTCTTTGAATTTAAGGTGTACGCTGGCATTCTTCCAATGTAGTGCTGGGGTTCATTTTATTGTTTGAGGTGCTATCCGTCAAATGGACCTGATCTTAGGGGGACAGGGTTGGGATGAGGAAGGTCGGAGAGGTAAGAGGGTGGCTGATGGCACGGTCGAAAAGGAGGGTCTTGAGTCAGGCCTTGAAGGAGGCAAGAGAAGGAGCAAGGTGAAGGATAGTGGGGGGCAGAGAGGCTGAAAGCCCAGCCCCGGATGATCGGGTGGGTTGGGTGGGAGACAAGGAACAAGCCGGAGCTTGCAGAACGGAGGGAGTGGAGAGGTTGATAGGAGGTAACAGGCCGGAGAGGTAGGAGGAGACAAGGCCATGGAGGACAAGGATTCTGAATTTGATCCTCTGAGGGATAATAATAATAACAATCATTGGATTTGATACAGCGCTGTTCACATCCTCTAGACCAGTGGTTCTCAACCCTTTTCAGTAATGTACCCTTTGTTGATTTTCAACATTATCGTGTACCCCCACCCAACCACATACACACACACCACCACCCCCCTCAATCCACTTGCATTTTATGACCAAACTTTTCTTATATAACAAAATAACTAGAGGGAAATAGCAATTAAATATACAATTTGGAAGGCTATAAAACGCTAAATAAGAGAGCTACATGAATCAATGTACCGCCACCTGTATCCCCTGGAAGTAATTTTGTACCCCCTGGTGTACATGTACCCCTGGTTGAGAACCACTGCTCCAGACGCTGTAAAGTGAATTCACTGTATATAGTATTTATGGGTGAAATGCAGCAGCCAATTGCGCACAGCAGCGTCCCACAAACAGTCGTGGATTGAAATGACCAACTGATTTTTTTTGAGGGATTATTATCAGATGTGTGGAGTAAGGAAACTTGCCCAAGGTTTCGCCCTGCCTGGAATCAAACCCAGGTCTCTTGATTGCAAGACAAGTGCTCTAACCACTGAGCTATAGGACTCCTTGGGGATGGGAAGCCAATGGAGTCGGGCGAAGGTGGGGGTGATGGGGTCACGGAGCCTGATCCGGGAGAGGACACGAGCTGAAGAGTTTTGGATGATCTGCAGCTTGTAGAGGGAAGAGTTGGGGAGGCCGATAAGCAGGGAATTTCCGTAAAGCCTTGAGGTGATAAATCCATGCATGAGGGATTCAGCAGCCTGAGGGGTGAACCAGTGGAGTAGGGTAATGTACTGGAGGGAGTCTTCCTGTGAAATGGAAAATCCACAAGAGGATAAAGTATCACAGGATCCATGACCCTCATGACAAAAATGACCTCTTTACAGAAGATTAACACCTCATGCTTGGCATACAAACAAGAAGTCTTGTGACAGTAACATGCAACAACCAAAGCTTTCATCATGTACTCACGCATGCTCTTCACACTATTGGCATATGCACTTAATTCAGCATGAATCAAAACACGATACAGTACAAGCATTTTTATTACATTATGTTACATCGGTTCTTGCACTTTTCTGGATTCCCGAGAATGATAATTCACAGCAGCAACAATAAACATTTTACAAACATACTTAATAAAAATAATACTTTTGTTGTTTCAGCAAATTTAGTGCGGAAGTGGATTGACACTTGCCAAAAAACAATCAATTGAAGGTTATAAGATTTTTATAAGATTACCCCTCACACCCCCTCATTTAATATTGTGTTTACTCAGAATTGGCAAGATTGATCACATGCATCTTTTCTGGTCGTGCACATTCCTTTGTCCCTGTGTAAGCCTGTTCCTGTGCTGCTCACCATGATTAATTTGAGCAACCGATGGCTCATTAAAGGGATAAGATGTCAGTTTACATCTCTTCACCAATGCATACAATATTTTGTTCACTTCTAAATGCAATGGTTAGAATTTCATTCAGCAGTGCTTCAGGTCATGTGTTGAAACACTAACATATAGATGGCAAACTGAAATGAAACCGGTTACTTTATTTTGCTGGATTAATCCCAATATTTGTAAATTGATAAAGTCTGGTCCTTAACACTGGTTCAATATCCCTATAAGCTGCTTTACAATCATCAGCACAGTACAGCAGTTCAACCAGTCAACTATTCGCTGTAAAAATAACCAACGTTAGTGCACAGCCTCTGTAGAAGACTCAAAACTAAATGCAGAATAACATACTCCTGAGAAGAATAAAAAGTGTTTTGTTTTAATGCTTTTTATTGTTTTAAACACGTTTAAAAGTGTTAAATCTGAGAAACCTGATGGAAAGAGCAGAAGAGATATCAGCAATAAACAAATCTTCAACATAAATTGGAAGAGATCAGCACATCTAGGTAAAACAACTTCCAAGGTGCTCTATCCAAATCTGATCAATAGAGGGCATGAACATTCAAGCTTAGATACAGTATCCGATCCCATTGCACTGAAAGCAAATGAACCATTTAGAAGTATGTAGTTGCAGCCTGAAAATCATAAGCCATTTATTTCCTCCTCTGCTTCCTATCTCCCCCCATCAAGTAATATATCACCCCGTCTTGATTCAATAACATTCAACCTGCCTCCTGGTGGCTTATCCTCACTTGGGTATGCACAGGATAATATTATTGTGCATCACAAGACACAAATCAGATGTAGATCAGAAAAAGCGCTGGAAGAACAGCATCCTATAGCAAAGATGCACATGCCTGCATCAATTAATAACAATAATAATCTTTGCATTTGATGTTGTGCATCATCACATCATCAAACTGTGTTTTACAGGAATTTCACAGCAGGGACACAGCAGTGTCCCACAAAAAGCCATGGTGAGCACTGAGCAGTTTTAACTAAGAGATTGTTGGCCAGAACCACCTTCCTCTTTTTGAAGCATCCTGGGATCTTTAACATCCATCATGGGTTCTTTAACAGGCAGAGGCTCGATTTAACGCACCATCAAAGGACAGCACCTCTGACAATGGTACCACCAGCACTGCATTCGAGCGTCAGCCTCAACTGTGAGCTCAAAGTCCCGTTCTGGGGCTTTAACAAATAACTTGAACTCACTTCTGACGAGTTTAGAAGGCGAGAATGCTACCGACAGCTGTAATCAGGTTTAATGAAACGCTGATGTAACTGTGAAGTAAACTGAAGTACTGTTTCGTTCCTAGTTTGTTCCGCATCCGTCCACCTTTGACAATGTCTATGACCCTTACAAACCCAGATTAGAACATTTTGTTACATTCTGCAATGGAATACAAAAATGAAAACAATCTACAGCTGGCATTAAACTAATATTGCACAAGCATGGGGAGGTTGATAATTTGATTTTCAGGACCCAACCCGCTATTAACTGGACCCAAAGTTGATCTGGTCAAAATAAACAACAACAACAACAATTTACATTTATATAGCGCCTTTCACGTCGGGAGGACGTCCCAAGGCGCTAAACAAGAGGCGTGTGACCCGAGCTGGGAGGGGAGTGTTTGGGAAGGGGTGAAAGACGAAGGGGAGGTAAAAGAGTTCGGGGTGGAACAAAAGGCACGATCGAAGAGGAAAGTCTTCAAATCGGCCTTGAAAGAGGAAAGGGAAGAGGTGAAACGGAGGGATTGAGGGATGGCATTCCATAGGGTGGGAGCGGAGAAACTGAAGGCCCGGCCTCCGATGGTGGGGCGGTTCGGGCGGGGGGCTTGGAGCAGGCCAAGTCCTGCTGAACGGAGGGTCCGGGTGGGCGTGTAGGGGGAGAGTAGATTGGCTAGGTAGGATGGGGCAAGGCCGTGTAAGGCCTTGTAGGTGAGGACGAGGATCTTAAATTCGATCCTCTGGAGGATGGGGAGCCAGTGGAGACGGGCGAGGGTGGGGGTTATGTGGTCACGGAGGCGGGTGCGGGATAGTACACGGGCTGCAGAGTTTTGGAGTTTAAACCTTCCTACTTTTAAACTGCATGGATGGGACGATGAGACTTCATTCCTAGATTTAAAGGGCAACTCATACCTTGGCTAGACAAACAGCTCATATTTAAAGCATGGATATAAATCTCAAATAGCCATATACATTAGTTATTAGCTCTCAGCAACTATCCTACTCTGTTATAAGAGCCTGACCGTTCTATATTTCATAAGATACTTTCATTCTTATGCCCACAAAATGCTTAGCTCCTCATTATGGTGAGGAAAGAGAACGTGTGAACAATTTTTGCCCTGCCAATTTTCTCCTCTCCTAAAGTGCTGACTCATGCTCCAAAACAGTTCCATGGCTGCTGGCAACTCTCCAGTAATCCATTTGAGTAGCCATTTTTCATGGAAAAGCGCTATATCAAATGCATGGATTATTATTATTACTAATGATTCAATCATTATAACAAACTTTCATCCCTACTGAAAGTTACAGCATTGCATAAATAACAACAGGAGTCTAATGTGCAACCAGCGCGGCCTAAAAAAAGGTACTAGACATTCTTCCAGTCAGTAACATTTAGTTTTTCCAATACGAATTAAGCTGAAAGAATGCTATACCAAGCAAAAGATTATTTAAGTTTTTCAAACCATTTAGTTCACTCCATCGAGATCATTTTTCAACTCTTTTTCAAACCTGCTGTTGTTGAACGCTGACAATTTAATAATCTGTTATAGTGTCTATGATTTTAAAATATCTCAAGGCAAGGTAATTGTGGCAATTACAATTTAGAGGCAAAATATAACATCCATATTATGCCCAGTGAGGTTCCATAAACAATCATGAAGTGAATTATAATTATCCTTGCATTTGATATCAGCATTTGATGGTGTAATCAAGTCACCTCAAAGTGCTTCATAGGATATACTGCAAAGTGAAATGACTATATATCTGTAGGCAAATGCAGCAGCTAATTTTTTAGATAGCAATCAACAGAATAACCAAATTTTGTATCTGGAGGATTGTTGGCCATGATACTGGGAGAAATTTCTTTCTTTTTTCGAATAGTGACATAGGATCATTATCATCCATCTAAACCAGCAGATGGGGTACCAAAGGGTAGCGTCCTGGAGTGCTTGACGGTCAGACCTCGAGCCAGAGAGAGGGAGGTGACCGTAAACATGATCAAAATGAAAGGTGGGATTTGAAAGCTGGGAGGGAGGAGACAAGGTGGAGGGACTGAGGGAGAGAGTTCAAGAGTGCAGTGGCTGAAGCCATGGCCACCGATAGCAGACAGCAGGGGACCAAAATACAGGGGAGAAGAGGTGTTTTGTAGTAAACAGGAGGCTGGAGCCAGCCAAGCGGAGGCAGCGAATGGTGGAGTGGGAGATAAGGGTGGGAGGTGCGAGAGCATGAAAGGATTTGAAAATAAGTGCGAAGAACTTGAAATCAAGCCATTCAGTAATTGGGAGCCTCCGACAAGCATGACATTGGAGTGTCATCTTAGACTATGATCTTAAGACCCTATGTGGGCTTGAACCCATAAATATCTTCACCCAGAGAGAAGTTATATTGAATGAGCTTAACTGACATCTGATAAAGGGCAGCCAAGGCAGGGAATTAAAGCAAGTTTCCAAGTCTGACATTGAAGAATGGCACGGTGCCCTCAGGACAACGTAGGACATGCATTCAGTGTTTTTTTTTCAGATTAAAGACAAAGGAATAACTAGATATGTCGGCAAGGGTGCTTGAACGAAACAACTTGATTATACTGGCTGGTAAATGACGTACTAGATAATCTCAATTGGTTGTGGTGATGCCTCAGGGTCAGAAGGTTGTGGGTTCAAGCCCATATTAGGACGTGAGTTCAAGGTACAGGTTTTAACTTTTATCAGTACTGGAGAGGCACATTCCCAAAGCTCCATGCTTCAGTTGAAATCTTATACATAAATCCAGTTTGCCTATTCCTCAGGTGGAAGTTGAAGAACTCTCAAGTCAATTTGAATAGAGAAGGGTGTTTCTCTTGGCCACCAATACTCCAGACTATTATTTTTTCAATTTGTGGCTGGTTTGAGGACTTTGTTAGCACAAGACAGTAATTACCTGAAGATGTTACAACATAAGACAAAAGTTGCTGGGGACACTCAGCAGGTCAAACAGCATCCATGGAGAAAGGAAAAAGAGTCAACGTTTCGTGGCTACAACCCTTCGTCAGGACTGGGGCTTGTTTGGAGGGAGAGGTTTCTTAAAGACGTTAAAGGGGGAGAGGCAGGACATGGAAGGCAAAGGAGACAAAGAAAAAGGAAAAGGAAAAAAAAGGTGTGTTAACTGATGGGTTGAATATGTGTTAAAGGCTTCAGGGGGAGAAACAGAGGGGGGTGGGTTTCAAAGAAACTGGGGAGAAGAGGTGTTTTGTAGTAATAGAATAAACAAAACACCAGAGAGGCAGGGGGTGTCTAGGGTTGTAATTGTGACGGGGGGAGGTGGGGGGTGGAGGAGAAACTCCTATGGCCTGAAATGGCTGAAATCAATGTTGAGGCCAGACGGCTGTCGTGTCCCCAGTAGAAAGTTGAGGTGCTGTTCCTCAAGCTATTGCTGTGAGTCACTGGAACAGCGCAGGAGACCATGGATCGAATGATCAGCCTCTGAATGTGAGTGCAAGTTGAAATGGAGGGAGACTGGAAGATCAAGGTTGACCTTCCAAACAGAACAAAGATGCTCTGCAAATCGGTCTGCGCTTAGTCTCCCCATTGTAGAGGAAACCACACCGTGAGCAGCGGATGCAGTATATACATTGGTGGTAGTACATGTGAACCACTGTCTCAGAAGCTGTGTTTTAGTCCCTGGAGAGTGGTTTGGGTGGAGGTGAAAGGGCAGGTATCACATCTCCTGCGCTGGCACGGGAAGGTGCCAGAGGAAGGAGAGCAGCTGGTGGTGCTGACAGCGGAGTGGACCAAAGAATCCCGGAGGGAACGGTCCCTTCGGAAGGTGGAGAGGGGACGGGAGGGAAATATATCCTTGGTGGATGGGTCACATTGCAGGTGATGGAAGTTTCTGCGGATGATTTGTTGAATAGCGAGGCTGGTAGGGTGGTAAGTGAGGACCAAGGGGACCCTACCACGATTCCGCGATGGAGGGGAAGGGGTGAGGGCGGAGGTGCGGGAAATCAGACGGACACGGTCAAGGGCCTTTGCTACCATGGTTGGTGAGAATCCTCGGTCGAGGAAAAATGCAGACATCTCAGTCGCTCTGGTATGAAATGTTGAATCGTCAGAGCAGATGCGGCGGAGGCGGAGGAATTGGGAAAAGGGGATGGCATCTTTGCAAGAGGCCGGGTGGGATGAGGTGTAGTGAAGTGTTAGTGGATTTATAAAAGATGTCTGTGGATGGAGAGGCAGTTGCCTGATGTAGAGATGGTGAAGTCTAGGAAGGGAAGGGAAGTGTCAGAGATGGTCCATGTAAATTTTATGGAGGGGTGGAAGGTGGAGGCAAAGTTTACAAATGCCTCTAGCTCACTGCGAGAGCAGGAGGCAGCCCCGACACAGTCATCAATGTACTTGAGGAACAGATCGGGGAGCGGGCCTGAGAAGGACCGGAACAAGGAGTGTTCCAGGTGGCAGGCTGGGCCGGGACCCATGTGGGTTCCCATAGCAACGCCTTTTATCTGGAGGAAGTGGTTGGAGTTAAAAGTGAAGTTGTTCAATGTCAGAACAAGTTCAGCCAGGCGGAGGAGGGTGGTGGTGGATGGAGATTTACCTTGTCGTTTATCAAGGTGAAAACGGATGGCCTGCAGGCCGTCCTTGTGGGGGATGGAGGTGTAGAGGGACTGAACGTCCATTGTGAAAAGGAGACGTTCAGGACCGTGGAACCGGAAATTGTCCGACATTTTGACAATTTCCGGTTCCACGGTCCTGAACGTCTCCTCTGTACAGAAGGTCAACCCTGATCTTCCAGTCTCCCTCCATTTCAACTTGCGCTCACATTCAGAGGCTGATCTTTCGATCCATGGTCTCCTGCGCTGTTCCAGTGACTCACAGCGATAGCTTGAGGAACAGCACCTCATCTTTCTACTGGGGACACTACAGCCGTCTGGCCTCAACATTGATTTCAGCCATTTCAGGCCATAGGAGTTTCTCCTCCACCCGCGCCCCTCCCCCCGTCACAATCACAACCCTAGACACCCCCTGCCTCTCTGGTGTTTTGTTTCTTGCAGCTGAATGTTGACAAGACGGAGGCCATATTCCTTGGCTCTCGTCAACGTCTCTATTCGCATGGCCCTCACCTCCTCCACCTTCCCGGCCTGCCCCTAAAACTCTCCGAACCTGTGCGCAACCTTGGCATCAAGGTTTGACCCCCAACTGTCCTTCCTCCCCCATATCCGGTCCATCACCAGCACTGCCTTCTATCACCTCCGACGGATCGCCAGTCTCCGAAAATACCTCACCTTAAAAGCCGTCGAAACCTTGGTCCACGACTTTGTCACCTCTCGGCTGGACTATTGCAATGCCCTCCTCGCCGGTCTCCCCTCCACCACAATCCACAAAATCCAACTTATCCAAAACTCTGCCGCCCGCATACTCACCCGCTCTAAACTTCGCTCCCCCATTACCCCAATCCTTGCCAGACTTCACTGGCTCCCTATCCCAGAGAGGATCGACTTCAAGATCTTCACCCTGGTTTTCAAATCCCTCCTCTCCTCTGCACCCCCCTATCTCTCTGATCTCCTCTCCCCCCAACCCAGCACCCGCTGCCTTCGCTCTTCTGGGTCTGGCCTCCTCCATGTCCCCCGAGTCCTCCGCTCCACCCTCGGCGGCCGTGCCTTTAGCCACTACGCCCCGAGGCTCTGGAACTCCCTTCCTCACTCGCTTCGCCTCGCCCCCTCTCTTCCCAGTTTCAGGTCACAGTTGAAGACCTTTCTCTTCGACCGAGCTTTCGGTCACCTTCCTGCCCCTGCCCCTGGCTTGGTCCCGGGATCCGCTATTGTGAAACGCTCTGAGACGCCGTCCAGCGTGGAGGGCGCTATATAAATCAAAGTTGTTGTTGTTGTTATTCTATCACCACGAAACACCTCTTCTCCCCAGATTCTTTGAAACCCACCCCGCTCTCTTTTTCCCCCTGAAGCCTTTAACACATATTCAACCATCAGTTAACACACTTTTTTTTCCTTTTCCTTTGTCTTGTTTGTCTCCTTTGCCTTCCCTGTCCTGCCTCTCCTCCTTTAATATCTTTAAGAAACCTCTCCCTCCAAACAAGCCAAAGTCCTGACAAAGGATTGTAGACCCGAAACGTTGACTCTTTTCCCTTTCTCCATGGATGCTGTTTGATCTGCTGAGTTTCCCCAGCAACTTTTATTTTTGTTTCAGATTCCCAGCATCTGTAGTATTTTGTGTTTTGTTTATGTTACAACATAGTGTGTTATAAAAATGTAAACTGTTTTTCTTAAGAGTGAGATCTCAGGTATTTTTGCACTTTGTTAACTGAACATTGCTGAAACATAGTCTCATAAATCAGGTGTACCTTTTGATATCTCAGGCAAAATGTAGATTGCCAGATTATGTGAAATAGATGTGTAAATGTACCCACAACAGCAAAGTCAAAACCAGCATGACAATAGGTATGAACCAAATCACAAGTGTAAATAAATTAAATTTGCTCTCTTCACCACTTAATTTGATTATGAGGGAAACTTGACACAGAAATTACGTCTCTTCACTCACCACCCACTATTTAACCTAACAACCTATGGTAATAAAACCCTAACTTTTCATGACAATTAATGTCTGTTTGTCCCCTCTTAACTACCCCTTAAACTTAAGATATTCACAAAAAGTATTAGTAGTGCTTGAAACAAATTTCTTACATGCCGATCAGTAGAAATAATCTATTACAATTACCAAACACAACAATAACAAGATCTGCACATTAGCTTCAGTGCAATAGCTTCAGCGCAATGTACAAAAGTACAGTAAAAGCCCTTTTATCTGGCTCCCGCGGGACCTGGCCAATGCCGGTTAAATCGCCTGCCGGATATTCGGGCGGCCCGCGGCCGAAAACCTACTACAAAAAAATTTAAGTTCTTTTAATACACACCAGACTAAGTAATAACAGATAATAACAGAATATTATATTGGTACTTATTGCTAAAACTACTCTCTTGCGCTTCGCACCTTTACTGATTGAAGTTTACAGTCCAGCGACTCTTTTTTAAATGGAGCCAAGCGAGTGAAAAAAATGACAGTGCAACTTTAAAGTCGCGCGACTTTTCTAGCCGCAAGCCGAAGCCCTAGACTCTACTAGAGGCAAACAAAATACTGCACCTGTGCGACAATGTGGATTATTGGCTAGCGTTATCGGCTTGCCGCTAGTATGACTTTAAAGTCGCACTCCGTTTTTTTCACCCGCTTGGCGTGTTCCATTTTAAAAAGAATCGCTGGACTTTTAACCTCAAACGCAGCATCATGGCTTCAAGCGCAGCATCTACCAGCAAAGGTAAAAAGAGCAAGAGAGTAGTTTTAACAATAAGTACCAATACAATATTCTGTTATTATGTTATTATTTATGTATTTACAAATGCTCCACTGCTATTGTTCCGGATAAGTTCTGGTTTATCGAATGGGGACATTGTTTTTGGCGTGCTGGTTATACGGAAGTGCCGGTGCATCGAGTCACGGATAAACGGGCTTCTACTGTATCAATATATTTTGACTGTCTGTAAATCTTTTCCACAATGCTTAAAGATCTAGTGCTGATTAGCTAGGGGCTCTTTCTCTGAATTAACCCTCCCCACTTCATAATGCATCATTCACCTCAGGCACTGACAGCATCAGCATCCAAGGCTGCACTCTCCATCTTTGGAAACCAGTCAGGGACCTGGGTGTCTTGTTTGACCGTGAACTGTCTTTCCTCTGCCACATCTGCGCCAAGACCTTCCACCACCATAACATTTCCAGACTCCGCCACTGCCTCACCTCTCAGGCTGCTGAAACCCTCATCCAGCATTCGTCACATCAAGGCTTGACTGTGGAAACTCCCTCCTCGTTGGCCTTCCCAGCTCTTCCCTTCATAAGCTGCAGATCATCCAGAACTCTGCAGCTTGTTCCTCTCCCGCACCAGGCTCCACGACCACATCACTCCCACCCTTGCCTGGCTCCATGGTCTCCCCAGTCCCCAGAGGATTGAATTCAAGAACCTCATCCTCACTTTCAAGGCCATTCACAGCCTTTCCCCCTCCTATCTCTCCGACCTGCTGACTCCCTATGAACCTGCCCGTCCACTCCGTTCAGTGGGCTCCAGTCTGCTCCATGTCCCCAGCCCAAACCGCCCTACCATCAGTGGATGGATTTTCAGCCTCTCTGCCCCCACACTCTGGAATGCCATCCCACAGTCCATTTGCCTCGCTTCCTCCCTTGTTTCCTTCAAGGCCAGTCTCCAGTCCCACCTCTTCGATCGTGCCTTCTGCTGCCCTCCTAACTCTCCCTCCCCTGCCATCTCCTGCCCCACCCACTTGCTCGGGTCCCGACCTGACTGTTCAGCGTCTTGGGACATCCTCCCAACATGAAAGGCATTCTATACAGATAATTTTATTATTGTTGTTGGGATGGTGGTTGTTGACACATATCCATCTCACAGGACTCAAGCCACTATTCGAATTACCCTTCCGCTCACCCTGCCTTACCATATTAGCTTTAATCCCACCCATATTAATCAGTGCAATCACTAAGTGACGTTGATGATATCAAGAGCCTGTGTGTTATTATTGTATTAATCTAGTTATTATCTAGTAATCTTTGTTCCAGTTTATTGTATAGTACTTTTCTTTTGTTAATACGACTATTCTGAAAATAAAAACATGGGAGAGGAAGCAATGGCTGTCATTGACAGTAGTGCCAGACTATCCCACCTGCTAGACTGACGTCAATAACCACGTTTAATAACACTGATCTGTTTGCACAATATGCTTCAAAATATTATACCAGTTGCAATACTTTGTCTTGAGAAATTTCACACATATCTAAGAAACATTTTATTTGGAAGAAGCCCAGCGTTGCAGCTGTTCTGAATTCATTTACTGTCAATTCAATTCTGCAATATCCAGATTGCCAAATTCTACAGTAAACACATTACAATCAAGAAGTACACAAATGGCAGGTGTGTGTGTGTTGGGGGATAGAGGGAAGTAAAGTTTATTCGTCTGAATGGCTGGCTCTCAGATTTAAGGACATTTCATAAGGATCTAGTACTGTATATTAAAATTATTAATAAGTCGCTTGTTTTTAAGACCAACTTCCACTTGAAAGGTGAAAACTGTGATGTTACTTTACAGATTTGATGGGTTACGGATTTGATGAGTTTCACATCTTCTAGACGTCTCAGAACGCTTCACAGAATATACTGTGAAGTGAACTGACTGCATATTTGTGGACAAAACGTCAGTCTAAGAGACTATAACACTGTTGTAGAAAATCTGTGAATGATTTCAAATGTTTTGAAGTGCACGCACATCTCAGAAGCTGATCTCTTATTTCCTCTTGCAAACGATTGACACACAAAATACGTGGGAGGTCCTGCACAACGATATGAACTTGGAACCAGGCCAGCTCTTCTCCACAATCTTCTCTGGCTGCTCCCTCAGTTTCACCAGTTAAATGCAATCCAATTTGCTGTTCCCACTAATCATCTGCAGCACAGTTGCTAAGAACAGGTGTTCATCACATTACAGCTGGCAAAGTGACAGAACTATTTTCATTTAGATATGACTAAATGCCTCGTGCTCTTTGTATGATAAGTTAACCCGCCCAGAGGTAAACCCAGTCACTTGTCTCCCTTACACGGACCACATGACCCAACTATGTGTAGCCTTTCTTGGAAACATCACGCTCTTGCGTGTTATAAATTCCAAAAGAGCCCTCGTGCAAAACTGTGGAACTTAAAACTACGTGAGTAAATAAGAGCTCAGAGAAGTGCGGGACAAAACTTTCTGCAGACAACAAATCAGAGCAGTAGATGACTCAGAAATTATTATAGAAAGCTAACCAAGACCATCCATTGTCAACAACATTTTCAGAAGAATATACTCTTCTGGCTCTCTGAAGGTGAACAAGAAATAGAATATAGTCCAACCACTGTAAATTGGCTAGCCTGTGTCTTAATCTCACTTTTATTTCAGACCCACTATTGTACATAAATGTCATGCAGTCGTTCATGACAGAGGCACCCAAATATGATTTTTTTTTACAAAGGACACTAAGTTCTAGAGGGGTAATTCACACTATCCGGAATACTTAAGAAAACATTTTCACCATGATAGAATAACTGAACATTTCTTTTGAGTGGAGAGGTAAACCTTGTACAAGCCTATAAAACAAAGGGACACTCATGCCACTGCTGTTTTGGGACGTTGCTGCCCTCATTCACGCATTCATCACATCTAGGCTTGACTACGCCGACACTCTGCTTGTTGGCCTTCCCACACCTTAGCTCCATAAACTGCAGATCATCCAAAACTCTGCAGCTTGTATCCTCTCAAACACTGTGATTCCATCACCTCCACCCTCACCGGCTCCATTGGCTCCCCAACCTTCAGAAGAGACAGTTCAATATCCTTGTGCTTGCCTTCAAGTCCCTCCACAGCCTTAACTGCTATAAGTGGATTTCCAGACAATACGAATATATAATCTTGCAATGTACATATTCAAATATTAATAATGTCCTTGCAATTGTTAGCAGCGTATCACATTGTTGATACATCTCAAAGCGCTTCACAGGATATACTGTAAAGTGAAATCAACTTGCTCTTTGCGGGCGAACAAGAATATTTCTGATTTTGCACCTGGAGATATAAAAACAAACTCGTAGCACTTAAATTCTTCAAATCCTATAGTCCTACTATTTCTATGGTGTACATGAGAAAAGGTATTTTATTGAGGGGATTGATACTTTCAAAGTCCATTATATTAGTGAAGGTAATGCCACTGGATAAACAGGCATAGTCATGATTATGAAGGGTTATGCAAAATATTTAAATAATTTATATATTTTTAAACTTATACTAAATGTTTGATGGTTACTCGAAGGTTAACCTAAAGTAACACTGATATTAACAGGTCATGTGTCTAGCAGAAATCGTGATTTAAGAATCCATAACTCAAGGAAGAATAAATAATAATAATCCTTGCATTTGATATTGTGCTTTTGACATCTTCTAGACGTCTCAAAGTGCCTCAAACAATATACTGTAAAGCAGTGGTTTCCAAACTTTGAATAGCGGTGCCCCCCTAACTCAGCATCGTTTTGGTTGTGCCCCCACCCTGCCTTCACAGCTCCGCCTCGCCTCGGCTCCACTCGGGTCCTCGGCTCCATGGCTCCACTTGGGTCCTTGGCTCCGCCTCGGCTACACACGCATTCGGGGGCACGAGACTCTAAAGCTCGCATGGCCCCCAGCCAGTACCCTACAGTTTGGAAACCACTGCTGTAAAGTGAGTTGATTTTTTGGGTGTGAGTAAATGTCACTGACTATCGCCCAGGAGCTATCTTCTGCATGCATTTATCATTATATGAAACAGAATATTTTGTGCAGGATTCTAATGTTCCGTTTATACTAGGCTTTGGGGTTGGGTGGGGCAGGTGCTGGAAACAGTGATTTTAGCATTTGTAATTTGCAATCAGAAGCTACTTGACAAAATCACTGTGAGCAATGGCTAGGAAATTGCTAAGACATTGGTGCACAACAAACAAAAAATTAATTTCACTTCCACTGAAAAAGTGACCCTTAAAGGTTCTTGGTTAGTCCACTGTCAACTGCCTCCCGATTTAAACAATTATTGGTTCAGCGCACATTAATAAACTCTGTGCAGAATACTGTACTAATATGGAATGTGAGAAAGACAGATCAGACTTGGTTATAAATTGCCACCTCAAAGAAATGAAAGAATTCAAAATGCTTGAAAAGATACCTATGGCGATTAGACACCAACAATGTGCTCATGTTTTGTACATAATCTCTTTCTTATACAGTCTTTCTCCCTCCATCTCCACTGCTGTGGAGTTCTGCAGGTCACTAGTTAGAGAACTTGCATTGCAAGCGAGAGACCTGGGTTCGATTCCCAGCAGAGCGAAATGTTGAGCAAATTTCCTTACTCCACACACCTAGCAGTATTGAGGAACTCGGTTGTTAGTTGATTGGTGGACTGCTTTTTCAAGAGTAATAATCCCTTCATTAAAAAAAATTGGTCATTCAATCCACGACTGTTTGTGGGACACTGCTGTGCACAATTGGCTGGCGCAATTATGTCACAAAAATATACAGTCAATTCACTTTAGTATACTCTGTAAAGCTCTTTGAGATACGCTATATCAAATGCAAGGATTATTATTACATTTTACAAAACAAATGGAGATAGCACAAACATTTTCTGTGTCCCTCCTTTTATTTAGTAAAATTATAATCCTTTATTATCCATCAGAAGCCAAACAGAAATAATCTAAATTGGGTTCTACAGGCTATCGGAGTGGAACAGCTGTCCCGCAACCTCAAGACCTACAAGGCTGTTCACAACCAAAACACTCAGTCAGGCTTGCTGCTACTTGGTTAGCCCAGTAAACCTTTTCTTCCATTCGCTTTTTTAAATAAGGGGTTGTTTGACTTCTAGGTAGGGTATCGTTGGCTTCTACATTTTCCTGACATAACCCACGTACGAGATGGGAACAATCAGAATTCTGCAGAACAAGATGCCAAATCCTCGTCTTGTGAAACGGAACCAATCAATCAACGACAAACAGTGCAGGGCAGGTCAGAGAAAGCTTCATTCAACTCTCAGGTCATAATGGTCTTAGCACAGGAGAGCATTGTTAGAGATCAACAGAGGCATGGCATGTACTTGTGCTGCCTGAAACTTATGCATATAGCCTTCCCATGTGTATTGTGTATTTTGTTTAAAAATTGCTACACCCATGCTCACAAGTACAGAATATTTCTGCTTTTGATAAAATCAACCAACCTTATCTATGTCCAATGAAAACAGGATTTACCATTATAAGTGCACACTGCCAGAACTGGTAAATGTAATGTTGAAGTGCAGAACAACAATCTCACCCCATCCCCAATTAGTCTCTTAAAATGTCTTCAAAATTATCTTTTTACAAGGGAAACAAATGGCGAGCCACAGTTTTGTTCAAAATACATACCTTGGCAAACACGCTTTTCTCCTGTGAACAACTGTTACACATCCATACAAATACTTTACAAATTATAAAGAGACTATGCATCCCAATGATGATCAATAAAGCATTTTACTATATTCTACGCTCTTCTCCCACTTTGCTGGCTAATAATTCCAGGCAAGTGAGGACCAAGACAAAGTAGGAAAACAGAATACCTGTTCAATAATCCAAGGGATAAGGTAGAATGAGCTGGAATTGGAACAATATAGTTAATGCACTGATATCACTCACATTTATACAAATTAGCAAAGGACAAGTATACTTAAAAGATACAAATTTGCTTATCCCTCAGATATAAATTCAACTTCAGTAGAGTTGAACAATAAGTATAAATGTCAGTGAAGAACCAAACTCTACACTTACAGCATCACCATAGTTGATTATTAATCAATTGCGGCAGTCAAACACTAATCACATGCCAAAAGAATTACCTTACTGCTGATCCAAAGTCGTCACTTTCAGCCATTTAGAAAGTTCTTATAAACTCTGGGGCGTGATGCACCGACTGACACAATATTTAAGCAGCTATAAGACAGAATCAAAGGATATTTTTCTTCGTAGAAGAATCTTTAGAAAGAACAAGCAGTGTTTCCAGGTTCGTCTGACTTGAACGACTGTGATATGAATGTGAATGACTCTGTATCTAGTTATCTCTTTGGCAGACTGTTTCTAAAAATACCCAAAAGGTCACAACACATTCCAAGAACTGCCAAGCCCAACAGCGCTAGGACACAGACACGTTTTTATTTCAGAATATGGAGTAATGCTTTGTAAACTTTACACTGATCAACAAACATTTATGAAAATGTACTGCAGTTCCCATCTTCGTCTATGGGTGGACAAAGAGGTTGCAAACAGGTCTGACACATTACCTGGGAAATGTGATCTGTTCTGTACTTTTTGTGAATAAGATCTTACAACTGTCACAAAGTCACAGCTCAAGTCCAGGAAAAACATTTTCGGGGGGGGGGGGGGGGGGGGGGGGGAAGAATGAGAAGCGAGAAAATAATCGCTTTATTTTAAAGAAAATATTATTTTTTCCACGTCATTCCATGCCATGTGTGAACTGTGTTTATGTCCCATTCAGTAACCAAAGTGTATCATGCCACTGTGATGTGATCTTCTTTGTAGCATCATTCCCATGGGTTGGAGTAATGCGTATCTGATTACCTATAAATCACTAATTGCAGTCTCACATGCAATACAATACATGCATATAGACGGCATACCAGGCAAAGAAATAGACGGCGGGGGGCGGGGGGGGCTCAGTTCACCAAATTTCCCCAAAAGACTTCTAAATCTAAATTAAGACAGATTTTAAGAATGTACCAAAATTCTACACAATTTTAAATGTCACGATATTGGTCTTAAAGACCATAACAATTTAGAGTGGATGGCGATTGGTCTTGGCTACCATGCATCTCCCTCCCCACAACGGTCATTGATAATCTGCTGGCAATTACTCACTTGGATGACAGACAAATTGTGATCACACAAGCATGAGACTCGAGAACCAGTAGTGTGACACCATATCTCAGTCGAGCAAACGTCTGAGCCTTCAGGAAAAGTTGAAACCATCATTGATTTCATGCTGTCATAATAATTTATGAATTGGATATAACATGCCTAATCATTTCATTTGAGTCATCTGAAAGTTCTGAACAAAATGTACTATAAAGTGAACTACCTTGTTGGTGAAACACAACAACCAAATGCACGCAGCAGTGTGCTACAAACAGTTGTGGATTGAGTAACCAAATTCTTATTACAGTAAAACCTTGTTTATCCAGTACCCAACCAAACAGCATTCTCAACCAACCGGTATCTCCCAATACAATTCACCATTCCAGCAACCGGATCTCATACTGGGCCACTCGCGATGTGCTCACTTTGCGCATGCGTGCAATGCGTGCGCATTAGGGTCCGTCTATATGGAAATTTTCCGATTAAATATATCGATGGGCTCATATCGAGATATACCGAAATATTGATATTTTCGGGTTTTTCATACTGCGCACGTGGTATGAAAAATGGCGCGCGCGTTCCGGGTGCGCGCGCATTCTGGGTGCGCGCGCATTTGGGGCCTATCTCCTCACGAGGTAAATATCTTTCTCTCTCTGTGTCTCTCACTCTCTCCATCTCTGTGTTTTTCAGTCTGTGTGTCTGTTTGTCTTTATATCTCTCTCTCCCCTCTCACATTCCCCCACATCTCTATCTACCTGTATATTATCACATCCACCCCGTCTCTCCCCCCCCCCAACCCGCCGTCCCTCTCTCGCACCCCCCACCCCTGTCGTCTCTCTCCCCCTCCCCCCAGCCATCTCTCCCCGCCCCCACCCCAACCGTCTCTCTCCCCCGAGCCGTCTCTCTCTCCCTCCCCCCCACCAGCCGTCTCTCTCCCTACCCCCAGCCGTCTCTCCCCCACCTCCAGCCGTCTCTCTCCCCCTCCCCACAGCCGTCTCTCTCCCCCTCTCCTCCCCCCCCAGCCGTCACTCTCCCCCCCCCCAGCCGTCTCTCTCCCCCTCCCCCAGCCGTCTCTCTCCCCCTCCCCACAGCCGTCTCTCTCCCCCTCTCCCCCCAGCCGTCTCTCTCCCCCTCCCCCAAGCCGTCTCGCTCCCCCCCTCCCCCGAGCCGTCTCTCTCCCCCTCTCCCCGCCCCCAGCCATCTCTCTCCCCCTCCCCCCAGCCGTCTCTCTCCCCCCCAGCCGTCTCTCTACCCCTCCCCCCTGCCGTCTCTCTCCCCCTCTCCCCCCCCCAGCCGTCTCTCTCCCCCTCTCCCCCCACCCAGCCGTCTCTCTCCCCCTCTCCCACCCCCCCAGCCGTCTCTCCCCCTCCCCCCAGCCGTCTCTCCCCCTCCCCCCAGCCGTCTCTCTCCCCCTCCCCACAGCCGTCTCTCTCCCACTCTCCCCCTCCAGCCGTCTCTCTCCCCCTCCACCCAGCCGTCCCGCTCTCCCCCTCCCCCGAGCCGTCTCTCTCCCTTCTCCCCGCCCCCAGCCATCTCTCTCCCCCTCCCCCCAGCTGTCTCTCTCCCCCCCCAGCCGTCTCTCTACCCCTCCCCCCTGCCGTCTCTCTCCCCCTCTCCCCTCCCCAGCCGTCTCTCTCCCCCTCTCCCCCCACCCAGCCGTCTCTCTCCCCCCCCCCCCCAGCCGTCTCTCTCACCCCCCCCACCCAGCCGTCTCTCCCCCTACCCCCCCACCCCTTGCATACCTATATACTGTATTCGAGGACTATGAATACAATATGGCAGCTTTGCACCTCGGTCTGTACATTGTGTATAGAGATGAGCATTCTGGGTCTTGTAGTTCAGTGTGTTCGCATCCCGATTTTTTACCTCGATATATTGATTTTTCGATATATCGATATTTTTTAAATGTCTATATCGGCGTATCGATATGAAAATTACATCGGGTTTTAGCGATATATCGATATATCGCCGGACCCTAGTGCGCATGCGCACTTATTAAACTTACCGAACGCTGGAATGCTTTTTTACCGATAATTTTACCCAGTGTGCCGGAATGCTTTATTGGTAAGTATCCATATAATATTCTGTTATTATTTAGTCTATTATTAATATGGTATGTTTTAAAATAAGTTAATTTTTTTGCTTGGATTTTCGGCAACTTGCCTCTTGAATATCCAGCATCTTTGATTAATTGGCACCGGTTAGGTCGCATGGGTGCCAAATAACGAAGGTTTTACTGTAGTAGTTTTTAAGGGATTATTACCCCGGAAAGCCATTCGCCAATCGACTAACAACTATTGGGTAAACAAAGGAGTAAAGAAATATGCCCAAGATTTCACCGGCTGAGAATTTAACCGAGTCCTCACTTGGGACATGTGTGCTCTGTGGTGTGCAGTAAGCAGGGTCCCCATAGACTGGAACACACATCTCCAAGAGTCACTCATTGTAGTTGAAAAAATGAAATATTCTCAACAAGCCATCACGGAGTTAACTCACGGCAGGCATTATTTCTACATTAAATATATATGGTACCGGAAGCAGAAAAAAGGAAACAGTGGCCTCCAATAGTTGTTTTACAAATCTGATTGGTAAGACTGAGAAAAGATTTGGAAAGTAGTTGTGCCATGCTGGCATTCCCTGGCTCAGTCCTGTTATGTTTACAAATAGACAGTCATTCCTTAGCCTCCATATTGAGTTGGCATTGCAGTGCGTACTGGTAATAAAGTTATCTTTTTAAATTTTATTTATAGCCGGAATCAGATCAGTGGATAGAACTACAAATCCATTGGCACCAATTATAACAGCTGCCGCTGGTACCAATGGCATTTTGTTCCACATAAAAGCACCTCGCAACATTGCTATAGTGCCAGCATTTATCACCAACAAACACAACAAATTATTTCCAAACTCCAGTGACTGTTCATAAACAACGAGCCAAACCTACACCACTGGGAGAAATGCTGAGCTAAGCTGTTCAAAGGGAGTGGAAACATATTGTTTCATAATTAACCCACATTTATGCGTACAGAAAAAAGGGGAGTTGGGATTAGAGTATATTACAGGATGAGCTAACACCATTCCAGGCTCAATGGATCAAATCAACTCCTTCTATGCTGTGATTGACATCTTTCACATGGATTTATAAAAGGCAACTGACCAAACGGATCAAGAGCAGTGACTGAATATTTTATAGCCAAATGGTAGCCAATTTCCACACCAACAGTATGTATGTGATGATATGCAAATGTCATAGTGCATCATGTTGCATCGATGAGTATGAGTCTTGTGTGAACTTGTTTACTGTGTTCCATTTATGTACATAAGACAGATATAGAGTTAACCAACTTTCATAGTCATTTGCCCTTGAGCTCACAATGTAATGGTAATTTGTGGGTCAGCCTGGTGCAGTGATAGCACTCTCATCTCTGAGTCAGAAGGTTGTGGATTCATATCCCATCTTAGTACTCAAATTCACTAGACCAAGCTGACACTCCAATGCAGTGCTGCTGGTGGGGGGGTATTGAATTAACAGAGCTTTGAGACGTCCTCTGAATTACCAACTACAAGGATTATTATCATTATGATTTACACATCACCAATAACTGCTGTACTGATGAGAGGTATGTTGTTGAACTGCTTTGCTGCACCTATCTCTTTCATATTGTGCCTACAATAGAACTCTACATCCTCCACACGACCCACCCTACCATCGGTGGACAGGCTTTCAGCCTCTCTGCCCCCATACTCTGGAACAGTGAGGCAAAGGGATCCCACAATCCTTTGCCTCACTTCCTCTCTTGCCTCCTTCAAGGCTGGACTCAAGACCCTTCTCTTCGATCGTGCCTTCTGCTGCCCTCCCGACTCTCTCCCTTCCATCCTAACTCTGTCCCTCCCAGGGCTGTAGGACTCAAGACCAGCTGGGACTCGAGGACTCGGGCTTCAAGACCGCCGTGAGTCCGGCAGGTATGAGCCGAGCTGCAGGATTCTCTGTAGTTCACGTAAATACTACACTGGCCGACCTACAGGAAATCTAGCAGCGAAAGTTGCATGTGAATGAACTGTGACACGGTATCCCATGTGAGATACTACTTCCTATCTATCACATGTAAATTCTCTACCAATGAAAAAAGTCCTTTAAAAAGTGACACGTTTCAATCAATGCCTTGGATTGCCACGTGTTTCAGTTCCATTGTGTGAGTACTGAGTAGTAACACTGATTTCTGCTGTCGGATTGGGCACCTTAACTACCGTACAGTACAAGTACCCATCCCCAACCGCAGGAGATATGTTCCTGTAAACCTCCGCGGTTGGTAAAATCACGGTTGGAAAGCCCTATGGGAAACATGGGGATAGGGGGAGTACGTTTGCTTTTTCGTGGTTGGAAAATGCAAGGCCCTATGGGAAACTTGGGGATACAGGGAGTAAGTTCATGTTTTGAAGAGCTAAACACAAAAAAACATTGTTATAATATACATAGGGATAGGAGTAAGTTTTAATGCATCTGCAGCAATCTGCAGCAAGGCTGTCTGACTGACTGACTGACTAATCTACACACAGACAGAGAAGAGAGAGAGAGAGAGGTGAGAGAAAGAAGGGGGATGAGGGGAGGGGTGTGGGGGAAGAGAAGGTGAAATAGAGAGAAGGTGAGAGAGAGAGAAGTGAGGGTGAGGGGAAGAGAAGGTGAAATAAAGAGAAAGTGAGAGAGAGACCTTTCTAAAGTCTGAGATGCACTCACAGAGAGAGAGAGATAGAGAGATCCCTCTTCAGCCTGAGATACAGAGAGAGAGATTTCTAAAGCCTATGATACACTTACACACAGAGAGAGAGATCTGCAGATCCTGGCAGCCAATGCTCCCAAACTTACTATCTAGGCTGCAGAGAAGCGACAATAAATTCATGTTACTGTATTTACCTTAATCCTAAGAGAGAAGCGTTGTCACTGGTTGATTGCAACATCGCAACTGGGTCCCAGTGGTAAACGCTAGCGTGAAGCGACATCGAGGCTGATTGATGCGACTGGGTCCTAGCGCTAAATGGTAGTGTTAAAACCCGTGGATAAGCAAGGATTATAAATTGTGGTTTGCAAGGATTGTCGCATTTAGCAAACCGTGGATGTGTGAGTTTCACGGTTGACGAGGCCGCAGTTGAAGCGGGGTACCTGTATTCTCAGGTTGTGCTGTTCACATTCTTGCCCTAGGGGCCTCCTTCTCCTCAGAATAGGAAACATTGTTGCTGTGAAATATATGATAAGGCGATGTACCAAATGAAACGATAATATCTCCAGGCAGAAAATGGAAGTTATGATCACTTTACCAAAAACTGCCTATGCACCCAAGTAACTTTAATTTGTGCAGTTATTTTGATAATGCTATTCAAGGCCGCAGATTCTGCGCTGCAGCAAAAACAGGACACATCCACAATACAAGTCTTAGGGGAACTAAAAAGCTGCTTCTAACTAAAAGCTGTGATATGCACCTTTTTGTTTAAAAAAAGGAATACGTTTTTAAACACCTGTGCACTGATATCAATATCAGTATCAATATCAATACCCCAATAGTAATCAGCATGCAATTGAGACTGTAAATGGAAAAGGACTTTAGGTAAAGGAAAATATTACAAATAGGATAAAATCACATCTAAATAAAGGCTCAACATTTACAAAGCCACTGTGAGCTGCTCAATTATTATGTGAGGGCCTTCTTCATTTGAACTGATCTTTCCAAGACACCAGGAAAAACTCCCTTTGCCTTTTGAATAGTGCTATAGTGCTTTAGCATCCAACTGAACTGATTTGCCGTTTCATATGATGGATAGCAGCTCTGACAACACGATGCTCCTGTGGCATTTGATGGGGGAGGGTGGAAGGAAGACAGAATAAAAACTCTGGATAAAAACTTTCCCTCAGTGCAAAAATAGGGATAGTAATGCACTTTGGGATCTTTCTATGTGAGAAAGTTCTACAATAATATAAATTCTTTCTTTTTGGATGGTTTGCCTCTGACAGCTGCAATTGATGGCATTGATAGTTATTTTATATTGATTGCTAATAACTACAAACTTTTTACTCTACCATCGGAAACTGAACAAATGCAGTGGAGCCCTATTAGTAAGGTCAAGCAAAATGTCATGGGACACAACACACCTGCCTTATGACTAAACATTAATAATTCTCAGCATCCTGTTATAATGGGATTTCAGTGTTCAAGTTAGAATATTCCATTGGACTAAATGTTGTGTATTTTGCATTTCACAAGATTAGTCTGGGTGAAGAAGCACCTTCAGCTAACTGGTCAACTGGTTGGAGAAGATAACAGAGAGATAACAGGTTCTACGGTATACTGACGAGGCGTCCATTGGAAGAATTTAGTCACGCAGCATAAAGATGTAACTTAGAATTTAAGATGAGATGAGAAATCTTGATCAGGGACCAAATGATAGCTGAGGATTGAATCAAATTCTAAACTTCAGTATGTTTGAGAAAGAGGAGAGGGAGGCTAAGAAAATGCAAGTTGTTACACAAGAGGAAATGCTTTTTATAAAGGCCTGACAACAGCATCTGATGTTAATTTCCATTGGAAAATCAGTTCCTTCATGGTAGATGGTGTTGTAACTGGTAACGCTGGAACTAAAATCTAACAAAGGCTAAGGAAGTCTCAGCTGGAAATGAGAAGACATTGGGTGGAGCAGAGAAGGATGTTCCTATCTTGTTCATGTTAAGGTCCAGCAAATTGAGCCTCATCTAGGCCTTGATGTCTGACAGGTAAGGGACAGAACATTAGTCGACCTTAAATCAAGGGTAGACATAGAAAGAAGATTTGGGTGTCTTCCAAATACAGTACAATCAGAAGTTAGCTCAACACCAAGAGGGAGACGGTAGATAAAGAAAAGGAAATATCTTCAAAATGTTTTGAAACTTTAGCAATACAGATGGTAACAAAGATCAGAAAACATGGGATTTTAATTTGTTTTTCTGTCATATAGAAGTGGCATCCATTAAGTTGAATCAAAATGGATTCTGGTCTACCTCTCACTCATTCCCAGAGTTCCACCATTGGTGGCTAGGTCCTCAGCAACTGCGCCCCTGCTCCTTGGAACTCTGCATGAAAATCCCGCTACATTGTGTCTTCTCTCTCAGCCTTTGAAAATATTATTAAAATTCCCTGACCATGTCTTTGGTCAATACAGTAAAACCTCGATAATTGGGACACTCACCTCCCGGATTTCAGAGTTTGCCAATATTTAGAAACCTACCAATATTTAGAAACCTACCAAGAAATGGCTGGGGAAGCGTTGCCACATACACATCACTGAAAGTCAAGCTCCAACTACAGTGCCTGATAACAAGAGCAGCCACGCCGGGAACTATGGACAACTGTTCCGAACTTCGGGAGATTTGCTGGACATCGGAAAAAATCTAATACTGTATGTATTTTGAAATCTTGCTGGTTTTAGGGAGTTGCCGGCTTTCGGAATTTGGGATTATCGAGGTTTTACTGTATACCCCAAATCCCAGTCCTCCTTCCCTGTGTTTTTATTTCACCACAGTCCTAGTGAAGTGCTTCAAGACGCTTGTAATACATGTTTTATGCCATGTATTATGTCCCATTGTACACCAAGCGCTTTCAGCTTGGTGTACAATGGGGCTGATTGCCAATGACTCATCAGATACATTGACTTCCAAATTTACCAAAACACAATCTGTAAAAAAAAACTTGAGAAGACACTTCACCACACAGTCTCTGATCTCTGAGTTAGACTGCACCCTCAGTGATGGAGGAGAAGGAAAGGGTGTGTTGCATTTACATTCAAATTATCATGTCTTATATTTAGCTGCAAGTTCAGCCATGTGCTGAATTATTTCATTATATAACTTTTTTTTACAAAAAAAACACTCCACATTTTACTAATTAAAAATAAGCTGCATTCACTAGAAGCAAAGGATCTGCAAAATGTAGAGGGCTTGGGCCGAAACATGGGATTTTACTGCAGTCCTGAAATTGCCAGTGAATCTATCATGTGCTCTGATTGTGGAGATATTTCATGCAAAACCCAGAATAAAAATAGACCTAGATTTTGCACTCTCTTTGCACTAAAAATAATTTATTTCCCTCCTTCACACGGTTCCATAATCTTCCAAATCTTCTATTCTTTACTGGAGGAAAACAAAGCTAATTTGATTGTGCAATACAAGTATCCCCAGTGGACTGGTACATTGAAATCCAAAATAATAATAAGAAGAAAAGATTCGGGACTGGGAATCAGAGAATTTCCTTAAACTCAGGCCACTTGACAAATAGGAGGATATGTTTGAGTTTAATGTTGATGTTTAATCAGCAATTGCAGTCAGTCACATGATGGCTACTATTTTGCACGGAAAAGTACCCAGCAAACTAAAAGGCTGCTTGTAAAGCATGCATATGAAGCTGGGTTAATCATAATAAATTTGCTTTAGTACAATAGGCTCCTAGCGTGCCTGGTTTGTTTAACTAACTTTCCTTTAATATTTGACATGCCATTTTCAAATAACTAGTGAAGGGTTATTTGCTTTGAGTGGATGGGATACCAGTTACGGTTCTGATTATCTAATGGCATGCCATTGTGTACACTGCAAAACAAACAAGGGAATGAAAGATACCATTATCCACTCCAATTGCCTAATCAGATCTGGATGGAAAATTAGCCTGTTAAGGTGGCATTTCACATTTTAAAATGATCTATTTCCACCATATATTCAAATACTACAGTAATTTTAATTACAGCCGTTTTTAATTACAGTCTCTATTGCTGTAGTGGGCGGGGTGGTAGGGGGGAGGGGGTGGAGAGGGGGCATGATTGGAGCCAATAACCTGAGCCAAACTGGTATCTGACAGAGCATGAGCATAACAGTTTTCCTACTAGTCTTGCCTAGGGGCAGGGAAGAGAGAGGTTAATGTGTTGTTGGGGCAGAGCTAGATAAAACGTTTCACTGAATCTCTTTGCCTGATAACTGACTGGGATCATTAGTGCTTCTTGACAGAGAAAACTGCTCCACACTCCTAGCCTCATCAATTCAAAATATAAGACAGACTTGTGTAATGGAAATCAAGAGTAGTACACAGCTGCATTGTGAAAGTTCCTTCTGGTGGTTTTGAAGTATGCAGGAAGGAGAGTAAAGTTAAAAAAAAATCTTGGCATACATTTGTCCTTCCTAATGTCGAAAAGAAAAGTTTCATTTTTGAATCTCATTACACTAAAATGTCTTAAACCATTTCACAAGTGATTGCTGTCAACTCGCAAATTGACATGAGGTAAAGGGCCAATTGATCTAGAGGAATTATTAATTGAGAAGTGAGAGTGCTACCAATTGAGTCAAACTAACCCTTAAAATTAAATAAAAATGGAAGCGAGAGTGATATAAGAGAGACAAGTCAGCGAGCCAAATTGAAAGAGCTGAGATTTGAGCGAGAATATGAATTGAGAATGGGTGATGACTAGAGAGAGAATATGAGAGAGAAAGTGAGAGAGAATGCAACATCCATGCTTCTGTAGCTATTTGCAAGAAAATCAGGACCCACAAGATTTCAAAAGCACTAAAGTATAACATTGCAAAGTGGTTTGCATAGTTCTGATTGCATTAGCTTCCTTGTTCAAGGTGCCCATATTAACAACAACAACAACAAAATTACATTTATAGAGTGGCTTTCACGTCAGGAAGATGTCCCAAGGCGCTATTAAGGAGAAGAAAATCATGAGTGAAACAGAGAAAGAGCACAACACTGCGAGATAAAGAGCAAGTGGAAACGAGAGCAAGAGCATTGATTAGAAATAACTTTTTGTTCTGTCACTTAGCTGTCATGCAAAGAAAAATCTCCCGAATGCTTACACGAAACAAACAAGATAGGAATTGTTTACAAGCCAAACTGAATAATAATAAATCCTTGCATTTGATATAGTGCTTTTCACATTGTATCAACATCTCAAAGCACTTCACAGAATGCAGGTACCCCGCCCCAACCACGTCCTTGTCAACCGCTGTGGAGCTCCTGTGGCTCAGTGGTTAGAGCACTTGTCTTGCAAGCTGGGGAGACCAAGCTGGGGAGACCTGTGTTCGAATCCAGGCAGGTCAGGGCGAAACCTTGGGCAAGTTTCCTTACTCCACACGCCTAATAATAATCCCTCCAAAAAAACCACAATAATAAAATTGGTCATTTCAATCCACGACTGTGTGTGGGACACTGCTGTGCGCAATTGGCTGCCGCGATTCATCCACAAATATATACAGTGAATTCACTTTACAGTATATTCTGTGAAACGCTTTGGGACGTTGATAAGATGTGAAAAGCGCTATATCAAATGCAAGAATTATTAGTATTATTATAACCGCTAAACTCACTTACCCACGGCTTGCTAATTGTGACAACCCTTGCTAACCACACAATAGTTATAGCTTAACCCTTGCTTATCCATGGATTTTAACACTAGCACTAGTGTTTGGCGCTAGGACCCAGTTGCATCAATCAGCTTCATGCTAGCGTCTGGCGCTAAGACCCAGTTGTCGCAATCAACAGCGAGATGTTGCTTCTCTTTTAGGATTAAGGTAAATCTCCGTTGATTTCTCTCTCTCTCTCTCTCTCTGTGTGTCTCTCTGTGTCTGCAGATCCTGGCAGCCAATGCTCCAAAACTTACTCCCCCTATCCCCATGTCACCACACCACCTTCTGCACCACCCCACCCCCCCACCCTCTGTGTCACCCACCACACCATCTTCAGCACACCCCCCTCCACCACTCTCCATGTCACCCACCACACCACCATCTGCACACCCCAACCCCCTCCGTATCATCCACCATGATTTCTCTCTCTCTCTCGTTTGTGTGTAGATCAGTCAGTCAGTCAGACAGCCTCGCGAATTGCTGCAGATCCTGGCAGCCAAACTTACTCCCCCCTATCCCCATGTTTCCCATAGGGCCCTGTATTTTCCAACTGCAGCAAAGCACACATACTCCCCATATCCCCATGTTTCCCATAGCACCAGCCCTGTATTTTCCAACCGCGGCGGTTTTCAGGAACGTATCCCCCGCGGTTAGGAAGGGATACCTATATACTGTAAAGTGAATTGACTGTATATTTGTGGGTGAAACGTGGCAGCCAATTGTACACAGCAGTGTCCCACAAACAGTCGTGGATTGAAATGACCAATTGTTTTTATTATTGTGGAGGTTTTTTGGACTGATTATTATTAGGCGTATGGAGAAATGAAACTTGCCCAAGGTTTCGCCCTGATCTGCCTGGATTTGAACACAAGTCTCACATTTGTAAGGCAAGTGCTCTAACCACTGAGCTACAGAATATTACAGGTTAATAATCTGCTGTGGGAAACAAAACTATTTTTAATGTCAGCTATCTTCATTTAACAAATTCAAGTTATTCAACTTTGGAACGGGTCCACAAGATAGGGCAGATTCATTAACACTACAGATGGCATCTGTATTTGTACTTGTCCACCATTGGTGGCACTTAACACATTGCAGGAAATAATGCAAAACATCCAGTTTACCAGGGAACAAGCTTATTGTTCTTTACTTGTATTCAAATAGTTATTTAAATACAAGCAACGTAGATCAATAATTACAGATTATTTTTACTAGCTGGTAAATCAGTAACAAGAAGAGCACAAATTTAAGACATTGACAAAAAGAATTAAATTGGAGGTTAGTAAAAAAAACATTGTGAATTATGGAATACATCAATCCACTTTACAATATATTCTGTGAAACGCTTTGAGATGTCTTGGAAGACTTGAAAAGGCACTAGATCAAATGCAATATTATTTATTATTATTGTTCTCTGCCACAAACTAATTATTTTCAAAGGTAATTGAATAAATGTTTTTAAAAGACAAAGTGGAGCTCCTGTGGCTCAGTGGTTAGAGCACTTGTCTTGCAAGCTGGGGAGACCAAGCTGGGGAGACCTGTGTTCGAATCCAGGCAGGTCAGGGCGAAACCTTGGGCAAGTTTCCTTACTCCACACGCCTAATAATAATCCCTCCAAAAAAACCACAATAATAAAATTGGTCATTTCAATCCACGACTGTGTGTGGGACACTGCTGTGTGCAATTGGCTGCCGCGATTCGCCCACAAATATATACAGTCAATTCACTTTACAGTATATTCTGTTAAGCACTTTGGGACGTCGATAAGATGTGGAAGCGCTATATCAAATGCAAGGATTATTATTATTATTAAAAGAGGAATATTAATGGGTTGATAAAGCGAGAAAGAATGGGATTGGCTTGAGTAGTGACTTTAAGATAAATACCAATATAGCCTCGAAACAAAAACAGAAGTTGCAAGGAAAACTCAGCAGTTCAGGCAGCATCCATGGAGAAAGGAAAGTGAGTCAACATTTTGGGTCCATGACCCTTTGTCAGAACTGGGGCATGTTGGGAGAGAGAGGTTTTTAAGGACGTTAGAGAGGGGGAGGCAGGACAAGGAAGGCAAAGAAGACAGAAAAAGAAGATAAAGGAAAAAAATTTAATTGATGGGTTAAACAGGTGATAGTGGTGTGGAACAAAAAGGAGTGGGTTTAAACAAAACTGGGGAGACGAGGTATTAATAGTGAAGAGCAGACAAAACACCAGAGAGGCAAGGGGTGTCTGGAGTGATGATTGTAATGGGGGAGTGCGAGCTTTTATGGTCTGAAGTGGCTGAAATCGATGTTGAGGCCAGAGAGCTGTAGGGTCCCCAACAGGCAGATAAGGTGCTATTCAATATAGACTTGATAGGCTGAATGCTCTATTTCTGTCATGTTAAGTTCCCCACATTCGTTCAATATGAACGTTCATATGAAACGCATAAATAACAAAAACAACTTACATTTGTATAGCTCCTTTCATATCACTCAAATGCTCTATGAAAAGGTCGCTATAAAAATGCAAGTTCTTTTTGTAGGGGTAGGAGGGTGACCAAAGGTGCAGTCAAAGAGGAAGGTCTCGAGACATGCCTTGAAAGTGGTAAGGGAGAGAGCAAGGCAAAGGACTGAAGGATGAATGGTGATGCTGCCAATGCCTGAAGTGTGGTGGCGCTGATACGATACGTACCCCCGTACCTACCACCATCTTCTACTGCCCATGGAAGAAGATCTCCCCTCAATCACTCTCTGCTGCCTTGGGAATCCTCTGAACTCCTCCTTCTCTGGCCCACCTCCCGGACCTTCTCTCCTCCACAATACCCTCTCCACTGCACTCGATGCCCTTGCCCACCTCACCTTCCGAGCCGCCTCCTATTCCCGACCTCACCCTGGTTCACCAGCCTCCTCCGCTCACTCAAGGGCCAGGTGCAGGCCGCTGAATGCACTTGGCTCCAATCCAGCCTAACGGTCCACCAGCATATTTGGCTGGAACGCATCAAAATTTACCACTTCACTCTGGCTTCAGCCAAATGCTTCTATTCCAGGATAATCCTGGAGGTAAAGGACAACCCTAGACTGCTGTTCTCCACTACAAACTGGCTCCTCTGCCCTCTTCATCAAGCTTCGCGGATTGTTTTCTCTAATTCCAAGGATTATTATTATTCCTACTGTGATAAAATGCTGGATTTCCTCAAATCCAAAATCGAGAGAATTCGCTCAGCTGTTACCGCTCTCCCACACTCTTGACTCCTGCCCATCCCTCCTTCCGCACCTTCAAACCTGTCTTCCCCTCTGTCATCACATCGGCTATGAAGCCGACCACCTCCAGAGACCCCATCTCCACACCTCACAGTACCTGCCAGATCCACCTCCCTGCCCCACTATTAGCCGACAGCATCAACCTGTCCCTTCCATCCAGCATCGTTTCCACCTGCCTCAAAACAGCTATCATCCGCACCCTGAAGAAACTTACCCTTGATGTATCACAGCTTTTACGCTACCGGCCCATCTCCAACCTCCCTTTTTTGTTGAAGGTCCTTGAAAGAGTTGTTGCCTCCCAGCTTCACTCTTTCCTCTCCTCCCACTCCCTTCAAGAACCCCTCCAATCAGGCTTCCATGTTAGCCACAACTTGGAAACTGCTCTGGTCAAGGTCACAAATGATATCCTGACTATTTGTGACCAGAGCTCCCTCCGTCTCCTCGACCTATCCACCACCTTTAATACCGTGGACCATTTGTTCCTCCTCCACCACCTCCGTAACATTGCCAGACTCCGCTATTGCCTCACCCCTCAGGCTGCTGAAACCCTCTTCAGTGCATTCATCACGTCAAGGCTTGACTATGGAAATTCCCTCCTCGTCAGCCTCCTCAGCTCTTCCCATCATAAGCAGCGGATCATCCAGAACTCTGCAGCTTGTGTCCTCTCCCGTACTAGGCTCCGTGAACACATCACTCCCACACTTGCCCAGCTCCATTGGCTCCATTCAAGACCCTCGTCCTCATCTTCAAGGGCTTGCCCCTTCCTATCTCTCCGACCAGCTGACTCCTTACCAACTGGCTGCCCACTTTGTTCAGTGGGCAGGTCCTCCGCCCGAATCACCCTACCATTGGTGGACCAGCTTTCAGCCTCCCTACCCCCACACTCTAGAACTCCATTGCACAGTCCTTTTGCCTCGCTTCCACCCTTGCCTCCTTCAAGGCCTGTCTCAAGACCCTCCTTTTTAATCGTACCTTCTTCTGCCACTCTTCCACCTCTCTCGCTCCCCTGTGCTCGGGTCCCAACCCCTGACTGTTCTGCGCCTTGGTACATTCTCCCGATGTGAAAAGCGCTCTATAAATGTAATTTTGTAATTGTTGCCGTAATGGTCTTACAGGTTCACACTAGGGTCCGTCGATATGGAAATTTTCCGATATAGATATATCGATGAGCTCATATCGAGATATACCGAAATATCGATATTTGGGGGGTTTAGTACTGCGCATGCGCGCGCAGCGCGCATTCGGAGTGCGCGCGCATTCGGGGTGCGCGCGAGTTCCGGGTGCGCGTGCATTCCGGGTGCGCGCGCATTCGGGGCCTATCTCCTCAGGACGTAAATATCTTTCTCTCTCTGTGTCTCTCACTCTCTCCCTCTGTGTCTCTCTCTCTCTCCATCTCTGTGTTTTTCTGTCTGTGTGTCTCTGTGTCTCTCTCCCTCTCTCACATCCCCCCAATCTCTATCTATCTGTATATTATCACATCCACCCCGCCTCTCCCCCCCCCCCCCGTCGTCTCTCTCCCCCACCACCCCCCCAGCCGTCTCTTTCTCCCTCTTCCCCCCAGCCGTCTCTCTCTTCCTCCCCCCCCTAAGCCGTCGCTCTCCCCCCCCCCACAGCCGTCTCTCTCCTCCTCCCCCCAGCCGTCTCTCTCCCCCTCCCCCCAGCCATCTCTCTCCCCCTCTCCTCCCCGCCCAGCCGTCTCTCTCCCACTCCCCCAAGCCATCTCTCTCCTCCCCCCAGCTGTCTCTCTCCCCCTCTCCCCAGCCGTCTCTCTCCCCCTCCCCCCAGCCGTCTCTCTCCCCCTCCCCCCAGCCGTCTCTCTCCCCCTCCCCCCAGCCGTCTCTCTCCCCCTCTCCCCCCCCCAGCCATCTCTCTCCCCCTCCCACCACCCCAGCCATCTCTCTCCCCCTCCCCCCAGCCGTCTCTCTCCCCCCCCCCCCCACCCCTTGCATACCTGTATATTGTATTCGAGGACTATGAATACAATATGGCAGCTTTGCACCTCGGTCTGTGCATTGTGTATAGAGATGAGCATTCTGGGTCTTGTAGTTCAGTGTGCTCGCATCCCAATTTTTTACCTCGATATATAAACTTTTCGATATATCGATATTTTTGAAATGCCTATATCGGCATATCGATATGAAAATTATATCGGGTTTTAGCGATATATCGATATATCGCCGGACCCTAGATCACACTAGATGAAATTTGGACCTATGGAGTCAAAGTAGGCCAGAGTTAGTTAATAAGAGTGTTAGAAACAATTAAGATAAAAATAATAAAACCCCAGCTCGGAGTCAGGCTGTTAACACTGTTAAGCACTCTAAGTAAAGAGGGTGCTATAAAAATGCAAGTTATTATTGTTTTTAAAACAGTATTTTTGTAACACGATTATGTTAGTCAAAAGGGTTAAAATAAAACCGAACTAGAAATACAAATGTGAGCAAAATATGGTGCTTACAATTTGTTTACATTCATTACTGCAACTTGGGTTTGTTTCAGCATTGCAGGAAGTCAGCTGAAGACACATAGAGAGAAGAAAATAAAGGATACCAAGTGAGTCTGGCATGTATGGGTAAAGTTTGGTTTGGGAGACCAAATAAATAATCACACAAATGTTGCAATGGTGTTTGGGGTAATAATAATCCTTGCATTTGGTATAGGCCTTAGCACATCTTCGAGACGTCTCAAGGTACTTCAAAGAATATACTCTAAAGTGAATTGACTGTATATTTTGTGGGGTATATTGAATTCAAAAGATTCAATATCGTTTGAAATAAAAAGGGAGAATTAGGGTTGCTGACCAAAACTATGGATGTCCTCCTGATGTGGTGTCCTCCCAAATCAAATGTAAGGATAATTATTATGTTTCTATCTACTGGAGCAAATAGGGAGGGATTCCATATGTAAGTGTAACTGTACTTGCATTTGATATAATGCCTATACAAACAATTTTATTGCTGCTATCATGTTTTCCGAATCATCTCAAGGTGCTTCACATAATACACTATAAAGTGATTGTATATTTTGTGGGCTAAACACAGCAGCCAATTGCGTACAGCAAAGTACACTTTGAGTGATTAAGTGACCAAATTATTACTATTTTTGAAGTGATTATTATCTCAGGAAAAATCAATCCTCCAATCAATTAACTGCGTTCCTACTTACTGCTAGGTATACAGAGGCATGTGAAGTAAGGATATTTGTCCAACATTTTGTCCTGCCCGGGAATCGAACCCAGAAGCTCTTTCTTGGGTTGGCGAGTGCTCTAAACCACATAACTCCACTGTCATCAGCATGAAAATTTGCATTTGTAGTGACTTTCACTAAAATAAAGACTAAAATTTAAATTGATCAGCGAATGTTATGCATGCAACACAGCAGCTCATGTGCATCAGCAGCATCTCATATACAATGAAGACAAGAGAGACAATTCATTTTAATTTGGATTGGGAAGGCAATATGAAATATGTTAACCAGGAGAAACACTATTTATTTCTTTGAAATAGCTGAAGGTCATCCCTTTAAATCCATCTGAATTAGAAGGCAGACAGAACTTAAATTAAAAACATAATCACAAAATAGATCTGGTAATGTATAGTAGAACACAAGGTCAAATTTAACTCACTTTGTGATACGAGGAAATTCTCACCCACTGTGCCAATAAGTAGCACGAGACTGAAGAATTCTGACCTTGGCCACATGAGGGATAGGATGCTGGATAGAGCTAGCTGCAAATTGTACAATCTCAGGGCTGCATAATTCAAAGAAAAGCAGCATAACAAGAGAGAAGCAGCCTATTGCACAATACGTGACAATATCCGTGAAACAAAAGCAGCTTTGGACTCCTCCCATCCTTCAGAAGTTCAAGCTGTCTCTTCAACACGGGTGGGGAATTTCCCGATACAGCTATGTTAGTCTCAACAACAGCTTATGCAGTAGTTTGCAAATAGAATGAATGTCTCAGAGGTCTTAACAAATATGATAGGGAGGATTGAGCAGAAAGGTCATATCTGAGTGAGCAGTCAGGAAGCTGGCTGTCTGAGCCACGTGAGAATAAAATGTGTTTCGTTTTCGTAGCTGAAAGAAGTTAAGGCTTACAGATGCTATACATCACAGGAAATATTACTGATAATAATAATCCCTGCATTTTATATAGTGCTTTTCAATGCTTTGGGAGGTCCTCCTGATGTGAAAGGCGCAACGCAAGTATAATTTTGTTGTTGTTTCAAATCTTCTAGGCGTTTCAAAGCGCTTCACAGAAAGTACTGTAAAGTAAATTGACTATTTTTGTAGGCAAAATGCGGCAGCCAACTGCACACAGCAGTGTCCCATAAACAGTCGTGGATTGATTTTTTTTAAGGGATTATTATCAGGCTTGTGGAGTAAGGAAACTTGCCCAAGGTTTCACACTGCCTGGAATCGAACCCAGGTCTCTTGCTTGCAAGATGAGTGCTCTAACCACTGAGCTATAAGGCTCCAAGATAAAATACAACAAAAAACAACAAAATTACATTGATCACGTTGAGAGGACGTCCCAAGGCGCTGAAATGAGTTAATACAGAAAGATGGAGCTGGATATAATTGGCAAGCAGATGTAACTCAACTCCCTGTCTATGGATGACAGTACCAAGGAAGAGGCATCAAGGATAAGAATAGAAGATCAAGGATAGATCCCTGAGGTACAGCAGGGCAGAGGAAAAGAAGCCATTGGAAAAAAATACACTGGCAATGCAATTGGGGACAATGATACACTGCATTACTTTAGAGACAAAAAGCGAGCCAATTTGAGAGTGTGAAAGCATGAGTTTGAAAGTGTGAAAGAGTCAAGAGAGTCAACTCTCTCGAAGCCCAGTAAACAAACCCAAGCAACAGTTTTTAGAGGAATTTTTAGATTTTAGAGGAAATCTTTCCCTCTGCCTTTAAACCCCAAGAAAAAAAATATTGAGATCAACAGGGAGGTTTGGATAAAGAAGGTCTTTTGGACCATTTGATTTTATCCTTCCAGAATAAAAATCCTTTGAGGTGACACCTTAAAATATCTCAAAGAAGTTCATAGGAATTATTGTAGGGCAGTATTTATAGACACCAATGTAGCTTTAGTTGAATGTATTGTAACTAAGATTCCTGATGTTTGTACTATAGAATTACAATTTTGTTAAAAAAGACAAAAATGATAAAATGAACAAAAAAATGTTCAAACAGAAAAGGGTACATATACAACAACGACAGCAAAGTTCCATTGCATGCAATTGTGGGAAAAAAAATGCACAGGAGATATTCAGGAAACCACTCCCGAAACATTAAATAGAGAATTTACATTTTCATGGGTGCAAGGAGCAGACGGTTATTAATATCTCCATTATTCTGCCAGACAAAGAGTTATGAAGAACGGAATCATTTGGTGGTTTTCCCTTGTGATACTCATTAGAAGTAAAGTGCAGTGGAAAATCCATAACGTCCACTACACAGGGATAGATTAATCAGCTCAAGAGATACTAATGTGTTACAACAAGCCAATGGTGCCACTGATAAGGTGTTCCCAAAATAGGTTCAAATGAGGGGCACCCCTCATTTTGAGGGGTTAGCCAGCTGTGTAATATTTAGAAACTCATGACCATGCTTAAGAATATTCATACCAGACATAGGAATGCCCCCTACACATGAAATTTCCCCTTGTCTTGAATATTCACAGTTTCTGGAGGTACGCATCCTGTTTGCAATACAGGTATCCCCCCAACCGTGGAGGATACCTTCCTGAAAAGGAAGTAAAACCGCCGTTGGCAAATACAAGGCCTTATGGAAAACATGGGGTTAGGGGGAGTAAGTTGCTTGTTCTTTTACTAAACACAAAATAACCCACAATAACCTAACCTTTATTGTAACAAAAACAATACATGTTCAAATAACACAATCACGAAGAATATAAAAGTAGATTGGCTGATCGCTTTTCCGGGTGTAATAAACCATTAAAAAAGTCACTCAATCCGCACACTGGTGTGGCACACTGCTGTGCACAACTGGCTGCCTCGTTTTACCCCAAAGTGAATATAGCCAATTCACTTTACGGTATAAACTGTGAAGCACTTTGAGACATCTCGAACACATGAAAAGGGACTATATCCAATGCAAGGATTCAGGTTTTTGGCTCAGCACAGTATCACAGAGATGAGTAGAAAAGAATTGCTGTCAGATAGCATTTCTTTACAATTCATTTCAGAGAAACAACCTACAGTAGACGGTAGACCTCACTTAACGTCGTAGTTTGGTTCTTGAAAAATGAGACTTTTGAGCAAAACAACATTACGGGAATACATTTTTCCCATAAGAATTAATGTAAAAACTGGAGTTAGGTTCTTTTGGACATTTTTCGTCAACATCTTCTATAAAAAAACATAATACTCGCTCCCTGATTGCCTGCCCGGCTCACTCACTTGCTGCTGTTCTCACTCGCTGCCGGCTGGCTCTCTCTCACTGCCGGCTCATTCTCAGGTCCTAGCACTGTCGTGCCCCCTTTCCACCCGCGCGAATGACATAATAACAAACATCGCAACGTTAAATGAATATACGTTCCCAATGTATCAGCAACGTAATAACGAAATAACATTAAGCAGGGCAACGTTAAGCAGGGTTTATCTGTACCAGCAAATTACATTCATAGAATGCCATCAAGATTGAGAGGACATCCCAAAAAACTGGACAGTGGTTTTGACCCGAGTTGAGGGTTGGGATCAGGATGCGTGGGCAGAAAGAAAAGATGACCAAAGGCACAGTTGAAGAAGGCCTTGAGATAGACCTTGAAGGAGGCGAGGAAAGAGATAAGGTAGGGGGTCTCTGGGTTAGTTGCAGAGAATGGTGGCAGAAAGCCTGACTGCTGATAGTGGGCTAGCCAGGGTGGGGATGTGCAGCAGACCAATGCCCGATGAACAGAGAGAGGGAGCCGGAAAGTTGATAGAGTATAAGGATATCACAGGGTTTAAGGTTGCAGATATACAATAAGACAACAACCTCATGCACTCAGTAGCTGTGCCATGTGCAACTAATGTTTACCATCACAGTGCAGTTGCAGTTGTGAATTAAACTAGAAACAGGAGTACTTCACAGATTTCACAGTCTGCCATGGGGGAAACAATCATTTACGTCATTTGATTCATTCAAAATATGGCAAGACTTGTTTGCAGTCCAGCATTAAATTTACCATTTAAATGATTTTGCAGTTAATACTCCTTCCAGGATTTTTAAAAATTACAGCAAACAAAATGACCTCAGACAGTATAGTATTTAAAAATAAATCAAAATGCACACAAAATAACGAAAGCTCTTATTCAAAAAGAAGAAACAAAGACATGTACTGGACCACACAAAGACCTTCCACGTCCATCTGGACGGTTCTCAAAATAAAAAATATATCTATTTTTAAAAGAAAATAATCCTATAGCTCTCGCGCTATACCTTAAAAAATGGATGATTTGCCAAAAAGCTATTTAATCCCCTCTTGAATTTGTTGATGCAATCTGTTTCCTCTGCATTTCGTGCATTTTATATTATAAAGTAAATAACTAAATGCTGAAGTGTGCGGTTTGCATCCTGGGCATCGAGTGTGCTTGTAACAGATAAGCATACAATATCAGCAGAAGGAAATGTGGGAATGACAGCAGTAGTAGGATTCAGAAAGAAAAATGGCTGGAGTGTTTTTTTAAAAAAGCTCATCACATCAAAACCATCTCAAAAGTAATTATGCTGAAACGTATTGATCATTTTGGAGGTCAATGTCCCATAATCAGCCATGAGATGAAAAACCAATTAAATGTGTAACAAATGTCAAAAATGCTTAAAAAGGTAAAATATGCAATAATATTAAGAATAAAGTTATTGCAAAAACAGTAAAGGAAAAACAAATGGGAAAAATTGATGAAGTCATGCTTAAATAAAAGATTGATACTTTTGTGTAATATTCTGTTTAATATTTTACTGAATTTAGAATAATATTTAGGCTAATTACAATAAAACTTTTGGTTTTGGGTACTGAGTGTATACTTCCAAGCATCACAGTGCGCAAAATGCAAATGTACAAATCCATAAAGAAAGCTTTTGGAATCGAAAAGAAAAAGCATTGGTAGTACTATAAATACAAAGTCACTACACTTAACAGTAATTATTGCAAAGCATTAGATGTTTTAACATAAGGCGCTGATTCAAATGGAATGATTATTGTTCATATTATTGCAGATCAGCGGTCAATGTTTGTCTTTCAGCAAGAAAAATGGGTCTGGGTCACATGTCACAACACTGTATTGTGCCGATTTATGAACTGTCAGGATCAGGTGCAATCTATATCAACACTTTTCCTCTTTGATTCATTTAAGTGTCTCTCTGCTGCATATAATTCTACTTAGCAGTGCAGCCAAGAACTTACATGACCAGAAGTGCAGGAAAACAAGTTATAGGAAAACCCCGAGAATGAAATAGGCCACCATCTGTCTCTTGCATCAGTTGTATCAGGCCACATTAGTTTCCTGTTTTCAAACTAACAGGACTATGGTCTGAATGATATGGCAGATGGACTGCTATTGATAAATGCATGAAAATAAACAAAATCCTAACAATTTATTTGTCGTTCACATTGTTGGAACATCTCAAAGTGCTTCACAGGACTTCTACAATAGAGTGTAAGTCACTCATTTCTAATGCAGTGAAGAGCTTACAAACAGAAGTGTTAGGTAAAGTTGTCACTTCTCAAAAGTAATAATAATCTTTGCATTTGATATAGTGGCTTATCACATTGTCGAGATGTTCCAAAAGCATCACAGAAATTTACAGTAATGTGGACTGACACTGTATTTTGCAGGCGAAACGCAGTATGTTCTAAAGTGTTAAAACAACAAATCTGTTTCAATTCAGTAAACAAAGCACAAATAAAAGTAAATTTAGATGGGCCATTCCAATTTTAATCCCTTTTCACAGAGAACGTTTTTATACAAACGTCTGCTGGCTCAACCAATGTAATGCCTGTAGAAATGTTATACTGTTAACTATTGAATTTTGAAAAACAGTGCAGAGGATGTCCAAAAATGTGATTAGTCTTCCCAGAAAACACAATTGTATGCACCAAAGTGCTTTAAGTGCCAATTGGATTAAGGCATGTCAAGCTAGAGAATCAGTAAATGGGCATTTTAATCGATCAAATCAACCAATGCTGATAATTGCACAATAACAAAATTATATGGTCAACTCTGCTTTGGTATCTAGTAGGGAACGGCGATATATCGGTATATATGATTTTCATATCGGTATGCCGATATAGACATTTTAAAAATACCGATATATCGAAAAACGGTATATCGAGGTAAAAAATCGGGATGCGAGCACAATCAACTACAAGACCCAGAATGCTCATCTCTATAAACAATGCACAGACCGAGGTGCAAAGCCGCAATCTTGTATTCATAGTCCTCGAATACATAATACAGGTATGCAAGGGGTGGGGGAAGAGAGACGGCTGTGGGTGGGGGGGGTGAGGCGGAGAGAGACTGCTGGGGGTGGGGGGTGAGGGGGAGAGAGACTGCTGGGGGGGGGGGTGAGGGGGAGAGAGACGGCTGGGGGGAGGGGGAGATAGATGGCTGGGGGGGGGGGGAGAGGGGGAGAGAGATGGCTGGGGGGGGGGGAGAGGAGAGGGGGAGAGAGACGGCTGGGGGGAGGAGGAGAGGGGGAGAGAGACGGCTGGGGAGAGTGGGAGATAGACGGCTGGTGGGGGGGGAGAGGGGAGAGAGACGGCTGGGGGGGGGGAGAGGGGGAGAGAGACGGCTGGGGGGGGGAGAGGGGAGAGAGACGGCTGGGGGGGGGGGAGAGGGGGAGAGAGGGAGAGAGACGGCTGGGGGGGAGAGGGGGAGAGAGATGGCTGGGGGGGAAAGGGGGAGAGAGACGGCTGGGGGGGGGAGAGGGGGAAAGAGACGGCTGGGGGGGGGGAGAGGGGGAGAGAGGCGGCTGGGGGGGGGGAGATGGGGAGAGAGACGGCTGGGGGGAGGGGGAGAGAGACGGCTGGGGGGGAGGGAGAGAGAGACGGCGGGGGGGGGGGGGGGGGGAGAGGGGGAGAGAGACGGCTGGGGGGAGGGGGAGAGAGACGGCTGGGGGGGGAGGGAGAGAGAGACGGTGGGGGGGGGGGGGGGGGGCGGGAGGGAGAAAGAGACGGCTTGGGGGGTGGTGGGGGAGAGAGACGACGGGGGTGCGAGAGAGGGACGGCGGGGGGACGGCAAGGGGGAGAGACGGGGTGGATGTGATAATATACAGATAGATAGAGATGGGGGGGGATGTGAGAGAGGAGAGAGGGAGAGAGACATAGAGAGACACAGACAGAAAAACATAGAGATGGAGAGAGTGAGAGACACAGATAGAGAAAGATATTTACCTCCTGAGAAGATAGGCCCCGAATGCGCGCGCATCGGTGTGTCTGACTAGACACACACATAGAAGCAGTGATAATCTGGCTTCTAACTCTCTCACACACAAAAATAACACTTACAGCCACAAAATACCACTTATTTTTATGTAGTCTGAAGTCTGAATTAATGTCCTTCGCCATTGGCAAGCTCTCCTTTGCTATGCAAAAAGTGACAGCGTTCGTGATACTTTGGCACTTTTTGTCCCCTCTCTGGTACAATGTTCTCCTCTTAAATAAAGCAGGAATTGTTTGAGCTGCACTGGCCCCACTACCTGTCGCTTTCTCCGAAGCGCTGGTTCGACTTCCTGCTGTTGTCCACAATGATTTCGCTCTGAGGGCAGCGTGCTGGGCGGGGTGGTGCTGCTTAATGTGTTGTCGCAGGTTGCTCGTGCTCGAATCAGATGTCTTAACCAAGACCTTGCAAACTGTACATCTATACACACCATTACTGACTGCATTGTTTTCAAAGTAGTCCCATACTTTTCCCCAGGATGAGAAAGGTAAATTTTCAAACTACAATTTTCAGCAATGCGACTTTGTTAAGACGCCACGACTCACGTCGAGTATACACAGTAAAGTGTGCGCGCGCATCGGATGTGCGCGCCCGTTAATTGTGCGCGCGCACCGAATGTACGCGCATTCCATGCTCTAGATCTAGGAGGTTGCAATGCCGGCGACAAGGTAAGCTAGAAAAGATCGCATTACACTGATAATACCAACAATATTGATATATTGCCAGGAACGATATTAAAAATATATCGATGTATATTTTTAAAATCGAATCTCTCGATATAACAGTTTTTTTCGAATCACCATATCGGCATACCGATCTGAAAATCATATCGGGTTTAATCGAAAAACCGATTAATCGCCGTTCCCTAGTATCTAGTATGTTTCCAGTTGTATAGTAAATTATTCTCCATGTACCAGAACTATGATAACAAGATTTTCCAATTTTCTCCTGAAGGCAATCAGCACCCTCACCCACCAATTTGTAATTGCTTTCTAAATAGATAGCTGAGTTTCTAATTGTTTGTACAAAGAAAGCTCCGCTGGTATTTGATACTAACTCTAACAATGCTAGGGTATCACACAGGTTTTGTGGGATCCACTGTGGGTCATGTCAATGCAATCTAGCCAGACTTACGTACAATTGGTAATTAATGTGAGAGAAACTGTTTACAAAGTTCCATGGGATCAATAATACCCACCTAAAAACCAGATGATGGGACTTAACTCATCTGAAAGACAGTTTCCCCCCAAACACTGTATGGACTTATTACATCAATACAATAAGCCTTAAGGCACAGCATAATGCCTCTTCTGCCTTTTCTCAACTGAATAGTCATATTCAGCATTTCTGCCTCATTGTTCTTATTATCAACTTCAGTAAATCTGTAATGCAATTGTAACAGTTATGCATGTGCCATAATGAGCAGTTTGTGTGTCAAGGACTCCTATTCAAAGAAACTGGAACCTCTCTTGTTGATTTAGAACATTCTGGTCCAATGAAAGATTATCCAGTAAACACTGGAGGTCACATTTGGTAAAGCTTAGACCAGATTTTTTTTACACATAAGAAAGTGTTTTTGCACACTACCCCATTTCATTTTTTTTTCTAAGAAAAATGGTCTTGGCTACACATTTTGATCTTCAGACAACACTTTCCAGGTACAATATCCTCAGCCATTCACGGACTTGCCCCCGCCTATATCTCCGATCTGCTGTCTCCCTATCAGCCTGCCCTCCCCCTCCGGGACTCAGCAGACTCTGGCCTGCTCCGCGTACACCACCCTAACTGCCAAACTATTGGTGGCCGGGCTTTCAGCCTCTCTGCCCCCACACTCTGGAACTCCATCCCGCAATCCCTTCGCCTCACCTCCTCCTTTCCCTCCTTCAAGGCCAGTCTCAAGACCTTCATCTTCGACTCCGCCTTTGGCTCCCCTCCTCTTCCCCCTCTCCTACTCTCATTTCCCCCTAGCCCGATCCTCCCACCCCTACTCGGGTCCTGATCTGATTGTTCAGCACCTTGGGACGTGCCCCTGACGTGAAAGGCGCTCTATAAATGTAATTTTGTTGTTGTTGTTGACATCAGGGCATGGAGCGGAATTTACCATACTAGTTGAATAAAGCCTTTGTTCAACTTATATGGTAGAACTTATGGTAGAACTTATTCATAGAACTTATGAATAGTTCTAAATGTAGCAGCAATAAAATCATACAAGTACATCATATCTTCAGCATTGTTGCCCTAACAGGCTATCATTTACAAATACAGTATATGCAAGTTTGCGATACAGACTTGTAAAGTGGCAGTTTTGAAACACTGACTTCTTCTGAAGGATTACAGATTTGAGACGTGCATTATGCAAACGTTCTCTCCCATTCAAAATTCACTATTGATTTATAACATTATGATACTAATATGTAATAGTGGTTCCATAGATGTTATACAATTTAGTCTCACCATACAAGTAATAAAAATGTAACTAAAATTATAGTACATCGACTTAAAGCAAATGAGCTTGACATATAACCATTATACCCAAAGTATTCTTCTGTATTTCTTCAGAGGTTTGAATCGGGCTTCAATAGATCTAAAATTGCTTTAATGACCTGTGAAAGTAAATGTTCCCAAGATGTTTGCACTACCAGAGGATTGCAAAGCCAATCCTGTGTGCTACAGAAAACATGCGTCACATTATTTTATATGTGAGAATTTTGTTTTGGAGTGGTGAGTACCTCTCCCCTCTATTTATTCCTCTTACTATGTATCAATGATTGCATTAAACAGTTGACATGCTCCTGGACATCTACTATCAAGCCAGATATTAGGAGAATCTGCAAGAAAAGTCAGGATTTGAGTGGAGCCATGATGTCCTCATGCGTGAGTGTACCTGGCCTATTTTGAGCACGCTTCTCATAACTCATCCCTGAATGGGAAATCTGTGCCACTGGGATGCTTTGGATTGTTCACTCACAAATAGGGAACATGGGATGGGATTAGATTGTTATGAGACAGGTTAGTTTTACCTACTGATAATGCACTGTTGCAATAGTAGTCCTGCATAGTATAAAAGGTAATACTTCAGCAATATATTAACATTACTAACATTTCAGTTAGTGACAATGCAGATCCACATTCTCAATTCAGAGGACAAGTAGAAATGATATGGCACATACCTTTCACTAAGGCTTCTGCTCGATTTCCAACCTATTGAAAAGTGAGAATGTTAGCAAACTCATCTGAAACACAATCAGGTGACTACCTCTGAACTCAGTTTGACTCTCGTGCACACATTGATGCATAATTACACTATCTAAGGTTTCTTTGTGATCATTAAAATTTGACCAAAAATATTCTGTGAAACATTATACAGTAGAAGCCCGTTTATCCGGCCCCCTCGGGATCTGGCCAGTGCTGGTTAAACCCAACACAATTTTTGTTAAAAATTTAAAAAAAAACATAATTACATTTTAAAAAAACATAGCTTATTAATAATAGACTAAATAATCATTTATATAATATAATATATAAATAATAATAATCCTTTTACGCGTAGCGACCAGGCAGTTCAGAGAGATCTTTAAACTAGTGCAAAAGTTACACGTCTGAATGACACTGTTCTCATTGGGGGCAGAAGAGAGGAAAGCAAACGTGTTATTGAGGAAGCAGCTGCTGCTGTCACTGTTCAGTTAACTTTCTTTCCAAAATGCCTTGCGATGCCTGTGTGTGTGTGTGTGTGTGTGTGCGCGCGCGCACTAACTTGCACTTTGTAAAATAAATAGATCGGGCATTGCAGGTTTTTTAAAATTAAAATAAAAGCTGTGATATGCAGTGGTCTGCAAGCTTTGCTCCGGGTGTGTGTGTTGCTGTTTTGTGGCTAAATTAAATCTAAATTAATCAATTCACCCTCATTCTCTCCCTCTGCCTCTCAAAGAGTACACTCCGGAGAGTGTATTGCTGTACAGTACTGGCAGTATTCTGAGCTAGCGCCACCATCAGACACCTAGTATGAAGCAACACAAAACACCCAAAAAAATGCATTTTTCCAGATAAATTCCGGTTTATCGAATGCAGACTTTTTTTTTGCGGTGCAGTTATATGGAAGTTACGGTTGATCGGATCACGGATAAACGGGCTTTTACTGTATTGGGTTATCCAACATTATTTTTTATTGTAGACTAAAATTAATGTACTGTACGCCAGTTGGCACTGTGATCTTTTATACTCTGATCACTAACATGAGTAATATTTTTACTGGGAAATTCAATTATAAATGTGCACCAAACAAAACACACTAAGAGTTTATAAAACAAAACTAATGTTAGTTTTGCTAATGTTAGCAATTGGCAGGAGATAGACCTGATCAGCAAAAGATTAGCTGGAATTCAAACTGCTAGAGAAATACATAAACCGAACAGTAGCATGTTCAACATTTTTCACTTAATTTACCCAATTTAATCCACCGAGATGCCTGTATTTAATGGATTCTTCGGAAGTAATTGGACTCCATTTCTAAAAAAAAGCATAGAAGTTTCTACAGGTGACCAGGGCCCAAACTAGGGAAGGAACTGAGGAGTGCAGGGACAAAAGTTGGCTGAAAGCATGCTGGTCAGTGGGCTTCAAAGGGGGCAAGGCAGAGGCAATCCAGGATGAAGTTCTGTACAGCATTGGCGGAGTGGGCGATAGCTCATTCACTAATGGTGAAATAGCAAGACGCGAAGCAAGCTGAGCAGTGGGAGCAGCTGGGGCAGTCAGGGGAAGAGTTGGGGTGGCATTAGGGCTGCATGAGGTCATAACAGTAAGGTGGACAAGGCCATTAAGATATTTGAAAGTGAGGACACAAATCTTCATGTTGATCTGGTGCAGGATAATGAACCGGTGGAACGGAGCAATATGGGTGGTAATGAGCTCTTAGAATGGGACATGGCTACAACTGCTCCCTGGCCCCCAGGATGAACTGATATCCTCCCATCTCCTACTGTCCTATCCACAAATAGTCTGCTAGGACTCACCATCAATGCTACTGCATAAATAATGATTATCTAGATGATGGCAACCAGTGCTATGAACTGTGCCCTTAGAGAACAAAAAAAGGGAACCAAAAGTCTTCAAAAAGGGGGAAGGATGTTTGACAGAAAATTGGAGATAAAGTAACTTGTGTAGTGGGAGTCCAGCAAGCAAACCATTAGAGTATTCAAGGCTAAAGGTACTGAAGGCAATACGTGAGGGTTTATGGCGTTGCAGAGGTGAGAAAACTGGTTGAATGGGAGCCAAGTTGTAAGGTTTGGAGGATATTTCGAAACTAAACAAGACACCAAGGATGTCCATGACGCACCAGCCCATGGAGTGAGCACCATACACTCACTGCAGTCAGTGCCTGAATCTATGTGGTCAGGTCTGTCACTGGTAGAATTATATTCCGTAAGACTACCTGATGAGCCAGGGTGTCAGCCTAGCTAAGATCTCTTTGTTTGACAGCAATGGTTTCAAAGCTCCCAAGGCAGGACTTTGAGATCATCATTGAGGCCGACACTGAACAACAACTTGCATTTATATATTGCCCCTCATGCAGAGCCCTTGAGGGATCCTAAGAGAGTTCTTCATTATCATAGGTGTCGTTCTTCAGGTGGCATGTCAAATCAATGTCCCATCTGCTTGTTTGTGTTGATGTTAACAAGATCCCATGGCACTATTGAAAAAGCGAAGGGAATTTGCTTCTAAATAAAAATCAGTCATTCAGTTTATTGCTACCTGGCTCCTGCCAAACGTACAGTCATTGCACTTTGCAGTAAATCCCGTGAAGCTCTTTGAGACAATTCAATGAAGTGATCAGACACTATACCCATCAGGCGATGCCCCCTTCAGTTAGTTGATGAGGAAACTCTGAAGCTTAGGGTGACATTCGCTGGAAAAACAGGCTTTCACATATGCTGCCTGAGATTCAAATTGAGGGGAGTAGAAAATAAGCTCACCTTTTTTCAAAAAAAATTGAAAATTTTCTCTCTAGCTTCCTAAAGATGATAAACTTCAGAGTTTGAAGGATAATAGGGATCTATGTATCTCCGATACTCTCCAATACTCATACCAAATATTCTTTAATAATGTAAGTGTAAGTATACCCCTAGGGATTGCACTGGAAGGTAGGTATGGTTATGTGTGGAGAAGGGACAGAGAGGGTGGAGTCAGATGAACTGATATCTTCCCATCTCCTACTGTGCTACCCATAAATACTGTGGTTTGCTAAGACTCATTATCAATGCTACTGCATAAATAATGACTATCTAGATTATGGCAACCAGTGCTATGAACTATGCCCATAGAGAACAAAAAAAGGAATCAAAAGTCTTCAAAAATGGGAAGGGTGTTTAACAGAAGATTTGAAAAAAAATTGACAAGAAGACAAAAATAGTAGTTTGCAGTCCTAGAACTACTATGTATAGTAACATACGGTAATAATAATCCTTGCATTTGATGTAGTGCTTTTCATGTATTCTTGACGTCTCAACGGGCTTCACAGAATATACTGTAAAGTGAATTGACTGTATATAGGTGGGCGAAACGCGTGTGTGCACAAACAGTTGTGGATTTATTATGGGTGGGGGATTATTATTGTTATATTATTATTATATTGTTAGGCATGTGGAGTAAAGAAACTTGCCATCCTGCTTGGATAACAAAATAGGAAGTAAAATAGAAGCAGTGGGAGAGGGGTTGAGAAAGGAAAGCGATTAGAATAGAACAAACTATTACAGTATATCCTAAATAGCAAAACAGGTTCATATTTTAGCACTTAATATACATGAACTAAGGCGTTTCAAAAATCGGACCAGCAGTGTTGTGACACAGTCCTGCAACCAAAACATGGATCAAGGAAAAAACTGCTGAATCTTCAGAAACTTCAATTAATGACAACACATGAGGAAGGTTAAAACATACAAGACAACACTCAAAAGTGTGAGAAAATGTATCTGAATATGAAGTGGAATTTTGAAGCGTTTATTTAACGCTTCTGCGAGCCAAATTAACATGGGCTAATTCTGCTCCATTTTAACAAGACCGAAAGCAGCCTCTGTGAAGATGACACACTTTCGGTTTTCACATCGAATACTTCAAAAAGAAACCACACCTAAACAAATTCATCGCTGCACAATTATTCTGTCCATTGCATAACAAACACCCTCTGTTCAAAAGCCCTGGTATTGCAACCAGGGTGGAACTGGCATATTATTATTCTGGTGCTTGTCGTTGCACACCATAACGGGCTCCCTTACCTTTCATTATCAACAAGGTCACGAGCTTCACCTTTTCCAAAACGGCCCACAAAAGGAAGCACAGGGCGGCAAGGGAATACAACCTCCACGGTGTTAAAGCCAGGAACCTGTGTCAAACACACAGCCAGGGCGGCATGAGCGGTGCAGCACAACGCACGGCAATGTGAAGCCGAGCCTCACGAAAAACGCCCAATACATTTATACAACGTCCAGACCAAGTGCGCGCCGTGCGGTGCGGCTCGAAGTAAAGCTTTCATTCGTCCAGACCGGATGCACAACCACAGCGGGCGCTTGTTTACCGGGCCCGGTAACGCTGTAAACCGCAAGGATTATTACTGTCGTCTACTGGGCAAAATGCAGCCGCATCTACTGGCCGCCACACAGTCAACACCACACGGCGGCTGTGACTGAACTCAGGCTCAGCGAGGCTTGGTCAGGGAGACTTGGGCTTGTGCTCTGCAATCACAGGAGTGCAGTCACTTATTGTGTTTCTAGAGATGCTGGCGGCTCGGGCTGGGGGGGGGGGGGTGTATATATATATATATATATGATCGGCAATGTCACATTGAGAGGGATTGGGAGGCGAGGGCGGATCTCCGATGGTTAAAGACATAATCTTGAAGTGGCTTATGTGGGAGGGAAGGCTGCTGGCGGGAGGTTATTTGTGACAGGATTGATTCACAAACCTCCCAGCGAAACGAAGGCACAGCAAACCAGGCCACACACCAGCTGATACCACCCAGGCAGCCAGGCAGCCAGGCAGGCAGCCAGGCAGTGTCTGTGGGGACACGGCCAGACACGGCGCTCCCAGTGTACACCCCCCCCCCGGCAGGCAGGCAGCCCGGGTACACCCCCCCCCCCCCCCCCGGCAGGGCAGGCAGGCAGCCCAGGTACCCCCCCCCCCCCCCGGCAGGGCAGGCAGGCAGCCCGGGTACACCCCCCCCCCCCCCCCGGCAGGGCAGGCAGGCAGGCAGCCCAGGTACCCCCCCCCCCCCCCGGCAGGGCAGGCAGGCAGCCCAGGTACCCCCCCCCCCCCCGCAGGCACGGGCTGGGCCGGCTGTAATGTCAGGTGAGACAAAGGCATCACAACTCGCGGACCTCACCCAACACTGACCCATTTAACAAACAACACACGGTCTGTGTATCGCCCCGAGTGGGTAACAGCCGCGATGTCTGTGTCCGCCCAGACAGACAGACAGACAGACACTCACCAGAACACGGCGTTGGCGCAGATGAACAGGACGAGGCTGTAGGTGGGTCTGCGCCAGGTTAGAGCGGACTCCAGGCTGGTCAGCAGCCAGGGACAGGCACAGCCAGGGCCACAGCCCGGCACCGGCCGCCGCTCCTCCTCCTCCTCTCCCCGATCCTCGCAGCCGCTCACCTCCCCCGCCACCTTCTCCCCATTGTCCCTCAGAACCTGTAGCTCGGCCTCCCTCTCCCCGCTGTGGCTGGGAGGATGTGGATGTGCCTGAGCCGCGCTCGCCATCTTCTGTCTCCGGCTCTGACACCCGGGGCTGCTGCCTCTACTGACGTCACCGCCTCTGTTGTGGTCGCTCGGCTCCTGGGTGTGACGCCGTGACGTCACGGGCGGCCCGACCGCTCAACCGTTTAATTGGACAGGAACTGGGCGGGACGGCCTGACGTCACTGGGGTGGGTGGGGGGGGGGGGGTGATGATGTCACTGGGGAGGGGGGATGGTGTCACTGGGGTTGGGGGGGGGGGGGTGATGATGTCACTGGGAGGGGGGGGTGATGGTGTCACCAGTGAGGGTGATGATGTCACTGGGGTGGGTGATAATGTCACTAGGGAGGGTGGTGATGATGTCACTGGGGAGGGGGGGGGGGGGTGGTGATGATGTTTATGCCCTGAAATTATTGAATCTAAAACAATACAAAGAGTAACAACAAATGTCATTTACACAGCGGCTTTCACACTGGGGTGACCATCGCAAAGCACTGGACAATTGAGGGTTTGCACCTGAGCTGGGTGCAAAGCAGACTTGAGATACATAGAAACAGAAGTAGGCTACTCAGCCCCTCCAGCCTGTTCCACCATTCTATCAGATCATGGCTGATCTGTACCTCCAGTCCAGTTACCCCTCTTGCCCCATATATCTTAATAGCCTGACCTAACAAATATTTGTCTACCTCTGTCTTGAAAATCAATAGTCTTCGGGAGAGAGAGTTCCAGATTTCCATTATCCTTTGGGTGAAAAGCTGCTTCCTGATTTCACTCCTAAATGGCTTAGTTCTAATTTTAAGATTGCTTTTGATTCCCCCACCAGAGGAAATAGCTTATCTGTACCCTGTCAAATCCCTTCATTATTTTAAAAGCCATAGTCATATCACCCTTCAACCTTCTGAACTCAAGGGAATGAAGCATTGCCAGGGCATCGAATAGCGGTTGTATCACAACCCCGCCCCACCCGCCCACCATTGATGGTCGAGCCTTCAGCCACTCTGCCCCCATCTTCTGGAACTCCATCCTGAAGTCTCTCCACCTTGCCCCCTCCCTGGCCTCCTTCAAGTCTCACCTCAAGACTCTCCTCTTCGATGGATCCATTGGCAACTCCTAATCCCCTTCTTCTCTCCTCCACCCTGTCCTCAACTCAGGTGTGAAGCAGTGACTGTCCAGCGCCCTGGGATGTCCTCCTGAGGTGAAAGGTGCTATACAAGTGTAATTTGGTTGTTGTTGTAATGTGCAAATTCCATGTTGCATTTGCTGACAAGAACAATCGTTATGCTTTACAGTAAAATCCTGTGAAATACTTTGAGACCTTTCAGTGGTCAAAACAAATAGATTATTTTATTATTAATTGCGAAATAAATGGAATAATGACAATATATCCTTGCTTCAGATGATGCCATAACTGCCCCTCACTTTGAAACTCTCCAATTATGACTATAATTGCATAGAAAAGTGGGAAGATTTAGCTTGTTGAGTTTATTGCTGCCAGCTCCTCCAGTGGCATCAATTAGAGCAGTGGTTCTCAACCAGTAATGTATCCCTTGTCAATTTTCTATATTATCGTGGAGCCCCACCCAACACACACACACACACACCTTCCCAACACACACACCCTCTTCATTCCAGTTGTATTTTATGGCCAAGCTTTTCTTATATAACAAAATAACTAGCACATACAAAACGAGGGGAATAACAATGAAATATACAATTTGGAAGGCTATAAAATGCTAAATAAGAATAAGAGAGCTAAATAAATCAACCTGTACCCCCTGGAAGTAATTTTGTACCCCCTGGGGTGCATGTACCCTTAGTTGAGAATCGCTGAATTAGAGTACAAATAAGACATGCAACAACAACAAAATTACATTTGTATAGCGACTTTCACATCAGGAGGACGTCCCAAGGCCGCTGATGCAGATCCGAGCTGAGAATGGGGGAGGGGAGGAAGGAATTGCCGATGGGTCCATCGAAGAGGAAAGTCTTGGCGAGACTTGAAGGAGGCGAGGGAGCGGATGAGGCGAAGGCACTTCGGGATGGAGTTCCAGAGGTTGGGGGCATAGTGGCTGAAGGCTCGCCCACCAATGGTTGGGCGGGTGGGTCGGGGGACATGGAGCATGTCAGAGCCTGCTGAATGAAAGGGGCCAGCAGGTTGGTAAGGGGATCGGAGGTCATGGATGTAGAATGGGGGCGAGGTCGTGGAGGGCTTTAATTGTGAAGACCAGGATCTTGAATTGGATCCTTTGGATGATGGGAGAGCCAATGGAGTCGAGCAAGGATGAGGTAGATGGGATCACAGAGTTTGGAACGGTAGAGGTTATGGACCGCAGAGTTCTGGATTATTTGCAGCCTATGGAGAGAGGAATTGGGAAGGCCAACCAGCAAGGCATTTGCATAATCGAGCCGGGATGTAATGAAGGCGTGAATGAGCGTTTCAGCGGCTTTAGGGTGAGGTAATGGCGGAGTCGGGAAATGTTGCGGAGGTGGGGAAAGACTGAGTTATTGCTTGGATGTGAGGGAGGAAAGACAGTTGAGGGTCGAACAAGAAACCTAGGTTCCTGACTGGCTTGGTGAGGTTGAGTATGCAACCATAGTGGTTGATGCAGCCAGCGCCTGATGCAAGAAGACACTGATGCAAGCCAATCAGTAGAGCCTCGATCTTGTTACATTCAACAGTAGAAAGTTTGCTCTCATCCAGGACATGATATCTGACAGACAATCTACTGAGTGGTAGTCCTGGAGTGGACGGTAGAGTTAGAGAGATAGAGTCGGGTGTCATCTGCAAATATGTGGAAGTTAACCCCATGTCTGCAGATGATGTCACCAAGTGGGAGCATACAGATGTTGAAAAGTAAGGGGCCAAGGACAGAGCCCCGGGGGACGCCACAGGGACAGGGTGCGTGCCGGAAGAGAAAATGTTGGTGGCGACAAAGTGTAGGCAATGAGAGAGGTAGGAGTCGAAACCAGGCAAGGGCAGGTCCACAGAGATTGAGGAAGGAGGAGAAGCAATGTAGGAGGATGGAATGGTCGACAGTGTCGAAGGCGGTGGAAAGGTCGAGAAAGACAAGGAGGCAGAGAGATCCCTGGTCACAGATGCTGGGAATGTCATTAGAGACTTTGACCAGGGCTGTCTTGGTGCTGTGGGCAGCACGGAAGCCAGATTGAAGGGGTTCGAGGAGGGAGAGGTAGGAGCGAAGTTATGAGTACATACTGTATATATCCCAATTTTCGGTTCCCTCTCCATAACCTCTTGAAACAGAGAGCCTGATATGACACTAATATCTGGTCGCATTGTGGATCACAGTGTGTGTGCTTTGTATGTGCCCATCTCTCTCTGCCTCTTCATTTGCATATTTCTGTGTGTAATTTACTGTTTTTTGTCTCTCTCTTTAATCTCATACTCACCAGGATTAGATCTCTCCAGCAAAGATTTTCAGTAGCTTTGCAGCACAACTTCAGAGGCTCTGAGCTGTGTTGCAGATAAATAATAATAATCCTTGCATTTGATATGGCGCTTTATCATGTCATTGAAAGTTTCAAAGTGATTCACAGAATATACTGTAAAATGGATTGACTGTGTATTTTATGGGTGAGACGCAGCAGCCAATTACAGATAGTAGTGTCCTACAAACAGTCGTGGATTGAGTGATCACATTTTTTTTTAGGGATTATTACTCCTGAAAAGTGATCCGTCAAATGACTTTCAACCAGTTCCTTACTTACTGCTAGGAAAACAATGTTTGGCCCCACATAGGAATCTAACCTGGGTGCTTTCGCTTGCACGATGAGTGAGCTACCGACTATGCTACTGGATTGGATTGAAATAATAATGACTTCACTGAAGTGAAATTCAGCAGTGTAAGTGTAGATAACATCTTTGGGGGAAAGTTTGATTGATATTATTCATTTTCTTTGTCAATAACATTAATTATTCACACATCTGTCATAGGAAATACTGTACTGCAGAATTAGAAAATTAGTTTACTTTTTTTTAAAGTTGGCATGACTTCTGGATCTAGATACAGTAATTACATCTATAATAAAATATTTAATCCCGGTGGATTTTGAGACCACAGATGGAACTCAAGAGAAATTCCGCTTAAGTTCCTAATAGATAGACAAGCCAGACAGTGTCTTGTTTTGTATTCAGTGAGTGATACTTAAATGAGTTCTACTGGACTGTGAAACATTGTTGTTTGCAGACTCAGTGTGTTTAATAAAATATGAAGGTTGTAGCTAGCAGTGTTGCCAAGTATTTGTAAACATATGAATTATATATAGGATCATATTTTAAATTTGCATACAAAAGAGATCAATATGGGAGAGTATCATATTTGGTAATTGGTAATCTTCTATTTACAATGGGGTTGCATTCCTGAAAAACTGTATGTATATCGAAACATCCTAAATTGAAACGCGATTTCCCACGCAGTGCCATTATATAACCAGAGATGTGTTCTTTTCGCAAAATTTTCGACCTTAAGCCCACTAAATAAAACACAAAACCACACAACATAACACACAAATTAACACATAGGCAAGAAGGGTTACTTGGAGTAACTGTGGAGTATTGTACTTTAATACTGGCAAACTTTAATACAGTACACTACTGGCAAACTTCAATACTGGCAGTGTGACAGTGGCAGTGACACTTGCAGCTTCCCCACTCATCTTGATGTTGTGGAGCCCATAGCGTCTTTTAAACCTTTGAAACCACCCTCTGGTAGCACTGAAAGATGGTAACGTTGAGCCTTCTCCTTCCTGATCATCTAACTCCCTGAACAATGATTGTGCCTTCTCTTGGATAACCAGGGTGTTGAGTGGTATATTACGCTGGTTCTGATCCTCAATCCAGACACTCAGTATTCTTTCCATGTTTTCCATCACATCACTCCTATGTTTTGCCAATCTGCTTGCACTTGAACTTGCCAGTATATTGTCCTTATTCTGTTTTATAGTAGCCACCATTGATCTAGCTAGCCCTAAAGCCCTCCCGACGTCCATACTTTTTTCACCAGAATCGATGCACTTTATCACCTTCAATTCGGTATTTAAAGTGATGATTTTTGCAGGGATTCTGACCGCTAGCGGTATTACCGCTGCTCATTTCATTTACTGCTCTCTTCCCAACTTGCTATAATCGTGGTAGAGGCTGTAAATCGCTCCAAGTTGCTCTGGAATGTTCGGAAATGACTGTAATACTGGCGTGGTGTCACTTCAAAATCAGCTGGCTTTTAAACAATAATGTGGCGACCTGCTATTGGCCAGTTCAAATGCTTGGATTTACCCGCGAATACATTATGGACTGTGCGTATGGACAAAAAGAAGCGTGAAATGCGACTGCAATATTCAAAATATGTACTGCGCATGCACAAAAATGTTTTGGGTCCTTAAAGCGAATCCAAGTGTCTTATATCGATCAAAAGGTGTTAAAAAATTATGTTCCTTCAATCGAAATGTCCTAAATAGAAGCATCGTAAATCGAGGCTTACCTGTATCAGGATGTTCAGCAAATGCAAGATTTTTGTCTCTGAAAGCAAGACTCAGCAGTTGAAAATGTGGACAATATCTATAAGTTGGCCAATATGCACAAGCCACAACCAAACATGGAAGTGTGGATGCCTGCATTCGTGAACAACTACAGGAGTAGAATACAGTAATTAGCCATGAAATATTTTGTAGTACTGTATTGTGAGTATACAGGTGTTTCTAAAATTAAGACTTGGAGTTGAAAAGTACTTATCGTGGAAAACAGCAATGTAAATGGCAGAAACAAAAACAGAAGTTGCTAGGAAAACTCAGCAGGTTAGGCAGTATCCATGGAGAATGCACTGTATCAAATGTAAGGATTATTATTATTATAATAACTATCACATCACAAACTGTTTTTCCCCTTATAGGTGAGAAATTCCACCTGGGTCCAAATTCACAGAACGACAGATGTTCTTGTTTATCTAGTGTCTGTTCCTGATCTACCTCTTCAAATGCCCAGCCCTGAGTTGGATATTCTTAGCTTGGCCTGTAAAGTTTTTGTATCCTCATTTTTCCCTTCTATTCAAGGCCAATCTTTGTACAATATCAGGAATTTTTCCTTATATCAAATTTCTCTAACGAAAAGAAAGTGGTCCCATATTACAAGCTTTTTTTTAATCAATCTATCAAATCATCTCATTCTTATGCCAGATATATGCAAGATATTGTTTTTGGAAAGGACAATTGTGAATGTACCACAAGCATAAAATTAAATAGACAAGCAATATTTTCCAAGATCGCTCAGGATGGTTTATGCACAACATTAGATACTGCTCGTTGATAACCTCAATGAAAATGTCAGTCCCAATTGGGGAAAAAATGTGTTAAGGTCATTTTGAAAATTACTGTGTGTGATTTGTGCCTTTTTGTGGGGTGGGGAGGAGGGGCGTGGGGGGATATGACACTGTCTAGCTCATGGAAAAGTCCTAAAATACTCGGGTGTTTGAGGAAGTGTTCATGTATGTTGGAAATTATATATTTCTGCTGTGGTATCAAATCTGTGTATCCACAGCTTTTTTTGAAATAGGAAATGCGCACTACCCTGACTCTATGCTTCCAAGTGTGTGAGTGGGACAGAGAGAGAACCAACAGTCAACAACAACAACAACAATTTAAACTTATAAAGCGCCTTTCATGTCGGGAGGACGTCCCAAGGCGCTGCACAGGAGGCGTGTGACCCGAGCTGGGAGGGGAGTGTTCGGGAAGGGGTGAAACACGTAGGGGAGGTCGAAAAGATCGGGGGGGAACAAAAGGCACGATCGAAGAGGAAAGTCTTCAAACCGGCCTTGAAAGAGGAAAGGGAAGAAACAAGGCGGAGGGATTGGGGGATGGAATTCCACAGGGTGGGAGCGGAGAAACTGAAGGCCCGGCCTCCGATGGTGGGGCGGTTCGGGCGGGGGGCTTGGAGCAGGCCAAGTCCTGCTGAACGGAGGGTCCGGGTGGGCTTATAGGGGGAGAGTAAGTCGGTTAAATAGGGCGAGGCAAGGCCGTGTAAGGCCTTGAAGGTGAGAACGAGGATATTGAACTCGATCCTCTGGAGGATGGGGAGCCAGTGGAGACGGGCGAGGGTGGGGGTTATGTGGTCGCTGAGGCGGGTGCGGGATCGTACACGGGCTGCATAGTTTTGGATGACCTGCAGCCTGTGAATGGAGCAGCTGGGGAGACCGACGAGGAGAGAGTTTCCGTAGTCCAGCCGTGAGGTGATGTACGTGTGCATTAGTGTTTCGGCAGCGTGGGGGGTGAGATAGTTGTGGAGCCTGGCAATGTTGCGTAGGTGGAAATAAGTGGTGCCGATCAAGGCACGGATGTGGGGGAGGAAGGAAAGTTTATGGTCGAACGTGATGCCAAGGTTCCTGACTGGCTTTGTGAGGTGGAGAGTACAGCCTTGGATGTTGAGGCTGGCAGCTCCAAGACACAAAGCGGAAGAAGGAAGAGAAGGTAGAGTGCGTATCCACCCCTTTCAGGGTGACCAGGATGTTATGGGACCTTCATCCTCACAATCGTTTGATGCCTACTTAATCTCTTCTGATCATCGCCAAATGTGGATTGAAATTAACTACGTTCTGAAAGATGCACAATCTAACAAGAGAAATTCAACCGCAACAACAGCAAACGTTGTTTTGGGTGAGCCCGTAGATATGTGGAAGCCCATGTAGATATGTGAATGTGTGGAAGCCCATCAATATGCTTAAACATATCCAAACCAAACTATTCCATGCATCCCATCTTTACATGGAAATTACATAGATATTTATTGGAATAGTATGTGCAATCTCTCCCTGGAGGGATACACACTTCTTACCTAATTGTGGAAAGTATATACTGTACAATAAATGGTACAGTTTTAAAGGGGGTTCAGGAGCAGGGAGACTTGGGAGTTCACATCACAGCTCTTTGATAGTGACAGGACAGATTGATAGCTCTGTTAAAAAAGCATATGGAATACTTGGACATTATAAATAGCAGCAGAGAGTACAAAGGCAACAAAGTTCAGCTAAACCTTTATAATTCACTGGTTAGGCCTCAGCTGGAGTATTGTATTCTGTGCACCACACTTTAGGAAGAATATCAAGTCCTTTGAAGATGCAGAGGAGATTTATCAGATGGTCAGTATTGATAAGGGACTTCAGTTATATGGAGAGACTGGAGGAATTGGGATTGTTCTCCTTAGAGCAGAGAAGGTTCTTCACTCAGAGTATTGTGGATTTATAGAATTCTCTACCCCAAAGGGCTGCAGACTGCAGATGCTCAGTCCTTGAACATATTTAAGACTGAGATTGATAGATTTCTTGTGAATAAAGGGATTAAGGGATATGGGGATAAGGCGGAGTTAGATTATAAAATCAACCATGATCTTATTGAATAGAGGGGCAGGCTCGGGGGGCCGAATGGCCTACGTCTGCTCCTAATTCTTATGTTCTTATGTAAGGTTAAGGGGAGATTTAATACAGATGTTCAAAATTATAGATAGGGATAAACTGTTTCCACTGGCAGGTGGATTAATAACCAGGGGATGCAGATTTAAGTTAATTGGCAAAAGAACAAAAGGGGAGAGGAGAACTTTTTTACGGTCTGAAATACACAGGAAACAGATTCAATATCAACTTTCAAAAGGAAATTGGACAGGTACTTGAAGAGGAAACATTTGCAAGGATATGGTGAAAGAGCAGGAGTGGCACTCATTGGGTAACTCTTCCAAAGAGCCAGCACAGACACGATGGGCTGAATGGCCTCCTTCTGCGCTGTAATATTCAATGATACTAAATGCAACAGTTGTAAAGGATAGGATTTGTTTGATATGTTATTAATTGCTGGATTTTATATTTCTGCTTTGTTATCTGATATGTATTGAAACTAAATCATGCATTAACTTGGGAAGCACCATTCATAATAGCATTACCTGCTATTGTTGGCACTATTTTATTTGTCACCTGCTTTGCAGCAACATGTTTCTTCTGTGGATTATCTATTCTGCAGGCAACCAGTACAGGGTTCTGTTTCTGATGGCCTGAACAATAGCCTGCATTCACCAGATGTCCTCTGTAATTGGCTTGGGGGAGGAGGGGTATGAACAGGACTTTGGGTCAGTGTCTCTCATATCACTTAGAAAATTGCCTTCAGTAAATATTGACAATCAATTTATACAACCAAACTACAGTTGAGCTTATTTTTTATATTTCTCTTGTATATGTGCAACCTTAATATACAGTATTTCTTGCTGCAAATCATTTATCTAGTCTCTTCAATGGGTTGAATGTCTCGCCATCAATGGAGTCGGACAATTCACAGGAAAAATGGAACCAATCCTAAATTCCTGAAAAAAGGAACTTGCTGCCTATTTAGTGGAAGTTAATCCATGGATTTATTTGATAAAAGAAAATTCTCCTGTTGTCTTAGCCAACAATCTCTCAGGGCAAATTGGTCATTCATTTCATGAATGTTTGTGGAACATTGTGATATGGAAATTGATTGCTGCATTTGCCTACATATACAGCAACTACACTTCTCAGTAAATGATGTGTAACTACGGCCTGGAACTTTGGAACTCTCTCGCTTAACACTTTCGCCTCACCCCCTCCTTTCATATCTTCAGGTCACGCCACTTCAGTCACCGTCCTCCTCAACCTGCCTTGGACTTGGGCTCCACCATTAATAATAATCCTTGCATTTGATATAGTGCCTTTCATGTCTTCCAGATGTCTCAAAGCCCTTCACAGAATATACTGTAAAGTGAATTGACTGTATATATGTGGGTGAAACTCGGCAGCCAATTGCGCACAGCAGTATCCCACAAACACTTGTGGATTGAAATGACCAATTTATTATTGTGTTTTTTGAGGGATCGTTATTTGACGTGTGCAGTAAGGAAACTTGCTCAAGGTTTCATCCTACCGGGAATTGAAGGTTTCACCCTACCGGGAATTTCACCCTACCGGGAATTGCGTGTAAGGTGAGTGCTCTAACCACTGAGCTACAGCATTTCACATCGTGAAACACCCTGAGACGCTGCCCGATATGGAGGGCACTATATCAATGCAAGTTGGTGTTGTTGATGTGAAGTGTTTTAACGTAATAAAATGGTGTATCAAATGCAATCATTACTACTATAGAGCTCTGTATCACGTTGAAACTTGTCAAAGTTCAGAACTCTGTAACCCAGTTATTGTACTTAGCCGCACAAAACTCAATATCCCCATCACGCCAGTCCTTGCCAGACTCCACTGGCTCTCAATTACCAAACTGATTGATTTTAAAATCCTCTCACTCATTTTCAAGTCCTTTCATGTCCTTTCACCTCCCTACCTATCTAATCTGCTTATTCCCCACTCCATCACCCCCTGCCTCTGCTCTGCTCCAGCCTTCTGTAGCTCCTGTTCCACCATCGGTGACCATGCCTTCATCCACTAGGCCCCCAAATTCTGGAACTCTCTCCCTCAATCCCTTGACTTAGCACCCTCCCTCTCCACTTTCAAATGCTGCCTAAAGACCTTAATTTTTACCTTAATTTTTTTAATTGTTCTTACGGTGAACTCCCCAATCTCTCTCTCTCCTGGGTTGGTGACAGAGTTCGCTATTGTCAACTGCTCTGGGATGCTCCCCAACATTATTCTTCAAACTTGTTTAAATTAGTGCTGCTGACTGGACTTACCAGTTGCAGACTATCCAGAAATTTGAGCTTATTTTACTTCTTGCACCAGACTCCAGGAGTTTATAAGCAACATTCTAACTTGGCTCCAATTACTCCCCATCTCCAATGTATGTATCAGCTTCAAGATCCTCATTCTCACCTTTAAATTATTCCACAGTCTAGCCCCATCCTACCTCCTCAAACACTCCTGACTTAATTGCTCTCTTCACTCAGGGGACCTGCTTTTTGTCCCCCGCCCTACTGAAGGCCCCTTTCCTCAACACCAACTCTGTTTTCCCTGACCACACTACTTGTGTTGGCTTTGACATTCATCGGCACCATCTTTGAACCTGGGATTTTTTTGTTTTTATATGTTTTAAGCCAACAGAGAGTGTGCAGCATTTCTTTGTTCGCATTATAATTTTGTGAGTTAGATCTTTAGAAGAATACTGGACTGAAAGATTTTATTTCAAATGACTTTGGAGCCTTAGGCTGAGAGGAGGTTTAATGGATTCACATTAAATTCCTGTAATTGTGGCAATAATTATATTAATAATTAACTGTTCCTAATGATACATTCATCCGGATCTGTGACTTTCTTTTTCTTATCGCCAATACAGCTTGACTTTTCATTTAAAATCTGTCCTTACACAATCCAGGTCAAACGGTCTGTATATTATTTATGATTCTGAACATTTTAAAGATCTACATCCTGTTCCTATTCAATCCTTCCCCTAAAGAAAGCCTACTCAACTCTGTGAGTCTCTCTCATATCGTATATACATAAGGTTAGAATAATTAGTTTAATTTTATAGTTAATGGTTCTGAGTTGCACACTAGTACAATACACAGTATTAGATTAGCTTGGTTGCCAATTGCTTTTCATTGACAGGAAGCGTTCACTGCATAGGCAGTTATCACACGCACATCTTTTTCACTTGTTGACAATCACTCATCCATTTTGTATACATGTCAAATGTAAGGATTATTATTGTTTAATGTCTTTTTTCTAGTATCCGTTAGGGAACGGCGATATGGGATTTTTCCGGATATGGATATATCCGTTTGCTCATACCTGCTTAAACCGATCTATCGAGTTTTTATACTGCGCATGCGCGTGCATTTGAAGTGCACGTGCATTGATGGCGCGTCCGCACTGACGATGCGCGCGCAGTCGCGGTGCACGCACATTTCGAAATGCGTGCTCTAGGTCCAGAAAGTTTGTAATGTTGGTGTCAAGGTCTGTTGAATTATACGATGTTGTTTGCTCCCTACCTCCCCCTCTCCTTCTCTCCCTCCTCTCCCCTCTCCTTCTCTCCCTCCTTTCCCCTCTCCTTCTCTCCCTCCTTTCCCCTCTCCTTCTCTCCCTCCCTCCCTCCCTCCACTCTCTCCTTCTGTCCCTCCCTCCCTCCTTTCCCCCTCTCTCCTTCTCTCCCTCCTTTCCCCCTCTCCTTCTCTCCCTCCCTCTCCTCTCTTCCTCTCTCCTTCTCTCTCAACTTTCCCCCTCTCCCTCCCTCCCCTCTCTCTTTCTCTCCCTCCTTCCCCCTCGCTCCTTCTCTCCCTCCTTTCCCCCTCTCCTTCTCTCCCTCCCTCCCTCTCCTCTCTTCCTCTCTCCTTCTCTCCCTCCTTTCCCCTCGCTCCTTCTCTCCCTCCTTTCACCCTCTCCTTCTCTCCCTCCTTCTTCTCTCTTCCTCTCTCCTTCTCTCCCAACTTCCCCCTCTCCTTCTCTCCCTCCATCTCTAAACACAAAATAGAACACACACACACCAAAAACAAAATCTGGAGATTTATTCTCCTCCATTTCTTGCTTGAAAGTAGCATGTAATGTCCACGTGTAAATGAGATCTATTACAATAGAAAAGAGAGAGACAGACAGTCTGACTGTTAGTTAGAAGCCAGATTATCACTGCTGTGTGTGTCTGACTAGACACACACATAGAGGCAGTGATAGTTTGGCTTCTAACTCTCTCACACACAAAAATAACACTTACAGCCACAAAATGCAACTTATTTTGATGTAGTCTGAAGTCTGAATTAATGTCCTTCGCCATTGGCAAGCTCTCCTTTGCTATGCAAAAAGTGACAGCGTTCGTGATACTTTGCCACTTTTTGTCCCCTCTCTGGTACAATGTTCTCCTCTTAAATAAAGCAGGAATTGTTTGAGCTGCACTGGCCCCACTACCTGTCGCTTTCTCCGAAGCGCTGGTTCGACTTCCTGCTGTTGTCGACAATGATTTCGCTCTGAGGGCAGCGTGCTGGGCGGGGTGGTGCTGCTTAATGTGATGTCGCAGGTTGCTCGTGCTCGAATCAGATGTCTTAACCTTGCAAACTGTACATCTATACACACCATTACTGACTGCATTGTTTTCACAGTGTCCCATACGGGGCTTCTTTTCCCCATGATGAGAAAGGTAAATTTTCAAACTACAATTTTCAGCGATACGACTTTGTTAAGACGCCACGACTCACGTCGAGTATACACAGTAAAGTGTGCGCGCGCATCGGATGTGGGCGCCCATTAATTGTGCGCGCGCACCGAATGTACGCGCATTCCATGCTCTAGATCTAGGAGGTTGCAATGCCGGCGACAAGGTAAGATGGAAAAGATCGCATTACACTGATAATACCAACAATATTGATATATTGCCAGGAACGATATTAAAAATATATCGATGTATATTTTTAAAATCGAATCTCTCGATATAACAGTTTTTTTCGAATCACCATATCGGCATACCGATCTGAAAATCATATCGGGTTTAATCGAAAAACCGATTAATCGCCGTTCCCTAGTATCCGTTCATTATTCAAATTACTGTCAAACGGAGTAAGAAATTTGCCTGATATGTTTTTTTCCCCCCCAGAGTTAACAGGCATTACATCTTGACTCTGGACAACTGAAACTTGCGTGTAAGTTAGTTTTCTTTTGAAACATAAAATCTAATTTGTCACTGTAGAGATAAAACTGTACTTGGCGAGGACCCCTCAGACCAGAAATGTTTCTACCAAGTGCTGCCATAGCAACACTTTCATTTTGAATGTTATATTGTACATAATCTTTTAAACACATTGAGCTATAATATCAAATGTTAAATCGAGACCCTGCCTGTCTATTCAAATGGCCGTTATACCATGGCACTACACAAAAAGAGAAGTGAATTTCTTCCAGTTCCTGGCCAACCATCTCCCAAATAAATGATTTATTCTATGACTGTTTGTGGGCAGTTTGCTGTGTGCAAACAGCCATGGAATAAATCTTGCCGCATTCGCTGACAAAAGACACTGTCACTTTACTTTGCAAAATATCCAGTGAAGCACCTCGGGCCATCTTGCTTTTGTGAAAGGCACAATAGCAAATGCAAAGATTGTTATTAATAATATGCGGCAATTACTAGTGGGATTTTTAAAGTAAAGAATCCAAGCTGGTCTTCTTTCGGAAATTAGAAGCCCAATAGAACCAAGGCATTATTAGTATACCTATCAGTAATATTGATTTCACCACCATTCCTTGGATTTTTCATTTGCCAAAATAATATATGTACTACAGTAAAAGCACATTTATCCGGCACCCTTGGGACCTAGCCAATGCCAGTTAAAGCACGTGCTGGATATTCAGCCAAAAATGCAATTGAATTTTTTTTTTACAAAAATGCATTTTTCAGGATAAATTCCGTTTAATTGAATGCGGACCATTTGTTTGCGATGTCGGTTATACAGAAGTTACGGTTGATTGGGTGCCAGATACACAGGCTTTTACTGTACTTATTTAGTGTTAAAACCTACTTCTAGGATATGTATTATTTATTTATTGTTAAAACCTACTTCTAGGATATGTACTATTTGTTTAGTGTTAAAACCTACTTCTAGGTTATTACTATTTGCCTACCAAATACAACGTCACTACACTTTACATGACACTGTGAAAATATTTTGAGATGTGCTAGACATATAAAAAGCATTATATCAAAGTAGACATTATATCAAAATACACAATATAGGCATTTCTTAACGCAACACACGAATCAGCATATAAAGGAAGATTGTAGATTTAATACTTTAAAAGAAATAATGAGAAACTTGGAGAAGTGAACAATAATAGAATCATAGAATGTTACGGCACTGAAGGAGGCCATTCGGCCCATCGAGTCTGTGCTGGCTCTTTGACCGAGCAAGTCACTTTCATTAACCCCAATCACCAGCTTTCTCCCCATAACTCTGCAAACCCATCTTCCCCAGATACCTATCTAGTTCTCTCTTGAAAGCTGCTATCGAATCAGACCTCACTACCCTTTCAGGCAGATCATTCCAAATTTGAACAACTCGCTGAGTAAAAAAAAATATTCTAACCTCCCCTCTGCTTCTTTTGGTAGATATCTTAAGACTGTGACCACAGGTCACAGACACACCTACGAGTGGAAACAGCTTTTCCCTATCTAGCCTGTTGAAACCTTTCATGATCTTGAAGACCTCTATCAAGTCCCCATGTAACCTTCTCTGCTCTAATGGGAAAAGTCCTAACTTCTCCAGTCTGTCCTCATAGCTAAGGTTCCCCATTCCTGGTATCATTCTCATGAATCTCCTCTGCACCCTTTCCAGTGCCTTAATGTCCTTCCTGAAATAAGGTGCCCAGAACTGGACGCAGTACTGCAGCTGAGGCCTAACCAGTGTTTTGTATAGATTAACCATAACCTCCCTACTCTTATACTCTATGCCCCTACTAATACAGCTCAGTACATCAAATGCCTTTTTTACTGCCTTATCTACCTGCCCTACTACCTTTAATGATTCGCTTACTTGAACACTCTATACGTTCACCCCCCTTAAGATTGAGCTACCAAGTCTATATTGCCTCCTATCATTTTTCCTACCTAAGTGTATCACCTCACACTTATCCACATGAAAATCTATCTGCCACATGTCAGCCCTTTCCACCATTCTGTGTATGTCTGCTTGCAGTTGGTTACAGTCCTCCTCACTATTTACTACCCTACCTAACTTTGTATCATCTGCAAACTTGGAAATAGTGCTCTCTATGCCCAAGTCCAGATCATTAATATATATTAGAAAGAGCAGTGGTCCCAAAACCGATCCTTGGGGACACACCGCTGCACACCTCCTTCCATTTCGAGAAACACCCATCCACCACCACCCTCTGCTTTCTGTCACTCAGCCAGTTCTTAATCCAAACTGCCACTGTCCCCTTAATACCGTGGGCCTCTAATTTTTTTAATTAATCTCTTATGGGGTACTGTGTCAAAAGCCTTTTTGAAATCCATGTAAATAACGTCCACCGCATTTCCCTCATCAACCCTCACAGTCGCCTCTTCAAAAAATTCTATTAGATTTGTTCGGCAAGATTTGCCTTTAACAAATCCATGTTGGCTGTCTCTAATTACCTCGTGTTCCTCTAAGTAGAAATTTATTCTGTCCCTGATTATGGTCTCCAGTAGTTTTCCTATTACTGAAGTAAGGCTGACTGGCCTGTAATTTCCGGGTTTGTCTTTCTGCCCCTTTTTGTAGAGGGGGTAACATTAGCCACTCTCCAGTCTCTTGGCACCACTCCTGTGTCCAATGAAGATTGAAATATAACGGTCAGAGCCTCCGCTATTTGAACCCGTATCTCCCACAGCAACTTTGGGTGAAACCCATCTGGTCCTGGTGACTTATCAATTTTGAGCCCAGTCAATCTTTTCAGAACTTCCTCTCTGTCTGTAGTAATCTGATCTATTTCCTCTACCCTCTCATCCAATACTGCGGCATTTGAGGCATCCACTTCCATTGTGAAGACAGATGCAAAGTACTCGTTCAGTACATCAGCCATGCCCTCTGCCTCCACAACAAGGTTGCCGTCATTGTTTTTGATTGGCCCCACCCTACCTTTAACTAACCTTTTTTCCTTTATGTGCTTATAAAATATTTTAGGATTCCCCTTTATGTTATCTGCTAACCTCTTCTCATGCGATCTTTTAGCCTGTCCTATCACTCTTTTAAGATCACTCCTGCCTTCTCTATAATGCGCTTTGCTATCCTCAGTATCTTGCGACTTCCAATTGTCGTACGCCGTCTTCTTCTTTTTCATCCTAGACAGAATATCCCTGGTCATCCAGGCTGGCTTGGTTGTCGCACATTTCCCTTTTGTGGGAATATATCTATTTAGACCTTGAGCTATCATATCTTTGAAGATCTCCCATTGCTCATGAGTCGTTTTACCTGCCAGTCTTACTAGCCAGTCCACCAACTCTAGGTCCCTTTTTAACCCATCAAAATTAGCCCTTTTCCAGTCAAGCATTTTCACCCTTGACTGTACTTTGTCCTTGTTCATGAGTAATCTAAATCTAATAATATTATGGTCACTGTTACCTAGATGCTCCCCTACCGAAACCTGTTCAACCTGACCTATTTCATTCCCCAGGAATAGATCCAGCAATGCTTCCTTCCTCGTAGGACTGGAGACATACTGCGCAATGTTAAGGCCAAGACCAATAATAATGGTACAATTGTGCAAGAGTTTAGGGGAGATAAGTTTGGGATGGCCAAACATTAAAAAATTGTGCGCAACATTATCATTCTGAATAACCTTCTGAAAGTCAATCTGATGTTTAATGCTGATTTATTTAAAGTGGATTCAACTTTGAAATAATGGAAACAAGTGGAAGCAAAAAGGCAAACCAGGATTTGGGGTTCAAATCTTGAGGGATAGAGATGAAAAACAGGGAAGTTATGGTAAATTTATATAGAACCTTGATTAGATCACACTTAGAATACTGTGTACAGTTTTGGTCTCCATATTATAGAACAAATATAGAGGCACTGGAGAAGGTGCAAAGGGGATTTACAAGGATGATCCCAGAATTAAGAGGTTATATCTATCAGGAAAGGCTAAACAAGCTTGGACTCTTGAAAAAAGGAGGGTAAGGGATAACCTGATGGAGGCTTTTAAAATTCTGAAAGGTTTTGACAGGGTAGACGTTTGCCTTACCCCCCCACCTCCCCTTTTTCAAGTCCCACCTGGAAACCTTTTCAACTATGTTTCAAAAACCTTTTCAAAGATATTTCCACTTATGGGTGAGACCAAAACCAGGGCCCTCAATATAAAATAGTCACATATAGATCAAATAGAGAAGTTAGAAGAATTTGTTTTACGCGGAGAGTAGTGGGAATGTGGAACTTGCTACCATAAGGTGCTGTTGAGGCAAATAGCACAGATGTATTTAAGGGGCAGCAAGATAGGTACATGAGGGAGAAAGGAATAGAAGGTTATGTTTGTAGGCTTAGGTGAGGAAGGGCAGGAGAAGGCTCATGTGAAGCATAAATGCTGGCATAGTTGACAAGCAAAGCTGGGCTGAATGGCCTGTCTCTGTGCTATATATTTCTAGTGTATTCCAATGATCAATTGCCAACATTAGAGAACTGCTACAGTGTCAATTTGAACTCAGAATACAAATCCTGGGGTGGTGTTTAAACCCAGGCAGAGCTGACTGGCAGACGCAGAGATGAGAGTGGCAAATTTAAACTCATGCATACTGTACATAAAGTTCATGCATTTATACAAAGGCGTACTCCACCTGCTCCCATTCCAGTACGCTGGGCTGAGGAGATAAGAGGTGGTACGAGTCTTGAAACATTAATCCAGCAGGTGGCGCTACTAGTTAGGCAAAATTTGACTTGCGATTTAAAAAAATAACATGAACAACTGGCTGCACTTATGAAGCACCCTCCACACAGGGAGGGTGATATCCACACAGGGAAAGTGATGTATGATCGATCTATTTAACTGATCTATTTAATTGATATATCTGTGACTATTTTATATTGATATCTCAATGGCGCTTGATGGTGGTGGAGACTGACGGGTGGGGAGATGGCTGTAAGCATGGTTGAAAAGGTTCTCAGGCGGGCCTTGAAAAGGGGGAGGGTGGTCCAGAGTTTGGAGGCTTGGTCTCCAAACATCCAAAGTTGGAATGGAGGTTGCGAGCGAGAGGTGAGCAGGTGGCTGGTGCCAGATAAGCAGAGGGCCCGAAATCTGTTATTGTGAAACGCTCTGAGAGACTGTCCGGCGTGGAGGGCACTAAATAAATCACAGTTGTTGTTGTTTGTTGTTGTTGTTAAGAGATATTGGGTGATGGATTGAGGAGTGGGGAGTTTGGAGAGGTAGGGAGGTACCGGGGAGTGAGTGGATTTCAACAAGAGTGTGAGGATCTTGAAGTTGATCCGTTTGGTAATGGGAGCCAGTGGAGCCTAGCCAGAACTGGTGAGATGTGGGTACAAAGTTTGGTCCAGGTCAGTATGTGGCTGGCAGAGTTCTGAATCGGCTGGATTTTTTGAATAGTAGAGCTGAGGAGACCAGCGAGGAGTGTGTTTTGAGTAATCCAGGTGGGAGGTGGAAAACACATGCACAAGGGTTTTGGCTGTATTTGGGGTAAGGTACGGTCAGAGGTGGGCAATGTGGCACAGGTGGAGGATGGTGGTTCTGGTCAGGGACCGGATGTGGCGGTAGAAGGACAACTGGGAGGTCAAAGCAGATTGCGCACTGGTTCATGCAAATACCCTGCTATGCAGCCTATTAATAGGACAAGCAAAACAAACCTGCTCAGGTTGTTCAACCTTGCCTCTGGGCCAGAAGGGTGTGGGTTGAAGCCCCTGTCAAGATTTTGATCTTACAGATTCCAGTGTAATGCTGGGGGAGTGTTGCATTGTTGGAAGTGCTGTCATTGGGAGAGATGTTAAACCGAGGTCCCATTATCTGTTCAGGTAGATGGTAAAATTCCCATGGCATTATTCTAAAAGAGCAGGAAGTTTCTCCCACTGTTCTGGACAACAATCTGCAAGATACAATTGATCTTTTGTAGAACCCTGCCATTCAAATTGGTCGCTGTGCTTGCCAACAAAAGCCAAGTCACTACATTTCAGAGTGAATCCTGTATAGCACTTTGAAACTTTTTGGCGACATGATAAGATGCAATATCAAATGAAAATGATCTGTTCCCACATGTTTACCAGCACTGCTTGTGATGCCAATTCCAATTCCCATATCCTACAAAAAATACCTTCTCAATATATATACTCCTAGAGTAGCCAAATCAGGAAGTGTTTGAGCAATCACATAACACCCTACAACTCATTACTTTGGATTGTTGGCCTTGAGTTTGCGCTATCTCAAAAAGAAAATTAATGCTGCTCGATCAAATATTCAAAAAAATAATGCATGAAGCCAAAGAGATTGTTATTGGTTGATAAGCGAAGAACTCCTCCAGTTAGCGAAGTGTGTAAAGCCACTACTGCAAACATGCAGATTAGATTCCTAATCTGTACTGTTAGGCAATCTCAGCGGTTGGGAATGCTATAATTTTGCCTTTGAATAGAGAAGAGGCACAACATCAAGCGAAGTCAACCAGACACTCCCTGCTGGAAAGTCTGCAAGTGTAGATGTTGAGTGAGAACATTGTAAATACACATGAAGATCGTGAAGGTGTGGGAGAAAGAAAGGTGACATCAGCCAATTCCAGAAAGAAAACTAAACATCATTAAGGTTGGAAAATTCTGGAGAAAATAAAGCTTCCAAATACTTCTTTGGAACTGTATAAATATTTTATTTAATAGTGTTAGCTACAACATCTGAGAACATTTGACAAAAACTTAAGGCCAAGTCAGCTACAACATGTATAGCATACTGCAGTATGAATGTAGCTCAATAGGGTCATCAACGAAGTACAGGAGTCACGTACAGGTGAACCTGATTTACGAAGATTCGATTTACGTATTTTCGATTTAACAAAAGTAAATTTTTTACACCTTTATTTAAACTTACTATATTTTGTTTCGTTTTAATGACATTTTTAAATTATCCTTGATTTTTTTTTGCGCAGTAAATACGCAGTATATCTAGTATATCCAAGCTGTTGAGCTGGCCAATAGTATGTGGCTACGTCACTGTTTACAAGCCAGCTTCTTTTGAAGCGACACCAAGCTTGGTCAGAATTTTTTCCAAAAATACTACAGTGGTATCACCACTCCATGTGGAAGAAGATGATAATGTTAATGACTCACAGGGTGAGGCTGCTATTTCCCATCCTTAACGCTGCCAGTATTAAAGTACAAGTACCCCTCGTACCCCTTCTTGCCTATGTGTGTTATTTTAGTGGGTTTTGGGTCTGAACATTTTGTCAAAAGAACGCATCTTGGATTATATAGTGGGACCATATGGGAAAACCCGTCCCGATTTACGTAATTTTGATTTACGTAACGGTTTCCAGGAACACAACCTTTTTGTAAATCGAGGTTCACCTGTACTGTATTTTGAATTAGTTCCAGGAACAAAGACGATTTCTAGTAACAGTCCAGGTCAAATCACTAAACAAATTTGCTATTTTTAAAAAATGTACAGACACACACTGTATACATATAACATTGCACATTAGATTCCCCATAGCAAGAAAATGCTGTGAAAATATGGATTACCAAAACATGACAGAAAATGGGATGGATTACAGTCATCCATTGAGGAAAAGCTGCCAGCAGCATTCCAGTTTCTCAATCCCATAACTCTTCAGTCTCAGAGCAGGGTGTTATTTTAGTGCACAAAAATACCTAACAACTTTAAAGCCTCCCTCTTCTTCTCCACCTCCCTTCTTCATTCCAGCACTCATTATTCATTCCAGTCCTTTAGTGAAAATCATAGTTCATAACAAGATGAGTTTTACTGTAAGGCACTTTCTCTGCGTAATAGCAGTGCAGCATGTTAAGGCATATTGGCATTAGCGCTGATTAGGGTTTGGAAGGCCTGAGGAAACAGGATCAGAATACAATACTCTTGGAGCAGTAAGGATCTGCTTGAATGTACCAATATTTCTCTTGAAAGGCGGCTGAAAGCTGGTTGATTTTAAATAGCAGTTCCATTGGCGTAGCTTGTACATGGGGCACCTTCGACTAATGTCTGTGAATGAGGGCTGCCTGTGCGGGGCAACTCTTAAGGGAAGGAAAGTCACTGGTGGAACTGATTTCACCTGCTGCTGCACTGACTGCCCCGACTGCTTGCAGACCGTGAGGTGCTGTAGCGCTTCTTTACAATCATGCTGATATAAGCTTTCATGAGCTTGGCGATGTCCACCACCTGCATTACAAAAAAAGACAATTTACAAGATAATAATATACAATCCTTGCATTTGATTTAGCGCTTTTCACGTCTTCTAGACATCTCACAGTATTTCACAGAATATACTGTACTGTAAAGTGAATTGACTATATTTGTGCAGAAACGCGGCAACCAATTGCGCACAGCAGTGTCCCACAAACAGTCGTGGATTGAAATGACCAATTTTATTATCGTGGGTTTTTTGGAGGGATTATTATTAGGCGTGTGGAGTAAGAAAACTTGCCCAAGGTTTCTCCCTGATCTGCCTGGATTCGAACACGGTCTCACGCTTGTAAGGCAAGTGCTCTAACCACTAAGCTACAGGATTCCACGATCGCAGAGGGGTGCAGAGAAGAGGTCACGCATGATATGAATTATGTTGAATTGCGGGAAATCAAGTTATTTTGCGCATGAGTCGAAGCATCAAGACTGCGTTTCCCAGGATTCAATGCAGCTGGTCGGCATGTATGGACGGGTCAATACGTCATTGCCCACAATTCAATGCAGCCTGCAAGTGTGGTGAGTAATGCAGGGTAGTGGAGCGGACTTACAAAGTGGTAGTGGAGTGGAGGTAACTAATATGAGCGGCGCAAAGAAATGTAGGTGATTTTGATTGGAAACTGAATGGGATTCAGTTTCAGTTTTACAGAATGTACAGTTCAGGCAGTTATACGATTTATAAAGACTTATGATAGTTTTATTGTAAAACAATAATAATAATCATTGCGTTTGATATAGCGCTTCTCCTGTCTTCTAGGTGTCTCGAAGCTCTTCACAGAATGTATTGTAAACAACAACAAAAATACACTATTACATTTGTATAGCGCCTTTCACGTCGGGAGGACGTCCCAAGGCGCTTGAGAATTGACTGTATATCTGTGGCAAAATACAGCAGCCAATTGCATGCAGTCATGGATTTAAATCACCAATTTATTATTGTTTTACCTCAGTAAGTCCTTGCAAAGAATGTTTTCAAGACTGAAGAGCCCTATTTATTTAATTGTTCCTCATGGTTCATCTCTCTAACACTGGGAATCAGTCCAGTTGCTCTGCTCTGAACTACTCTTCAGGGCTTGTCAACCCCCTTTGAAATCAGCAACAAGGAATATACTCCATATGTGACCTAATCCCAGTCTTAACTAAAACACAATAGGAATATTGACCTTTCAATTGTCTAATTCTCCTAATTAATTCTCCTGATCTCTCTCACACACCAGGTTTTGCTGCGATGTTATCTAGTTACCTTTGTTTAATGTGTCATTTTTATATATATAGATATATATATATAAAATAGATATAATACATTCAATGGCTCAATTGGATACAGTTTTGTTGTTAGAACATCAGATTTTATATGATTTATGTCATTTGCCTTTGTTTGGTAGAGAACCAACAATATATAATTTGGAGACAGTTCTAGAGTTTACTCTTTGCCGTTTCATTCGTTCGCTCACATTTCATGAGTTCCTTACCTCAGTCGTATCAAATAGCAATTCCCTCTCATCCACCACAATCTTGTATGTGTTTGATTGAGGAGCTCCAAAGGAGCGGATGTTTTCATAAGGGAAGGTCTCCAGGGGTCTGGCCTCTCCACGCTTATACACTGAGACTGATTCCCCACAAATCCCCAGCCACAGGTCTTGTGGGAAACCACCTTCTTTGCACTGAAAAAAATATTGGGATTTAATTGATTGAACATTCACATCAGTTCTCACTTCCAAACTCCACAAAAGGAATTTAAAAAAATCCAAAGATGTCAAAAATGACAATGGAAAGAATAATATTAATAATAATCCGTGCGTTTGATACAGCGACTTATCACCCTTTCGAAATCTCTCAAAAGCACTTCACAGAATATGCTCTAAAGTGAATTGCCTATATTTTGTGGGCAAAATGCTACAGTTAATTGCACACAGCAGTGTCCCACAAACTTTTGAGGACAGAGTCTAGGCTGCCACGTTGATGCACTTCTTTCATGATAGTGCAACAAAATAGCATTCAACAATACTAACAAAATTATATTTGTACAGTGCCTTTCAGGTCGGGAGGACATCCCAAGGCACTGTACAGTCCGGGGTCAGGACCTGAGATTGGTGGGTGGGGGTGGGGGCAGGGCGGAGTTGAGGGAGGGTAGAGAGATAGAAGGGCACCTGAAAGCATGATCGAAGAGTGTCTAGTCAGTCGTTGAAGGAGGAAAGGAAGGGGGCAAGACGAAGAAACTGTGGGATCGAGTTCCAAAGGGCAGGGGCAGAGTGTGTTGGTTTATGTAGTAGACAGCTGTGGAGTTTTCTGGAGGATGTGGGAGGGAAAGTAATGTTAGGAGGGATAGAGATGTGGTTAAGATCCCAGGAAAGGCAGGCCCTGCAGTGAATCTGGGGAATGGTGTGTTTACTGTTAAAGACAGTCGTCAGTGGGTGCCATGATGAGCCTGGTGGGGAATGCCACGGCTGGACCCGAGGGAGGCCACACATCAAAATTAAGGGCTCTTGTTTATCTTTCATGTTGAATATCTAATGTGCTGGTTCTAGAAACCAAGAACTCGACTTATTGAAGGAAGACTTCGGAAAGAGCAAAGTCTTTAATTTTAGCTGTAATTTGTCACAGCTAGATTGTGCTTCAGTGAAAGAATCATCCATTGCACTCACCTCCACATCAAACAGTGTGGAGCCATATCCACACCACTCCTTGATCAAAGCCATGTACTTCACCATGGCCTGTTCTTGGGTCATTCCTTGCACTTTCTTCCACTTGTCAATAATATTATCCCTGGCACCCGAAATTTCCTCCTTGACCCACATGTCCATCATCTGGTCATCCTCAGATTTTTGCTTACTAAGAGAGTTACTCCGGAAGCTCCTTCTTAATGTTCCCTCCAAGAAACTGGAACGCTTCTTGTCACCAGAGGGAGCAAAGGTCTTGGTGGATTGCATGATTCGTGCCTTTAACCGTTCCATTGGGAAAACCTCTTTCAGTTCTGGTACGGTTACATGCGAGGTGTAATCTCCCTGCAGAAACTGTAATCTTAAAGCAGCCAGATATTGAAGTGTCTCTTCAGGGGCTGGATAGTGACCTTGAATGGTTGCCTCATGAGCCTAATAGTTCACAGAGAAAAAATGAATGGTCTTAAAGAAAGGAAACAATAATACCATGGCTGGAGAGGTAACATCAGTTTTTCATAGGGGTTGCAATCCTGGGATTTCAGAAGCACTATTACCATAAGGAATCTTGGTCCTGCCTGAGATCCCGTAGGGTAACACTGCTTCTGAAATCTTGATAGATTTTGTAAAACAGTTTATCCATAACAGTGCAGTTGAGTTTGCATAATGTTAAGTTGCATATTGTTAAAATCTGCATCATGTTATGCAGACTGCCGGTCCCTGTCATGCTTAGTATGGCTATATGCACTTTAATTTGTGTACTATGTTGTTATAGCCATGTAATGTTATACTTTGTCTAATGTTATGAAAATGTGTGGTCCCAATTAATATAAGATTGATTCAGGTTATCCACAGTGGGGTGGGAGTGCTGCTGTCGTGGTCAGGACTATCTCTCTATCTGGCACCTGAAATCTGGATTGAAGAGACAAGTCGATGGTTCAATGAGAGCATGGGAAGGGTTGATATATGGGTCGGGGCAGATATTGAAAGGCAGGTGATTCAATGAGAAGAGGCTATTACAGTACAGTATTTTAGCGCCCATTGTGGCAGTTATTTTTGTGATTCGATTCAGATAAAACAGCCAAAATAAGCAATTTTATTCTAAAATAATCATTAAAATAAAACTAAATAAAATAATGGATCTCCTTTTTTTTTTCTGAACCTTTAAATAGTAAATGCCTTCAGAACAATCTGGAAGTGTTTTGCAAGTATTTATAAGGGAAGTTCTCCTATTGTTTTAGCATGGATAATGTTATAATTGTGAACTGTTCTACAGATTATAACATTAGGCAGACTTGACTACATTAAATTTTTACCGTGTTTGGACTTACTATAAGACTAACAATGACATTCTAATGATTCCTTGTCCCATACCTGTTCAAACATAAAGGCAAATTCCACACTCTCTTTTGGCACATTATCGGTGTCGAGGAAGCAGTAGAGTTTGAAGTAGAAATTCCAAGGATTCTCTTCTTCTGATTTGACGGCATACCTGAGACACAACAAAAAGTTTAGCACAGCCAATAATGTAAAAAATATAACCTCACATGGTTGTAGAACCATGTGATAAACATTAACACCAATTCTTATGAATCTACGTCTACGAGGAAAGGGAAAAGGACATTTTATCTTTCCTATTGGAAAAATCCAAGTACAGATCATTTATATAGATCAACAGAACAGTGGTGCCAATACCAACTCCTGGGGGACACCACAGCACACTTACCATCAGACAGAAAAACAACCGTTCACCATCAATTTCTATCTCCCACGCAGTTCTGTATCCATGGTGCCACTGTACATTTTATACTGTCAGCTCTTATTTTGCTTACAAGTCTCTTATGTGGCACTTTATCAAATGCCTTTTGAAAACCCATATACACTACATCAACTGCACTCTCTTCATCCACCCTCTCCGTTAGTTCATCAAAAAACTCTATTAAGTTTATTAGACATGATTTACTTTTAACCAATCTGTGTTGGCTGTCCTCTATTAATCCATATTTTTCTAGGTGAAAATTTATTTTGACCCGGATTACAGTCTCGAGAAGTTTCCCCACTACTGACTTTGGGCTGACTGGCCCGTAGTTCCCGGGTTTATCCTTCTGTCCCTTTTAAGTACAGGGGAATAACATTTGCAAACCTGCCATGTCCAAGGAGTATTGAAAGAGTGTGGCCAGAGCCTCTGCTATTTCCACATTTACTTCCCTCAGTAATCTAGGATGCATTCAGTCTGAATCGGGTGATGTATCTACCTTGAGTGCCGTCAACTCTGTTTATTCTTATCCTATCCAATCCAATTTCTCTACCCTTTCCTCTGATACTGTGGGATTGGTTGCATCCTCTTCTTTTGTGAAGACAGATGTAAAGTACTCATTCAGTTCATCAGCCATGCCCTCTGCTGCTACAAGAATAATTCCTCTTTGGTCATTAAGGCCCCACCTTACCTTTGACTAACCATTCATTCTTTATATGCTTATAAAATACCTTAGGGTTCCCTTTCATGTTATCCACTAATCTTTTCTCATCTGATGTATTGACAATATACAAGGCAACATGATAGTCTGAAACACAAGTAGGTAGATACTTACTTTTCAAATTTCGCCAAAATATCAGCCACAACTGTTCTGCTTTCAATTGCTTTATCAGTAGCACCGTTGTGTTCAAAAAGAGCAAACATGTTTCTACTGTCCTCCATAGCTAGACCACGGATCAACTTCTCAACAACCTGAAACAGCAAAGCAGATCTCAAAGCATTGGTTTCATTTTCAATCCTTTCTTCTTCACCATCATTTTTTTGGAGTTCCCCAAGAAATGGACAATTCCTCAACCTCTTCTATCAGCAAAGAGCAAACCCCTCCAAAACATCTGCTGATATCGCTCTGCAATTTATACAAGGAGCCATGGAAAAAATATTATTCTATTCCCTGTGAGTAAGGTTCAGTTCTTTGCTCAATGATTCTCACACCATTGTGACTTGAGAAACAGGTGACTACCCAAACTGTTCCTTGTCGTAGTTCTAAAGCCATGGCTTTCAAACGCAACTGGAGAGGAAGTTTATAAATGTCTTAAACTCAATCTTTACTCTGAAACTTTTTGGTTTTAGTTCTTTTTAAGGTGTTTTGGCTGAGAGCATAAGAAATTTCAGACTTTAAAATGGTAAATATAGCCCTAAGTGTTTTGCTCATAAAATATAGTCAATTCACTTTGCAGTGTATTCTGTGAAGCATTTTGAGACACCTCAAAGATGTGGTAAGGAGCTATATGAAATGCAAGGATTATTATTAAACCTGTACCCATGTATACCACATTGCACCATGCACTGATGTTCCTGGATACTATTATTCAGCAACACTCTGTACCCCCACCCCAAGCAATTATTAACTAACCCATTCTTTGGAGCAAAACCTTACCTCCCCAGCTGTAGTATGAGAATTAATTGTGATTTTGCAGGAGCCACCTCCGTGGCAGTAAACAGTGGAGGTCATTTCTTGTCTGTTGATTAAGGCAACTATTTCTTCCCGAGAAGGTATATACTCTCTCGTTTTGGTTTTCTTCAGTGATTCACAAATGAACATTGCATATTTTTCTATCTCGGTACCTGGAAATTGGTCTCGTATCCTGTAAACAAACATTCAACATGAATTTAGAGGTCAGACGTATTATTTTACTTCGGTCATTCCCTTCTTGGCTGTTAGTTGCTGAACACAAATTGTTGGCCACATTTGCCTACAAAATATACAGTCACATTTTATAATAAATCCTGTAAAGTGCTTCGAGGTGTCCTTCTGACATGAAAAATGCTATGTCAACTGCAAGGATTATTACTATTATGAATTACTATAAGAATTAGTTTGAGAAGCATTAGAGTGGATAACCCGGGCAGACTTTGCACTAGGATTTGCTACAATCAGTGGCCTGAAATTTACTGTTCTGAGGTTTAAGACCATTTAAGGTCATGTAGAATTTTGAAAAAATACACTTCGATTTAGTCTGAATTGAGAAGCCAATTCTGATGTAGATTTTAGTGCAGCAGAAACTCAGCGTCTATATTATGAGTGTATTTAAGACCATTTACCAACATTTTGTACAACCGTAACATTTTAAGACAATCCTAAAAACGTGAGAAAGGTCAGGTTGCTCAGTCACTCAGCAAAGATTATTAATAACTGGATTCACAACATGATACATACCTCTTGAGGTGGAATTTGAGGTAGCGGACTACAGTGCGCCTTGGCATAAATGTGCAGCTCATGCAGACTAGCAACTGCCAGTTGCGTAGGTTGGCGAGACTCGTTGGATGAGGGACTTTGTTGGTCTGTTTGATGAGCTGACAGTACAGCTCATCTCGTAGGGTGCGCAGGTCTTGAGCAGTCTGAAGAATGCCTTGGATGATAGAAATATGATCGGATGCAGACTCCAGCTGTTGTAAGGAATTGAACAGCTTGATGGCTTCATCCTGTAGTGTGGTATAGCCTTTTTCTTTCAACACTACAAAAAGATTTTACAACAAACATTGAGGCTTTAGGAAGAATGAACATGACAGAAACAGATTGGAGCTTTTAGCCACAGATATATATTATTTTTGGATTTGTATCAAGTAGATTAATAATAGTATTTAACAGGGATTTATATTGGGATTTATATTGAGAAGAATGTAAAATAAACAATGATCTTTGCTCTTTATTGCCATCTAGTGATTTCTACCAGAAAGAGTTAATTTGTGGATTCTGTTAAGTATAAGACTGAGCTGGCTGTGTAATGCCCTTCTAGGTGCAGTGGTTGAGGCAGAATCCATATTAGCTTTCAAAAGGGAACTTGATAGATGTCTGAAAAGGAGTAATTTGCAGATAAATGGGACTCAATGAATTACTCTTTCTAACACCAGCACAGACACGATGGGCTAAATCGCCCTGTGTCAAGCCACTATCCAGACTTGTGTGAGGAATGACCAGTTAGCAAATCAATAGAACCAAACACCAGAAAAAACAACAGTCTTCTTTACTGGTTCAATGGGTATATGTACCTCGTCTAGAGATTCCCAGCTGTACAGATCAGTATGATCTGAGGTTCATTTTCATGTCAATGCAAAGTTACTGGATCTCAGTGAACAAGGCACACTAGATACTTTGGGTTTGAGCAGGGTATAGTTAGAGCATGAGCCTGCTACCACTCATATGTGAAGAAGGGAAGCTTGAATGAAATACCAGTAACGTCTATGGAATCACAAGCTACTGCGAAAAGTAGGCAGCAAAATAATTCCCAGCACTCCATTGGTCCCAATATTACAAAAAAAACAGAACTTTCTGCACTGTCCCCAATATGAACCACAGCATAATATGGTCAGCTTTCGTACTTACAACTTAAATTAATGTCTCCATATGGTAGCGGAAGAAGCGGAGAATGCAAAGGGTGGTGAGTATAACGCAGGATTGGGTTCCTCTTGTAGATTTGCTCTACAACTTCAACATTCAAGCAGTTTTCCTAATAGAACACAGACCAAAGATATCTCTGTTAGAACATTTTAAAGGGTAGAGGATTTGGTCACCGTATCTTATGACATCCTCACCGTGTCTTATGACATCCTAACCGATTACTGTATAATGAAAGAAGATTAAAATATGTAATATATGTAACAACAGTCTCCCCACATACCACAACACATTCAAGTTAAATGCTTTATTACTTAAAATTGATAGTAGCACTCTGCATCTGGCCTTGTGCGTCAAGCAAACACATAACACAGTTGCAACTTCAATTCTGAATAACCTGCTCCCTTAATCAGGGAACAGTTTGTGTGCTTTAATTTGGGTCAGAGCACATGAGCAAGGGAGAGATGAAAACCAGGGTGTCCACTGATGATCATCATCCGGCAACAGTGCTGTAAAACATGTGGGTGAGGAGAGGATCAGGAGGTGACTCACTGTACAGGTTCACACAGGAAGAATGACCCTTGAGCCAGAGAGCTGATGCTAATATGCCCCATCAAGAGTCATTGCCTCAAAGGGAAGAAAGAAAAGGGAGAAAAATGTCTAGAAAAATGGTCTAGAAAATCTTCCACTATTTTATTTCAAGTTGTTCAACAGCGGTGCACATGGCATTAAAAGGAGCGAGTGACCCCCATACAGATACAATTCTAATTGGATTTTCACAGCTGTTTTCTTACCTTGATGTCCTGAATGAGTTGCTGTGTGGGTGTATCAATAGGTACTTTGGTGTCGATAACATTTTGGATGGCACCTGTCCACCTCATTGCCTCATTCAGCAGCTTTGTGTGAAGCCGATAGCAGTGCTTGCGGCCATACACAGTGACATTCCAGTAACCTGCCAGCCCGGGATAAAGAAACTACATCAGAAGATGCAACAAAACAGATGTTTTATTCAAATCATACATGGAGTCGTCCAGGTGAAAAGGATCAAAATTCATAGGTGTTTCAGACATTAATAAATTGCATTTGAAGTAGAAATTAAACTAGAGAGAGAAACAAAGGCCAGCATTTTTGATTACTCTGCAGTGACTCACATTGGGCTTTGGCTACAATGCCCCCCATAGCTGAATAGTCACTGTGTCTAACCACTAGGTAGTGGTGGGAGGCTCACATTCCACTCACCGAGCTAACTAGACCTGCTGGCCCTATGGCACTGAACTAAAGCCAGAGACAGTGACTTGAGCAGAGGAGGAGGGGATGCAATTGGCAAAACACACCCAACATATTAACAACTGAACTATGTCTCAAAAAAAAAGGTCTGAATGCCTTGAGTGTTTTCCCTGTTTAGTTTCCATTAACGACCTCTGCATTCCAATGCGATACAAAAGCTGTTTTCTTTCAGAAGGCTTTGTGAAATTCCATTGGACCAAAATAAATACATACATAAGATGCGAACTGGGATGTTGCGGGAATGGAATTGAAGTACCAACTACTCACCAGTTTCTTTGAAAATTTTTTCATCTGGCTGCACAACAGAGCAGAGACTGTTGAGCACCAGGGTTCCCAGCTTTACTGCCCCCCTCTCTGAACTCTTGTAGTAATCCAGGGAGTTATGGGTCAGCACAAACCAACGCTTTTTCAGCTTCAGGGGGTTGTTTTTTCCACCGTTCTTTACTTCCTTATGAAGCCACCCTATCAAAATGCAGAGGCAGATTTTAACCCTTTCACATAATCACATACCATGCAGACAGTAAACGTAGGTGAAGATGGTAAATAATCTCCTGCTGGGCGATTGGACACAACAAATCTCACAGTGAAATTCCACTGAATAAAATATTTTAAAAGACCAGATGCCTGGCCAAAAACACTTTGCTGATGGATGATCAAGACATAAACTTTACATAATCTAGAATTTGATACGTGATTTTTTTTAAAAGGAAGCATTCTATTCAGAGTCTGATTTTTTTGAGCTGATACAATTACAGACATTTTTCTCTGCTATATGTTGTTTGAAACACTGAAATTGGCCTAAGTGATCTTTTCATTGTGTTGCTGTTCAAAGCGAATGGCATGTAATTAACCCTAATGGAAAAGTGGAAAAGTTTGGTTTGTGGAATTTGATAGCTAAGCTACCAACATAAAATTCCCAATAGGTTAAATTCTGCTTAAAAGTGGATTGTTAAAGTTAAAGCATTTGTAGCCTAGCCTGATTGGCATATATTTGAAGGGTAATAGATATTTAAGTATCTATCCAGCACTTTTTTTTACGTGCTCTCAGATGCTCCCTGCGTGAAAGGTGCATTATAAATGGAAATTGTTGTTGACGTGGGGGATTATTATTTATACTTTGAGACCAGTCATATTAACTCAATGGGTGTTTCCTAGTCATGTGTATTCCAATGATGATTATGCTCCTACCTCTGACAATGAATTCCTGACCCTCTACTCTTGTGTCCCCCTTCGTCCTCTGTAGCAGTGTGATCCAGTGATGCATTTCCTCTGGAGTGTCTGCATTGCAATGCAATACACGATTTGCCGTAATAATCACAAATGAATTGGATCTAGAAAGAACACACACAAAAGGGGAAAATGTTGGATTAAAAAAAGAAAACAAAGGTAAGTTACAGAATGAGGAACAATATTGTACTGGAATTCACTTGGGAGACATCTCCCCGTTTCTGTGTGAAGTCTTTCAAACCAGAAAATCCACTCAAACATGTTTTTTTTACATCTGCTTATGTCAATTACACTTTGAAACTGAAGTCTGCAGTATACTGAGTATTTATATGTAAAACACTTTTCTCACGTTGCAAATCAAATGCACAACAAGTGCCCTAAAGTCCAAACCCCTGTGGTTTCTTGGCAGCCATGAAATGAGCGAACTGAGACACTAAAATAATTTAAAAACCAGCAAAAACTCTCATGAGCATTTCTGGTTGCTGGGACTGGTTGGTGCCAGGCGTCTGTGCCTCTCTGCTATCCACACAAATCCAGGCAGTCAGACCCGCAAGTGCATCTCTTGATACTTCTGGGTCCACAATCGGTGTGTTATAAACAGACCCGTTCTATACTGGGCGCATTATAAAATGGGGCCTGACTGTGTCATCACCACAGCACAGACTACTCCTGAAATAAAACTATACCTCCTTTTTGATTAGCTGAGTATCTAATACGTAACCCATCACTCACCAGACTTTCATTCCTTAACCACAACGATACAGTTTTTCACACTTGATTTGCTATTAAATTGCAGTTTTCCTGATCTTGTAAGCTATTCAGATGAAGACAGTCATAACCATAAATTTATACAGGTGCTTTCAAATTCTGTAAATATTTAAACTGGCTCAGGTCTCATAAAAGATGTTTATTACCTCAATCTAGACCGTAAATGTCACGTTTCTACATCTGCGAGATAAAAGCGTATATGGGAGCAGATTCCAAGGCAGATAAAATAAACCTTTCCTTAATAAAACACTGTTGCATCTGCCATACATCATTACAGCCATAAAGAAAAAGACTGATTTAGGGCCATTCATGTTGTGTGTAACTCTGTTGGAAGTGAAGCTTAAAAATGTCAGATTAATTGAAGCTAAGCAAGTGTTTCGATTGGTTGAGTTCAATTTGCTGAGAAACTAAATTATCACCTTACCTGTCAGGATTATCCGAGGCACAAACTGAGTCGATCAGACCTACATCTAATGTACCCTAGACAAAAAAACACATTAAAAATGATAAAATTATTATTATCATATACAGTAAAAGCCTGTTTATCCGGCACCCTCGCTTCCTGGCCAATGCTGGTTAAAGCACACGTCGGATATTCGGCCGAAAACACACAAAAAAGACATTTTCCAGATAAATTCCAGTTAAATGAATGCAGACTTTTTTTTGATGTGCCGGTTATACAGAAGTTACGATTGATCGGATGTCGGATAAACAGGCTTTTGTTGTAACTTGAATATTTTACAAAATATTTTAGATATTTGTCACATAATTTGTATAATTCTATATAGTGATGGGGAAAGGGCAAGTAAATGGGACTGAAAGGATTGCTCTTTAAAAAGCCATCCACAGACACAATGGGCCAAATTACTTCTCCTGTGTTGTAAATTGCTATGGTTTCTAAGGCAAATTGATGATTCTGAAACTGATCCTAGTAGAAGATAAAAAACATGAGATTCTTTCAAGGGAGTAGGAGAGCTTGAATCCTCAGTGATATGTCTCAGTGATCTGGTTTGCTCAACGCATGAACCAAATCTCAATTCAGAAAGACATAATCTCTACAGCCAACCAGTTGCAGCAACAATGGTAGGAACATGGTATTCTGTGGGGTAAAACAATTGATAATGAACGTGGAATGTACTCAAGTGGACGTTCCCTTCTACCCATCCACCAGCGTCTTGGACTCAGGAACTTACCACTGCATTTTGTGGATTTGCTTGCTCGTCATGCATTTCTTTAATCTCTAGTTCAGTCGAACCATGAACCTGACTCAGCACGCTGAACCATTGACTGCAACAAGAAAAGGGGAAGAAATCAGACCAGGTAATTTTCTAGCCCTTTTACTGGATAAATTCCTCTCCTGCAAATGGTTCTTGGGGCTGGAATATGTTTGGTGATCTGAAGAGATCACCAAACAAAAGAACAAAAGAAGTTATTATGAACTGTCACTGTACGATTGTGCGATTTAGGGCTTTGGCTCCAATTTATTTTTAAAAATTGGTCAGCTAGGCATCTTGATGCATGTGTTCGAATCCAGGCAGGTCAGGGTGAAACCTTGGGCAAGTTTCCTTACTCCACACCCCTAATAATAATCAGTCCCCAAAAAACACAATAATAAAACTGGTCATTTCAATCCACGACTGTTTGTGGGACACTGCTGTGTGTAATTGGCTGCTCCCACAAATATACAGTCAATTCACTCTACAGTATATTCTGTGAAGCGCTTTGAGATGTTGATAAGATGTGAAAAGCACTATTTCAAATGTAAGGGTAATTATTGTGTGAAAACACATCAACATGCTTAAGAGTCTCCAAACCGAACTGAGAAGTCTGCATACCCCATTTATACATGGAAATTCCTGTGTCTGGATGGGAAGTGTACTCTTTCAATTGAGGAATGCACTCCCGTTTACCTAATTCTGGAGAGTATTAAATGCTGCTTGGCAAGAGCCAAGGCTTGGGCACTTGTGATTGGGTACTGGTAGAGTCTACCAGCTAAAACCATATAGCTTGCCATTGTCTGGCAAGCTTTCCTGCTGCTTGTCCAGCTGAAACCACCATTAATCCCCATCCCTAGACTGGCCCCTCCACATCTTGCTGGTGTGCCAGACCACTTGTCTCTGTCACCAGCAGTTCCCTGGAATACTGTGTACCTGCCTAGCACAGCAAACAAATATATCATGGCAAAGAAGTGTGAAAGTCCTCCCTTTGATCCCATTAAGTGCAATATACTTTAAACACTTCAAGAATCTTTGGAATTTCCACATATAGGTGGGATGCATGGAATTCTCAATTTGGTTTGGTGACTGTTAAGCATTGTGATGGGTTTCTCCATGTATCAGACACCTGGCTGATCAGAAACAATTTCCGGAAAGTGGGAGGAGGAGGCAGAAGTATTTTGTGGTCACAGAAGTTATGATCTTTAGTTAACCAGAGCGGTTTAATAGCACAAAGTCCCCAGTTTGACTCAATTCTACAAACAATATTCTGTCCAACAGGGAGGAAAGGCCACCATTGGGAGTGTTGGTGTTAAGCTTTTAAACAACATTAACAAATGGTCCTTTAAAAATTCTTGAGGTTTCACTGGTTATTCCAATAAGTTGCAAGAACCATTTGGGAGGAAAAGCTGAACAATTGACACCTGCCGTGTTTATGCTGCAGGGTGTGAGTCAAAGTACTGTTGAAACCACTTCCTCAAGTTGTCTCGGCAGCTGGGAACAGCATGATTTGCTTTGGCATCTCACTAGCCAAACCCAACTTTGTTGTAAAAAAAGCAACCGTGTATTAACTAATTTAGGTTTGGTTGGGTGGGGAGGATTTATGGTATGTGATAATGATAAGTATCTTTTATCACAATTACCAGTTGTGATAATTATTACAAGGAAAATAGGGACAATTATTACGAGACAATTTGTGATCCATTGAAACTGGAACATAATGACTGGTTGGGACAGAATTCCCTGAATTTGGGAAAATGGGTTCTGGTATTGGGTCAGGATTGAAAAAATATAGAGGGAGTTGATTTTTTGTAGTTCAGGCAATAAAATGGACTTTTAACTTATTTTATGATGGTTAAGATTTTTTTTAAAATCCTGACTAACAAAGAAGCACATTTTCCACAGAATCTCTTGATTTATGATTTTCCTAATCTGGAAAAAGGTCAATCAGAGTATATAAATGACAGAAGTATTGCTCTTCCAGTTATGTTCAAACCTGCACTGCAAGAGAGCACACTTTGCACATCTTATTCCATTTCATTAGGAGTATTCCAGTAAACCATTTATTTCACCCACAAAATACAGTCAATTCACTTTGCAATATATTCTATTAAGCACTTTGAGACATCTCAAGGATGTGATCAGGTAGTATATCAAATGCAAAGATTATGATTCTAAGTTCCATGTTGATCACATTTCATTTTAAACTTTGAGGGGTATTTATGGTGTGTGATAATTATCATTGTTACCCAGTCAGCACAATTTGCCATTGTTTTAGCCTACATAACTGAACACAATAATTCTAACAACCAAACACAAATAAATACCTGGCATCTTCTGCTGTGTCCGCAATCAGGTAGAAGATGCGATCATCCATTACTATGTTAATGCCGTTCTCCTTTCCAGCATTGTCAATAATTTCTCTAAAATCAAGAGCACACATGTAGGAATCAACATCAGCAAATTATTGTGCAGTTGCTTAACAATGGGGTATCTAAGAGATGACAATCATGTGGGCAGTTGTACCTGAGTCTGGATTTACTGTATTAACACAGTATTCAGCAAATTGATTTAGTTTGACTCCAGGCTCTGCTGAGAACTTAAGTGAATTGTATGTTTTTACTTTGATGCTGTTTTTCTGTAGTCTTAAAATAAAAGTCAGAAAGCAGCTTCAAAATTGAAGGCTTCAGTTAAGAATTTGACAAATTCTGGGCATTTTTAAATGCTATTTTAACGAGTATGCGCAATTTGGCTGCCGCGTTTCGCCCACTAATATACAGTTACTTTTCCTACTATGCTTTATCCTACCCTGATCCTTCCCACCCTGCTCTTGTCCTACCTGACTGTACAGCGCCTTGGGATGTCCTCTCGACGTGAAAGGCGCTATATAAATGTAAGTGTTGTTGTTGTTGTAAATTTAGACCCAGGTGGAATTTCTTCCCAATGCATTATTTTGCGGCCTATATATTAAATTTGATATAACCATTAGATTTATTTACCTTGCAGATCTGATCTCAATGGTTCCTTTCAATTTATCTTCATTATCATTTTCAAAATACATCAGTTTGCTGTCTCGAAGGACAAACCAGCGCTTCTTCCAGTTACGCCTGGACAAAGTTGACGTGCCGCCACCTTTCTTGTGTAGCCAGCCTAGTTTCAAGGCCTCCTGTTTTGCACGAAACCACATGAATGTTTCATCTCTTAAAACACACCAGCGTCGTTTCCAGGTATTTATCAAGCCTCCTAAGAAACAAGAACATGAAACGTTAGTTATATACTGTATTGAGGAGCTTTAGTAAAAGGCAAGGTACAGAAAATTTGACAGCTGGAATAGAATAGAATTTAACCTGGTAATGCACAAGCTTCCTGGTATTCCTGATGGGATATTTCGCATGAATACATTTTCTATTGTGCAACTTTGGTATATGTAACTGAAAGGAAACACAGGTGCAGCATATCTAGGAAATTTTTACTTGGGTCAAGATTTACTTAATTTCTTAACATTTGAGAGAATCCAGAATTTGGCAAATTCTATAATAATATTAGCTACCTGGAGGCTAGAGTCAAATATGTTTGAGCGTCTCAGCTACTCACTCGATCAACCATCAGAGCTGGTGATACACTCTGTGCAAACAGTGCTATTTCAGTTGTGCTCACCTTTCATAAATAAGAAACTGTGGAAGTATGGCAGGCTGACACAGCTATAGACAGATTCCCGTCTGTAAGCCAGCTCTTCATCAGCGTCAAATCGAGAATCCACATCATCTTCACTGTCTTCAAACTGCATCACAGACGAAAAATTCATAATGATGTGGAACACAACAGCAGCAAAGACACACAAACAAATTATGTTTATAGAGCATCTTTCACATTGGAAGGAATTGTGTAAGAAATATTTGTGTGTGGTGGGGTGGGGTGTCGGGGATGGGGACAGGGTGGGGGGAGTAGAGGAGAGCAAAAGAAATGTGATATGTCCTATAGAGATTTGTCATAAGGGCAGATAAAATGGTCAACCAGAAATTTTGGATCCAATTCTAGAAATAAACATGTTTTTTTTCTCTCTCTGGTTTATTCAGAAGTGAATGACTGTTGTGTATTCATTTTGATACAGTGATGGAACAAAGCTGTTTTTATTCTTAGTCCTAATTAAAAGTAATTTTTCCATTTAAAATATTACATCTGAAATTCTTTGTAGCTTAATTGTAATTAATCTGGAGAAGAAGCATGAAACCTGTGCTTACACTGTTCAATTCAAGGCATTCCCCGATCCTCACAAATAATCGTGAGGACCTTCAAAATCAGGGTGCATCAAGAATTTATTAGAATTGGCTGGATCTGGTCAATCATCTCTGGATTGGGATTTGTAAATTACTCACCGATGACTGTGGCTCTTCGGAGCTCAATCTGTAAGCTCCCGAGCTGTTGTATGTTCCCACAGAGTAACGATAGTGATAGTCTGGTGACCACTGGCTGCTGCGGGGATTAGAGAATGCCACACTGCTTCCAGATGTGATGGCGTCGTCTTCATGGTTATCCTGATCATAATCAGACTCTTCATCTGGAGGAATCAGTTCTACAGAATCTTGCTGCCCATCAGCTACTTGCTCAGGCATACAGTAAGTGGAGTCTTCACTGGGTGGCTTACTGTAGTTCGATTGTGGCTCTCCACTGCTCCCACTTGTCATTGTCGGCACCACTGTATCGTTCATATATGGATCCTCTTCCGAAGAGTCGTCACTTGTCCGGATTCCACTGGTGCGCTGATCAAAATGGCCGTTCTCACTCGGGTTTGGTGAGTCCTTAAACGCATCATCATCAGCATCGAAGCCCTCATCTTCCTCTTCCTCTGGGTAAGGCTGGCTAAAGTTGAACTTGGGTTTCTCAGCAGGCTCAGACGCAGATGAGGTGCTCAGCTCTCCGTCGTAGTTGCTGCTGACAGAAAGGGACTTCTCAATATTGCGAACGCACTCATCAATCTCATCAAAGTTCAAGGACTCCAAGAACTCCTGAGCTGCTTTGCAGGCCTCATCTTCCAGACGCTTGAGCTCCTCATCCCTTAGTTGCTGGAGATGAGAAAGTGAATTCTCATTGAGTGTTGATTCATGGCGCTCCTTCTTACGCTGTAGCTCTTCAATCTCTCTCTCTAGCCGCAGGATCTCCTCCACCTGTGTGTTCTCTTGCTTTTCCAGGTGGTAATTTTGCTCAGCTTTCCTCTGAGCTTCCAGGAGAGCTGCTTGTTCCTGTTGCCGCTGGGCTTCCATTGCCTGTGGTTAAAAAAAAATAGTTACGGTACTGGGGCTTCATTAGATTCACAGGCAACCAGTTTAACTTTGTAAAATTCTTGTCTCTGTACAACTTTAAACGCATAAGCAACCATAAGCGGGGTCACCATGGAGCTGAACTGGCTCCAAGGTGACATGCCTGGCAATGGAATGTCGGAATCTAGCCAGTCCTCTGTGATGGTCTCGGTAGCCTGGTTCCTGAGCTAGGCAGGTCCACAGTATTGCAGGCCACTGCTGATGGCAGCACAGCCAGCCTGGCTCATCAGCATGACCTGAAAGGGCAGGGAATCAATGGCACGCCCACTTTTAGCTGTTTGGACTCCAGTAGTATTCCAATGCACACTCAGGGGTCCCTAAGGCTTGGCTCTTGCCAACCTGCATTTAATACGTTTCAGAATTAGGTAAGTAGGAGGGTCCCTCAGGGAGAGAGTGGGAATACCATTACAATCAACCTATCTCTGGCATTTCCACGTGTAGGTGGGATGGATGGAAATCTCAGCTTGGTTTGGATACTCTTAAGCACGGTGATGTCACACACCTGGCTGAACAAAAAAAAGCAAACACATAGAGTTGGAAATAACAGACTGTTCAGAAAATTCCAAACGAAAAAACTATTCGGCACTCTTGTAATTTCTTAGATGTTAGACCACACTCAGAAGTTGAATCTACTCTACATTTAGAAAACTACACTGAGTCAGAATATTTTGTGCCAATATTCCATGTTGGGATTTTGAGCATATAGTCTAACATGCCAATTCAATATAGTGATGGAGTGTGCTGTATTGTTGGAGGTTCCATTCTGTTGATGTCAACAATCTTGAAAAAAGAAAATTGATTATTCACTTCACAATTGTTTGTCATAAACTGCTGTGTGCAAATTGACTGCAAATTTTTAAACCGTAATCATCCTACAAAAGGGAAATAAATCATTTTTAAAAATTGCAAAAAACAACAACAGGGATGTCAGCAAAACTATAATAAACTGCAACAGAGGAGACGGGGGGGAATGTGTACAACAGAGACAATGAATATCTTTTTGATTATGGTTTTGATCGTTAATTAGCCCAAAGAATCAGAAAATAAATTTAAATTTTAGATATGATTCAGGAAAAATAATATCCACAGGATGATTAATTACCTGCTGTGCGAGGAGCTCTGCTTCTCGTTCTTGCCTTTCCCTGTGAAAGAGAGGTGTGAAGATATAATGAGGGGTCAGCGGAACCTTACAGGCCGTGCGTTAGGAGAGGAATAAGTCATAGTTTATCAATTCACATTGATTGTTTTTACAATTTGGAATACAATTAGGGCCAGTCTTGGATCACACTAACTATAATGGCGAAACTTAACCGAGCCATAATCTTAAACTGTGCATTTTAAAGGATTAAAATACAATCACATCCTAAAGTTCTAGTACTTTTCCACAGAATATTTGAAAACAAATCAAGACATTCTTTATTGCAGCATCAAGCTGACCTTTCTTCTTGTTCCTTCCTTCTCTGCTCCTCTTCCGCCCGCCTCTTGTCTTCATGCATTTGTTTATAGATCCTGCGTGCGAGCTGACCGCGCCTGTGCTTTTGCAACACAATTGCAGAAATTTGTAGAAGTTGGAATTTCCTTCTCCAGAAGAAAGCTCGATAGTTTTTCTGAATCACCACAATGTGGTTGAGCATCTTTTTGTATTGTTTTCTGTGGGGTGGGGGGGAACATTGCATTAAAAATACAAAATCACAAAAGTATTTCAAACCATTATAATTCAAAGCACACTGCTGTAAACAAAGCCAATAAAAAGTGTGAAGTAACACAGAAGCTCTGGAAAGAGTAACCAGCTGACCAGCATCTGAAACCTCTGTTAGCATCATGAGCTTTTCTTTCAATTGTAACACGGTGATTTGTGCAAGAATGGCATTGATACCTGCAGAGGCAGTTATCCCACCCTTTCAAGAGGTCATCAATATACAGAAAGTCCTTAATGCAAAAACAGATCCAAGTTCAGGGCTTAGAAACTCTGTACATGTAACACAGGACCTGGGCGCCCTTGCAGTTGGATCTATATTATTGCTCTCCTGTTCCACTCTACAAATCCAAGCTCTGTGTTACTGCAGAACCAGTTCTATTTGATGTCACCTCATGGCTACATGGAGATCCCAGCACAGCTCACTATAAATACAGCAGTGGTAGGAGCATCTCCAATACTTTCCGGTTCTCACTGCTCTTCCAGCCTGAATGTGAGCAACTATTGCACCATTTTCACTGATTAACAAAATGTAATACAAGAGTAAAGGGCAACCTGCGCATCAAATCAAACACCATGCAAAATTCAACATATTGCTGTCATGGATTGAATAACCTACCTTGCTAAATAGCCAAGGACATGAGCCTGGATGATCATAGCAGCTTTGGTGACATTCACCTCACGTTGCCTCTCTAGTTTATGTTCAAGGGACTCTCGTAGGAATACCTGAACAAAGCAGAATATAGAAGAGTTCTGTTACTTCGCTGTGTTGCTTTCATGCACAAGCCAGAATTTTTTTTCCAGTACGTCAGTCATTCATGCGGGACATTTTGTTATTGCACTTTGAGATATTCCAACAACATAATAATAACAATAATCCCTGTATTTGATACAACGATTTTCAGGTCTTCTAATCGTCTCAACGCACTGCACAGAATGTAGTGTAAAGTGAGTTATTTGTGGGCAAAACTTGGCAGCCAGTTGTGCACATCAGTGTCCCACAAACAGTCGTGGATTGAAATGAACAATTTATTATTTTTCTTCCTGAAGGATTATTATCAGGCATGCGGAGTAAGGAAGCTTCCCAAGTTTTAATTTGCCCTGCAGGGAATTGAACCCAGGTCTCTCGCTTGTAAGGCGAGAGTTCTAACCACTGAGCCACAGGACTCCAGCACATGATAAGGTGATGTATCAAATGCAAGATAATCATTACATATTTCAGGTTAAATGCACAAACTTAACATTTCGGAATTCTTCATTGAATACATATGGTTGAACCGCATCATAACGCACTTTGTTATAATGGCACCAGGAGACTGGCATCCCACACCATCAGCTGCCCTCCCCCACACTTAAAATTGTCCATTTCCAGATCATAATAATAATAATAATCTTTGCATTTGATATAGCACCTTATCACATCTTTGAGACATTCAAGCGATATGCAGAAGTCAATTGTGCACAGCAGTGACCCACAACAAGTGGATTGAGTGACCAAATGTTATTATTAGATTTATTTTTAAGGAAAAGCGATCCATCAATCTATTTATTGCTAGGTAAACAGAGACGTGTGGAATAAGGAAACTTGTCTAAGGTTTTGTCCCATCTGGGAACTGAACCTGGGTCCTCTTGTTTGCGAAGCGAGCCCTCTAACCACTACATTGTAGGTCTCCAACTCATTGGGTTGCTGCCAACATCACGTTCGGTGGGTTGCATTTACACAAAGTACAGGAATTGTCAGTAATACAACAACAACAACAAATTATATTTATAGAGCGCCTTTCACGTCGGGAGGACATCCCAAGGCACTGAAATATCCTGATGACCTGGAAGTTGTCTAGACTTTGTGCCCACTTATGCAGTGACATGGAAGTGTTGACTTGGAATCAATGTCTCATAACTTTGGTTGGATTTTATGGATTTGAATTACCATGCTATGAAGTGGCTTCACTGTATTTGGAATTTCTACATACTGTATTATGAAAGCATAAAACTAAACCTATGTGGTTCAATTCAAAGTAATAACACACGTAGAGCGTTCAGTTAATAAGTCACTTGTCTCTTTTCGTTTTGAACACAAGTTGAACCGCTCAACATGTTACTGCTTCCAAGTACACGTCACACAGTCTATTCTTATATATTTATTACTTTAGATTAAACACATCAACTTGTTCATTAGGTAAGTTGGATATCATTTTGACTGATTCAAAGCCAAAGGATAGGAACAGCTGGAGTTTCTTAATGAAATAAAGAGTATAATTTTGATTTGATTTGGACAATGGAAATAAAATGTCAGAAACTGCTGTAGTAGGGTTCTGTAGGCTCTGAAAGTTGATTCTTCATCTTTGCCTAGCTCCACATTCCCCAGAGGATTGAGTTCAACATCCTCATCCTTACTTTTAAATTACTCCATGGTTTTGCCCCACCCTAATTACGTGACCTTCTTAAAAGTGCATACCACTCCCTCCACTCCGCAGGCACTGATCTGCTTTATGTCCCTCTGCCATGCCGCCCCCCCCACATTGGCAATCAGGTTTTCAGCCTCTACCTTTTCTCATTTTGTCCCACCCCTTCCCTCACCTCCTTCCCTCAAAACCCATTTCAAGACTTTCCTCTTTGACTGCATCTTTCGCCGCAGTGTTCTCGGCTGGGGATGGAAACAAGCAGGGTTTCTATCCCTGATCTTGTCCAGAAATGCCTGGTGGAAACGATACACATCTCCAGCAGTCTAATAAACACACACCTAGACTCGCATATAAAAAATGGTCAATTGAACGTTGGGCACCCTCTAATACTTCACCCAGGAAAGAAGAGAAAGTTGGGGAAGCTGGTGGTGGGTGGGAGCAAATTAAATCAATATTGTGTTGTAATGCGTTTAATGAACAAGAGTTTGATGACAACTTATGTAAAGCCAGCTTAACATCTCTATTTATTATGGATCCTATCAATCTCAAGTACATTTAATTTTTAGAGATTAGCAATGCCCTGTAGTGCTGCCGACACCTCCAGGCTCCCATGTGAGTCTGATCAATGCTAATTACATGGAATTGGCACAATAATACTGAAACTCCATGGGGAATAACCTGAAAAGAAACAGATCCACCACTGACCATATGGGCAGTAGAAGAAATATATGAAGTGGTTTAATATGATTGCGGTGGTGAGATACTGTTCACTGATAGCACACACCATGCCCATAGTACTCCTATAATAATAATAATAATCCTTGCATTTGGTACAGCGCTTTTCACATCTTCTAGACATCTCAAAGCGCTTCACAGAATATGCTCAGAAATCAGGCAGCAGAAGTTTTTTTTTTGCAATGAAGGCTATAGGCTGTTTGGTTAAAACGAATTCAATCTCAAGTGACTTTAAAAAAAAAACATGGACATTGAGGTGTAATTTGTAATGGGGCATCATTAATATTGATTCTGAGTCTCAAACAAGGAATTCTGCCAGAGGTACATCACGTTCTCAAGTGTCTTAAATAGATTATGAAGATGTGATGTGATTTGATGGGTGTTAAATGTCAGCTGGGACTGATTGCTAGCTGGACTGATTCAGCCCTACATCCTTTGAGATGCAGGGCTGAAAATTAAAACTGTGTCAGGACTTTAAGTTCACTAAATTCTAGACTGACAATCCAGCGCAGTGGGAAGCCAGCATGTTTGGAGATGTGAGCCTTTGAATGAGACATTAACCTGAGGTACCTTCTATCTTTAGAAAAGAGAAGGGAGTTTTTTCCGGTGTCCTGGCCAACAATTCTCCTGAAAGAATCGATCATTAACTTCATAGTTGTTTGTGGGACATTGTCGCTCAAATTGACTGTTGGTTTGCCTACATAATAATACTGATACTAATACTAATAATCCCTGCATTTGATATTGCGCCTTATCACATCATTGGGATATCTCAAAGCACTTCACAGAAAATACTTTGACGGTCCCATTGGTTACCCCAAATACCCTCTTTTCCTTCCACCCTCTCTGATCCCAACCCCAGCTTGGGTCTGAAACACTGATTGGCCATGGCCTTGGGACGTCCTCCTGATGTGAAATGTGCTATATAAATGTAATTTTGTTGCTGTTGTCTGACTAATACTCTACAGGACTTGACAATAGTGAAAACACTTTCCAGTAAAATCCAAACTATTATTTCTTCCCATTTTCTCCATTTACAATTTGAGTCAATATTAATTACTCTTGTTATAAATCATTTTGAATTAGAGCCTACAGATTGATTTTCTGCCATCCAGCAATTAATAACACAGTAATTCACAGGGAATAAGGAAGTCTCCATCTGGTATTTACCTTTGTTTTCCCCAGCTGCCAGTCAGTGTTGGTGTTGTCATAGAGATGAAGCAGCGCAGAACACTTTTCCTTCACATCTTCTGTCAGATTGAGGTTTTGCATCAAGACTTTATACCTGAAGAGAGAAGCCATAAGCTTAATCTGTATTGGTCACTAAATATACATCTTGAAAACTGGACAGCCATCAAGTTGATTCATCGCCATTAGCAGGTTGATTCACCAAAAGCAGCACAGTTACGTTCCATCTCAAGATAGAAATTCCAGGAAACTACTGGTACTAGAGTTAGTGGGTGTGAACAGTTGGTGCTGTATCATTTTTTGTGCTCAAATGTGAATGCTTGAAAATTTGTGTTGTTTCAGTGTTAGTCTCTGGCAGACAGCAGAACCATGGACAATCAGAAGCCATTTTCAGAATGAATCTGAGTGAAGTTCACTATGTCACTGCCATCCACTTCAAATCTCTAATCTGGGACATTGCTTTGGGCAAATTGGCTATCCCGCCTGTGTACAAAATACAGTCACTACATTTTACAGTAAGTCCCATGAAGCACTTTGAGACATCCCCCCAACGTGAAATTGTTCAAAGTATAAATTTTTCACAAATGATACCTTGCATAAAAGTCCTGGAAGGGCCGTCTGACCGGAAATCCAGCTTGCCGTATTTTCACAGTTTCTAACATTCCTGAATACCGCAGCTGGTTTAGCACCACAGTTTGGTCAAACTGGTCCGGCATCTGAGAGGAGAAGCACACCACACAAACACAATTATTAAAAACAGAAACAGAAATCGCTAGGAATACAGGCAGCATCGATGGAAAAAGGAAAAGTGATTCAACGTTTCAGGTCCACGACCCGTCATCAAAACTGTTACTGAGGAAAGAAATATGGCAGTTAAAGTGGGTTTTAGTGAACACAACATCAAACAAGAAAGGAAACAGATAGTAGAGGTGATCAGAGTAAAAGTGAAGATTGAAAGTCACGTTGAAGTGAAGAGCAGAACTTTTTCCAAAGGTAGGCATTCTGAGAAGAGAAGTGGCAGTAAATTAAACACAAACAAAAACGCAAAACTGAATTATTAAACCTGACATTGGGAATTGCAGAGTAATATTGAACCCCAATGGGGAAATTTACTGCCACTTATTATTTATAACTTCCATCTGCGACAGCATTTTTCTGCACGATAAACATTAAAACTAGATTTTCCTGAGGCATTGCAGACATTGCCATAGTCGCGGTTTCACTGACACAAGACGTGAACGCATCTAGAACAAGGTACGATACGCTATGGAGGCACTGATCATACAAAATTGCTTTTAGCTGAAATTGAAACGTTTCTACATACAGTACAAGCCTGTTTATCCGGCACCCTCAGGACCTGGCCAACGCCGGTTAAAGCGCGTGCCGGATATTCGGCCAAAAACACTAAACAAAAAAAATACATTGTGCCGAATAAATTCTGGTTAATCGAATGCGGATTTTTTTTTGAGGTGCCGGTTATACGGAAGTTATGATATATTCACGGATAAATGGGCTTTTACTGTATATAAATAGTTGTGATGTCTCCAGGCCTGTACGCAGGGGGGGTGCGATGGGTGCGTACGCACCCCCCCACATTATAAAAGGTCCACATTTTCCGGGGTAGAGAATTGTATTTTTTATCAAATTTAAATACCAAGTAAAGTAAATTTATTGAGCATTTGTGTAACAATCAGTTCTTCAAAACTATGTATAAATTATAAACACACATCTTTGAATGTTTTAGTATTAATATAAAATTATCGAGTCGCGCACCAGAATCGGCGTCTACCCAAAACATACGGCGTCGATAGATGAGTCAATGACGCGGCGAGTCTGTGACTCGTGACTGGATAAACATAGGCGCGCGCCAAGACTCAAATCCTCGTTTGGAAATCATCCCGTATACAGCCACACGGGTAGCACCACTTCTGGAAGTTAAAATCATCTTTTCATCTGATCACCGTAAGTAAAAATTGCTCAAGTTTTGAGAGGTGTGACTGTAATGCTAGCAAACAATGACAACATATTTACAAGCTTCTGAGAAATTAAAGCTTTTGAGAACCCAACAAAAAAGTTATATGTGTCTGGACGGATACACTACATAAAAAGGTAGCACCACTTTGTGGAAGCTGAAATCGTATTTTAATCTGATAAATGTAATTAAAAATGACTTAAGTTTTGATAGGCGTGTTTCTGAAATATCATGTTTCTTGTTTTGTCTTGATTATCACATTTGATTTATATTATTAAAAATGTATTCCTGTAATTAAAAATAGCTTATAGAGACGTCCACTGGCATGGAAAAAACATATGACCGCAAAGATAAACAGTGCTACTTTATTTCACATTCAATTTTGTACCCAGAGTGAAAAAACATCAATGTCGCACGAATTTGGCATAAAAATAGTTTCATCATCATCTGATCGAGTGAACTCGGGCATTGACAACCACACTTCTCCACTGATCCCTTCTCTCCATGCAGCCTGACAACTCCCGCCTGCCAATACCCGAATCGCGCTCCAGAGTATCGATGTAGGTTAGGGTCGGTCTACCTCGTGTTCTGTGACCGTGCAATGGTTCCCATAGGATAGTAGCACTATGGACAGTTTCCTCCCGGCTTCTCCAGCTATGTCCGCTAAACCTAAGACGCCTCTGCGGTAATGTCTGTGATACCAGTGTGGTGGTGTACCATATAGCTCACTATTTGTCAGATGCTGTCGCCAGTAAACGTTCAGGGCGGCTCTTAGAAGCCTGGTATATACCTCATGAGTCACCTAATCTCCTGGTCAAGGTTTGCGTAAGTGTCCAGCATTCTGCTCCATATAGGAGCGACTTTCAGCACTCGCGTTAATGCACATTCATTATAATATGGAAATCGATATTGGTAGAGCGGTTGACGTATTCGCTTCAAAGCAACCAAGGCGTCTCGAATATGGAATGCTATTAAATAATTAATTTCCCCTCCCTTATTTTTTTAAGTATTTTTTCGTCAGATCAGTATTGCTTGATGGGCCACTTCCTTTAATTTTGATTCTAAATAAATAAATAAAAACTAACTACACTATTGCTCACAGTTCAACGATATTTTCAGGATAATGCTGATAACAGGCTTGTAACACGTGTGAATTAACTGTTTTACACTGATTTTCAGTTTCTGTATATTTTCTTGTCTTTTATAAAATTTGCTTTGCTGGAATATCTGAGCACATAATTCATACTTTACTCTTACATTATTGTTCATTACAGTCCGAAAGAAATTGAGTCTTAGGATAACAATGCAGAACAACTTATTAATTACCGTCAATCTGTAGTTTATGATCATTTTCTCTTATACGCATACATTTATCAAGCATTTGTCATTATACTGTTTTAATTGGATTGTAATTTACTTTATCGTTCACATTCCTTACATCATTGAGTCAACAATCGTGTTTGCTTTTATCGGCGAACACATTTGACCTTCCCAAAAGATTTAGACACAGACTACCGGGGAAAATAAAAACACTGAATAAATAATGATGCTCTTAAACACCAAGGACATGAAACATTTACCGTTCATATTGGATCTTCTGAACCGATTAAATGACCTCAAACTGTGTAAAACGTCGGAGCCTCGAGGGGGCTTCGGGGGCAGCCCACAAGCCCCCGGCCATTGTTGGTCCCATCACTAGCAATTCGCACCCCCCCATTAAAAATCCTGGTCTCCCTCAGCGCAAAAGCAAATGCAACGTTCACACAAGAGGAATGGCACTTTGGCAACTTTGGTCGGCAGCCAGATTATTCATAGGTACTGAATTGTGCCCAATTCCTGTGGAACTACCCCCAGCAGAACGAATGAGTCAAAATGCCCCTGGCAGAAAGGGAGGAAGAAAGGAAAAAGGAGAGGGAGAAAAAACGTTGATGGGAGGGGAAAAAGAAAGAGAAAAAATAACACTGCAAAAGTGTGAACTGCCAACATGCTGCAATTTGCAAGGATGCCATAAAATAAATTGCTCACAACTGCCATCATGTTGAAATAGACATGTCAACATATTCAGTTATATTTCTGTAAAACAATCCTCATGAGCACAAAAAGAGCCAGGAAGAGGCTGTTGCACTGGGAAGAATAATCTTTTCTATATTAGTATCAATAATAGCTTTTAAATCTAAAAGTGTTATTGAAAACAATTGAAAGGTCTTTGCCACTGCACAGTTTCACAGTCATTCATCCATTGTTCTTCTTTCACGTTTCATTATTCATATACTAAAGTAATCAATCAGGCAGACAAAGGTTCTGAACACCTCCCCACCCCCTCTCTTATAACTAGTGGTTGACCTAAGAGAACAGATCTTTACTCTGCACACACGACCGGAGAGAAAAAGAAAATCTCCCAGTGAGCAGCAATAATCCTTGCATTTTGTATCCTTGCAATAGCACAGCTTTCAACACTAAAATGAGCAGGGGAATTAGACTCATCATGGGTCTAATTTACAACAGTAACAAACCAAATTTGACACTTTAATGGCAACTTCTGGTTTGTGAATACTAGATCTTATTGGAAGTTTCACAAACAGCGAATTGCAAATCATTGATAAAGATTGTAAGGAAGTCTGAAAAAAAGCACATATATTTTCTGCTGGCATATTTTTCAAACTTTGCCAACTTTTTGACATTTGTAAATCTTACAAATCTTAGCCACAATAAACCCTACAGCACACAGCTCAAGTAGTTTAACTGAAACACTTTATATTCCAAAACATAGTAAAGCTAATTTTCTGTTTTCTACCCAAATGAGTCATTTCTCAAGCATTTTTCCCCACCAAGTTTACCTATAATATACAATCATTCCACATTACATTAAAGTACGGTGCTCTTTGAAGCTGATGTGAAAGGCTCTACATTCTATGCAAGGATTATTATTAAGTAGGAAGATAATAAACAGTGATAAAATTCCAGTGTGGCTTCTCTGCAGCAATGATTAGGGGTAAAATCTGACACATATGAACCATTTTCTGGGATTCAAAGCTATAGATATATATTAATAAGCTTTCTGGTTCAAGTTGTGTGTTGTTGCAGCACAAATAGAAAATGGTTTGAAACACATATACCGCAATACAAGAGCAAATCTGCAGCTTTATATTGCTTACAGTTGACATCATTCAATTCTCCATATTTTGCTGAGTAAGAAGAGTAACCTACATGTTCCACAAATCCATAGCACCTTCAGCCGCAAATCAACCAGCAGGTGGGGAGATTTCAACAAGGTGAGCGAATCAGTCATGTTGTACTTCTTACTCTTTTCTCTTCCCATCCCAAAGACTGCCTCACTTCATGGCACTCACATTCCCCACTCACTGGCTTGACCAAGAACTGAGTAATTGAGGCATATATGTTGGGGTTTCCATTCACATGGGCAATACAGATACATCAACTACCCGAGCTGTCTCTTTGTTCTCTCTATTGAATTTGAGCAGTTACCCACCATTCTGCCCTTTCATTAATTCAGTAATTTTATAGCTGATTTAAAACTCCCACTAAATTGCTGATCTTTCAGGGATTGATTTAATTGCCTAAAATCTGACTTTAAAGTTTTCACTCCCATAAGGAAACAAAACTAACACACTTTCTGTCTGACCCTCAAGCAAGATTCCCATTTATTAAGAAGGTTACAATCACAGGCAACATAAGAATAAAAAATAAAGTACAAGTTCTCCTTGTTATCTGAAGCTAAATTTAAATACTTACCAAGCTGTAGAGTGAATATTATGCTCCCAGTTCACCAGCTTCTCCAAATCTTTAGTTGAACTCCGTACAGAAAAGCTTAGGGAGCGACTGCCCTGACCTCGCTCAGACAAGCAGATAAACTGAACAATGCTAAAGTCAGTCCCGCAATTTAAAAGTGACTAGTTTCTATGGCAACGCTTTCCATGCTGAGGGTAATTAGTGGCTAGTACTGGAAGGGCTATTGGACTGCAGTGAGAGCAGTACTGGTCCAGTAATATTCAATAGTCACCGAAAGGGCGAGCTGCAACAAGTCACCTATTGAGACAAAGCAGCTGGGGTCTTCACACCAATTTCAAGGGAAAGTGACAGACAGACTGAGAGAGAGAGAGAGCGACAGAGGTCCAACTGACAATTTTGCAAGCCTACGAAAAACTGATCTGTTCCAATACTACAGCAAATATTTGTTCTCTCGAACACTCATCCTTTTCTCCGTTGTTATGTACGAGCTGATTTAAAATTGATGGGTGAAGAGAGGGCTGCTAGTTATTTCATTAAAAAGCAAATAAGAGTCTGCTAACATGTTTGAGAACGCATCGACCTTAGGGACTTCAAGCAGCCTCATAATAGGCGTATTTCTTATAGGAAATTGCAGGAAGGCAGATTCTCTTGATCATAAGAGTATTGGAAATCAATGGCTAATTCTGAAAGACTAATTCCACTTATCAGTGCGTCTGTAACCAAGAGTATTACAAAGATTTCTTCACATTTGTAGAAGGACACTGACACTATAAGTGAGTGTGCTGAAATGCGGGTGTTTATAATGGGGTTCTGTTGTAGTTTGAGCAAAAGCTATGTTTTCCTTTAATATTGGAAAGCCAATGCATTATCTTATACAGCAAATATACCACAGCACTAGTGGGTGGATCACTGTGGCATCTGAGGTGATACCAAGTGAGTGGAGCACAGTGCCAGTCAAAAAATCAAACTTGCCCAAATCTCTTCAGCACACTGCCATCACCATCTTTAACTTTTTCACAGATAAGTGATGTGAACATCAATTGGAACTCTCAAACAACATGAATGCTTGCCAAGGGTGGTCATGTGTTTACCTATTGCAAACAAGAAAGAAATGACGGAATCAGAACTTTTCAAAAAAAAAGTTCATTACCATCAATGTGTTCTCAAACAAGTATGGAAATGCGTCAATGTACACAGCTATACCCAGGGGCAGCCTAGCCAATGAGATTTAAAAAATCTCAACTACCAGCACCCAGTACATTTTATGTTCAGTCCTTGATTAAGTAAATGTGGGGCGCAGTTCTGATAAAAGGTTTGAAGTAACAACAACAACAACAAAATTGCACTTATAAAGCGCTTTTCACTTTGGGAGGACGTCCCAAAGCGCTGAACAGTCAGGTTGGGATCTGAGGTGGTGGGGGGAGGGAGGGGAGGCGTAGGGGGAAGGGGAGGTAGAGTGGGAAGAGCTTTATATCTCTTTTATATATAAAACAATGCTTTATATCTTCGCTAGAAGAAACATGTAAAGGTGAAACATAGTTTATTGAACTGCAGGACATTACGCCAACTCACTAATTTCTCTCCACAAAACCCTTGTGGTCCTTTGAGCTCAAGTGGGTGAAGACAACTGTCAAAACTTGCTCCCAGGCTTCAGGTAACCACAAGGAGGCATAGTGCAGAAACAAGCAAATCCTACCCCTTTGATTCAAAAACAGAAGTTGCTGGGAAAACTCAGCAGGTCAGGCAGCATCTATGGAGAATGGAAAGTGAGTCAACGCTTCGGGTCCACGGCCCTTTGTCAGATTCTTTGTTCTAGTCAGGAAGTTATGCGTGTGTTTCAGTGGTGGTGGGTGGGGGCCTATGGTTAGGGGATTATTCATCAAGCCCTTGCCTTTTCCACTTTGAACTCACTGTCTATGGTGACACTCCAATGCAATACTGGATGTGCGTTGCATGATCAGCGGTGCTGTCTCATGAATGAGATCCCGTCTGCCTATTCAAGTAACTGCTAAAGATTTCATGACACGGTAGACATGATCAGCCTATTCAAATTTCTATTCAAAAAAGAAAAAGGAGTTTCTCTCGTCCTGGCCATCAAAATGGTCACACAATTCAGGGCTGTTTATGGGACATTTTTGTGTGTAAATTGGCTGCTACAATTTGCTGATAAATTCATGGTCACTACATTTTACAGTAAATCATGTGAAATGCTTTGAAATGTTTTGATAAACTGATAACCCAACGATTATTATTTTTCCCAATTACACATGTTCCAAAAAGACCTCTGCTGTCCTCTTTTCGCTCTTTTGGTTTCTGTAGGAAGAACAATTTGTGGTTCACCAGTCAGTAGAGATCCCTACCTTTAGGCCTGAGCAGACACAGCTCAGTACCCAGCTGCTCTGAAATGTACGACGACAGCCCAGTATAACTCAACCTCCAATGTGACCTCCCACACTACACAGGGGGAAGTCTCCTCGGAGAGCAAGCAACACAAACTGATGCCCCAACCATTCTTCGATATAGGCACTAGAACATCGCTACAGCTTTCCTCACAAAAATGTCCCTGGGGTTTCTGCAAATGTCTAACATCTATTCAAGAGGGTTGTAGTCTGGGCAGAGAAAACATTATGCGGCAAGATGACAAATAGAATCTTGTGCCAATTTGCTGTCACAAAGCAGTTCTCTTTTTTTCCTTCACTTTGTGCCCATACTTGAGTTGCTAATTTAGTCCTAATACACTTGGAAGCGCAAAGCTGGAATTAAAAGGCTTTGACTTTCTAAAGAGTCGTTTGTAAGCACAATGGGAGCGGGGAGCGCAACCGTTTTTTCAGTCGTTCTCAAAACCTTTGAATTCAGCAAAACCCAATAGGCAAGACTTTGCCACACAGAGCAGGCTCCAGCTGGGGTCTCTCACAGACCCTCCTCCCCACCTGTGAGTAGTCTGTCACAGCTTCACCAAGGTCAAACTAATTAGAGCAAGTTTCCTGTGACACAGACATCACCCACACTGCTGCCAGCACTCAGCATACTGTGCCGAAGTTTCTCTTGGACCACCCTTCCCTACTGTTGAACATCCATGAAAATGGCGTTTACAAACTAATTAACAGCTAGCTGTCTCCTGAGGGCACCTTGTCTGGCTTGTGGTCCTCAAAGTCACTTTTATTTCTATGGTCAGAATGACTAGAACAAAACCACGTGTCTCGTCCTAAGTCTGTTTCATTTGGTGATACAAAAGGCCTGATGTCAATTACCGGATGTACCCATGCATGCCCAATACCTTGCAAACAGTAAATAGATTGAAGTGTTAAAACTCCACATGTTATAGTGGCATACACTTTTCCTACACTTGTTCTTTTTGATTCAAGGACATAATTTTTTTTAAAATGCTCTGTGTCCACAACAACAAACAACAACAAATTACATTTATAGAACATCCTTCACGTCGGGAGGATGTCCCAAGATGCTGATGTACCTTAAAGAAGAAGAAAAATAAAGGGAGAAATCCCACAAGCCTATAAAGTTTGAAGTCCATAAGAGCTTTTAAATTTGCAGTAGATAACGACTTAAGAATTTATTTTAATAAAAGGAAATGGAGAATGAGCAAGGGGAAGAGGGTATAACAACAACAAAATTACATTTATATAGCGCTTTTCACGTTGGGAGGATATGCATATATATATATGTAATACTAATAAATAATCCTTTCATTTGATATAGCGTTGTTCACATCTTATCAACGTCTCATATATGTATCTCTATAGGGTATAGTACAGCAGAGAAACATTTTCTGCACTAATTGGGAGTGGCCGTATCTGGATAAGGAAATGTTTTTGTGATCAACTTTATCAAATTAAATTTTTAAAATAATTTCTCAAAATAAATGTCAAATTTATTCTGTCACTACAGTGTATTGTGCTTTCTCTCTCTCTGAGTCCTTCTTACTTACACTGTCTATCTCTCCCAATTTTCTCTCAATACTTTCTCTTTCCCTCTCCCATCTCTAAGGCTACATAAAATAAACTTTTACCTTCGCATTGCCAGTTCACAGTGTAATCTCACATGAGTGTGTGTGCGACAAGATTTCTTTTGCAACTTGGAGTTCAACTTGGTTTGACCACTTGCTGTACAAGCAAGAGATCTGGGTTCTATTCCAAGCAGTGTGAAACCTTGGGCAAGTTTGCTTACTCTACACCCTTTAATAATAATCCCTAAAAAAAAATTGGTCATTTAAATCACGACTGTTTGTGGGACACTGCTGTGCGCAATTGGCTGCCTCATTTCGCCCACAAATATACAGTCAATTCACTTTACAGTATATTCAGTGAAGCGCTTTGAGACATCTAGAAGACGTGAAAAGCACTATATTGAACACAAGGATTATTATTATTATTATTGTCCCGCTTTAGCGATTTCAGTGTACTGTGGTGTTTGCTCAGGGCTTTTATTGGTGTCATGTGACTTACAAAACACTGCAGGAAACTCCTTTTTCACAGAGCTCAGCATGTCTGATAATTAGTTGGCCTGAGGAGAATTGGCACACAAATAAGCACCATCCTACTGTAGGTATCTCTAGTGGAAGAGATAGCACCAGAACAGACACATGGATCCTTCTGTGTTGCAAATCTTTTATACTTCCTTATTTTCAAATTAAGACTGCCTCCTCCAGCTGGCTAGTGACAGCTTTAGTTTAGTCACCATTCATTTTCCCTCCTGTAGAGTTTACAGGGCAGTCTAAATTGGCGCCTTATCAACTCCATGCACAAACTCACAAGTCCATGATTTGGCCTGGACGTGGTGTTGAGCCGAAAGACAGACATTTTATTATCCTCTGAAGACCCACCTCAGTGGGGGTAGAGCTGGGAGTGAACAGAGAAGTGCAATAATAAATCTCCAACTGAGAAAGAAAAAAACACCTACATTTTAATTTGGAAACAAGGACCACAATATAGTAGCCATGATTTCTTTCCTCCAAGCTTTTCCATGGTAAAATCTCTAGTTGTTGATGCCTCCCCATATAAATGGTACATGGGTGTGCAATAATCTAAAGAGAACTGAAAACAAAATAAATCTTGGGAGTGCACCGTTTCTGTTGTCGATCAAACCTGTCATTTTGTCAGTATATTAAATAATAAAATAGAATAATGATCCTTACATTTGATATAACTCCTTTCATCTCAGGAGGGCATTTCAAAATGCTTCACAGGATTTACTGTAAAGTGTAGATACTGTGTTTTTGTAGGCAATCGGAACAGTTCATTTGCTCAGTAATGTACCACAAGCAGCCATGAGCAATAAAATACAGTATATTGAATATGGAATTTTTTCCTCCAAATATATTGAAACAAAATATAAACAGAAATCGGTTAAGTTATACATAAAATAGCTTGTGAATGGGAACCCAATAATGGGTTCAGAAACAGTCATTAACTGCAAATGAGATCCCTGAGCGATTAATTTATGTCATAAGAACCCCAAGATTGTATTACAGCTTTGCAAAAAGACTCCCTGCCATCTGTTGTTTTAAACAATACATAGAATTGGATTTCTGCCTCTGGAGAATTAAAAAGTGCAGGTTGACTGCTCCCTTCCCTTCTGCAGTGGAATCTACCAATGTCACATTCACACCAGTTTGAATGTCCTCAAGAGTTGAGCAGCTCCATGGAACAGACAATTAAACCTGTTACCAGGATATTCAACATCTACAAGAACTGTCATCTCTATTACGCTGAAGTATGAAAGCTTAACATAAAATAATGCAACTCAGTTAAGAGCACAATGGGTCTAAAATTAAGCTAGTTGTCTCCATGCAAATTATGACCCCTGTTTGCATCTGAAAATCACGATCCCAAATGCTGACAAAGGCAGTTGCGTGCCAGCCATTTTGCCTGTGGTCCTTCGCTCAGCAAAGAAATGGTGTGAAAGCAAACCACTAAATCCATGTGTAGATGGGATGCACGGAGTTCTGTTTTGATACTCTTAAGCACAGTGACGGGTTTCCACATGTGTCAGATACCTGTCTTACAAACAAAATATGACTTCTGGTTTGCCATCACAGTCAGTGTTTGGTTTCAGGCCATTCAGCACCTCCTCCCAACGTGAAAGGTGCCATACAAATATAATTTTATCGTTGTATGAGTCAAGCTAAGGCCCGAAATGTCCAACAAAAGGACAGAAGGCAAACACCAAATAACAGCTGTTGCCAAGTAACTGATCATGATTTTCTTTCATCTTTTAAAGCAAATTTTCTAACAAATTCCATATTCCTTTATGCATTAACCATAAGTTACAGTGAATGCGACAAATCTATTTCTGAGGAATCGGGGGTGGCAGTGGGGATCTCATAAACAAAGGGAATTTAGTTGACCTCCAGTCCCCAGCACGACCAGTGGTCAGAGAAGCACTCTCCTTTGTGAAACTTTTCAGAAGTCTCTACAGGAGCAATTTATAATCTGAGATCCCAAGTGAGAGGTTTACGGTGAGTTGCAATAAAATTCATGTCAGCTTTCAGTAATTATTGCCCATTACATCCATTACAATAGTGTTTTGTGACTCACACAAAATCAATGAAAGCAGTGAGTGAACACCACAGAATATCACAACTGGCTAATGCAAAATAACCCTGAAGAAAGCAGCGCTGAGTATACAATGAAGATGCCAACTATTGAACAACTGAGACAGAACTGGACTGCGTTCACACTACAGAACACCGTCTGCTGCAACTCTCGCTTGACACAAGGCACCACTGCTTTACAGCATTTATAACATTCAGGAACCTTTGGTCAAAACTACCTGACAACACTGTTATTAACTCAGGATTTGTTGGATCGCTCTGTGGCTCAGTTGGGATTGTTCATAATATAAAGATCACGAAACAGCGACAAATGTGTTGTATATTCAACCGTTTGGTCTGCATTCTGGTCTGTAGGTTTCACACAAGATCACAAGGGAGGTGAAGGAGATCTTTCATCCCACTTTCATCTCATCATTCCAGAATGCCCACCCTCCCATCACAGCATCACGCTGTTTAGTAAATGAATCCCATGTCCTGGCCTGAACCACCCTTTTTCCTTGTGAACTCATGCTTTATACTTATCAGGTCCAGTAACATCAGCAGATGTTGCCTTATGCACAAACTATACTTCAACACTAAATCTCACTTTGGACTCTGTGGTGGGTGTATTAAAGACAGATTATGTTGACAATACTTTGTTGGAGAAATCCACATCTATTCTCTTCTTGTATTTTTGTACCGCCTCCTTCCTATTCAGGATTTGACCAGCATTCACATTTATCAGCCTTTTATTTCACCAACTCCCAACTAATTTTGTTTGCCTTTATAATAAATAAATTAATTTCAATCAGCAGAAACAATTCTCTATTCCCAAATCCTTCAACAATTTGGTAATTAAATTTATTGATGACAATTAATTGTCTATCTTAGGGAGTGAGTGAGTAACTTCATAGGATCTTGCAATATGGCATAACAAATCACATAATAGACCAAACAATAATAGACCAAACAATGCTACCTCTTGTGGTATTTAATTAATTTGATATCTGCACATTCTTGTTAGGATATTTTTTAGTCCAGTAGCAAGCTTTCTGTGCTGATCCCAAAGCATCATTTGACAGAAGCGTTGACATACCATAGAACAACAACAGCAAAATTACATTTGTATTGTGCCTTTCACATCAGGAGGACATCCCAAGGCACTGGACAGTCATTGTTTCAGACCCGAGCTGGGGACAGGGAGGGTGGAGGGAAAAGGGGGGATTTGGAGAGACCGATAGGACTGTCGAAGAGGAGGGTCTTGAGTTGCAACTTGAAGGAGGCCAGGGAGGGGGTGAGGTGGAGGGACTGCAGGATGGAGTTCCAAAGGTTGAGGGCAGAATGGCTAAAGGCTCGGCCGCCAATGGTGGAACGGGTGGGCCGGGAGACATGAAACAGGCCAGAGCCCGATGAGCGGAGGAGGAAGGCAGGTTAGTAGGGGGTTAGGAGGTCAGAGATGCAGGCTGGGGAGAGGCTGTGGAGGGCTTTGAATGTGAGGACCAGGATCTTGAATTGGATCCTCTGAATGGTGGGGAGCCAATATATAATATAATAATAATAATCCTTGGATTTGATACAGCACTTTTCACATCTTATTAACATCTCAAAGCAGTTCGCAGAATATACTGTAAAGTGAATTGACTGAATATTTTGTGGGTGAAATGTGGCAGTCAATTGCACATTGCAGTGTCCCTCAAACAGTTGTGGATTGAATATATATTATTATTTTGAAGAAATTATTACTCCCGGAAAGCGATCTGCCATTCGACTAACAACTGGGATAGGGTTAGATAAACAACACTACCAAAAAAAAAATTACAGTTGTATTGCACCTTTCACGTTGGGAGGACAGGCATATGGAGTAAGGAAACTTGCCGAAAATTTTGCCCTGCCGGGAATCAAACCCAGGTCTCTTGCTTGCAAGATGAGTGCTCTAACCACTGCGGTACACATCTCCGTAAACTACATAAACACTTTTCCGCAAGAAATCTCCTGCACATCAAACATTGACTTTTGACTGCTACTTCTTGCAGCTGAAGGCTTATGAGTCAGTGTGACGCACATACGGGAGACTCCCGGGAGAAAAACACAGCATCCATTTCAGATGCTATTTTGCCACTAACTGATTGGTGGGGAACATCCTGTAGCATGGAGTCCTGTAGCTCAGTGGTTAGAGCACTTGCCTTCCAAGCGTGAGAACCTGTGTTCGAATCCAGGCGGGTCAAGGTGAAACCTTAAGCAAGTTTCCTTACTCCACACGCCTAATAAGAATCCAACCTCACAGGCAGCTTTTCTTTTTCCACCGTTAAAAGTTTGTCATTAAATATCTGATATAAATTGACTGAAATTGAATAACGTCATGATTTTGCAGATCAATTAGAATATTTTTTTCTGCAAAACTAGTTTTTAAGCCAATGATGGCACAAATACATAGACGGTTTAGGTGTTCAATTCACTGAAGTGTTTTGGTTCGCTGTTTGTGTTTGGAGGTTTGGAGGCTATGACCATGATGTCTCAAAAGAAGCAAATTTGGAGCAGAATATTTCACCATAAGCTAATTGCTTTACTGTGGCAAATTCCTTTACGTCTACAAAAGCCCTTCGTTGGATTATCTCCATCAAAGGACGGACGACAAGCTGTCGCCATGGGAATGGTGCTATGTGTATCTCGCGGCCACTATATGATATGTTCGATGTAAAACCGCTTTTAACATGTTCTCCCAAACAACTTCAGGTTGCTGGGAAACCAGGGGTCAGACAACACTGAAAGGCCAGAATATTCCCATCCCCTGGTAAACCTATTGTGATGAAAGAGTAAAGGAAAACGAGTGCTGGGCCACCCTCTGAAACACCAGCTCGAGGTACAGGCAACACACTGTTCAACATTTGTATAGCGCAAGATTATTAAAACCAATCCAGTTTTTCCCACCGACTTATAAATCAAGAAATAGCTTTACCATGTACAGTAATTGAAACAAAATTACAACCAGATTTAAAATATTTAATAGCGTGACTGTTTATTAAAATGTGTGTTTATTAAATGGTAAAGAATGATAGTGGCAGATATAATAATAATAATCCTTGTATTTGAAATAGCAGCAGGAGGACGTCTCAAAGATCGCACAGGATCTAGGATAGGATGTTACGTGCTAGACTGTAACATTAGTGCTAGTGTTTATTAAATCAGAATTTTGTGAGTCTTTGTCACATCTTGTTACACCAGACTATGACACTTGTCCCAAGAGAGGGCAGAGGCGGATGATGTTCATGATAAGGTAAAATAGCAGACATGATTGCTCAAATGCCCATTCCTTGCACTGTGCAGACGGCAATCTCAATCAACAGCAAACGGCAACACAGAAATCATTGTGCTTCAGCAACTTAATATTCCTTATAAATAATGTTCTCCTTGTGTGTAATTTTGAATAGTAGAGAGCATTTGATAGTCACTAGATTATGAGTTTGTGGGACAGAGAAACGTGTCTGTGTGTGTGGTGGTGGTGGGGCTAGGGGGAGAAGAGAAGGGCTAGCTATGTGCAGGGAGGAAAAGGCTGCACTGTGGGTGGGGTGGGGGGGTGCGGAGGAGGTAGAGGTCTATCACTGTGTGGCAGAGAGAGAGAAAAAGAAAGGCTGGCATTATATGATACTTTGATGACAATATGACTCTGAATGGAAGATGTTTTTGATTAATATAGTACACTGCATTCAGCACCGCAACAATATAGTAATTCATCGTCAAATACATATCTTGACGCAATCCTTCGGGTGACACAAATAAGCAACAAAGTACTCGAGAATCCAGAATGTTTAACCTGAGTAACAGCAGAAATGCTGTTCATTCCACTTTCACACTTCCATTGCAGACATTATTATTAGGTTACATAAAGTGGTAGTATTTACCCTTCTAGGGCGGGCAAAGTAAGCTAGAGAAAACATAGCTCTGCCAATTATTTTCAAACTCAGTCGGATTATATTTAAACCTTAACATTACACCTGACAATGCAGGAGAATAGACGTACCTTAATATTCTTGTTATTTTGGCGTCTTTGGAGGAAGTGGTACTGAGGATTTACTATCAAATATCCCGTGGGAGCTGGTATTTCAACTCCTTCCTGTAGTCTCTTGGCTGTTAACTTCTTTATGTCATTTCTTCCGCTACTGAAATCAAATTATGCCCACCATGGATTGGCGTGACGCTAACCACAGTGGACACTTCTAACTGGTTGAAAAAAGGGTTTAGTCTCTCAAGCTTCATAATGTGAATTTGAACGTGTATTTTCATGTGCCGAAGGTTTGCATCAAAAACGATCTAGACCCTAACAGTAGCACCTATCCAAACAACACATTGCATTTATAAAGCCTTCCACACCTTTCCAGCCCTTAAGTGAAAACAAGACATGAGCACATTTTGCAGTGAATGCAAAGTTTTACAGTAAGCTCAATGTGTGCGTGCACGCACTCCCTCACTCAAACATACACTATGAATGGACTCTTCTGCTATGTCGTATTTCAGTTTCCATCGAAGCCATTGTCAAGGTCATGCATAACTTTCTTTAGTTTCTAAGGCAACAAAGCCAAGAGAATTTTAATTTGAGTGATCATTAGCATTTTGGATGTCTGGAAATTCAACTGAAATTTGGGACTTGTACCAACTCCGATTCCACTAAAGTGTTTGTTTCTGGCAGCAGCTTTGGTCTTTTGCCAATTGAACTGGGAAATGGGAAGCTCACTGTTTTCGGCAATAGTTTCACAATATTTCATTGTATATGCACTTACTTTAGAAATGGATTTTTCCAGAGAGAAGCTAATAAATAATGACAGGAGATGGGGTGGGGGGAACGGACAAATTAAAGCCAAGAGCAAAATTGCATGATACACATCAAATCTCCCGGCCTCCATTGCCATTTGTTTCATTAGCGGTAATTGTAAAAAAATATATTTCTGAAGTACATGCATATGCGCAATGCCTCTGATAACAGTATGTCACATACACAAGGTTGGTGTACTTTGGCATATGTACAGAACGGCAACTCATCCATTTGCTGCGGAAGCATCATAGTCCATACCCTGGTGGTTAGCATATCCTGCTGGACAAGGAATGTGAAGCTTTCCAGACAGTTCCCTGAATGAGGTTCACCAACAAAATACAGTCAATTCACTTAACGATATATCCGTAAAGTGCTTTGAAATGTCTCAACGATGTGATAAGGCGCTATACCAAACGCAAGGATTATTATTATTAAGGGCAAACTATGCAGATTTAGTCGGCGGTAAATTTTTAAACATGATTAAACATGCAATTAAAGTTTTACATTTCAAAACGCCATACTCCAGCTTGACCCCCAACTCACACTCTGGGGTGCGTGCCCGGGGAGAGAGTTTGCATTCCATTCCAGACACAGACAATGTTTTGGGCCTATGTGCAACCCTCAATCTTGTTTGGGTTGATTACTACATGTATCAGACATCAAGCTCACAAAAATAAATTACTGATTCAACTTGCAGTGACCTACACATTTCTCCTTCTTCACGATATTACTCTTTACTAGTGTAAAACCTGATCAGTTTTGCCCAGAGACAAATCATCTACGAGAAAGTGGAAGGCAGTACAATTCCAGCTCAGTTTCATGCATTTTTAAAAAACTTCATTAATTCACCATCTATCCAGAGGTTTAGCAGTAATTGCGTGTCGGTTACAACCCAGGCTTTTCACTGGTATTTTTTAACCTTTGTTCACACAACTCTGTGTACTGCAATTTCTCTGAATGCTGTTGGTGGAAGCACCCAGTGAAAGATTTATTCATCAACCGCCACATAAATTAGTTGCAGCGACAATGGTATTGTTTGCTGGTGTCACATCACAGTGAAACAGTGTTAATACCAGGCCTGAGGCCCAAACCTTTTGAAACCAATAAATTCTTCTGGTGGTCGCAGTTTGTAAGTTTTTTTTTAAAAAGTCAAAAAGATTATTGATATACTGACTGCAAACGACTATTAGTATATTTTGTTTGAAGTTCCAACTGTAGAATTATTTTGGGTGCGTGGCCAGGATCTTAGTGCAGTGGTTTCCAAACTGTGGCTGGGGATGGGGTGGGGGGGGGGGGGGGGGGGGGGGGGGTTTGGGGGGTGGCATAGAGCTTTATAGTCTTGAGCCATCGTGTGCGTGCGGACCCGAGGACCCGAGTGCGTGTGGGCTGACAACCTGAGTGCGTGTGGAGCCAACAACCCGAGTGTGTGGAGCCGAGTGTGAAGGAGTGGGGATCGCAACTAAAACTTTGCTGAATTAGGTGGGGTGTCGCTATTTTAAAGTATGGAAGCCACTGCCCTGGTGGGAAGAACACCTGAGCTTCTCAGTGTCCGACGTGACTGCTTCCTGATTCAGTGTAGCAGAGAGTCCAGAAGTTGAGGTTTTCCCCTCGACTGTGTTCTTGCCAATGATTCAGACACTATTCAAGGAGCACAGCCCAACAACGTTTGAATTAGGAAACGGCAAGCACACAAATAAACTCCAGTATACTACTTGAGGCACGACAAACTGCAGGGTACGATCACTGGTGCTAATTATCTTCTGGTCGTCGAGATGTCTCCCTTCACACAACCCACACACAACAACTCCCACACACGTCTGTCTCTAGCCCAAAGGTCCACTATTTGAGAGATCACCGAGCAATATTTTTCATACACAGAATACCTGATTTTTTTTGTTTTAACAATTTGCATCTTGCTTTTAACCAAAAAATTCCATCCCTGAGAACGTATCAAATGTGCAAACGAACGGAGTGCTGGATGTAGTGCACACACAGCAGAGCTGAAGCAATTATCTAGATGACAACTGTTAACTTACCTTCTGCATGTTGGGTTTGATACACCGGACAAAGAAGGGATTTGATGAGCTTAATGTTGCCATGAGGGAATGCAGGGAGTTCTGAAAGAGTTGAAGAACAAAAGAAAACCTGATTATGGCTCTCACAACAGATGAACCAGAATATGTGAGATAAAATTATGTGTATGCTCAAATATAAATATTTATATGTGGACTTAAATTGCATCACAAATCTGTGTCATCACCTCGCACCCCTAATTATTTCAAATAATCAGCAGATAACACTTTCAAGTTAAAATGCAACAGATATCATACCCACGTGCTAAAAATATAAACAGCTTATGTGGTTGGAAACTGTATAAACTCCACATATCGTGGCTTATTCCATTCTGAGCACAAAGATTCAGAACCAGTTGAAGCTCATACCTATCGACTGAAAAAACAATTTCAACCCATGCAGCAAATTCACATTGGCTGCAAAGTGACAGTAGAAATCAATGACTGACCCAATAGCAACAGAAATAGTTTTCACAGCAATCAACTTAAGCATTTCCAGCATTTTTATTTGGAGCTATGAAGCAGGAAGGAATTGATTTGATTTTAGACAACTCTAATCCTCCTGATGTGAATGCTCTTCAGGTTAAAACTCAAATTTGTAGAGTTGTATGTAAACCCTGAGGGATTGTGTTTAGTTCAGACCACTGCAATCCAAAGTAAATCTGATCTCACTGTGATGGAAAGTGCTGACACACGAGATATTTTTATTCTGTAGCTCACAACCCAAGGCTATTTTGGAGTGTCAGTGATAAAATAACCACTGACCTTTACAAAGTTTTTAACTTTGGAAAAGATGAAAGATGGAAAAGATTGATTTTATTTGTAAAAAATCATTTATTTTGCTATGAAACGACTGTGTCAATAGGTCAACGTTTGAAAGATAAAATCTAGAACCTTTAAAAATTCTTAATGCGACCTGATCCGTCATTTAAATTATTAACAAAATGCAGACAATGTGATGATTATATTTCCAATTGCCAATCTTAAAATGTCTTTCAACAACAATAACAAAATTACATTTTTGGAGCGCGTTTCAAGTAGGAAAAATTTATTTTAAATAAACACTGTTGAATTGGAAGCAATTTAGGCTTTTCATTTAATTTCCTCTCTGCCCTCCTCTTGATGGTGGTGACTCAAGCTGGAGTCGTGCTCCATGGTTACAGCACAGCGGCTGGTACCAGAACAGCAACAAACCAACACTACATGTAGGTTACATAGATATCTGGGCACAAATATTAACACCAAGTGATTGCCTTGCAATCATTCACTGAACGTCCAGTGTTATGGGTCTCACACTGTGCTTATCAGCCTATTGTGAAGCTGTTAGGACAAAAAAAGCAGGGGCTGTTCTTTTTACACAGACTTTTCAAGCTATGCCATTGTTATTGGCCAGATAAATTTTACTTTGTTGGATTTCTGATGCACTGAAAGTTTCCATTTTTTTTCTGAAGGTGGCAAAGATTAAAATAATACAGTATTAGAGAGGTTTGAGACCGCTCTCGTCTCACCAATAGTTGAACATGGGCTGAAATGACATTGCAGCCTTCAGTTACAAAAAAAACCGATTACGTTCATTTCATGATTTTTCTTTTCTCCTCTTCTCCTGAATGTACGTCAGCTTGGCACAATGGTAGCACTCACGCCTCTGAGTGACAAGGTTGTGGGTTCAATTCCTACGATGAGACTCAGAATGATATAGTCTATCCAGACACTCTAATGCAGTGCTGGGAGTGGTGTTGCATTGTTCAAGATGCCATCCTTTGGGTGAGACGTTAAATCAAAGTCCTGTCTTCCTGTTAAAGATCCCATGGCACTATTCTGATGCCTGGCCAACGAGTCCCTCAAATAAATTTGGCTTATGACCCACGATTGTTCAGGGCCTTCCATATGAAAGGAGCTATACAAATGTAACTTTATTGCTGTTTGTAGGAGATTGCTGTATGCAAGCTGGCTGCCACAATTTGCTTACAATTAGTCAATTTGCGTTATACAATGTGATGGAGCCCTATGTCCAGTGCAAGGATTTATATTAATAAGTCATGACGTGAAAATTGATTGCCTCTATTGCTTTCAAATGAACTCTCTTCCAGCTGTGAAATAAGTAGATTGGTGGGGAAACTTTCCACAGCTGGCAACCAGCTCCCTCAATGGTAGGGCGAGCAGGTGGTGCACCTCCATGAAGCGAATGATAAAAGTGCTCTCGCTCCCTGTGGTGAGGAGCTACACCAGACATCCCAACAGGAACTAGAGAGGAAAAAAACCTCCTACAGCAGAATCTGAAAAGTAAAGGGAGTTTCTCTCAAAATCCTGGCTAACCATCCTGAAGATTAATGGCTCATTCATCGGATAGAGGTTTATTGAACCTTGCTGTGTGCACAATGGCTGTGGTGTTTGCGAAGAATATCATGGTATGGATACTGATCAGGAAGGTCTTGGGTTTCATCCTTGGTCTGAGCTTAATTTAATAGTCCTCAATGCCCCTGGGCCATATGAAAGGAGTAATTTAAAAAGAATCAGTCAGGGCTCCCACTCTTGATTGCTGCTCAGCGACCCTTGTTGTATGCAAAGGACTGGATTGAATCGCGATGCCATCTCGTCTATAGAAGTAGTCAAAGTCTTCCATACATTGACTGCTAAAACTAGTGATATTTTTGTTCATGCGTAGCCTACAATGAAAAAAATAATAGACTCCTTTGTGTCTAAAACTCACAACTGGAGAATGGTCAATTAGGTCAGGTATTGGGATGATGAATTTCTGTAAATTGGATACTGTTACTGGGATAATGAACAGAACTTCAAGTTCTGCAATTAACATGGACAATTAGAGTTTTAAAATCTTCCATAAATGTGTGTGTATATATATATATTTAGTGTATATTTTTTAAATTAAAAATCGCACCTTTTGACAATGTGATAAGGCATTATATCAGATACAAGTAAAACCACTGTTTCAAGTGTCCGATTTTACTCCAAAAGCCTTGGATAGGAATATCAGCATCACCATCTTGTTTACCTTGTAGCATCAATGCATACAATGCAATCTGGTTGAACTCTCACTCCACCTGTGCAGTTTCCCAGCAACAGCAGTTTCCGTCTCTACGTCTTGTGCACAGAGGAGAGGAACCATAGCCACAAGAAAAACTTACGGTTCTGTTATATTGACAGAACATATGCGTTTGGCATGAGCACAATTGTTTTTCTATATATGGTAACAGGTTTCTGATTCACCCAGCTGACACTTGCACACAATCTCTCTTCAACATATGGAATGTTTGTTTATAATTAATGTGCATGAACTAGTGAATATGACAGCTAGGCAGGCACTAATATTGTACCCAGCTCTGAATGGTATTTGAAAATAAAGTCGGGTGTCAATCATCAAAGTAGCTTAGCCCAATCAATAAAAGAAAGAGACTGACCTTGAACTGAGAGCTTACAGTTGGCTTTCGACGCTTCGTTCCAGATTTAAGCGTCTCTTGGTTGTTCCTGCTCGATGTGTATTCAAACAGGTCGTAGATGAAATCAAGCCTGAAATCAGGGGAATAAAATTAAATACCACCGGACAGTAACAGTTTGCTCTAATCAGTGCACACTGTTACAATGACCAACAACATTGTGTTTCAGTCAGTGCACACAGAATCAAGATTACAATAGCCATTAACTGTGCACACAGACTCTGCTAATTTAACCCCTTGTTTGATACTAATTTTAATTTATGTTTTTTGCTCCCTCTTTGCCTACAATGTGCATTATTTGTGATCAAGTGTGGTCTGTAGCTTGCTCCTACGACTCTGCAAATACATGTCCTCGGCCAAGGTGTGACTGTGGCCATCCCATGTGTTCCCCACTTTGCTACTTCCTGTGGGGAGGGGAGGAAGAAAGGGGAATTGCACTCCATTATGCTGTATAAATCTGCTTAGAATAAAACAGCATGGAAATAAACCATTTGGCCCTACCAGTCTGTGACGGTGTTAATAATCCTCACGAACTCCCACCCCTCCTATTCCCCTCACTTGTATCCCTCTATTCCCTTCTCCCTCTTGTATGTGTCAAGTTTTCGTTTAAATACATTGATGCTTTTTGCTTCAACCACAGCTTCAGGCAGTGAGTTCCACATTATCACCGTCCCCTGGGTAAAGAAGTTCCACCTAAACTCCCTCATCAGATCTACCAGTGCTTAGTTTACATTAATGCTTTTTGTTGGGACTCACCCAACAAGTGGAATTTGCCAATCAACACCCACCTCACAGAATCCTTTCATGATCTTAAACACTTCTATCAGGCCCCCTCTTAATCGACATTTGTCAGGCACTCACAAGCCATGAAATAAACAAGGGGTTTATTAATGCAACAATCTATTCTTTTGAGAAGCATTTAAGTTCTTGATTACCGTAAATACCCGCGTATAAGGCGCACTCGCGTATAAGGCGCACCCCCCACTTTTGACCTTTTCTTGGTGAAAAAAAATGGAAGCATTTTCGATGATATTGCCGGCAGAAGGGAGGGAGGCAGGAGAGACAGGTAGGTAGGGAGGGAGGAGAGGGAGGCAGGCAGGCAGGGAAGAAGAGAGAAAGGGAGAGAGGGAGGGAGAGAGGGAGGCAGGCAGGCAGGGAGGGAGAGAGGGAGGCAGGCAGCCAGGGAGGGAGACAGGGAGACAGGCAGGGAGGGAGGGAGAGAGGGAGAGAGGCAGGCAGGTAGCCAGGGAGGGAGGGAGAGAGAGAGGGAGGGAGGCAGGCAGGTAGGCAGGGAGGGAGAGAGAGAGGGGGAGGCAGGCAGGCAGGCAGCCAGGGAGGGAGGGAGGCAGGAGAGAGAGCGGCAGGGAGTGAGGCAGGCAGACTGGGTTTGGCAGAAGGCAGGCAGCAAGCACAGCACTGAAGTCCGCTGCTGCTGCTGCCGCCCGGGCGGCCGAGGCCGAAGCCCCGTCACCCGCTCCCCGCAACCCCCGCCGGACACTGACCAAACCCCGGCTGACAGCGCACCAGCCGCCGCTCCTGTTTACTGTATTTCCGAGGCTCAAAATTTCTTGTACCTGCGTATAGGGCGCACTCCCAACTTTCGAGATCTTCCGACGTGCAAAAAAGTGTGTCTTATATGTGGGTATTTACGGTACTGTGAAATTCTGGCACTCTTAAATGCTACACAAATAGAATAAATCTAGACCAAGTGGAATTTCTCCTCACATATTCTTTTCAGCTGTCACAAGCTCTGCTCTGACTCACACCATCAAATCGTTTTATGATCTGAATCTGAAACAGATTTACAGTTGACAGAGTTAAAGGTAAAATTGTCTTTAGGTTATGGTGAAGTCGTAGCTGGGATTCAATTGGAAAGTACTGTGTGCAGCAATCTTTGATGGGCAGATTTTTTGAAGGAACTGCAATGATTTTAAAGTATTATTGGAAATGGATTGTTCAGAAGTTCCCTCTGGCCTTGACATGATATTTCGAACCCAAAGATCTCCACATTCACAAACGTTCAAACCAGTACATTTAAGATGATAAATGGAAGACTAGCTTAACTGTACTAGATTAGTATCTTGTTTCGTAGCATTTAGTTGCTGCCTCTCAGCTCACATTATTTTTATCCTGCTACCTTTAGGCACAAATCCAAGCTGACTGCCAAACAATTCTGAAAAGAAAATTCAGTGCAAAGCATTGTGCTGAACACCTCAGACCTGAAACCAGTCGACAATTATTGACTGATTATCGTATCACATCAGGTATCACATCAAACTATAATTATCACATTGCATTTGTTACATCGTGTTCATTTTCTTTCCTACAGGTGCGGCCGATTTTCACATGGACATCCAAAAACTATACAGCTACAAAGGTAAACAAAAACTCCCTTCCGTATAAAGCGCGTCCTTACCTGCTTTCACGCAACAAGTTCAGCACATCATCGCGGAATGTGTCCCTATTCTTTTCTAGAATCCCCTTCACGTGATACAACACCTTAGAAATAGAACAGCCAATTTGTTACCACTGTTTTTAGACAGTTGTGAGAAGACATTGGGCAAAACAAAGTGATCAAAAGGGCCTGTAAAACTTCCAACTCTTAGTTATTAGTAGTTACATTAATTATAATACAAAGTCACACCACTTTACAGAGCGCACTGTGAAGCGCTTTCGAGATGTCTCGATGACATGATAAGGTGCTATATCAAATGCAAGGTTTATTATTAGCAAGATGCTGCTAAAAACAATCTGGATGGAAATCAAAATAGATGCAGGAAAAATACCTCTCCGGCATAGTGTTTCACTCCAAAATAATGATCAGTCACTCTTGGCTTCACATAAAAGGGATTGTTCTGAGAAGAAGCGAAGACAGATCAAATTACTGACTGCACACAAACAAATAAAAACAGTTTAGATTGATAGTTACTATCCTGTCAAAGGCTTGTTTGGGGTTTATTGCTACAGACCCAGGAGTCACAGCAAAGGTTATTTTGACAAATGCAGCCTAATTAAAACCGAATCAAATCACTGATTGTTGAACAGAATGCAAGTTCTGTGGCAAGCCTGGATTCTGCACACCTAAACCATATCTAAAAGAAGATAAGAGTCAATCTTGCCTTTTGAAGAGTATGAAACGTTTATTATAAATTTAGCCCATTTGTGTTGGAAGTTGAAAGATCTGGGAGAGAAAGATCGATTGTGTTGCGCCAAGCACATTCCTGTCTTCGGAAGCGGAGTTTGGTAGCAGTGTTGCAATAAATCAAATGACATTTGTAAATGCCTTTTGCATAGAATAATGTATCAACCCATTTTATAGAGATTGTATGGATTATTGAGCAAGGTGGAAGAAGGGAAAAAAGTGGGGGCAATGAGGATATTAACCAAAAATTCAGACAAAGATTTTAAGGAGGATTTTAAAGGCAGGCAAAGAGGGTGCTTAAAAAACACATATTTTTGGGGGGCGCGAAGGGAAGTCAATTTTGATCTCTTTATGACAAGTCAACGCCAAGAAAGAAATATCTAACAATAAAAATAACTTGCGGCCTAATATAGAGCCCTAACATTTTGTAAAGAAAAATCACATGCCTCAGATTTTTTTAAATAAACGGCGCTCTTAAGCTTGGGGGTGATGTACTGCCACCTAGTGCCAATAGTTTACACCACCGACAAACACTGATTTAAAAAACAATTCTGCAGATCTGGAACTTTATCCAGTTAATCAGACTGTAATAAAAATACATTTTCTAGTTACTGGGTATATTTGGTGGTCAGTCAAACAGATAACTTACATTGTTGACAAATATATAACCTACCGAATGCTGACTGTGTAATTTTTCTAGCAGAGTGCTGTCGTTGCCCTTTGGAAAATGGCTTTCTTCATTAATGAGGGCTAGAATACCCATTTTCTACAAACATAGGAGCAAATATTAACACACATGTACAGTATTCAGTTTCAAACATTAACATTTTAAGTTACAAATATTCAAATTTGATTGGCTTACATAATACACCATCTTTTGCTGAAGCAAAGCCAAAATTATCATTCTAAACACACTATGCCTCAGGAAAGTGATTACTAAATAGCCCAACATTCCTCATTTTTGGAGTTTTAATACCATTGCCTTAAAATTTGCGAATGAGCAGAAATTTTGATAGATTTTTTTTCCATAGTTTTGTTTGTGTGCTGTTAAGAATAAGACCGTGCAGATTTGGGGCTTCAGATACCAACAAAATCCGAAACAGTTCAAAGGGCATTCTGCTCTCAGGAGTTGCATTCTTATTCTGTACATCAGTGATTCCCAACCTTTTTTTGCTGCGACCCTAAATTGGCCACCAACAGGACCTCCCAACCCTTAGGGGGCGGGGCGGGCCACTGCGCAACTGAAGCGAAGCTCAAGACAATATCTCTGTCTCTTTTGTGGACTCAATGCAATTCACTAGTAGTCTTTCATATAAATTGGTCGGTGGTGTCACCTTGGGCACTTTTAAGCATTAAAAAAGCATTTTCAACATTAAAAAAGCAACAACAAAATATTCTGCTGACCCTTCATGACCCTACTGTGACCCTGATTTGGGTCGGGACCCAAGGTTGGGAACCATTGCTGTAAATAGATCAAAGGCAGCAACTCACGCTTCATAAAAGTGTTCTGTCAAAGCTTTCCCAAAAATCTGTGCATTGCAGTTTATTAAAAAGAAGCTAACCCACTTGCAGACTTAATCAAACAAGGAAATAACCATTCTCCATTCAGCAAATGAAGCTCATGATATTACCTTTGAGTTTACCATAGTTTTTGAACCTACAAAGAAAGTGATCACAGTGCTGTGAGACTTGAACTCGTGTGTATTCTTAAAATTTATTTATCAGCTACATTTGATCCACCTACACAAAATGTGTAGGTTATCAGTGTATATTCCACCTGTGCAAATTCCTATCCTGAAATTAGGCTGCTGTCCAAAATGTTATTATGTTGTAATGTAATCAAATATGAAAATAGTGTAAGTATCCTACGTAATAGGTTGGATGCAAAATAAAATGTAAGTGTCACAAATGCTCCAGTCACTGAACCTGCTGAAGAACAATATAAGAACATAAGAAATAGGAGCAGGAATAGGCCATTTGGATCCTCGCGCCTACTCCGCCATTCAATAAGGTCATGGCTGATCTTCTAACCTAATTCTATTTACCCGCCGTATCCCCATATCTTTTAATCCCTCTATCCATTAGAAATCTACCAATCTCAGTCTTGAATATGTTGAAGGACTGAGCTTCCTAAGACTCCTGGGGTAGAAAATTCCATAAATTTACTACCGTCTGAGTGAAGAAATATTTCCTCAACTCTGATCAAAAAGGCTGACCCTTAATCTTGAGACTATGACCCCCTAGTTTTCGATTCTCCAACCAGGGGAAACTCAATTCCCTTAATAATCTTATATATTGTCCACTTACCTAGCCTGTCTATATCCCTTTGAATTATTTTTGTGTCATCCTCACCTCAGTATCATCTGCAAATTTAGATATGTTGAGCTCTATTTCCTCATCTAAATTATTGATATAAACTGTGAATAGTTGAGGCCCAAGCACTGATCCTTATGGCACTCCACTAGTCACACCCTGCCAATCTGAGAAGGACCCATTTATTCCTGCTCTGTGTTTTCTTCCTGATAGCCACTCTCCAATCCATGCTAATACATCACCTTTAATTCCATGGATCTCAATCTTATGTAATCATTATGGAAACATCTGTCTCTACACAATTCAATCTAACCCATGAATCTCCACTTGAGCTCTGCAGAAGGCACACTTGGATGATCCACCCCAGGAATGTAAGCAATTAAACTACAGGAAAGCAACATTACCTTTTCAACAAGGTCCAAGCACTCTCCGTTGTCCATCCATTCAATATCCTCCCACAGCAATCCCTCTCTGATTCAATAAAAGACACATTTCGATCAATCAGTTTAAACTGTACACATCTGCACAACGTACTCAACTTTTAGCAAGGGAAAACAAGGGAGCCAATTTTCAATACTTCTACTGTGAAGAATTCAGGTACAGGGAAGTTTTACATAAAATGATGGATACGGCAGGGTTCCCCCTCTCCCAGCTCAGATGTCTAGACAGTTCTCTAAAGTGCTTTGAGGTGGTCTTGCAAGGAGCCATATAAATGTCAAGCATATTATACTGTTGGGATCCAGAACATTTTAATTCATACTTGAAGTGAAGGTGCTAACAGTTGCAGTCAGCAATTTCAGGTATGTGATGTTGCCAGAGATGACACTGAGGCACATTTGCTGAGAAAGTCATAGGCAACTCTCTTCCTGTTTTGTACTGTTCAAACTGCTCACAATATGCTTGTGGTGGAAAAACAAATCTGATAGTAATACTGTACAATTAAATCTGATAGTAATATTCTTGCAACAATGGGATTTTTATGTTTTGGGTCAATTTTTATTGATTGGCAGTACTGTATGTTCGTAGTTAATATAAAAAGTTGAACAATTCTGCAGCAGTCCACAAGTCTTTTTATGATATTAAAGGGAAAATCACCTGCCTAACATTAAAATAACTTAACTCTTAGAAAGGCAAACCTGTCTTCAGCTCGTATCCAATGTGATTTTGAATTCAGAAATATTAATGCTTTTTTCCCACAGCTCACACCAGATCAGAATTAATGTTTACTTCCAGAGCCAACGTTTGGCTTTAGTGTATCTCAACTGAAGCCTCTTTACCTGTTATATTCCAGTTGTTCCAAGGAAAATATGTGCTTGTTGAAATATTCCTGAAGTTTTTCATTTGCATAGTTAATATTGAATTGTTCAAACCGATTTACCTGTAACAAAAACAAACATGCTTTGTAACACTTCAAGGATTGCAAAATAAAGTAATAATTTTAACACTTGAGTTTATATTGCTCAGGAGGGAATTATATGCTGTGTAGATGGGAATTCAGCCAGTATCAAACTGCAGCCTTGCCTTTGAAACCTCTGGAGCAGTGGTGACGGGAAAGTGTTGTAAACGCAAGATATAAAAGCAAAGGAGCCAAATTAAACTGAGCTGATTCCTGAAGCTCCATTCTAAGATAGCCAGCAGGTCATTGCACAGATGCACTGAACAGCAAAAAAAAGTTAGGGTCCTTCCAGCCCTGTCGGGCTTCCCACTTCACATCCCTATTGTGCCATTTACTCTCAGTAGTAATAAAGGTATAAAAGTCATCAAACAGATTTTTTTTAAATCCTTCCTAAAACCCCCTCCAATCTGAAGGCAAGTGACCCGGCATTCACTTTTGTTCCTTCTGGCAGCTTGTTACAGAACAAACACAACCAGGTCTGGAAAGGTCATCTTTGTCAAGTCAATGAGGCCAGGAAGAGGTGATCACAAATAATGCTTGAGAGCAGAACATTTGGATATATTTATGCAGTAAAAGGAAAACAGTAGAGAAGGCATTTGAGAAGGATAATATTAATAATAATAATAATCCTTGCATTTGATAGAGCTCCTTATCACGTCATTGAGAAGTATCCAAGTACTGTACTTCACAATTAATTTTAAGGATTAATTGTAATTAATTAATTTTAATTAATTAAATTTTAAACAATTGTAAGTATGAGATCAAATGGGCTGAAGGACTCCCTCATTCAAATCTCTTTTGTAAAGAATGAACTATCGATCCAGAGCAGCCCGATAGCTCACACCACCCACCAATCTCCTACTTGGGGATGAGTCCATTGCTGAGGGGAAATCTAACTGGCGAAACCAGGAGAAGTGGAGAATCAGAATAAGGGAAGGAGCACAAAGAAAGAGATAGCAATTTAGTATATTATCATTCGAGCAAAGTGAACAAAAATAGCTTTGTTTACTATACCTCAAAGTTTTCAAATCCAAATATATCAAGGACACCTACAGACTTGAAGTCCTCCTTTCCTTTTACTCTGCTGTTGATTTTTCCAATGATCCATGCAAAACATTGGGAGTAAAGTGCCATGGCCATTGAATCCCGAGAATCTATTGCCTGTGGAGAGGAAACCCACATTGCTGAATTTTGATGTGCTCATCCAACTCGTGTAATGCAGTCTCAGCTTCATTGACTCTCCAGTTCAGATATAATCATACAACTGTAGGACATTCTGCAAACATTGTGCAAATAAAGTAAAACCTTGATAATCCGGCATTTACCTCCCGGATTTCAGAGTTGTCAGTATTCAGAAACCTACCCTAGAAATGTCTGTGGAAGCTCCGCCCCATAAACCACTTGTGCTGTAAACACAGCATTGAAGCCAAACAATGCCTGAGCTCTACGCACAGCGCAGGATGACAGAGTGGCCAGGGGGGGAACCACAAGCAACTGTTCAAAATTTCGGGAAACTTTGCCAATATCGTAAAAAAATGAATGCTGTTGTGTTTTTAATTCTTCCCAGTTTTAGGGAGTTGCCGGATTTGGGAATGTCGGATTATCGAGGCTTTACTGTAAAGACATACTGATTCATTTGCAATCAACAACATGATACCCTCCCTACCTTCCTGTCTCTTCCCACATAATCATGGTATCAAGCACTTCCCTGTATGAATAATTAACACAGGAATTGCATTGAATTTCTGAGCCTTTACATGATACAATAATAATGATACTTGCATTTGATATAAGTGATCTGAGAACTCTAGCCTGCATGGAGGGCGTAATATAAGTTCAAATTGTTGTAAATTGTTGTTGATGTTATCATGTCTTTGAGACGTCTCAAAGCCTTTCATAGAATATACTGTTGAGTGTATAATGCACAAGGAGTAATGCAATAATTAATTCTAAAAATGCAGGCTACTATGTTCAATTTATTTTGAATGGTTACATTTTGCCTTATGGAGAGATAGGTACTTCGGTGACCACTGTGGTTAGATTTTCCAAATCTGCTCAGCTATCCAAGGCATCACATGAGTGTGAGTTGGAAGGGGTTAACAGGGAAAGAGAAAGTCAGACTGGACCACCTACTGCTCTCCTCCCAGAGGATGGCTATGTGGTTCTGCTAATAGAGTCCTGTAAATATGATATCTCCCATCTCTCAGTAGTGTGTGTTGCAGGTAGATCCAGAGAGGAGTAACTAAATTAGCCGTGTTTATTATATGAGCAATATGTTAAAAAACATAGTCTGAACCACGTCTCAGAAGACATTGCAAGAAGTAACTGAATTCTGTAAGAATACATAGCAAGTTGAGATTCCGTCAACCTATTTTGTAAAAAACTGTGTCCCAGGATTCATGTCTCCGTCGTATCCATGCACTTGTTCAGACTTTGCTGTTGCACTGCTACAACAGTGCTTCATTTATCAAAGCAAATAACTGTCTTTCCATCGTGAATTAAAACCATTCAGAAAGGAATAAAATCAATCAATGTAACTTCATACCAAAGACGTTGTAAGAGCCAGATTTTACCCAGGCCACAGAAAGCAGAGTGAGATGTTTTGGAAGTCGCAACATCTGTGACTGAGCCTTGCTAGATTACAAGTTGTTGGGTCGTTTGTACGCATACAAAAGGACCGGGATATTACACCATGTTAAAAGCACTCTGTTCTACAGTGCTGCCAATGGCAATCACTGGCCCATCTGTTCACAACATTGTCCTTCAACACATGTTTCATCAGAGCTGGTATTCAGACAGACTTGTGGCTTTTAAAATATAAAGACAAAGTGCAGTGTTTAAAACACTAAATTGTAACAATGATCAGCTGTATAGGATTAACGTTTCCTCCACCCAGCCATAAATAATTGATCTTGTTAGTACTTCATAATAGAACTCTTTCCATCCTAACTGTGACATTTGCTGTACCCCTGCTAATTCTGTTCCTGACCCCTCAAAACTCTGCAGGAATAGGCAACTCAGACAGTCCTTGAAATGCAAAATATTCTTCATTTTCCAGATGCAAGTATAATACTTCACATTACTTTTGATGAGTAAGAAAGCAGCTTTCCAAAAAAATTAAACGATCGATATTTTGCAAAGCATAATCCAGCCTTATGTTTGCTAGCATAAGGTTATTGTTAATAACCACCCACATCCAGTCTTACCTGCTCCACTGTGAGTGGCGTACTGATCTCTTCACCCCTGAGAATCATAGACCGATGAGTGAGGACTTCCGTGAGCTGTGCCGAATCCAGACCAAGCAACTCTGATGCCTTTCCCAATGCTGAATAAACATTGCACAGTTCATTCAAATGGTTTCATACACAACTGCACCACTTCGCATACAAAAACACTATTTTTTTTTATCAGCGATAACAATAATGATAATCCTTGCATTTGATAATAGAGCCTTATCACATCGAGAATCCTCAAAGCACTTCACAGAATATACAGTTAAGTGAATTTACTGTATATTTTGTAGGTGAAATGCAGCTGCGAATTATATCTGTAGTTGAGCCGGTAACTCTTTTGGAAGAAAGATTATGTTCAGATCAGAATGTTGCAGAAAATGGATGGAAAGCGTAATGATTACCATGGTTGAACACCTGGGCCAAATTTTAATATTTATATCAATTTTAACATTCCTGTCCTCGGCTCTAATTGCCCCCCCATTCAGTCTATCGCTGTGAACTTCTCTGAGCCTATATTTCCAACTATAATCTGATATTGCGGTGTGTCTTGATTAAGTCTTGTTGCTTATACAGCAACAATAATATCTTTATTGTGAAAGAATTTTACATTATATGAAAGCCACTGTGCTCAAGCCATCCACAGTTGCAAGTAGTGTTAGAACTCACATAGAGAACAAACATATAGGTTTTATGATTTTTCTGGTACTTTTTCTGTTGAAAAACATTTGCACATTCACCTGATTTGGAGGAGAGGTGTGCCCCACCAGCAGTTATAAAGTCAATATTTCCAAGCTGTAGGACACCAGCGAGTAGTTTCAGCACATCTCGAGTCTCTTCAGTTTTGAACTTCATCACTCTCATGGCAGTCTAGATGTGTGGGTGAAATATATCGGTCGTCAAAAACAACGTTCAAATTGGTCAAGTTAGTGCGAAATTTCACCCATTCAAATCAGTAAATATCTGACACATATTGTCAGATGATTGGTGTAAATGAATCATTGTGTAAATCTCTGGAACACTCACACTCAATCCCTCTGCTGTGCCCTCTCTCTCTCCCTTTTCAAGTTCTGCTTGAAAACATTCCTTTTTGACCATGCTTACGGTCACTTCCCCCCCACCCTCCCCAGGCTCGGAGTCAGGGTCCGCCACTGTTAAGCTCTGAGAGACCACCCTGAGTGGACGGCGTTAAATGCTTGTCTTGTCTCTCCCACCTAATCAACTGTTCTGTAAATGTGAGTGACCTATTAAACATCCATATTCTGTAGTAATGTAAATATGGCAACATCTCATGTTTACTGTTCAGATATAAAACCTGGCTATGTTGAAAAATAAATCTAATTTATAGAAAATCGGATCACAAATCATTGCTTCTCGTGGTCAGTCATTGCTTTTTCTTCTTTCACACTTAAAAAAAAACTAGAATGCCTGAAATTGCACCTAGCTTTACCCTGTAAGATCATTTTGTCTTACAATTAGAATAATAGTAATAATAATCATCCTTGCATCTTATATAGCATCTTATCTCAAAGCGCTATCCAAGATATATTGTAAAGTGGACTCACTGTGTATTTTGTGGGTGAATCATGGCAACCAGTTTGCTTTGAGCAATGTCCCACAAACAGCCACGTTTGCTAATCTTGTGAAAAAAATATTGTCCCTCCCTCAAACCACAACTGTTTGTGGGTCCTTGCTGCATGCGATTTCCTCTCGCATTTCACCCACAAGATACACAGTCAATCCACTTTACAATATATTCTGTGAAGCACTTTGAGATATTTCAACAATGTGATAAGCTGCTGTATCAAATACAAGGATTATTATATAAATTTTATTTGGGGGCTTGTTTGCCAGGATGTCAGAAGAAAGAAACTCTCTTCTGATGGGATCTTTAACATTCACCTGCACTGCCAGATGGAACCACAATTTAATGTCTCACCTGAAAGACTGTGCCTCCGACAACGCAACACACCCTCAGCACTGCATTAGAATCTCAGTTTAGATTACGTGAATCCAAGTCTCAATGTGAGGCTTGAAGCCATAACTTTCGGACTCAGAGGTGAGAGTGCTACCACTGACCGACGCCAACAATTACAATATTGTGTAGAATTGTAGCAAATTCTTAATTTCAGTCTAGACTTAAAAGCTTGTTTTCCACAATTTTTAAGAAGAGATCCACTTGGAAATTAAGGCTGAATTTAAGAATTTGCCACAAATCAAGAAACGTGGTTTGAAGGTTAAGACTAAGTGAATTTTAAGCCACATGTGTCCAGAAAGATGCTAGGAAGAAATTCTGTAATTAAATTTAACATTTGCATTTCTATTACAGATGGCTGTGAATAGTCAGGTTGAAAGGAACTGGTGCTCTCATCTAGAATTCAACATAACTTACAGTGACATCCTGAAAGGTTTGCTGGTCATCAATAGTTCTATCCCCGATACATCCAGACTGTCTCAAGTAATGGTAATTTTGCGCTGGTGATAAGTGATACATCTCTGTAGAATAAAAGGTGGCATGTGTTAAACTCAAGAGTACTGAAGAATTACCAAACCATTTTTTAAATGACATTAGAAATGATTACTTTTAGCTCCCTCGATAACTCAGTTGATGAAACCACTGACAAACGTAAAACTAAACCATACACATCGGGAAAGGTCATAAGAACAATTACTGTCTGTGCTGAGTTAGCTGAACTCAGTTGGGATTATTTGGGAGTGCCATGCTTAACTTTAGCTAAGAAGGGAATAGCTGGACTAAGAAGGGAATAAATAAACATAAAAATAAAAATAAGCTACAATCTGAGATACTGAAAGGTCCAAATCATGTTTATAAACAGAGCAAACTTATTCAGAAAGGTGGGCAGTCAGTTTGATGAGATTGTAGTGTGAGCAGTGATTACAGTAAACAAGATGGAGAAAATGTATAGGTGAATTTCTATATGAGATGTAAAAGGTCTTTAGGGCCACAGAGAAACACTGTGGTAAAAGCCAAGTGACTGGTTTTGCATTCAACTGAGATGTGAAAGAAAATGCCTGGGGCACAGATATCAGTAGTGAGGATGATGGAAAAGTACATTAGGGTTATATATCCTGTATGTTCTTAACAAGGGGAGGGAAGAAAAATATATATCTGGTGTTGGGATTATGTTGCAAATGAGTGGACCCAGTCACTAACCCATCAGAGAAATTACCGTACAAATCTGTGCAGACAATATTAGAAGTGATCATAGTGATCGGTGATAGCTTGTGTATTATGAATATTATCTATCACCTTTTCCGCTGCATTTAGCCAGCAAGGTTTGTGCATTACCTTTCTGCTCTTCATCTGTTCCAGCCAGCAATGCATAGAAAATGTGATAATTCCTTTCCCCTGGGTTCTGTCTTACTACACGGTTCTACGGCAAAACAAAAACCATATTAATACTTTTTGAATACTGGCAAACCCCAGAATCAGTGAGAAGCATTTTGTTAATGGGAGAAAGACATACTTAAGTAAGAAAAAGAATAGCAAATGCACAAAGCTCAAAATATTCTTACCTTCTCTAGTAAATCTATAGTTAAAATGATCAGTCAAGAAAAATTGTGTGATGCAATATTATCTAAAAATAATATTTTTAGTGAAATTTCTGCGAATTGAGGTGATGAATGGGGAATATTCTCAATGCCAGACACCCAGTTCTCTGTGCAAACAAAGTGCCTCAGCTCTAACCTCGGAGGAACAAGCGCTACTACATCTGTATGACATTTATCACATCTATCATCTATCCTGTAGTCCTCTTGAGTGAAACTGATATGCAGAGTCAAATTAACGGAGTACTGAGTCAAGACCGGCTAAACTAATTTCCAATAGACAGAATGTACTTTCATGCAATTGTTTTTCGCTGGATTCTAACCCAGGTCCCAGAGGTGACAGATGTCAATACTCTGGCACATTGAACAAACTGTTCTTCAACAAGTCCATATTCCGTTCTCGTTGTGCTTCAGAATGGCTCTTCATTGTTTTTTATGGATTGTTTAAGAAAATAAATGATTGCAAATAACCTTTGGTTATTTGCTGCCAATTTTTATGCGCACTGTGATGTGTGACATGCGGAAGGATACAATCTATGATTCTGCCTCCTTGAATATTGCCCTTCTGACAGAAGTTCAAGTGAATGAACTTCCCAAACCGACTGGAGTTGTTGTTGTACACCGTTTTTGCATTGCCAAAGGCTTCCATGATGGGGCTGTTGGGTTTAAAAAAAACAAGATTACAGGAAAGAAATGTATGGGAGTACAAATTGAAATGATCACTATAAATTGTTGCACAAATGTAAATGAACAAATTGCTCTATTTAATCATGTTCATGGTGAAGCGGTATAAGCAACTCATGGTACTGTAATAGGCGATGAGAAACATTGCAGTTAAAATACCGACAAGAACAACAACAATATTGCATTTGTAAAGGGGCTTTTGTGTCAGGTGTATCAGTCCTTAGTACTACTGTACTACATTCTTGGTAGGTCAGGGTATTAAGGGATATTGGAATTGAAAGGATTGGCTGAGGTACAGACGAGCCACAATCTAATTAAATGGCAGAAAAGGCTTGAAGGGCTGAATGACCTACTCCTGTTCCTATGTTCCAAGGAAAGAGCCACGTGAGTCTGTAAAATCCTCATTTAACAAGTATAATCCTCAATTTTTCCACCTGTAAATCTCATATTGAAATGAAGGTGAGAAAGTTCTTAACTCAAGAGCCACAGCACTGTCTCCATGAATAGTTTCAATTGGACCTTTGTGCAGCAGTGGAACATTTAATCTCTCTGGTGAAGGGAACATGAAAAACAAGAACAAGAAAAATAAGAACAAGAAAAACCTGACAAGGGCCCAGAAGAATGAATTGGAAAGCAGCACATTAAGCTTTCTCAATAGACAATGGGCTTGGATTGAGCCATGCAGATAATGGGATTCCAGGATTGATCTGTAGTGTCATGATTGATGTTGATGAAAGCTCTGCAATAAGTCTCAGTGCATATGGTCTAGGAAAGGGAGAAAATTGTTGCTACGGTTCCGACTTCCAAGTGCTATCCCAGCGGGATCCCCTCGTTCCCAGTGGAAGTGCACTCTGGCCAAGGTCCAGGTGGCTAGGATACAAAGCTCACTGACTGGGTTCATACATAAAGAATGACTACATGGGTGATGTCCTGAATAATTCCTGGGGCACATTCAACTGGCACAAGGGATCATCTTCACATGTGCAGGAGAGAGTGTGGTGGGGCGATGGGGATGGGGGTGCAGGGTGGGGAGGTGGATAAATAGAGTACAGAAAGGAAGAGCTATTGATGGAGAACTATGGAAACTTTTATTCAATCCTTCTGGGTGAAGGAGAGTGGGGTGCGACATAAGGAGGCAGCAAAGATTAAAGGATTAGTCAATAAATGGAAGCACAGTTAATATCATGATTTAAATACATACGGTGAAGTATGGTTAAGAACCACAATCTTTATTAAAAAAACTTGTTCTTTGTTTATTCCATAACAGAAACATCATAAGACATCTCACCTGCTTTCTAAAATAGCTTGTTCAACATAAGATGTCTTTTCCTTCGCTGTAGCTTCAAGTGAATGTTGGCTCATTGCTGATAAGAACTTCAGGATAAGTTTTGTACTCTCGGTTTTCCCAGCACCACTTTCTCCACTGGAGGTAGAACAGAGCAAAGCAGACATATGAAATTAACATTAAGAAAGCAATGCTTATTAAACTGTTACAGTAAAGCAATATTCATCTGCACACCAATTGTCCATATGTTAACTTATTGAGCTCTGATGCAGTAGTGAGCATAGACTTGCGAAAACTGTCCTAAAATAGATCAGTTTCACACAAGCACCAGAGGTTGCTAGGGATAGGATTTAGTCAGGTAGCATAAACAAATCATGGGCCTAGCAAATCATGCACACAAATAGATTTTGTCCACTGGCAGCACAAAAGTAACAAACTATTTATATATACTGTACTTTTGTATTCTGTAAGGTTCGAGAGATAGCTAATACAGGATGATACAGGCATTCAATCTCTCCGCGTTGCCCACACTCTCTCCTTTTTCAAGACCCGCCTGAAAACCTTCCTTTTCGACTGTGTTTACTGTCACTACCCCTTGGGAGTCGGGCTCAGTCACTTTAAAATGCTCTGAGATGCTACCCTGCATGGAGGGTACTATAAAAGTGCTAATTGTTATTGTTGTTTGGGAACTCCCCCCAAAAGCCTGTGGATCCTGGATTCGTTCACATCTTGCAGACTGAAGTAGATAGATATTGGTTAGTTCAGGATATTAAGGGATACGGGGCAAGGGCGGGTAATTGGACTTGAGGTACAATTCAGGGGTGATCTTGTAGAATGGCGGTACAGACTTGAGTGGCTGAATGGCCTATTGCTGTTTCTGTGTTTCTACAGCACTCCCCATTACTGCACTGGAGTGTCAGTGACCTCCAACTACTGATATGGAGTTGAATGTCGTTCAGTTTTGAGGTTAGCCAGGACCAACCTCCTTCTCACTCAGACACTGTCACTCTCACTGGCATCACTGCTGGGCACATCCCAAGGCTGCTTCATTTACTTTGACGTAAGAGGGACCTAAATAGATATCCAAAAGGAGTCATTTGCCAAGGTTTGGGGAAAAGGCAGGCAAATGGGACTGTATGGATTGCTCTGTCAAAGAGCTCGCACAGACATGATGGACAAAATGGCCTTCTACTCTATAAAGTTCAATGAGAGCTCTGGACTGCTCTGGTACAGCAGTGTACGAGTGAGGTGCTACCAAATGCTACTCACTGATGCACTGAGTTTGGTGGTGTCGAGGCTGGTTTAAAGTGGACAATTAGTTTGAAATCAATGTAGTCACTTGAGAATGCTTTCTTCTCAGTCACATGATGGGAATGGAGGTAGGCCAACAGCAACTCATGAAACTCAATATTATTTCAGTAGTGGCTAAAAATTATTTAATAATTGCATAATTTTTCAATTTAGATATTGGGTTGAAAAAAGGACATTGAACTGAATGAACCGCTCTTTCACCTTTGAATTTGCGGTAACCATGTTGCAATCTTTCTTTTTTTTGGCACAAATATATTTATGCATCAAAGAGAAAAGCACACAGTCTGCCTTGCCAGCACAGTAAACAAACAAAAACAAGACTTCAAAAACTAACTATAGAATGCCAAAAAAAAACTTCAAAGAATTTAAATGAATGGTCTATGGGTTATACATACTCAATGTGCCATTAAGGTTAATGTGCTTTGCTTAAAATGGGAACCCTGTACAGCCCTGATAATCGAGATGCAGCTTACAGACCAGGAGCTCATTGATTCAGTACTCGCCTACACTGAATTTGTTGGTCTCAGAAAATTGGTCCCAAAATACACATTGCACAAGGAGTGACATCAGTATCAACCCAGTAAATTTTGTCATGCCGCTTTGTAGCTTGGGAACTGTGGCTAGCAAATTGGTCCCAGATGACAGTGGTATGAAGTGACTGTCCTGTATCTAGAGTACTCAGGTAAATGTTTATCTTTCCCGAATGAAATATTGTTGAACTTTCTCAATTTTCTTCATTCATTTTAAAATCGACTAATGATCAGATTTTACCAATTACAGTATATTGAAAAGCAGCAAGATCATGGGAATCATAAATTTGTGCAATCTACTCCACATTTCCATTGTAACAACAGCAATATTATTTTACTGCTTTTTTTTTAATAACACAATTCCAGCATATCAAGATTCAACTTGGAATTGAAAAGCTTTGGCAATGCAAATATTCCACCTGAACGACAACTTGCACATATATATGTAGGAACCTTCAAGTAAGATGAATCTCAAACCATTCCTTAATCATGATGGGAAAATCATCGAGCAAAGATACAAGCAAGAGTTTGAGGCTGTTGGCCAAAGTTGCTTGTTTTTAAATATTTTAGCGAGGGGGGGTTGAAGATGCACAGTGAAGACACAAGGCTAAGGGATTTTGGGAGCAGAGGCCAGAATAAGGGACACAGTGGCTAAGGGGAATGGGTCACCACTATTTGTGCATGCATCATCTTAATCCACAAAGCACATGCTCACGCTGCTTTTGAAGTTCAACAAACTTGTCTTGTTTGCAAGCTCCAAACAACAAAGAAAATCCCTGCCACAGAAAGCAAGCCAAGAGTTCTTTTGTGTCTGCTCAACGAGTTTGTCGGCTCTTTATTAACGCAAGAGAATTGAGTGAAATTCTAAAAACACACAAGAATCTTGGACCCAAAACAACTTATAACCTAATTGAAATCCTTTCATTCTCCACCATGTTTGATACTTTTGTACAGCTGAGGTTACTGAGGTGTGTAACACAGAAATCTTTCTTTACCCTTTTCAAGCTCATTGCCTAATGTGCAAGGCTCAACAAATAGTGATGGATTTTGGTAACATCTGTCCACAGGAACCATTTGCAGAATGCAATATCACCCTAGCCCACCTCAAAACTGCAGATCTGTAGTAGTTTTCTCATGTAAAATAAATCTCTTAAGTAACTTGTGCAACATATTTATTTATTGATAAATTTATAAGCCAGCATGCAGGAAAATATACTTAAAGACGCATCATGCTGCAAAATCAACCAAAAATTGTTACTTTACTGCCACCTACTGGTACACATTGCCTTGATTAGGGAAAAGTAAATACTGTACAAGGCTGAAATAGTCCTCAGAAAGAAAATCCCAAACTGTAATTGCAATCAGTTTAGCCGAGTTTATAAATAAATAAAATAATCCTTGCACTTGATGTCTCAGAGCGCTTCACAGAATATACTGTAAAGTGTAGTGACTGTACATTTGTGGGTGGAACGCCGTGCAATTGTGCACGGCAATGTCTCACAGACAGTCGTGGATTGCTTGCATGCATATTTATTTATTTGTTTGTTTGTTTATCTTGAGCGATTAATATCAGGCAAGTGGACTAAGGAAACTTATCACAGGTATTACCCTGCTGGGAATCGAACCCAGGTCTCTTGCTTGTGAGGCTTTGCACAAGGTCTTGAAAATGATGGGTTTAACGTTTCAGTTACATATACATTGAAAAGCTGAAACGTTTAATATAGTATTTCACATCAAAATTTAAATAAAGTTACATTAAAATTAGTCAAATGTTTTTAAATTTAAGGAGTAAAAAAGTGTTGCTAGTGATTTTGTCGGATCTTCTTTTCAGGTAGAATCCTGTACCTTAGTGGTTAGAGCACTTGCCTCGCAAGCAAGAGGACCTAGATTTGATTCCTGGGCAGGGTAAAACGTTGGGTAAGTTTACTTACTCCACACGCTTCCGTTTGCCTAACACTAGGTAAGAACCCAGTTGTTAAGTCGAATGGCGGATCGCTTTTCTGGAGATAATAATGCCTTAGAGTAATATCAATAATAATTACGTCACCCAATCCATGAATGTTTGTGGAACTGCTGTGTGCAATTGGCTGTCATGTTTCACCCACAAAATATACAATGAATTCACTTTACACTATCTTCTGTGAAATGCTTTGAAACATCAGTGAAACATCTTTGAAACAAAGACCTGAAAAGACTCTATATTAAATGTAAGGATTATTATGATATTATTGTTCTATTATCACCCCATTCTATTATCTATTTATCCTTTCCCTGTGGCAAAATTTAATCTCCTCTTATTTCATGAACAACACTACCATGCTGTTCAAAATTATCCTCTAATGGGGAATGTGGTAGCATAGAATTGCAATTGAGAGGCAATCTGGAGCCCTGTGGCTCAGTGGTTAGAGCACTTGCCTCACAAGCAAGAGAAATTAGTTTGATTCCAAGCAGGGCGAAACCTTGGGCAAGATCTCTTACTCCACAAGTATAATAATAATCCCTCCAAAAAAAAACCCACAATAATTTGGTCACTCAATCCACGACTGTTTTTGGGACACTGCTGTGCGCAGTTGACTCCCGCTTTTTGCCTACAAATATACAGTACTCAGTTCATTTATAGTATATTCTGTGAAGCGCTTTGAGACGTCTAAAAGATGTGAAAAAGCACTATATCAAATGCAAGAATTATTGTTATTATCTCAATCGCTGCCCATTTTTCAATTTTCTGGTCCTGAATGCTAAAGCGAATCTTACTGTATTGTTAGCATTGTGGCTAAGATAATAATAATAATTCTGGCATTTGATATAGTCATTTTCAAGTCTTTGAGATGTCTCAAAACCTCTCACAGAATATACTGTAAAGTAAATTGACTGTGTGTTCAATGGACTCAGGACAGAACAGAAATTGAACCTGAGATTGTCTAGGTGTGTGTAAGTCGTTCGTTAGCTATGGCTGTTAGCACCACTGGCTGCGGCTTCCCAACCGAAACATGAAAGGGAGCAACAGTTCGAATGAGTCTGATCAGTTGTTGACTCGACACTAGATGGAGCACTTCTCAACAGTAAAGCTCTTTACACTGGAAGTGTAAGAATCTTACTTGCCTCCTTTTGGCACATCAGAGTAGCCCTTGTGGCAAAAACATAAATTGGACCCAAGCAGTTGGATTGTCAGATCAAGGAACCAATTCCAAGATATCTGCACCTGCATTGCATTTTTCCTGGCATCATTAACCGTCAATAAACATAATCAGTGAATGCTGGAAGCACAACTGTCAGAACTCTGATCACAAGAGGTTTTAGAGAGGCCACCTTCACCCTTTGTGAGTAAGTGTTTTCAGTTGAGGGAACACCTGAAAATGTATTTGTTTCCTTTCCTTTGATTTGAAAATAATAGGCACCAAGACATTAAAAACCATAATGTGAAATATCTGGACTTGTCTCTTGCCAGCCTGGAGTATAACATATACCTTCATTCAATATTACTTCTACAAAGTGTGATTTTTCAAAAGATTGGCCGCCTCATTTTTGCTGTATTTTAACAATGCCATTTTGACATTTACTTAGCTCCTTTGATGTTAGGAGCACATCTCAAAGCACTTGGAAGACTGAGCCGAGAGTGGAGGGAGACGAGGAAGGTGGAGGGAAAATGTAACCAAAACCGAGGTTGAAAGGAAAGATCTTAAAGCACATTTTGAAGGTGAGAAGGGAGGGAAGGAGTCAGAGCGACTAGAATGGTTGAAAATTTATCCACTGATAAGTGGAGGGAGTGGCCGGGGATGTTAGGGTTGCAGGAGGTTTCGCAGGTAGGGAAAGCGAGGGATTTGAACACGAGATCGAGCTGAGCAAGGATGGGGATGGTAGGCTCACAGAGCCTGATGTAGGAGAGAACATGAGCTGCAGAGTTAATTTCAGATATTAGAGAAAAGAGAAAATGGACAGTCCTGGTATACTGCACTTCCCTAATGATCTTTGATTCTCATAATTTTTTTAATGAATGATAAAACTACCAGCAAAGGTAGTTATAATGGATATTTTATGATACTGTACTTCTGTTCTCTCTAAAGTATTTACTTTTTAGTTTCGAATCTATTTTGCCATTGACCTTGAAATTTGAACGACATCCAAGATCTTTTCTATTAAAAGTCTGAAAGAGTGCTTCTGAATTGAAATAGCACCAACCACTTGGTGGTGTGTTCCGCTTACAAAGTAAAGCTTTACTCTCTTCACAAAGCTTTCACGTCTGCTTGTTTGCCTACACCTTGACAAGCTGACCACCTTGAACAAGACTTTTTTTCCAGCAATAATTTCCACCATCTAACCATCCACTCCTTCAGGTTGCTGTAGAAAGCCCAAAATCTGTTTATTATTATCTATTTCCTTGCTACGATTTTCCCCACATTGCAGTCAGGTCTGCCAAGAAAAAAATATAGTTTTGAATCCAACTTCTAAACAAAAATAGAATGCAATAAAGAATGCCTTGAACTTGTTTCCTTTTTTTCGCTTCCAAGTAAACCTCAGACCACATTTAAAAGTTAGCTGATCTCATTAGATCAACAAGAACTAAACAGTTTCAAAGATTCTCTGTCATTGCTCGGCCATTGTCCTCACACAATGTACACAATCACATTTTCCTTTAGGAGTCACTGTAGTGGGAAGTCAAGTTGACTTTTCCCAGCTGGTCTTGCACCAATTGGACTGTCCCGTCTGCTGCTCAGTTGAGATTTGCAATGGTCAAGAGGATGACACAACCATTTTTATATAAAAATGATGTTGCAATACCTGATTATATCTCTAGTTACCTGTTTTAATAAGATTTTCCCAATTTAAGACACCAGCAAGTGAGAAGCAGAAACAAGAAATTTTACCAAATATTGGGGAAGTGACACTTTCACTTTTTTTCCCCCATTGTTGAACTGGCTAGGAATTTTTCAAATAATCACTGAAATAAACAGTAGTTAATCTGCACTACTCCAAAAGTTGTACCCAGTGACACTGCAATTCTGACCAGTGATGTTAACTTTGTTTTTGTATTTCTCTGTGTTTAACACTGTTACGATGTTAATAAAAAAAACTCTAAGGTCAGATCAGCATTTCTCAAGCAGTCAGTTCTTGGTTATATAGGGCAACAGAGTTATCAGGCAATTTGCTAGAGCAGTGGTTCCCAATCTCGAGTCCCGACCCAAATCAGGATTGCGTTGGTTCTCAGTAGCGTCGCAAAGGGTCATTAGAATTTTTTGTTGTTGCTTTTTTTTGCTGAAAATACTTTTTTTAATACTCAAAAGTGCCCAAGGCAACACCCCTAACCAATTTGTATGAAAGACAGTACTAGCTAATTGGGCTGAGTCTACAAAAGAGAAGGAGATATCGTCTTGGCTAAGCTTTGCTTCAGTTGCACAGTCGCCCCCTAAGGATCGGGAGGACCTGTTGCTGGCTAATTTAGGGTCCTCGCAAAAAAAGCTTGGGAACCACTGTGCTGGAGTATGGTTTTTAATAGGAGTGCCCTGTGCACCCACAGTTTTAGTGCAGATGAGCTGGCTTCCCACACCAAAAAATGTCTGACAGCCAGGAAATGGGATCACCACAGTCATTATTTCCTGCATGATGGGCATTATGCACTGTGCTATGCATCCACAGTGTATGAAGGAAGTACCGTTGATGTCATTTCACCCAAAGATGTGATGTCAGTGGTGCTTCCTGCACAATGCATGCAATCACTGGAAGTGACATCAGTTGTGACCTAATAACCCAGACATCAGTCAGTTTTTAACATGACCCTTTAACACCTGAAATATTGGACATTATAACATGGCTGCCTTGTAACTACATTCCTGCATTAATGTGATACATTAATGTGATACATTAATGCATGTGATGAAATGTATTTATTTCATCACAATAAAATAAATAAATTCCTCCCCATTAGGCAAGAATCCAACGTGAAGAAAATTGTACTCTGTGTGAATTAAACTTCTGTGCTTAGGTATTATGAAACGTACTCCTGACCAACCTAGATAAACCATTGTTTGTCAGTGAATGGATGTTGCTTAGTCAAGAAAGAACAAAGTTTTATACAAAACAGGCACAAGATAGTCTTTTGAAAAGGTGGAAAACAATGTCAATGTTCAGACAGTGATGTTTGTGCTAGTGCTGCATTCTTTCAGTTTACTTCATCCAAACAATGTTTTTTTTGCAAACTATGTCCAGATATGTGTTGTTGCAATGGTTGAACTCTTTAGTTAGCTATAATATAGATAACCATGTCATTGAAATGTCTCAAAGTGCTTTAGGGGATTTACCGTAAAGAATATTAACTGTGCAGCCAAATGCGGTAAGTCAATTTGTGCTTAGCAAGTTGCCACAAACGGCCATGAAGTGAATGATCATTTTAAAAAAAAATCTGGCGGATTGTTGACCAGGACACCGGGTAATAAACCTTCTCTTTTCAAATAGTGTTATGGGACCTTTAATGTCCCCCTGAATCGACAGATGAGGTAGATGTGGGGTTAAACATCTCATCTGACAGACAGCACCTCAGACAATGAAGCACTCTCCCAACATTGCACCATAATAATAATAATAATCCTTGCATTGATATAGCGCTTTTCACGTATTCTAGACATCTCAAAATGCTTCGCAGAATATACTGTATAGTGAATTGACTGTATATTTGTGGGGGAAAGGCGGCAGCCAATTACGCACAGCAGTGTCCCACAAACAGTCATGGATTGAAATGACCAATTTAGTATAGGATTTTTTTGGATGGATTATTATTAGGCGTGCGTAGTAAGGAAATTTGCCCAAGGTTTCGCCCTGACCTGCCTGGATTCGAAACATAGGTCTCACGCTTGTAAGGCGAGAGCTCAAACCACTGAGCTACAATGTCAGCCTACATTGTGAATTCCAAGTCCCGGTGTGGGACTTGAACTCCCCCTGTAATAGAAAAGAGAGTACTACAGACTGTCAGGCTTGCATCACAATACTATTGGAACAGACAGGATAATGACAAAATACCATATTGATACCAATATCAAAGGTCTCATCTCTCTCTTTCCTAAGCATAATAAATACTAAATCTTGCATTTGTTGGCATAACATTTTATTTACAATTCAGATATCCAGTTGGAAAGCCTTGAGATCTTATTGAATTTTTAAATTCTACTTTCCCACTGTAATGCAATACACATTGAAGGCTTACACATTCAGCTATTAAGTTATTTCAGGTCATTAATAAATAATGAAGACATAAACATCAAATATTGGCAGATTCCCAAATGCAGCAAAGGGGTCGAACGGTACTGGCAGAGTTCTATGTGCTATCAGCAGAAGACCAGCTATAAATATTTTACAAAGCAAAATAGAATATAAATCAGCTTGAGCAAACTTTGTGCTAATAGAACATGTCCCTCACCAAGGGAGAACTTTTCCCTGTATCTCACCTCCACCCCACCAGTATTCTCCCTTGTTGGATGGAAGCAATTGAACTTGGGACAACGACTGCAATGCTTTCCACAATTTATAGCAGTTTAGAAATTTGTAGCATACTTAAAAATGTCATTCAGAAAGGACTTGGTGGCGTAGGAGTCATGAGCTAGGAGCTCTGGAATTTACTGCATGGATGTTGACCACTACATCAGTCTGATGGTGCAAGCCTTGTGCAAAAGAAGCCACAGGAGTCTAGTCTATTAGTCAAACCAAAAATAAAGGTCAAAAACAATTTGGATTCCAAAGACACTGTAGCTGAAGCATTTTCACAAGATTTATTTTCTCATTTGCATGTTTTACACGCATAAATAGGTTTCATCACTACTATACTCAAATATACAATTGGATCTTGTTATGGTTTTGCACATTTTGATGCGGTCAAAAAGCTGTGGGTGAATTGTTTGTGGAGAATCCTGCTGGTAGCAAGTCACAGCTGACTAACAACAACAACATTATATTTATAGAGTGCCTTTCAGGTCGGGAGACGTCCAAGGCACAAAGTGTTGTAAAATTTGTTTTCAAATGTGTTTCGCCATAACACACTGATGGATGATTTCCCCTAGCAGTGCAAATTTGTATCGAGCCGATTATGTTGGGAGAATGTCTACAGACATTTGACACCTGAGCTAGGTGTGGGATACTGCTACTGACTTGTAAATAAAATGTTATAGTATTAGCAATCCCTTTGCACATGTTTTTCCAATTCCCACTGTGCAATTATAGTACTGTACTTAAGTTGCTTGTAAACTACAGTGTACTTTAGTTTTGCAAAATAAATGTCTTAGAAGTCACAGTATGATTTTGAAGCTCTTTAAAAATAATACCTAAAATGTATTTATCAGCATTAATACATCAATACACTTGATGACACTCCACATGATTCAAATCAAATTAATTCTGACAAATATTACAAATTGAACAAATGATCCCCAAATAAAATTTATAAAGACAATAATTTTTTCGCATGATTTGCTGACAGTGTACTGTACTATTACCAACTCAGATACGATACTGTGAGCTTACTCAGCTAAAGCTTATTATCTTATACTGCTAAGGTCCATGACTCCACCAATATACAAGAGAATAGCCTGCAGGAACTTTGTACAAAGTGCAATTTGATTTGCACTTCCCAATCTAGGTGGACAACCACTCCACTATAGTCTCATTCCAAATTAAACCCAGCAAATAGCTGGGTAAATGTGAGGGGAGGTGGGGTGGAGGCTTGTGTGGAGCATAAATACTGGCATGGACTAGTTTACAATGCTTTATCACTCTATGCAACTGTGAAATATTAGTACGTAAGATGAAAATACTAGCATTGAGTGAGGGTGTTAGCATAACATTTTCTACATAAGAGAATTTATTAGGAAACCTACTCTGCAGCTCTGTCCAGCTATTCAAACAGGGCATGCTTGTCATCCTTTTCAGCAGATTCACAAAGTGAGACATCCTCTGATGACACACTGTATAAAGACACTCCCTGGCTCATTTTAAATCCCACAGTGGATTAAGATCACAGTGACCATATGTCACTCGCTGAATCAGCACCATTTTAATTAACCAATTCCGTAACCATGATTGAATTCCAGATTGGAAGTAATCCATGAATTTTTAAATTTGGTTGCATGTGACGGTCATTGTTTTTAGTAGGGTGGGAAGAAAGAGAATAAATTAACACACAAGTGTATAAGGGTTGAATAGTCTACAGTGTTCACATTACTGCACCCCCTGAAATGATTATGAGTTAGATTTTGGCTTTCAGGATTAACAGGAACTGAGTAGGAAGAATTCTTGCCTCTCCAAATCTGCTGATGAGCCAGGCAAACTGGACTGTCACCAGCTGTGCCCTAGAATACTGTGGACCCGCCTGGGTCAGGAACCGGATGACTGACACTGACACAGAGGTCTTGGTTGTGACATTCCATTGGCGAGCATGTCACGTTGGAATTATCTCAAGTCTCAAAGCGACCCAGGTTACCTCCCCCAAGAAGATTAGTTTAGTTGGCATCTGACAAACGCAAGTTTGAGCACTCACTAGATGAATGGCAGGTACCAGGAATTGTCTGTGAACTTCATGGTGCATAGTAGAACTGTGCATAAAATGTATGAGAGCCCTCATCCTCCTGCCCACATCCCTTCCCATTGAACCCCATGGCTCAACCAGCAACCCGTTAGAGGTATACATCTTGAGCAGCAGCTGTTCACCTCGCTGCAAACCAATCAAAGTGGATTCCAACCCTGCCACTATCCTGGCCATCCCACTTAAAGTTGAAGAATCCTCATGTATAATAATAATAATAATCCTTGCATTTGATATAGCACTTTTCACATCTTCTAGATGTCTCAAAGCGCTTCACAGAATATGTTATAAAGTGAATTGACTGTATATTTGAGGGTGAAACATGGAAGCCAATTGCACACAAACAGTTGTGGATTGAAGCCATCAATATTTTTTTTTTCTTGAGGGTTTATTATCAGGTGTTCCACAAAAAAGGCCCTTAACTCTTCTGTCAACAGCTGTAATTTCCTGACATTCTTATTCAATACGTATATTTAACTCGTAATTTATATTAAGGCATAATATAACCGATATGATCAGTCTCTTATCCTGCTCCCCAGAAGCACACAATGGTCTATTAATCACGGCTCCAAAATATAACTGGTTCTGTAAGTTGTGTATCTGAACTGCCCTTGTATTTTCTAGAAGTAGATGATTATTCAATGAATTTGCATAGATTACATCACAACCATTTCTTCAAATGTACTAGCTACTGAGACATACCTTACCAATGGGGTAAGGTATGTCTCAACTCCAGACACAATGGGACCACCTCCATGAAGCATAGAATTAATTAAATTATGAAATAGAATAGTTACAGTGGAATGTAAGGCTATCATTTTCTATCAGAGATTTAGGTGATAAGTTACAATACATCCTATGAACTTTTCCTGAGATTACTTCCTTTTAATCTGTAGCATTTAAAATTGGCTTGTGCTTTATTCGAGTGATCAACAGAACTTCTGAAACATATTAATAGCATATGAGGATACATGGGACCCTTGTATCCATAAAAATAAATGACATTGACAAATCCCCCACAGAGAGGGAAGATCACTGGGTTGATGGCTCAGATGTGTTCAATCAGTTGATAACAACCATAAATCTCTGGAGGGGGGTAATGGATCCTGGTGGAATATCAAAAAAGTTTATCTCAACCTTTCTCACAAGAATACATGAGATTCCAGATGATGAAAGCCATTTGAAGAAAGCCCTTTCGGCTCATCTCTTCCCGAATACCCAGCTTATTGATCCCCCTTCCCAGCACCAAGTTATTTCTTAAATGAATCCAGCATTTTGACCTCAACCACACTTTCTGCAAACCTGCTCCAGCAATGAATTATCCTTTGGATAAAGAAAAGCTTCTAAGTATTTGCCGTGAAGTTGTTCTTTGGAACTCTTAACCTAAGGTAGGTTGATTTCTGGAGGCAAACTTGTAATATAAAAGCAGCATTGATGTGGGGGGTGGGGGAGGGATTGCAAATTGGCACAAAATATAACACCACCACCATAGTATCCACTAACATCTTTCTAGGATAAATAGTAGTACATTATGACAACAACATCTTGCATTTATATTGTGCCCTTCACCCAGGATAGCAACGCAGAACACTTAAAGAATATATACGTACCATGTGTCATATTGTAAAGTTAATCATCATCCAAATAACTAGAATTCAAAACAAAACTTATATTTTTCAAAGCATCAAATGAATGATGTTGTTTCTTAAATAAGGTCCCCCTCCCAAAAAATGTCTTTTCAAATAGTTTCACAGGGTCTTTAAATGTTCAGCTGAAATTCGATGGGACCATGGTTTATCTTCTCAATCGAAGCACTGCACTGTCAACCTAAGCTACAAGTTCAAAGACCTGATGTGGCATTTGCACCCGCAACTTCCACCTCAGAGAAAGAGAGGCTGGCACAGCAAAGAAGCAAGAACAACAAGAAAATTATTTTTGTACAGCGCCTTTCGTGTCATGAGGACATCCCAAGGGGCTGGACAGTCAGTGATTTGGACTTGAGCTGAGGTAGAGATGGGTTGGGGGGTGGGGGGCGAGAGGAAGGAAAGGGCAATTGACTGATGGCATGGTTGAAGAGGACGGTCTTGAGGTGGGACTTGAAGTAGGCTAGGGAGGGGGCGAGGTGGAGGGATTGTGGGATGGAATTCCGAAGGTTGGGGGGAGAGTCGCTAACGCTTGCCCACTGATGGCGGGGTGTGTGAATTGGGGACATGGAGCAAGCTGGAATCCAGTGAGCAGAGGGTAGCAGAATGAAACTTGCATGCAAAATGGAAAAAGTATACAGTATACTCCAGAGCAGATGCTGAGGAAGGATTTGAAGGTACTACTCCAATATAGGAGTTTTGGAGACCATTTTAAATTACTTCTAGCTTTGCTTTTATGCAATTATGTCACCCAAGCATCCATTTGAGAAATATTATAACTCAGTTGTGAAAATGATCACTGTACCATAAATCCATTCTTTTCTCTTATGCAAATTTAACCACATGCACGGCAACGTGACTCTCCACAGAAAAAAAATCTCTTGGGATGACATTATAGTAAGTGAAAGCTTACATTGTCGAATGTAATACATTCATATTTCATACACATTCTGTTAAAGAGTATATCTGCCACAAAAGCCTCTGATTCTGCACTGCAACAGAGAGATGATGCATTTCTCACAATACCCCTGAATTCACAAAATAGTTTTGCACTGTAAACTCTTTGCCCTCAGGGGAACACTTGATATAGAAATGGCATCAAAAGATGATCTCATCAATTACTGAAATGCTTTACCTGATAAGAACACATTGATTGTCGTGGCGTTTCCATAGGCAGCGATAACATTCATTGGCAACAGCAAAGATGTGTGGAGATATTTCACCCAGGTGGTACTTGCTGTACTGTTCCATAGAGACTTTATCATAGAGTCCTCGAATGGGCTTGTAAGGATTCACCGATGCTAGGATGGAACCTATGTAGGTCTGTAAAGGAATTTAAGAACAATGATGAGTTGGTTGCCTCACAGTTATTTCTGTCTGCACCTAAGGTTAATCTGACATGTCACAATTAAAGTATTTTTAAATATTGCAAATTATATTGTGGCTTGGGGAGCAGCTAAGCAGGGTTTCCAAGGACCCAAACTCTCTCCACGGTGACATGCTTGACAATGGAATGCTGGAATCGAGTCAACCTTCTGTAATGGTCTTGGCAATCCACTTCCTGAGTCAGGCAGGTCCACAGGGCACTGCTAGTGCCAGCCCAGCCAGCATGGCACATCCCCCCATCCTCTGGGACTCCATCCCACAAACCCGTCACCTGGCTCCCTCCCTTGCCTCCTTCATGGCACATCACAGAAACCCTCCTCTTTGACCATGCCTTTGACCACCCTCCTACTCCTACACTCCCTGCCCTCCACCCCTCCTGACCCATAGCCCTGCTCATGTCCAAGCACTGACTGTCCAGTGCCTTGGGACATACTCTTAATGTGAATGGCACTAGATAAATGTAATTTGTTGTTTGTTGTTGACTCTTGTCAATCTGCATTCTAATATTCCATGGAATAACATATGCAGGTTTCATCCCTTTTGGGAGGAAGTGTGCATTCCAATCCAGACACAGGAAAATTTATACTGTGCTTGCAGTACACAGAATTTATAGTCTGGTTTGGATACTCTTAATTATGATGAAGAGTTTCTGCATGTGTAAATGACACTCACCCAACCCCCCCAAAAATTGTGGCTGCAATGCACAGAGTAATGGGAATTTCTGCACAGACAGCTACTTGGATAGGGCAGTAAGAATCACCATTGGAATCTATAAATTTATTCTTTTAAATTAAATTTTTGCTCAATTTGAACAACTGCTGTGAGGGTTACAATATCCAACCAAAATCATAAAGGTAGAAATCAGAGCTTTACAAAGGGGGAGAAAATAACAACTACCTGTAATTGCACATAATGTACACTGAATACTGCAGATAGTGCAGGTTTATTCTTTTCAACTGGTATTTTCATTAGATCAATCCAACACACATAGCTCCCCATAGGGGAGGTTTAAATCGAGTAGATACAAGTAAATAAAACATTGAGACAGGCTAAACATGCCTAAATCATGGCAGCTCTAAAACTGACTGAAATGAGTTGTCCTTGAGTAAGCACCTTCAACTAAGAGCATTAAGTTCAGCTCAAAACTACAACTTGTCCAGACGACTGACACAACAAAACAGCTTTAAAATTAATGATCACCATTAATTCCAGTTATCCACTTGATATCCAACTTTCATATGAACATTAAAGCCAAGCCAGTGGGAAATGACATAAGAATGGCCGATTCCCCCCACCCCTCTCCTCTATATGATGGGGTTAAATGGTTAACATCATGGAGAGAAGTGTAGTTAGAATGCTTATGCTGGGCATGATACAGAATGGGGGAGTGGATTTGATGAGTCTGTTGTTTTTTCTTCCCTTTCTATGTGTCTGTGGATTATATAATGCAGCAGAAAGCTGTGGATATGTTGGGGGTACAGTTCCACAGCGAGTATGGTGACAATGTGACTGAGTACTCTTAAATTATAAGGTGGGTTTTCATTCATACTCAAATCCGTGTTCACAATGTTCAATCTCTTCACACACCAGCATTGAGTACAACAATTTGCTCCAGTTTGCTGCAATTGTTCAGATGCGAATCAGATACATTTATGAAACCCTATCGGTAGCTCAGTAGCTAAATATCACCTTTGAAGGAAATCACATTTACTCTGCATGATTTAGACTATTAAATAAGAAAGGCCAATCAGACCTGTATCTGATGTACATCTTCAAAGCTGGCTCTTTAATCCAAATACTGAAGCAAACCAGCATCAAATCACAGAACACTTTCATCTACTACTATCGCTCACACAGGATTTTTAGTGGAGTCATTTTACATTAGCAAGAATTTCTATCAGATGCTATCATTTTTAAAGCAGATGTGACATGGAAACCGATGAAAGATTAAGTTACAAATTACTGAAGTGAACAGGAAACGCAGTGTGGTAATAAACAGTATAAATCGAGGGCACCCAATTTCAGTATCCGATTTACAGTACAAAGCTGCATGGATTCACATTCCTCCTGTAAAATAATTTATGCAGTTTTCCCGTCAACGTGGTGAAATCAGTAACCAAAAATCATAGTTACAGCACAACTGTTCCACAATACAGCACCAATTTTAATGGAAAGTGGGCTGAGATTTTGGTCACCATTCATGTAGCACCTTTGGCAATGTTGACAGCTGATAGGATTCACCCATCATAATAGCACATCACCAAGGACACAAGGGTACAGAATGTTGACTGAAATTGCAGCCCAATGGTACTGCTTCCATGATTTTTTACGAAAAAGGGCATAGAAAAACTGTAGCATGTTTGCACAGGTGCAGAATAAATTACATTCTGACATTGGTTGCATGATTAGAGAAGAAGCATCCTAATTGCAAACAAGCTGCTAATTGCTAATAAAACTCTTCTACTGGTGTCTAAAGGAAGGATGTGCATGTCTGTCAGTGTCTTTCTAGTCATTTTTATTGTACCTATGTAATTAGAAAACAAAAAACACAATAAATAGTGACTAACAGGAGTGTATAGAGCAAAGTACACCACAGGCACCAAGTCCTGGAATAAACATAAACAATTATTGTGTAATTCTTTACAGTTTAGTGTGTGCTGACCTGCTGACAATAGCTAGGGTATTAACCCCTTCAAAAAACATTATAAGAATTTGGTCACTCAATCCACAACTGTTTGTGGGGACACTGCTCTGCGTAACTGGCTGCCGCCTTTTGCCCATGATACATACAGTCAATTCATTGTACAGTATAACAATAATAATACTAATAATATTCCTTACATTTGATATAGCGTTTTTTATGTTTTCTAGACATTTCAAAGCGCTTCACAGAATATACTTTACACTGAATTGTAGTTGACTGTATATTTGTAGGCGAATGTGGCAGCCAATTGTATATTTGTAGGCGAATGCGGTAGCAGTGTCCCACAAACAGTCTCAGATTGAATTGACTAATTTATTATTGTTTTTTCTTGAGGAATTATTTTCAGGCATGTGGAGTAAGGAAAGTTGCCCAAGGTTTTGCCCTGCCTGGAATTGAACCCAGGTTTCTCAATTGCAAGGCGAGTGCTCTAACCACTGAGCTACAGGACTCCAGTATATTCTGTGAAACGCTTTGAGACGCCTCGACGACATGAAAAGGCGCTGTACCAAATGCAAGGATTATTATTATTCAATGCATTTGCCTTGCTGTGCCTAGTGCTGTTACTGGTGAGAACAGTATGAAAATCCATCTCAGAAGATGGTGGGATGCCTATCAATAGTCAACCACACAACACTGTTCATTTTCCAACACTGCGTTTGAAGACAAAGCCTCCATCAGTCACAGTCACAATGAACAAAACTCAGCATTTACTTGCAGGAAAACCCTGTGAAGTGCAGAAAAGGTTTGCTTCACTGACATTTCAAAGTTTGAATCTGTTTGACCAACAGAAATTGTACAGTTGCTTCCTCAAGTTTTTATGCTTTAGGTTTCTGTGCTTTATGCTGGAAGGGATTTTCATGCTGTAATTATGTATTTTTGTACAAACGATATGCTTGCTATAAAACATTTTTTCAAACGAACCCATCAAGTGCACAGCAAGACTTCAGATGCACCATTCACCTGGAGTGTGCTTTGCTCCATACAATCATTCACTTTTTATACCAAAATGTTTGAGAGTGATGGGAAATGACACTGGTTCTGAAACCATTCCAAAACTGCAGCAAATTGCCCTGTATGAAAATGATTGAAATCCAATCCTAGCAAATTACTTCTCCATAGTAAACCCGCACCCTCCCCTCAGATTAGTTTGGGGCTGTGTTTCCTGCAGGCTAATACAACTGTCTGATGTGAAACTTGGAAGGAATTAAACCTCAATATCATTGTCATTGCACGGATCAGGTGGGTAATTTAATGCTTTCGAAAGCACTGATGGACTTGGGGCCCCCTCTAGTTCTAAAGCAAGTATTTTGATGGGATCATCAGCATTCAAACTGAATGAAAGGTGAAGTGATATGAAGATATGTTCATATGTAGAAATTCTTAATCCTACTAATTGTTAAAAGATTTGCATGAAGGGGAGTACATAGAAGGCATAGCATTCACCCTTGCAGCCTCTGCCAAGTCTTTGACATGACTAACTTTCTGACACGTTCTCAGTCACTCCCCAAACACACACACGCACAATTCCTCTTAGGAGTCATTTCCATTTACCATGAGGTAGATTTCCCATGGGTTGAGGTATTGCACATAGACAGAACTGAATATTTGTAAATCCAGTATGAATCCAGGCTTGGTGTACATCATGTTTTTTGATGCCTACGCCTGAAATAATTATATACTGTATAAACATCCTCCTAGGCAGAGTCTCTTTGAAACTGAACTGGTTCTGATGAAACAATAATAATCCTTGCATTTGATATAACCTTATCACATTTGTGAGACATCCCAAAGTGCTTCACACTAATATAAAGTACAGTGACTGTATTTTGTCATCCAGGCAACACACCTGTCAAAGACTTGCAGGGCTATGGTGCTGAAAGGCAGAAGGCAGGCTTGGAAGTGCAGACATGTCCTGCAAGCCCCATGAGCCAAAGCCTCGATGGTTAGGGAGTGCTAACCACCCAAACACCATTGGCAAAGCCAGGATCACCTGAGTAGTTTTACCAGCTAAGCTAAGCCATAGGCTGGGGGAGGGTATGTATCAACAACCCCTACCCTCTGAACAATCTTGCAGTAGGGTTGTGTTAGTTTTTTCAGATCGGCATTAAATATGATTCCACTGCTGCAGAAATTAATTTAAAAAGCCATTCTAATGAGAAGAATCCAATAAACAAATTGCACACTTCTTTAATATTCCAAGATGAGGAAAATGCTTCACTGAACAGGCGGGAGGCAAACACAACTCATTACTAGTCGCATAGTATTCAGTCCAACCAGCCGTTAAATATTGGATGCAAAGCCTTCCAAATGCTGTACCTTGTGGTAATTATCACATCATAAACCACAAATCTCCCCCCCCACCTCCCCCACCCCTGCTGTGCCAGTGTGTGCTTGACTTGCTCACGTCGCGTACCACAGGATTCCTGCCATGAACTCAACTGGAAGCCTGAAGGAAAGATGCAGGAGAACTGTTGTCAACCCATTACTACAACAAATTGTGAAAAGGTTTCTCTACTGAAAGCCACTCATCTATCCCAAAGTTATTAAGCTTACGCAAGTGTTCATGTGTGCGCATTGGGCAGTAAATCCTGTCAGGCCATTTGTCTGGGATCGGGGGGTATCATAGCCAAGCCTGATACTGTTCCCACTGACATCTATGCAGCGCAGAAACCATGGGTGATGTTTTCCTACATAACCCAGGGGATTGAACTTGGGAACCTTCCAATTCTGATGGTTCATTTTCACACTGGGCAGTCACTGTGGCAAATTAGCCATGGCATTGGGCTTATTGTGTATACTATGACTAACACCTGACACTTGGGAGACACCTATAATAATAATAATCCTTGCATTTGATATAGCATTTTTCACATCTTATCAACGCCTCAAAGCGCTTTACAGAATATACTGTAAAGTGAATTGATTGTATATTTGTGGGCGAAATGCAGCAGCCAATTGTGCACAGCAACGTCCCACAAACAGTCGTGGATTGAAATGACAAATTTTATTATTGTAGTTTTTGGGTGGGGGGAGGTTGGATTATTATTGGGTGTGTGGAATAAGGAAACTTGCCCAAGATTTTGCCCTGATCTGTCTGGATTCGAACACAGGTCTCATGGTTGTAAGGCGAGTGCTCTAACCACTGAGCTACAGGAGCTCAAGCTACAGAATGTCAAGCGTGTGGAGACTACAGTGTGGCTGATGAAGGTGAAACATTGTTAGATTAATGCTTTATCCAGCCAGCATTTATAACAATAACATTAGCGGTGAATTTTATGGTGGCTTAGACTCAACAACTCTGGGAGGGAGATAAATGTCTGGCTGCAACGCTGAGTTCCTACTGCTGCTGGAATTGTGATATTTCCAATTTGTTACAGTGACATTTTCAGCTCCGCTGATGCCAAATGGCATCTTATTTGCTCGTGTGCTGTTTGTATTCTACTATCCCTCCCTCTGGAACTCTGTCCCAGAGTCCTTCCACCTTGCCTCCTCCTTTGCCTTTTTCAAGACCTATCTCAAGACTCTCCTCTTTGACCATCACCTTCCTTTCCCCTTGCCCTCCCCTCTCCCTGATCGCAACACCCTGCGCGGATCTGAAACACTCCAGCACCTTGGGGCATCTTCCCGACGTGAAAGGTGCTATACAAATATAATGTTATTGTTGTCTCATTGATTCCAACAACATTCGTTCATTTGAATTGTGAAATTCCACGCCATACCTATTGCTTATAATAATGTCACTACTGTACTAATAACAATACCAATAATCCTTGAATTTATGTAGTGCTTTAACATGTTGTTGAAATGTCTCACAGATTTTTATTGTAAAGTGCAGTGACTGTGTAGGCAAAGTTGGTACACAATTTGCATAGAGCAATGTCCCACAAGCAGCCATGAAATACATAACCAATTTTGTCTGGAGCATTGTTATAGTAGATGGAGACTCAGAGTGGTAGTCTTCTGATTAAGGCTTATTTTAATAATAATAATAATCCTTGCATTTGATTTAGCGCTTTTCACATCTTATCGACGTTCCAAGGCGCTTCACAGAATATACTGTAAAGTGAATTGACTGTATATTTGTGGGTGAATCGCGGCAGCCAATTGCGCACAGCAATGTCCCACAGTTGTGGATTGAAATGACCAATTTTATTATTGTGGTGTTTTTTTGGAGGGATTATTATTAGGCATGTGGAGTAAAGAAACTTGCCCAAGGTTCTGCCCTGACCTGCCTGGATTCGAACACAGGTTTCCCCAGCTTGGTCTCTCCAGCTTGCAAGACAAGTGCTCTAACCACTAAGCCACATGTGCTCCTCATGTCGGACAATTAAATCTTAAATACAGTACATTACACCAATTGTACAAGCGTACCACAAAATAGCTCTGATATACACTGAGGATGGCGAGGAGTTTTATTTAGATGGCAGTAATTGTAGAAGCAGATCTGAGAGAGCTTAATGCTGGATGCTGACAAAAGTGAAAAAGTGCCACGCTCCCCTTCACTGATATCTCCTTGAAGGGCAGATATTCCCCACACTCAATCTATATTGTTGTCCGTAAGGGTAGGAAAAGCACAATGTCTTTCAGAACCTGTTCGTCCAATTTTAACTAGTGCATTGTATTTTGTTCCAGATATACCTAAATTAGAGTATTTAAAAATATAAACTTTGCAAATTAACATGATTAAGGAAAATTGGCTACAAAGGAGGAGACCTAAGGAAGAAGTTATATAGAAATTGAGACACGGGTATATTGTATTGCTGTAGAGCCTGTGTTTGTCAGTGAAATATATCTGCACATTTTCCACTGAACTGAAATTCTGTTTGTTCCAAACTAGGCTTGCTCTTCGAATATTGTTTTTAGGTTTCATTGCTGCTAATTTGAAAATCGTTAATTCAGACCATTTATTGTGACAGCACATCACATTTTATGCAGGCTTGACTTGTATTTTGCCACAGTAAAACAGCCTACTTTTCTCATACAGTGAAGCCATCTTGCCTAGTTTAGTGCTTGAGAGCTGCCCCTGATGGACCAACTCAAACTTTTCTTTATTTCATGCTTCACTAAAAAACACTGAATTGAAATGGAATTTAATTGCTTAAGTGTCTCCATGGGGATTCCACCAGTTGACTTCCAGTGAGAGTTCTGCACATGCTGATCCTGCTTTCATTATCATCCAAGTACTGTATCTTGTTTCCAAGAAAATGGCAATGTCACCTCAGAGAACCAAGAAAATGTCACATTGCTTTCACCACTAGGCACGACTGAAAACGGTAACAAAAACTTTACGAGCTTTTGGAATCCCTTCCTCAGGAAGCACAAATAGATATGAAAACATGGAAAACAAAGATTTAAAAATAATGCTACTGTGAACAGCTGATGTTGAAGCCATGGTTGGATACTGATTCAAGAGACTGCACAATTCAAAAGCGTGCTTGGTCTATTAGGAGGCGTGCAGATTGCGGTAATCAGTTCCAGGCAGGAAGGCTATGAACTTGCCTCTACAGAATGTCATTCCCTTCCTCTCCCCTACTGAGTGAGTCTGAATGTTGACTGGTTGCCAAGTGTGTTGCATGCTCCCGACCTTTTCTCCAATAGAGCGGTCGGTCCTCTTGATGGCCCTGCTGTAATGACAGACAATCTACTGCTGAACACTTGCCATTTCAAAACATACAGCTCCCTAGGGATTGGAAAATCGGACAGATTCAGAGGCTGGGGCCAAGCTTAAAATGTACAATTTAAAAAAAAAATTTAACGAATGTTGTTGAAACGTCTTGGTTAACCTCAACTGAATTGGATTTATCAATTTGAGGGTTGTTTTAAGTGATAAACGTGTGCTAAAACTAATAGGTGCCGAATAGATTTATAACTCCTTGTATAAAAAATGACCAAATAAAACATTGTGTTTCCTCAACTAAAAATTTCATTTAATATTTCCTGAGACCTTTGGTAGAAAAGGAATGCCGATAACATTGAGTGACGATAACAGAACCACTTCTATTTTTTTGCCATTTCTACCTAATGAGCAATAATTAAAGTTCTAACATTAGCATCTAAACTGTAAAAATACTTTTACTTTAAGGTGCACTGCCTTTTTGAAGTATATTGACAATTCATTCTCAGCTTGTTTGTTTGCCAATACATGGAGGTATGAGTCTGACTGAAATAAAATGACGATTTCTGTAAGATTCAAATTACAAAACTAATAAACAGTGAGCTTTCAATCCCAAACTGACAATGTCTGTAACAAACTTGAGCCAAGAAGATTTTCCCGACTTGACAGCCTTTTTTCGATCTTGCTGACTTTACAATTGCTTACATTTAATATTTAGAAGATCAATCAATCAATTCACTGTTTGTGAAAGTCAAAATCGTAAATTTACAAACCATAAATTTTAATTAGTGCATCAAATTCCCTTTGCAAATATTGCATTTTGGACTTTACAATGTTGTATTTCAATTTGAAATATTGCCATAAAAACCTTAACTTTTAAATATTAAATAAATATTAAAAATGTGCTACCCAATAAACATTGTTATATATTGCAGAATATTCCTGAATTTATTAAGTTTAGGACATCTTACCTCATCTGTACGTAATTTCTAAAACAGTATTTCAAGAAATTGGATTAATAATTCAATTAAAAGCTGACAAACACCTTACATTGAATTTTAAATACAGCAGCAATAAATCACAAGCTGAGACACATGGTTCCTTGACTTTTAGAGTTACCAGGAAAAATATAGAAGATTAAAAGTGTGATCCTGCAACAAACGGTGAAGAGACTCTTGCCAAATAAAGAGCAAGATAAACCCATCTCGTTTAAATGTAGGCTGCCAATAAATAGACTGGGAGCTATAAAGCTGTGCAACTTCAAAGCAGCATTTCTAGTCATTAACACAGCTAGCCATGGCATGCGCCAAGGAAACATGCAGTCAAAAAGCTAGGATTGGATTAATCCCTTCATTAGGTTAAAGAGTCGTTTTGTTTTACAACAAGATCACGTGAAGCAACAAGCTTGCATTCTGGAAATATAACTCATCAGGAAAGTAGAACAAGAATGCATAATGAGGGAGTATGTATAACAGCAGGATACATCTACAAAATGCATAACATTCATCTACAAAACACACAAGCGTTACGTTTTACAGTAAACTCCAATGAAGTGCTTTAAGACATCCTTCTGGCATGAAAGGCACTATATCAATTGCAAACATTATCTTATTATTACCTCTGTATTGGAGTGCATGGCACTGAGGTTATAAAAAGTTATTGATTCTGAGTAAGGGAAAGGGGGAAAATGATCAGAATTAAACAAAAAACAAGTACAAATATTGTGGTGATTTGTCTTTGCTGATATTTATCAGCTCCTTGGGACGTCCTCTCGACGTGAAAGGCGCTATATAAATGTAAGTTTTGTTTGTGTGTTTGTTATCACAATATGAAAAGCGTATCCATTACATATCATTAGTTAAATACGGGTAATTTTCCTACTCTCCGCATCTGCTTACCACCCAGTGACAATGAGCACTATAAAAGGTATTCCCATTCCCTCAAAAACCTTGCACTCCAGGTGAATTTAGTATTCTTCCACAAATCTACCCAGTCCTACTAAAGTATAAATACTCAACCACACGGTCTAAATGTTCTGCCATTCTTTTCAAACAAGAAGTGATTTAAAAGGTATACATTTTGCATTCCGAAAGATGTAACAGACATTACAGAAACCATCGAAAGCCTGTGAAGAGAGGAACTCGCTTAAACTTACGTAGATGTAGTTTTGTTTATAGCGTAAATGTAAATTGTGCATGATGGCCCCTTCATGCAGCTCTGCCAAAGTCGCCATATCCTCGACTCCCTTGACACTGGAGGGATGCATGGTCACAACTTTCTCCCTGCTCAGGGCGCTTTGTTTGTAAGTGAACACCTGATAAGAAAGAAAAACAGGAAATATATTAACAACTTGTTCAAAAACGATCAATGTTCCCTAGGTACATAATATTAATTCTTGCATTTGAGTAGCATCGTTTCATATCATCGAGGCAGGATATGCAGTAAAATGATGTCACCGTGTGTATTTTGTGGATGAAAATGGTAGTTAACTTGCACCCAGCAATTTCCCACATGGCGGACAAGATTTCAACAAAAGCCATAAATCGATATGAATTTCACAATTTATTGAAGACATCACCAATCATTTTCCCGCCCATTGTCTCTGAGATATTTTACAAGTTAGCAACATGATATGTTATTTCACATTCTTGAGCTCTGCAGCTTTTTTTTATTTGAGTAGGAAGGATCCAAAACAGATGGGGGAATGATTACACAAATGTCCAGCAGCTTTAGCTTTTAGTTAAACTCAAAGTTTTCACAACATCTCTCACCAGCTCAGGGCGCTCAGATTTATCTTTCAAATACCATGTTTTATGCCTGATAATTTATTAATCACAAACTCAGCGTCTTGGTGTGGAAAGAAAAATACACAAACCGATACATTAGTGCTCTGTGACTGCAGAGCATGTTGAACTGTGCTGAACTGGCCCATGTACCACTACCAGCAAAATCTAGACAGTAGAACCTGGTTACCTGGATCAGTATTCCTTTCCTTCTACAATTCATTTGAAAAAAAATACATTTGACATCCACCAATCACTTCTCTTGATTTAGCTAGCCTCTCCTATTTCATCACGTGACCCTTGTTACTTGCCCCTCCACTTAACTTTCTCAAAACTGACAAGCAAGGCCAACATTATAACTCTGACAAGACCAGGCAACAATCAAGTTTGCCAAGTCTGTTGGAGAGTCTATCCCTCAAGGGTGTACAGACATGGAGTACGCCAATCACTCAATGCCTTCAGTGCAGTGAGACCAGGACTATTATAGGATGAGGTGGTTCAGGGGAATCCTTCAGGACAAATGTCTCCTCTGGGGTTTTCGTCTCGTTTGATGGATTATAGAATTTTGAAATTTATGACAACTGAAAAGGTGTACAACATCCGTGGCTGTCACTTGCAAATGTAAACAAAAAGGAATCAGCCTAACTCACTCGACAGCCACAAAGAACAAAAGCTTATCTATTGACAGTGTAGTTACATTTGCTGAATACTGTATAACTGTAATTTTATTTGCTGCATAATATATCCTAAAGAATTTACCACTGTGCACTAGAAAATAGAGCACTTCAAAGGCATATAAATCTTGTGCATTTGAATGTGATCAAACAACACATTAAAGGAGGAAGAAGAATTATCTGATCCCTGCAGCAGAAATAACTAATCAATCAATCAATCAACCAATCAAAATTACATTTATATAGCGCCTTTCAAGTCGGGAGGACGTCCCAAGGCGCTGAACAGTCAGGTAGGGACCAGAGCAGGGAGGCGAGTGGTCGGAGTAGGGGGAAGGAGAGTAGGAAAATTTACTGTATATTTGTGGGAGAAACACGGCAGCCAAATTGCACACAACAGTGTCCCACAAACAGCTGTGTTTAACTGTTTAAACCAAGTTCATCTTATCAATTGTATGGTTTCTAAAAGCACAATTAACATGCAGTACACCAGCTTTGAAGTGTCATCTTAAACTAAATGGTCCCAATCTGAGACATGAAGAATGTCAAAGTTAGCAGAGAGGCTAGGTAGGGAAGTTGCTTTTCAAAGGTTGGAAGGACAGAGAGGAGCTGTGGAGGCATTTCAAAGTAAAGTTGAGGATTTTAAAAGTCAATCTATTTGGAGATAGAAGTGCCCCACAAATAGTCATGAAGTGAGCGACCAATTTTATTTTCTGTTTATTGATCTGGTCATGAGGAGAAACTCCCATCTCTTTTCAAATAGTGAATGGGATATTTAACATCCACCAATTGAATCAACAGTCAATTGAGGCCTCAGCTTAAAGTCTCATCTGAAGGATGGCACTTCTAACCATGCAGCACCAGTGCAGTACTGAATTGTAGCGTCAGCCTGGACTTTAAGTGTTAAAAATTCTGAAAAGGGCTAGACCCCACAACATTGTGACTAAAAGGAGAATAATAGTAAAATAATAATTCTTGCATTTGATACAGCGTCTTATCACATCGTCTCAAAGCATTTCAACGAATACAGGTATCCCTCCCCAACCACGGCGGGTACGTTGCTGAAAACCTCCGCGGTTAGTAAAATGCAGGGCCCTCTGGGAAACAAGTGGATAGGGGGAGTAAGTTTGCTTGTCCTTGAACTAAACACAAAAAAATTCATGTTATTTACCTAAATCCTAATGATGGTGATGATGGGGGAGGTGGTTGTTACGTGCTGTTACATGGAAGAGGACCCCTCTTCCTCTGCCTCCTCCTCCAGATCATAAATCACCGACGAGTGGGTGGGAGATAGATGTGGAGAAGGTGGTGTGGTGGGTGACACCGAGGGTGGTGGATGCAGAGAAGCGACATCGTGGCTGGTTGATTGTGACATCGTAACTGGGTCCTCGCCCAAACGCTAGCACGAAGCGACATCGTGGCTGGTTGATGCAACTGGGTCCAAGCGCCAAACGCTAGTGTTGGAATTAAAACCCATGGATACACAAATCCCATTGCCGCAGTTAGCAAGGGTTGTCGTAGCGAGCCAACCGTGGATAAGTGAAATTCACAGTAGAAAAAACTGCGGTTGGGGCAACGTACCTGTATAATTAAGGTGGATTGATTGGCTGTATATTTTACGGGTGAAATCCGACAGCCAATTGTGCATGTGCACCACAGTGTACCAGAAACAGTCTTGCATTGAGTGACCAAATTATTATTATTTTTGAAGTAATTATTACCCTTGGAAAAGTGATCTGCCAATGGACTAAAAACCGGATTCCCACTTAACACTAGTTAAGGAAAATCGGTTAACGTTTCGCTCCACCCGGGAATCGAACTTGGGCGCTCTCACTTGTGAAGTGAGTACTCCAACTAATATGTTAACAGGTCTCCACCGATAGAAACCTCTTCTTAGCCTTTCCTTTCCCACTAATTCTACCAACTAAGCCAAGATAAAAGCACAATTCAGTTGATTACCACTTCACTGATAAAATCTTCCCACATTTGGCTTCTGGATAAGCATTGACATTGGCTAAGGGAAATAGCAATTATTTCTGCGCAGCCTTGCCAATGTAATGTGGGAGACATTGTATGTACTATATATCATGATTAAAAAGTAGTTACGAATCATAGAATCTTACGGCACAAAAGGAGGTTATTCGACCCATCGAGTCTGTGCCGGCTCTTTGAAAAGAGTAATTCAATCCCACTCTCCAGCTCTCTCCCCATAACTGCACAAACCCGTCCTCCCCAACTAAATGTCTACCTCTCTTTTCAAAGTTGCTATTGAATCGGCCTCCACCACCTTTTCAGGCAATGCATTCCAGATTCGAACAACTCGCTGAGTGAAAAAAATTATCACCTCCCCTCTGCTTCTTTTAGAAACTATTTTGTATCAGTGACCACGAGTCACTGATACACCCACCAGTGGAAACAGTTTTTCCTTGTTTACTCTGTCAAATCCCCTCGTGATCTTGAAAACCTCTATTAGGTCTCCTCGTAAACTTCTCTGCTCTGATGAGAATAAACCCAGCCTCTCTAGCCTTTCCTCATAACTAAAGTCCCTCATTCCCGGTACCATCCTGAAAATAGTGAATAGTGGAGTATACTTCGGGGTGGGTCTATAACAGTATTTTAACATAGGGACATTTATAAAATCCTCTCTCAATTAAGCCTAAACTCAAAATCAATTACTTGTGCATCTGGAATACCTTGTTACAGTTTGTTTTTTATGCCTGTTCATTGCAGCTGTTCTGTCAGGCAGTACTATAACTTGCTGCAGGCTCCCCCTAGCCTTGTCAGATTCTGCATCACCAATACATTTCCAGCTGTTTTTAAAGCTGACTGCTCCAATGTTACACAAAGTTACACAGAGTGATGTGGCTTAAGGAACAGGCCCTGTACTGATGTTCATCCTGCACATTAACCCCTACCCCTCCTACACCCCTCTATTCCCCTTTCCCTCATGAATGCATCAAGTTTTCTTTTAAATACATGGATGCTATTTCAACCACAAATTCAATGTTCTCATCATTCTCTGTGTAAAGAAATGCCTTATAATCTCCTTCATGTTTCTCCTCAAAGTACTGACGTCAGAGCAACTTTTAAAATTTTAAATACCTCAGTCTTTTACTTTCTCATCTGCAATGCCAGGAAAATATTCAGGGAGTGGTAGGGAGAATCACCTTGGCTGGTTGGAACATGATTGATGCACATGATGATAAATAGCTTATGCCACAACCAGTAACCACCTCCCAATGTGAAGGGTGCTCAATAAAGATAGTTTTGTTGTTTTTATTGTTGTTAACGTGTATTCCCATAAAAAATTCAGGTCTTTGTAGTGACTCAACGGCATTAATATTAAATGTTGGGCTCAACTATCCCTTCGATTGTGAAATGTTGCGGCACACATTAGCCACAAAAGCAAAATGATCAACAGATTATTAACCCTGAAATTGGTTGACAAAGATTCAGCTGATGTAGTGAATCGTGGACTGAGAGAAACAACAGAAAGTGGAGAGTAGTGGGGAGTATCAGTGGATTCAATGCAAAATGTATCAGCAATCAGTTATTCATTGAAAGTCAAGCTTTTATCCCATATATTCACTCCCACACCTCCATTAGCTCTCTATCTCCAAGCAGATTGACTTTTAGGATCCTTGAATTGCCTCCATAGCCATACCCCACATAGCCTTCAATATACCACTTTTCCGCTAGCCCTGGCATGCTTCATGTCTCCCTACTGGAAATACATAGTCTAAACTGATACTACAACGCAGTGCTGACAGTGTGCTGGATTGTCAGAGATGCTGTCCTTCAGATGTCCTGGTCAACAAATCCCCCAATAAAAAAAATATTATTCACTTCATGGCTGTTTGTGGAACGTTGCTGTGTTCAAATTGGCTGCTGTATTTGTGCATAAATCACACTCACTAGATGTTAAGGATTAGTGAAAAAAAATTTGGTCACTTTATACTGTAAAATGAATTGTACTGTAAAATGAGACTGTATGTGTTGTGGGAGAAACTTGGCAGCCAATTGAGCAGAGCAGTTTCCCACAAACAGCAATGGATTATTCCTTTTGTAAGGCATGATTCCCCCCGGAAACATGATCTGCCAATCAACTAACTAACAACTGGGTTCCTACTTACTGTAGATGAGCAGAGATGTGTGGAGTAAGGAAATTTGCCCAACGTTTCTCCCCACCTAGGAATCAAACCTGGGTCATCTTGCTTACCAGGCGAGTGCTTTAGCCACACAGGTACATAAATCTACTGAGAATGAATGGATTTGGGACGAATTGTCTTATTTTGTGCTTTAAATTTCTACGGTTGTATATACAGTAAAACTCACATTAGTCATATTAGTTGGAATCATACATTTAATATGACTGATCCAAAGGATGAGTTAGGTCAAACTTGCGTAGAATATAAATTCTTAAATGGGATTTAGTCAGGTGTACGATTTAGGCTATTATAGGATTTATACAGATCAGATTTATACAAATGTTATTGTAACTGCAAGGAGCTACAATAATTCACCTATTGCTTTTAAACCCATACCACCCATTAAGCATCTGGTGTACCATGTTTTGAGTGCATCTGGTGACGTGCCAGAAAAGGAAGACATCAGTGATAATCCCATTTCCAATCACTGAATTTTTAATCCTGTTTACCTCATAAATTATCCTACTACAATCAACATTCCTGAGAGTCAACATTGGGATGCATCAAATACCATCACTTAAAATGTGAAATCTCATTATAAATAAGAACGGGGGTGGGAGGAAATTGATATTTTTAACAACTGGCGTGTGAAGCACAATGCAAGAAAGACACTTAGTGAGTAAGTTTTGGATATATTTTTGAACAAAGACAGAATTGTGCCTTTGTTTCAATTAAACAATTGCCTACCCAATCAGCAGGATTCATTTTGTATTATTTCCTGCGAACAGTCATTAAAAAAGATGAATTTAAAAAAAGCTTAATTCTGTAGAATTGTGAATACATCTAAAATGTTGTACAAATATGGAAATCAAGTGAAAAGCAACTCACGTTGAAGTAGATATATTTATAAACTATTCTAGATGATGTTTACAGTGATAGATTTCAATTCATGTGCTACAGTACATTTTTATTGCTTTTTCACAGATATACCTTCCTTTCTTCTCTGCAAATAAACAAACATTCTAGCACCTTGGGATGTCTTCCCGAAATGAAAGGCACTATATAAATGTAAATTTACACAGTATTGTATCCTGCTTGGTGTATATTGAAGATGAATCTTCTTGAGCAACATTCTAAGATTCTATACTTGATCGGAATTCATGGGTTAATAAGAGATGTAGAAACCAGACATGGCAGCAAGTAACAACTTGTAGGTTGTCTCTCGGTCAATGGGTGTGCTAGCTTGCACAAATCCATTATCCTAGCTAAGGCAATATTTTGGCAACATCCCTTCGTTTCCACGAGAGAAGCAGGAATCAGCAGAATTACAACAGAACAAAATAACTTTATGGATTAGTCATCGAAAACACGTCCAAGTGCACAATTTTGTCATAATACTACTTGTGTCCATAACTGCTGACATTTCATTTTGTCAGTGAGCATTAATAAGATCAGCAATAGCTCATTTTAAGACAGATCAATCTGTTAAATGTGTTCTAGTTTTGAAAACGTTGGTTAACTTTTGTGAAATCTTTCACCACTGCCTCCTCACATTCTTAGAACAAGGAAATAATGTACTGTATTACCATTGACCAATACCAATTCTAAACTCTAATCCAACTGGTCAACAACACACTACATTGTTTGAATGACTAGGTTCCACCAGCTCCCCATCACTAAATGGATCAACTTAAAAATCCTCACATTTGTGTTCAAATCTATTCACTCCCTGGCACCTCCCCAACTCTTCAACCTCCCCAATCCACCACCCGATGCCTCTGCTCGACTGACACCAGCCTCCTGCTTGTCCCTCGCTTCACCATTCGAGGTCACACTTTCAGCCACTATGCCTCAATACTCTGGTACACTCTCCTTCTATCACTCCACCTTGTTCCCTCTCTCCCCCTTTTCAGGTCCTGCCTGGAAACCTTCCTTTTTGACTGTGCATACAGTCACCTCCCCGCACCCACTAGCTCGGAGTTAGGCTGTTAAGCGCTCTGAGACGCAACTCCGTGTGGAGTGCACTATATAAGTGAAGGTTGTTGTTGTAGAATATGGAATTGGCTATCATTTTGTTTATTTCAATTTTAAACTTCAAAACAAGTCCTTGCTGGCATGGAGGCAAAACAGTTTCCAAGTTAAGAGATACAGGCAACCCCATTGTTATTCAATTGGCTGGGTTCAATATCTGGATTTATGTACAATAAATGTCACCATTTGTATCGTATGCCGGAGGCTGCTATAACGAAGTGGCTTCTGGACATAACTTCTTATGGACTGCATATGACTGTCACTGTGACTTCAGCAGCATTTCCCATACGGGGAGTGATATTATCATTAGTGAGGCTTCCTGAACAGTGTGGATCCTCAAATGGGGTCACCAACGACATGATTGTCAACTCCCAAGTTAGCTATGATTTAGTATTGGAAGCTGGCTTAGTGTTGAAACCGGGTGTAATTATAGCTTTCCGTTCAGTATATGTCCACAGTAAACCCACCCTCTCAGCAAACTTGCACTCAAGCAATATGTGTTCCAATGAGACTTTCGTTTACCTGTAGGGATGGGAGATTAAAAGAATAAATTTGGTAATGAGTAGATGAGACAGGTCATGGCAGATTTTAACCCTGCTGACTAAATTGAAAATGTTATGTAGGAAATATGAAACATCTGTCACAAACCACAAACACCGCAATTCATTCTTCAGACATGGAACTTGTAAACAGGGAAAGGTTCATCCTCACGGGCTACATGCATGACAAATAAGTGGTGCCATTTATCTTTAACACTTCAATCTTCTAACCACAGCTGAATGACTTCTTTTTTGGTTTCTTAGCGCTCACTGATCTGTTCTATCCATAATCTGAATCTCGAAAGTTCTGATCTCGTTAGTGGTCTATTGCTGTTTTGTACTTAGCTGGAGGCAGATTTATACTGATACCAGTGCACATCTGATAACAGACTGGTGGTAGCAACACTGCAATTTTAAGATAAAGCACATCCTGTCTGACTGATAGCTGTGTTGGTTCCAGTACAACATAAATTCAGTCATCCTAATTATTCAAATAGATCCTTAGACCAGTAGCTAATTTGGACTTTTAGAATGACTAAGGAAGTCTCACATCACAAGCACATACACACATGCACAGTGCTCAAATTGCCATTTGGCATAATAATAATAATAAATAATAATCCTTGCATTTGAGATAGCACTTTTTATGTCTTCTAGATGTCTCAAAGAACTTTACAGAATATACTGTAAATTGAAATGGTGAAAAGTGGCAGCCAATTTTGCACAGCAATGTCCCACAAAAAGGCGTGGATTGAGATGACCAATTTATTATTTTTTTGGAGGGATTATTATCAGGTGTGTGGAGTAAGGAACCTTGCCCACGGTTCGCCCTGACCCGGATTCGAGCCCAGGTCTCTGCAAGTGCTCTAAGTACTGAGCTACGTGACTCCACATGTGCTTTACACAATATGTACAGCAGCAGCATAAACCCATTTCTAATAGGCAATTTCTAAAAGTCGATGAAAAGAAATAGGAAATCCCAGTCAAAGGTGCTCAATTGGCAAATGTACACATGTTTAATGAATAAAATAACTCATCAAACAAGTCTCAGCAATATGGCGCTTTACCGTGATCGTATTCTTCAATGGAAGAGTGAAGAGTCACACGATTGCTGTGAAGTAGACCAGATCATGTCTGGGAGCATTGCAACTACAGCTTGAAATCATCAACTGTCACATTATTGCAGACACTTCATAATTCCTGCCTTTTCCAAGGAAAGACATTTTATTCCCAAACATGGTTTATGTGTGATGAGTTTCTCTGTCCCCATTCTAAACCATCAAATGTCTTCATTTAGAATTACATTCATTTTTCACTTTCAGATGCACCATCCCAACATGTTCAGCAATATAAAACTATAGCTTAAATATATTATGTTTGGTACATACACTAAACAGACAAAGTAACAGGAAACCTGGCAAATACTGGCAACATATCTTTACAACACTTCCTATTCATTTTCTAACCGACTCACATACAAATCCCTTCAGGGTCAAGCATCTTGGTACCTATCTGACCTATTCACACCTCACTCCTCTACCAATCCTTTCACTTATCCAGGACCTTTTACACGTGGCCGTGCTATTAGCCAATATGCCCTGAACCTCTGGAACTCTCTGCCTCAATCCCTTCACCTTGCCCCCTCTTTGCCATTTTCAGAATGCACCTGAATATTTTCCTTTCTTGATTGTACCTATGGTCGCCACCCCTTTCTCCCAGGTTTGGGATCAAGCCACACCACTTTTAACCTCTTTGAGACTCTACCTGGAGTGAAGAGCACAATATAAATAAATGTTGCTATGTTTTGTTATGGTATTATGGCTCCTTGACACCGCAGGCAGAGATCATGGGGTTATAATGAAGCACACTGGAGTAGTCTCTGCCCATTTACAAACATAACTAAACAGACCCCAACAAACAACAGTCAGACAACAATACAGAGGGTCATGAAAAACTCGTTTTGTTTGTTTGCGTACTCAGCGATCTTCAAATTTCATGTGGGACAATAGACTGTTCTTCCAACCATGTTATCTTTAATCTAACTTCCTCCAACATTTGTTTACCAGTAGAATCAGCATGCTGAAACAAGTAATATTGAGTTCCCCGACTTAATCTGGAGAGATTAATCAGAGCTCACCTATGGCACCATTATGCTCACTCAGTATCAGGGCTGCTGACTGATTGATTGATTGGTTGATCGATCGATCGATCGATTGATTGTCACCAAATCAACAACTGATTTTCTTTCCCAGAAGTTCCCCTGAATTCCAATCCTTTGTGGAGAATTGCATTTTCGGAAGCACCATCTTTTGAGGATTTCTATCAGTCTCCTGGCCAAATTCATCATTTACTTCATGGCTTCATGAAAAGTACATTGTGGATATTTTCTGATGTAATTAGCTGCCACATTTGTCCAGAAAATCTGTCAAAGCACTCAAAAGCGAATATGTGCATTATACTTTAAATTCCGGTGTTTTGATGTGACAAGGTGCTCCAAAAATGTCTATAAAAACATTCTCAGATCTTACCTACAATCTAAGTGCTAAAATAGTCAATTAAAATACAAAATAAATTTTGTGTAACAAATGATGCATATCTGTTGAACAAAGAGGATTTCAACTAACAATATTATCACCCCCTCTCTAGCCTCTGTCAAGACCCACTCCTTCGCCTGTGTCATAGTTCACACTCCTTACCGTCCCTTCCCTCCCCGATCCTGACCCCTGCTCGGGTCCGAAACACTGACTGTCCAGTGCCAAATGTAACTTTGTTGTTGTTATTGTGCATAATGCTAATGTAGATATTGCAGGAATGTATTGCTTTAAAATAATATAAAGGCAGAGGAATGCATTTCTTTCCTTGGGCATACATACCCTCGGATGTAAAAGAATACAACAGCAAAAAAACAAAGGTCACAGATAATTCAACAGGAAATGTGCATTTTACATTTTTCGTAAAGATCACAAGTTCCAGGACAAAGACTCACTTCAGCTCATCTCCTCCTGAATCCGAGTCACAGAAGGCCAGCAATTCTTATAAAATTAAAAAAAAAAGTTCTGTGCACAATGTTCAGAGGAGGGATGTAAACACCAGACAATAGAATGTCCAATTTATTCTTTAATGAAGGAATCACAAACAAGTTTAAAAGGCCTTCCTTACGTTTGCGATAATCCATGGCCAGTCATTGTATATTCTTTGTACAGGATACAGTATATGGAAAGTTAATTATAAAAAAAAAACTTTTCAACAGTGCGTTTTTCGGTAAAATAAAACTGCTTGAAGTGTTTTAAGATGTCCTCGGTCTGGGACGGCAGCCTGCGTGAGGAGTGCTATATAATGCAAGTTGTTGTCATTGTTGCTATTCTCCTGACGTGAAAGGCACTTTATCAAATGCAAGGATTATTATTATTATTATCATCAGTGAATTGAGAATTCCCATGCAGTCCTGGGAAGGTCATCTGCTTCCAAATGAAGTATTCTGTATTATTTGTGGGTTGATACAAAAGATAAAACTATTATCCCCAAATTCAAGATTGTAGAATTGCAAGTTAAAAACAAATCTGTCTCTTTTCCAAAAGACAACTGGCTTCCTAAATTAAAACTGGATTTAAACATTTTCCACAATTTCTACATGAAAATGTAATACAAAATAATCCAATTCCTGGGAAAGCCACCTGTAATATGAGTAACTGGGTTATAATTGAGGCATTAAAAATATGGTCAACTTCTGGGCTGTCAGGTTGTGGCTGATATCATGTCCGTGGGCTGGTCATCGGAAGTGACATAAGCAACAATTCTTATAAGAAGAGGCAATTGGACAACCCAGAATGTCAGCCATATTTTAGTGCAGGAAGCCAGCTAGTCAATCACAGTCCTGCACTGTGAGTAGAGTGCTGGATAGAAGGGTACTGTAATGGGGTTTCCTTGTAGATGGATTTGACTCCCTCTGATAAATAGATTGCAATGCTCAGTAATTGTGTAGGAGAGGTGTCCGGGAAGATTGTGTTTCAGCTTCTTTGCCTTTGCTAACTGGAACTCTCTTCCTAAATCCCTTCAGCTCACATTGTTCCACTTTGTTTTCAAAAGCTTTATAAAAAAACTAGACCTTCACATGAATGTTCAGTCACTGTACCCCTATCGCCACCACCTCCTCTGCTCAGTGAAGCAATTCAAAGATATTATCCTTATGTGAACTATGTTATATGAGCACAAGCTATGTTGTTGCAATTCATTGCAGCATTTTCAATAGGGTAAATGGAGAGGTTGGCCCTGAACAGCAATGTCTGGGCAAGTAGAAAAGTGCGGATATTTTTGCACGCAAAGCGCTTTAGAAATCTTTTGGAAAATTGAGGACAGCTTCGCAAAATTTTTCAGAGACAGTACAGGGGTTGATCGATACTATTGAGACACATTTTACTGCTACATATTTTCTTTTTTTAATGAAAATGAAACATAAGGAAATAACACATAATAGATTGCGACAAAAAAAAATCTTGCCCAAAACCTGGATGGCCTTTCTTATGGGTAAAGTAGTGATAGGAGAGTGGTGGTGGGGCGGGGGACACACATCAGCGAGACTACAGAAGCTCATCACCTCCTGCCTCTCAGGGCCGGCAACGCACACAGACATAGAGACCCAGAGAGAGGCAACAACAACAACAAAATTACACTTATTATAGAATCATAGGATTTTACGGCACAAAAGGAGGCCATTCGGCCCATCTAGTCTGTGCCGGCTCTTTGAAAAGTACAACTCAATCCCACTGCCCAGCTCTCTCCCCTTAACCTAACAGACCTGTTCTCCCTAAATAAAGATCTAATTCTCTTTTAAAAGCTGTTATTGAAACGGCCTCCATCACCTTTTCAGGCAATGTATTCCAGATTCGAACAACCCGCTGAGTGAAAACATTTCTCCTCAGCTCCCCTCTGGTTTGTTTCGAAACTATTTTAATTCTGTGACCACGAGTCACAGATTCGCCCACCAGTGGAAACAGTGGACTTTTCCTTATTCACCCTGTCGAATCCCCGCATGATTTTTTAAACCTCGATTAGGTCTCCTCTCAACCTTCTCTATTCCAACGAGAATAAACCTAGCCTATCTAGCCGTTCCCTGTAACTGGGGATAGGCTATAACTTATAGAATGCCTTTCACGTCAGGAGGATGTCCCAAGGCACTGAACAGTCAGAGGCCAAGATGCAAGCATGGGGGAGGGGCAAGGTAGGGGAGATGGAGAGAAGTGGGAGAGCGACAGAAGGAGGGAGACAAGCACACTCAGAGTTAGAGGGACACACACACACTCACAGACACAGAAAGAAACACACACACTTTGAGACACAGAGACACAAACACCCGGAGAGACACCCACACTCATAGACAGAAAAAGACATGTACACACAGGCAGACAGAGAAACACACATTCATGCAGACACACTCATAAACACACATATATATAGAAGAGACATAGAAGAGGGTTGGGGGGAGATACGGCGCTGGCCATAATCCGCTGAATGGAGGGAGCAGATAGGGGGTCGGCAGGTCAGAAAGATCGAAGGGGGCAAGGCCGTGCAGGACTTTGAAGGTGCGGACGAAGATTTTTAATTCGATCCCCTGAGGGATGGGGAGTCAGTGAAGCCGTGCGAGAATGGGGGTGATGGGGTCGCGGTCACACAACAACAACAAAAATTCTATTTGTATAGCGCCTATCATGTCAGGAGGATGTCCCAAGGCGCTGGACAGTCAGTGTTTCAGAACCAAGCTGGGGTCAGGATCAGGAAGGGTGGAGTGAAATGAGGGGAAGCGTGGTGACCAATGCCACTGTCGAAGAGGAGCATCTTGAAGCAGGGCTTGAAATCGGCTAGGGAAGGGGCGAGGCAGATAGACTTGCGGATGGAATTCCAGAGGTTGGGGGTGGAGTGGCTGAAGGCTCACCCGCCGATGGTGGGGCGGGTCGATTGGGGGACATGGAGCAGGCCTAGCCCGCTGAGAGGAGGGAGCAGACGGGTTGGTAATCGCGGAGGTTGGGTGAGCAAGACGACGGAGGGCTTTAAAAGTGAGGACCAGTATTTTGAATTGAGGATTCAATTCAATTCAATTCACAATCACAACCACTGGGCCCATTTGTTGCTTGTCCCGCACCACACAGGTAAACAGCGTAAGCCCCAAACTACATTTATGGTGGGTTTGTAGCAGGCCATCGCTGTTGTGGTGAGAAAGGTGAGCCTGAACTTTTCTTTTGGCCCAGTAATGACTTGTAACAGTTAGTAACCTGCTCGAAATGCGATTTGACATGTTGTGTTCGGCAGCCAGGAAGGATTTGCTGCTGGTGGGAAGGAAAAACATCTTGTGGCTGAAAGCCAACCAGTAACAGGAAATAGGACATGATTTTTTTTTAATTGCTTCAAAACCAGCATTTATGGTGGTGGCGGCAGGATCATGTGGATGTGTTTTTGTGCTGGAGAGTGGAGGGTCAGATTGTGGATACTTGAGGATCAATAATACTACAATACTTTACCATTATTTTGACCAGAAAATACACACAGTCAATCCACTTAACAGCATAGGTTGTGAAGCGCTTTGAGACACCAAAATGATAAGCCACTAGATCAAAAGGAAGGATTATATATGTATATATAAATTTAGTTATGGAGATTGCAACAAGTAGATGAATAAGCACATTGCGCTATATTGTCGGTTACTAGATATTATATTCTTAATACTAAACGTGTTGCGCACATTTACATGGCAGTGTAACCGCGTACAACAGATACATTCCCATGTAGAACATGTAGGATCAAACAAGTGAAGTTGTTTGCTGATTTGTATAGAAGCCTGAGAATTTATCGTTCCAAGGAGAGAATTTATCGTTCCAAGGACACTTACCCTGGTAAAACCTACATTCCCTGTCGCACCAAGCTGAGTTTGCATTTCTTGCACAGCAGTCAAGAATTGTAATGGATTTGCTATGGATCATCCATCAGAAAACTTTCATGGTCTGAGTGTTCTCAGTGTGGATACCCGGGGCCACCCTGAAGAGCTTTGACCACCTAGTTAACCCGTGTGTTTGGAATGGCAGGCATTTTGAACCATACTTACTAGCTTATGGTAGGATGTTTTTGCTAGTATCACACATACATACACATTGATGAAACTGAGTGCTGTATTTCAGTGGAGAAAGAGAGAACTTTCTAAAGTGTACACCACTATTGACTGAATTTCTTCATTTGCTAAATATGGGGGAATGGAAAACATAGAGAGTACAACAATACTGTATAACAATAGGAACAGATGGAGCCAACTCAGCCTATAGAAACTGCCCCACTATTTCATTAAAATGGCTAATCTACAGCCTAATAATAATCCTTGCATTTAATATAGTGCCTTTCACATAAGGAGAGTTGTGTGATTCAACATATTTCGTAGCATATACTGTACACTATATGTTTTGAGGGTGAATGTGGCAGCCAGTTTGTGCACTGCACCATTTTCCTGTCCTTTCACCATATTAATTAATGCCTCTGATTGTCTCTGCTTTAAGACTAATCCGATATCATGAAATATATTAGTCAACAGATGTTATACAATGGAAGGCTCTACTTTGTTTGACTCCACTGTACCTTTTTTAATGGAGTATCCATTGTAACAATGAATCCCCTGAATTTCCAAGTGTAGATGGAATGCAAGGAATTCTCAGTTTGATTTGGATACTCGTAATAATGGTGATGGATTTCTGCATCTGTCATTGGAGTCATTAAATTTAGAAAAAAAAACTTTTGCAAGTCATTACGTCTGTCGTGCTATTTAAATAGATGTTAGTGAACTACCAACATCCCATATGGTGTTTTTCTCCTGATTATCCGGATTTATATTTCCTCCTCATTAACCCAAATTCAAATGAATTGGCGACTCATCCCATTGATGTTTATAGGATGCTGCTGGAGGATGTTAGCTGCCATGTTTGCCTGCAGAACACTTGCTTCATTTTAAATTAATCTCATTCTGTGATGTGCTTCAAGACTTTCCTTTTATGTGAAAGACTGTAATAAATGTAAGTTGTAAAAAATGCTGGGAAAGAAATCAGGGTCTATCAACAAAAATCTCTTTACCCTGTTATTTAGGCGATGTTGCTGTTTTAGCCTCAGCTTGCTTTGGGAACGTGTGCTAGGATATGGACCTATACCAGTGAGTTGCTGATCTCAGCTACAATTGTGTCATAAGGAATTTCTGAGCAAAGCCAAGCATCTCCCCAGGGGAACAGGAGAGGAGGAGGAGAAAGAATGAAGGTCTCAAGGATTCACACGGCCTTACTCCCAGACTATCTGACCCACTTGGCTGGGTTACTGTCCTGCTGTTTACCAACAGTCACCTCATATTTTTCATATCAGGTTCCCTAAGTGTAACTTAAACATTCCAACCGTTCAATTACGATGCAGCATTCAAAATCAGGGAGGTAGAAAGGAAAGGCCCTCTCCAAGTGTTAGGATTTGAAATTTTGCATCACTTGTTGGTAAATCCCTTCTTTCTGTTAGCATAGTGTCGGTAGAACCAGTTCATAAAAGATACAGAAACACCAAGGATTGAATTGGCCCTTTTCCCATTTATTTTTCAGAGATGATGCATACCACATGAACAACAACAACAAAATTACACTTGTGTTGCTTACGTCACAAGGCACTGGAACAAGACATAAACTAGTCTCATATAAAGTGGAAATAAACACTAAGTCTGTTTTGTTCTTGGGTCGGTTTGTTTGGTTCTCGTGAATTAATTTATTCTGTGGCTAGTTTACAGACTCCAGATGTGGTCGAGTCAGAAAATGTTGTCCTTCAAAACATTCCTCCCTCCCCACTCCCTGTCCAGTGCTACAGGAAATATTTTCCAAGTCATGTAAACAGGTCAGCTGAATTGCACATCAATTCACAGCAGATTAACAACAAATTTAAAATTGAACTTTTCCTGAAAATCTTATTATCTGTTCTACAAATGGTACCTTATTCTACAAATGGCCACGGGGATGAAAGTAAGCTCTGATAACACCTATGCCTTTGCTCACAGGCTACTTCTTTATAATCCTTTTAATTTCAGCACTATCGTATTGATCTTGTGTCTGTTAGTCTTAGGTGGGAGGGGGGGGGCAGGGTATTACAAACTCCTGTTGAATGGATATCGTTGGAATACGTTTCAGATATCAAACGTCTGTTTGTTATCTGATTAATAGATAAAAGGTCTGCTGATCGACAGAGTAATTATCTTGCATTTTCTTTAATAAAATGCCTTAAATCAAGATTACTAACATGAGACTCATTTGTTTCATGCATTCTGCCTCCTCATTCTCTGGAACTTCATTCCTTCACCTCCACTTGCCCATCCTCCCTTCCATCTCCCACCCCCACCCCCATCCCATCAAAGTGCGCTTTATCTTATGGTATCTATGACGCTACTCTCTGTGAAGGGCCCTATATAAATATTTGTTGTTGTTGTTGGCCTCTCTTTTTTTACAAAGTTTCTGGTTACTTATCTTCCCTTCCTCCAATCCCAGCTCATGGAAAAAGATTCAGTCTATGAAGGCCAAGGCACAAAGTTTCTCAGGACCTTTGCCTTTAGGACTATTGTCTTAAAATTTAACACCAGACCTTTCTTGGTGCCGTCTTCAAAAAATCAAATAACAGTGAAGCAATAAAAAATATCAATCTCTCGTGGTTTGGCCAGTTTTCTCTGTGAGTGGCTGAGCCATACAGTAACATGACAAGCTTAAACTCAGTCTGCGTTGAGTTAACTGATCGCAAGGTTGGCATGAGATTCTCTGCTTCTAATTGCTATCCGGCAACCAATATATGGAGATGTACATGTGTAGATCCTGAATGAGGGATTAAGGACCTCATTAGGCTTGACCGCAACGGAAACATCTGCCAACATTCACTCTCAAAGCTCACTCATAAATAATGCCCGCTTGTACTTGGCAGCAATTCAGCCAAATGACAGCTGGGCTGAGAATAAGGAGGTAAAGGGGGGTGAGGTATTACATTGGTTGATAAAGTTGGCTTTTAAAGAAATGCTGAAATTGCTAAATTGGCCATATTTAAGCACCTTATGACAAATCCTATTAAATCCACACTCATCTCCATCCCTGCATGAGGCTAGCAAATTCCCTAAGGGTACTTATTGGCAATTCTCCCCCAACTCTCCCAGTTTCTTGATCCTTGTAACATTTCCTTTCTGAACAAACAAGCCCCTTTCTAAAGCCACCGCATCCTTTTGAAATGCATTTGCGTTAAACCTTCCTATCACCAGCAGCTCTGCAGTATTGGGAGACTTTTCGAGAAACTAGAACATGCAAACCTGATTGTTCTTATGCAATGTTTGGAATTCTGCAGGTGATAAACAGCAATAAAAAAATCACTGTCTATGCATATGTTTGAATGAAAGGGGATTTGACCTGAAACCAATCCAATGGTTGACGTTCAAATGGCAAAACTGTTACACATACAGTATTGAATAATGATAATGAAAAATGTGCTGTACATGCAAGTTAGGGAAACCACTGAAAACTGCAATACTGTGTAAAACCAATTGACAGGCAGGCATGGTGACTTGAATAACTTATCCCAACATCAGAGAAGCATGGTAACCAAATCGATGCTTTGGGGGGTGAGGGGAAGAGAAGGGGTGGGGAAGAAGAAGGTTTGATTCAAGGCAATAGTTAGGAAGAGCAGAAAAACACTTTAATCACTCCAAACAAAATGCATTTCTACTACTATTCCTAACATCACAGGCACTGTACAATTGTAACCCAGTATCTGCAAAGTCCCAAGGCTTAATTTGCTTTATCTGGAGAATAAAGGTTACGAGTTAATCCTACAAATATTTGGGACAGGTTTATGTCCAGCTCCAATTAAACACATCAATAAAGCAGAGAGCATCTGGTGATCTGTGACGTTTGAAAAATGTGAAAAGAAAATGACCTTTGTTGTAAAAAGAATTTGTGTACATTTGTGACCAAGTTATATTCTTTATTCCAAAGGATCTACATAACATCCCCTTTGTCTTGACATTGGTTTCCTTGTAATTTGCAGTGCAAATAACAGTCCCAAGGATATTGGTAGTTTCTTCGGGAAAAACTAATGTTATGATGTTTTTAAAAAAAAACACTGAATGTCAGAAGTAGGAGCTTGTCATGTTCAAGCTGCAGAGTTGGAACAACTTGCTTTTGTTTTAAATGGTTAAAATGTTGAAAGATTATTCTAATGTTAACATCCGAGACTACAACACACAAAGTGTACGAGCAGCTAAATGTACAATAAATCCTGATTTAAACAAATCAGGATTTTTCTCCACTGAAATACAGCACTCAGTTTTGCACTTTTCTGCAAACCAATACTCCCTTTGGCCTACATTACACACTTCAAATGCGGTTTGGTTGCATAAACATAGACGCCTGGTAGAGCAACTTATTGTCAGTAGTGGAAAACACACAGATTTTCTGAAGAAAAACATGTAAGAATCACATCCTCATAAATAAACACTTAGCAGTACACCAAATCACTGCCTTGCACACAGGTTGCCAGCTATTAATACCACAGCGCTGATGGTCAACATGGATTATGAACACTGTTCAGGGTACATATTCATATCAGCAGCAATGATTTAGATACTTAGGCCACATTACCAAAAATGTGACTTTTAGCTGAATTCACTCTTCATTTTCACACAAAGGGTTTGGAGAATGTCTAATAATACACTGTCCAATGTGCAGAGGATTTTGAGACTGTGCTGCGTTGTCTAGTGCACAGAATGCTGTGAGAATATATGGCCCTGTCGACTGCACCGATAGTTGTGAGACTGTAGAGCTCTGCATATGAAGTGATATGTCTTCTGAGTGCTATAGGTTAAAGGTAACGGTTAATTTAAGAAATTTCAACCAATAGGACATTTAGTACAAGCAGTACAACAATATGACAAGTTACCAATTTCTAGTTTGTCCAACAGATTAAATTTACTACACATCTAGAAAGTGTTGTATCCTTTTAATTTATTATTGGTAAAACATGTGAGTGATTCATTCCTCTGTATCACCCTTAAATCATGTTAATGATATTTCAAAGCGCAGCCAGGATCATCTCAAACAAAGATAGACATTTACAACCCAACTTTTAAACAGAATATCCTGAAGAAAAGGCATGATGAGCCAAATTATTTCCTTTTATGCTGAAATGTTTTGGATTCTATGAAAAGAACAAACCAGACACCTTGTAGTGTTGAATGAATAGTTTCCAAACTGTTTGTGTCAGTTTTAACAATCAACTTCCTGGCAGTTTGTGGGACATTCCTGTGTGCAAATTGGCTGCTGCATTTTCAGCGCCTTGGGACATCCTCCTGACGTGAAAGACGCTATAAAAGTATAATTTTGTTGTTGTTGCATTTGCTTACCAAATACACAGGATCTACACTTTAGATCATTTTGTATGTAATTACTGTCAAGGTTAGTGACAGTCTGGCTATATTGGTAGGTAAACTTGGCAGTTATTTGTGCCACTAAGGTTCCACAAACAGCCATGAGGTGATTGTTGGCTTCGACATAGGGAGAAACTCCATTCTCTTTACATTAAAAATGTTTCGAAATCTTTAAAACGGGTACTGTATAAGAATGGTATAAATGAAAACTATGCTTATATTGTTTTGCTTTTCTAACTTTACAATTTACAACTAAAATGCTAGTAGGTGCTGACTATATTTGCTGGCTAAGTCATACAAAATTATGATCATACAGCTGGTACAAAACCGTGTATGAAAAAAATCAAATTGCAGCCTAAATCGAAATAAAAGATAGCTCAGCATATAATTAGCAGTTTGTAGACATAACAAAAACCTACATTTACACAATAATAATACTTACATTTGATATAAAGCCTTTCACGCCAGAGGAGGTTTCAAAGCACTTTACAGGATTATTAAGAAGTGTAGTGACTGTGTATTTGGAGCACTTCACAAAGATGGAGTCAAAGTGACTGAGACACAAATGACAAATAATACACAACAGAGATACACAGGCTAGGTCAAAGCATCTAGAAAGATGCTACTCCATACTTTCAAGATACATGAAACAGAAATCCAGCATTCAATACTGTTGTGCAATATATTCTCTTTTTATCTGAATGCTGACTTTATACTGTGCTGCTCATAATCTGTCCAAAACACAACATACATTCTAGAAAAGACACTTTTACCCCATTGAACGAAGTTTGAAATCTCCAATGTCACACTCTTACATATTTCACGAGGGGATCTGATAAAGCACTTTTTAAAGTCAATAAACAACATTATTGTCCCATCAATAGCAGTCTGTTTTCAGTATTTATACACAAAACCCATACTTACCAATAAGGAGTGGAGTGCAATAGGTTATACTTATAATGGAGGAATGTCAGTTGTAGCCTTTAGGTCAGTCAGTCTAGATTACTGTAAGACTATATGCTTTGTTATTCATTAGTACTTGGGAAACCTTTTTGACATATTTTTAGTAATTTTGTTTTTTATACAAAGCATCATATTATTTATAGTACCTTCCCTATGGCCTATGGTTGAAAGTAATATGTATGAATGTAATATGATGTCTGAGTTCCAATATTGTCTGAATTGATGATCTACATTGATGGAAGTTGGCTGTAACTAAACAATGTTGACTTCAAGCATGGAACTATGTGTGTTCTTTAGTCTTGTTGGTCAAACTGAAAGAAAAGCCCATAGTAAGACTCCATTATGGCCTCTAAGAGGTCTGAAATTCTACTTGCTCTAAGGCTACAAGGCTGCGTTGTTTTCATAGGTAAGATTGTCAGAAATTGTGGACATTTTCTAAATTCACTCTTAATTTAGAAGTGCTTGTTATTTCTGCAATCCAAGACTGCCTGAAGGGCGCTATGTAAACACAAGTTTTGTTTTTGTAAAGAAATGTGTAAAACTAGCATTAATATTAAGACAGAATTAAACTATGTTCCACACTTCTGTATGACCAGACAAAATGACCTTTCAGACAAATAAAACTAGGGATCACATTTCACATCAGGATTCTTCAATCCAGGAAAGAAAAATGTTTTCTGCGGTGTCAGTAGAAACTCATTAATTTCTTCCTTTGTTGACACACATGGGTTCTCATTGAACTTTTAATGGAGAAAATAAATGGTTAAAAAGCCTGCTAGTTTTGATCAAGATATTTAATGATTCCGAAGAGAAAGCTCGGATTTCAGACTCACTCAAGTTAGTCTTTATTCATGTAATTAGTCAATCCGTGAAACATTGCAATGCAATGCTACAGGCTTATTTTCTTGAAGGAAACCTTCTGTCTTCAAACAATTCATAGCTTGTTTATCCTGAAACCCAAAGCTGTAATCTGAGCTCAGGGTTTGATCTGACCTCGGCTAGATCATGTTTCCACATCTACCCTCAGAAACATGGATGAGATGTCACTCCCCATCTGGGGGCCAGTCACTTTAATTAGATATAGGATTCTTCTCTCTTCTCTTCCCCACCCCCATCCAAACTTTCAAGAAGCACATTATAGTTAGGGCCTTAACCTGAGATATTTCCATTTGTAGGTGGGATGCATGGAACTCTCAGTTTGGTTTGAATACTCTTTAAATATGGTGATGTGATTCTGCATGTATCAGATACACGGTTGACCAGAAAAACCTGTAGTATACTTGTACTCTGACGAAGGGGCGTGGTTCCAAAATGTTGACTCACTTTCCTTTCTCCATGGATGCTGCCTGACCTGCTGAGTTTTCCCAGCAACTTCTGTTTTTGCTTCAGATTTCCAGCATCTGTAGTATTTTGTGTTTTGTATACTTGTACTAGTGCTTTGATATGTTTTATAGATGTGATAAGTGCTACATCAAATGCAAGGATTTATTGTTGTATATGCAGTACTGTTTGTAAAAAGGTTTCATTGGAGTCCTACAGGTCTCACACATCCAATCCAAGCTTGGCTACCACTCCCAAGTATCCATGATCCTATTCCAAATCTGCCTAGTTTTCTGATAACACTAGTTTATGTATAAATATTCTATTCCGGGAACATATCAAGTTAACCAAAAATTGCAGTGAAAATTTGTAAATAGTTATCTGTGGGCTCTGGGGTGATGCTCTCTCCTCCAAGAACAGTGATATTGGATTGCCTGGCGTACATGAGGCCTCGAGTGCAAACTTCCAGCAGCTGAATGTGGACAAGACAGAAGCTTGGCTCCCATCAACATCTTCACTCCTGCAGGTCTGAACTTCTCAACCTCCCTGGCTTGGCCCTCACACTCAATAAATCAGTGAGCAATTTAAGTGTCCAGTTTGACCCCAGCTGTCCTTCATCTCCTACATCCGGTCCCTAATGAGGAGCACCTTCTTCCACCTCCACCACACTGCCTGCCTCTGACTATAACATACCCCAAATGCAGCTGAAACCCTTGTGCATGTGTTTGTCACCTCCCACCTAGATTACTCACCGGTCTCCCCAGCTCCACTATTCAAAAGATCCATCCCATTCAAAAGTGTGCTGCCCGCATACTTACCAAACTCCATACCCACAGTTCTGGCCAGGCTCCACTGGCTCACCAACACTGAACGGATTGACTTCAAGATCCTCACACTCATGTTCAAATCCCTTCATTCGCTGGCACCTCCTTACCTCTCCAACCTCTCACTCAACAATCCACCATCCGACACTCAACCTCGACTGTCACCAGCCACCTGCTTGTTCCTCACACCCTTTGCCCCAACATCAGACTCCGCTACTGTTAAGCACTCTGAGGTGCTACCCTGTGTGGAGGTCACTATATAAGAGTAAGTTGTTGATAACTGTTGATATATTGCGTGTGGAGTGTGTGGTGTCTTGTAGCTCATTGGTTAGAGGACCTGCCTTACAAGTGAGAAACCCGGGTTCAATTCCTGGCAGGACGAAATCTTGGGCAAGCTTCCTTACTTCACACGCCTAATAATCCCTCCAAAAAAAACAATAATAATTTGGTCATATAATTCATGACTGTTTGTGGGATACTGCTGTGTGCAAAATGGCTGCTGTGTTTCACCCACAAATATACAGTCAATTCACTTTACAGTATAATCTGTGAAGCGCTTTGAGACGTCTAGAAAATGTGAAAAGCGCAATATTAAATGCAAGGATTATTACTTTTATTATTTTTATTATCCTTTTGTTTGAGATAATATCAGATGTAATTAGTTTCTCTTTGTTGTTTGTGATCCTTGACAGTGAGTGCGGGCAAATTATTTGACTGCAGGGTGTATCACAGCTGTTTTCACCTGTATTCCTGCCTGTTGGAATCAGATGTCCACACATTATTATTATCAATGCTTATTGTAACCACTAAGGAGAAGAATATTTATAATTCTCCAGTCACCTGGAGCAGAAACTCAACAATGAAAAATTGAAGGTTTGAATATCTGCGTTCATTTGGCTGATCTAAGACAGGAAGCGTCTGAGGTGCTACAATAGGATTTATTAATTGGATTTGGGATCGTTTAGATTAGGTGAGGGGAAAATCAGACGGGATCCAAATGTTATACCTTTCCTATCCAATAGGCCAGAAGCAGACAACAAGCCCAGCCTCAAAGGTGAATTTGGAGAAGTCAGGTGCACAAGATTTCAATAGGCTTTTGACTGATGATTAGCGGATGCCAACTTCTGGGGATTGTTTACAAAAATGCTGGTGTCCCACTAACTGGCATTGACAGTCCACGATTCAGAAGTGAAACACCCTGGATCGAGGGTGGGGGCAGGAGGAAAGGCCTGATGATTCTACTTGAAATCTTCCCTCCATTTTCACCTTGTGGTCATATGAGTTGAGTAGAGTAGTAATTATCTATTTGTAATTGTATAAAACTTCCTTCAGCGCGTGCTCAGCTTGCGTGCATTTGTTACTGCGCTTTATCACATCACATCGTCGAAACATTTCAAAGCGCTTTACAGGATTTTATTGTGTAGTATGGAGATTGTATATTTGTGGGCAAAGACATTTGCGGGTAGCCGCTTTCATGATTTAAACACCGCAGCACACTCTTGAGACAAATTAAATACAGGTCTTTACATAAATATACACATTTCTGACACTAAATTTAACCAACCCATTAGAGCTGGGTGGAGGAGTTATTCTTGCCAGTAGTGTACTCTGTCTGCCAGGGCTTTCCTAAACAAAGACCTGAAAATCCTCCTAGTCTTAGCCTGTAAAACTGGGGAAGAAATTATACCTGGGTCTAGATTTAGTTTTTTCATTGAAAGAAAGTGAAAAGTTGGGCAAGTTTTTACTAACTATTAATCTGATTGCCTACTTCATCATGTTTTATTCGGATCTGTTCCTCATAAATGAACCATATAATGAGCCAAAAACCGAGATCAATGATCCTACTTGGCCTGGGCTTATTACCACCATCTCCTGCTGGGTTCAGCCTTTGAACTACTATTGGATCTACAAGACTCCAGATCTCGTACCAAACTAGCCATCAAGACCCTACTGAGAACAGAGTGTGATGTGAAGCTATTACAATGCCTTTCTTTCAAGAGTATTTTGTGCGCAGCTTTGTACCCTTGTTTAGACCAAAAAGAAGCAGTGCTTAAAGGAACAGTTGTGAAATCAAAACCTGCAGGACTACAGACAGTTGCCGAGAAGGGGTGAGGAAAATACAGCTGTGTACAACGTTTACCACACGCTAGAGTCTGGATCCAAAGCTTGGATCCATTTCTACCAGGCCAGGTGGCATAGCTGAGAAGAATCATGCTTTCACTGAGCCCCAAGAAGCAATTATCAGATCATTGGTAAAACTAGTTACTGACATTGGTGGGGAGATCATGTCTTATGTCTGCTAGCTGGTAAATTTATTGAGCTTGCTTCGTGAGCTTATGCACTACATTCACAGGAATTATATGATCAGTGGGTGTTCACTGGTTCAGTTGGTCACTCTTGCCTCTGAATCAGAAGGTTGTGGGCTCAACTGGGAATTTGGAGCATAAAGTCTAGGTTGACATTAATGTGCGGTGCTCGGTGTGAGCTGCATTGTTGTAGGCGCTGTATTTGCATGAGTGTTAAACCAAGGTCCGCTTTAGATGTTAAAGATGTCGATTACACATTTGGAAAAGAGAAAGGCGTTTCTTCCAATGTCTCAGCCTATAATCCCTCAGATAAAACTGGACATTCACTTCATGACTGCTTGTTGGGACAGTGCTATCATTTTTACCTCCAAAAATATACATTAATTACACTTTATAGTAAATATGTGAAGCGCTTTGAGAAATCCTCTATATGTGAAATATATAGACATCAAATACAAGGCTTTTAAAACAATATCACTATACTGGATGTCTACTGATATCATTTCATAAAAAACTATTAAAAAAATCAGTACACTTTTAGAAAAGTATGATACAAGCCCTTAGAGAATGCACCCAATCAAGTAGCTACAAAGGGTACAGAGTACCTTTTTCTCTTTGAGAAGTGACTTGATCACTAAAACTATATATGGAGATGGACTATCTCCATATATAGATACATCTCTTCATATAAAAGATACATCTCTTCATATAAAAGTTAAAGTGAAACTGCAAACTGCAGATGGGATGTTGGGTAATTGTATTAATATTCTTCTCTACCCTGCCGTAGTCCTCCTTGTGTGCCTGACATCATTCCCATCAGGACACAGGCAGATGAACTTCTTCCAAACCTCTACACTGCTATTTTGTCACCTTACAATAATAATCCTAACAATTAGCAATCTCAAAGTGCTTCAAAGGACACACTATAAAGTGGAGTTACGGTGTGTTTTTGTGGGCAAACATTGAGCAGCAAAAGAGGAGGAAGCTCTGGAATCCGACAGCATAAATAATGTTAGTAAATACAGACACAGCGCACAAGCGACTCCATTCATACTGAAATGTTCTTCACCCAAAGATCAACTATACTTCATGTGTCTTGCAGTTTTCATCAACTGTGTGTTAAACTGAAACCGAGTTTATCCTCATCTAAAACCAGAAACAGACTTCATTAGGGAATAATTTGTGTTTCTAAGAGTGCGGACAGCTACAGGAAATTGATTTTAAATAAGCATGGATCAAAGCTGACATCAAACAGAGTTTTAAACAAGTTTCACTGACATATACAGAAACCCTGGAAAGGCCAAGGAAAGCACTTAATTCAAAACCGGATAAAAAGTAAAATGGAACTACTGGTCATTTATTTTTATCAAAGTAAACAACCATCGAGCCACCTGGGTTTCTATTTGCCTACTTTAATGATTAGACAGAGTCATGTATCAGAAGCTTTTTGTCTTTAGGGCAAATGGAAGTTTTTTTAAAACTTTTACTTTATTAATCCACATAAGTCGTTCTATGACACTTTGCGAATTGCCTCTAATTGTTGCAAGGTCACTCTATGTTTATTGACAGAAGACATGGGGTACATGATAACTGCTCTCACCCAATTATGGACATACACAAAACTTTTAAAATGTCTTCTAAAAAAACTCAATGATTGTATATTGAACAGCTGGTGTAGGTCTTTGCACATCTTAAATCTACCTTGAGCTGATTTGAAACTATTGTACCAGGGCTCAATATTAGCAAGCTTCTTTAGCTAAATACTTTCCATACTTGCTCATTTTTGTGGTAGCATGATTGATTCTTATGCTTTCCTTGAACTGCTGGAAGTGAGAGTTTATCACTGCCAGTGTAGGCAAACAATTTATGGTTCCTACTTTACATTGCATTGATTAGAGGGATTATATTAGGCTCAGTGTTATTAAAGACCCAGTCACATGGCAGTCTTTTTAATAAAGAAAACATTTTAAATGTGCTTGGTCAGTCACGGATGGCAAAATAAATGGAGTCCTGTAGCTCAGTGGTTAACGAGCACTCACTATACAAGCAAAAGGCCTGGGCTCAATTCCAGGCAGATTGAAACCCTGGGCAGGTTTCCTTACACCACACACCTGCTAAAAATCCTTCAAGAAAAAAAGCAATAATAAATTTGGTCATTTAAATCCATGACTGTTTGTGGGAGACTGCTGTGTGCAATTGGCTGCCACATTTTGCCCACAAATATATAGTCCATTCACTTTACAGTATATTCTGTGAAGCGCTTTGAGACGTCTAGAAGATGTGAAAAATGCTATATCAAATGCAAGGATTATTAAATGTCTGCGAATGTTCATGTCATTACAGTACTAAAATAATTAGAATTTGGTCACTCAATCCACAACTATTTGTGGAACACTGCAGCACCTTGGGATGCCTCCTGATGTGAAAAGCGCTATACAAATATAACTTTGTTGTTTTTATTGTGTACAATTGGTTGCGTGTTTTGTCCACAAACTATACAGTCACTTCACTTTACAATATATTCTGTGAAGTGCTTTGAGATTTCTAACAAAGTGATAAGGCACAATATCAAATGCAAGAATTGTTGTTATAGTACATTAGGAAGCTGAGCTGATATCTATTTGCAGTCCTTTTCTTTCTCTGCAGCAAATGAATCAATTTAGTTAAGTTGGAAGCACTCTTGGCTTGGGCAAAAGGTTTGGGATTCAAGTCCTGTGTCGGACTCAAATTCCAATGCAGTGCCAACATGATATTGTCAGAAGTGCCATCCTTTGAAAGAGACATTAAACTGAAGCCCCCGTCTGACAGTTCAGGTGAATGATAAAAAAAAAATACATTTGTATGGCAAAACTCCATGAACAAAGAAGGGAGTTTCTGCTGATGTCCTAGTCAAGTTAAATTGTAGGGCATAATTCATTGCAAAAGGGTTAGGGTACAAGAGTAAGGAAGTCTTGCTGCAATTGTATGGGTTCTTGGTGAGACCACACCTAGAATATTGTGTGTAGTTTTGGTCTCCTTATTTAAGAAAGGACAAACTCGCCTTAGAGTAGATTCACGAGGTTGGTTCCTGGGATGAAGGGGTTGAAAAGGATTTCTAAAGGATAGAGGAATTAAGGGATATGGGGATAGGGCGGATAAATCAAATTAGGTTAGAAGATCAGCCATGTTATTATAAAATGGCAAGTCAGGCGCGAGGGGCCGAATAGCCTACTCCTCCTCCTATTTATTATGTTCTTATGTTCTTATAACTGAGCAAAAACTTGCCTGTTGCATTGAATTACAAATAAAAATTAACCCCTCTCAAGCACTTTGAGACTTTTTGACCTAACAAGGTGCTATATGAAATAAAAATTAGTACTATTATTAATAATAACCAAATGCTGTTGGAAATTTCTTTTTAGGAATAATCTAACTGTAAATAGCAAATTATGAATACCTTATTGGTATTTTACATCATTTTTCAATAATGATAATAATAATTCTTACATTGTGGAGCATCTTTCACATCAGGAGGAAGTTTCAAAGTACTTCACAGGGATATTGTAAAGTTACTTTTTTGTTAGCAAATCAGGCATTCAATTTGTGGCCAGATGTATCCCACAACCAGCCATAAATTGAATGTCTGGGTTTATTTGGGTGGATTGTTGGGCAGGATAAACTCCTTTTGTTTTTAAATAATGCTAATAGGATCTTTAATATTTAACTGGACACAAAGACGGGACCTCAGTTTAATGCCTCACCTGAAAGACGGTACCTCTGACAATGCAGGAACCCCCCAGCACCTCATTGGAGCGTCAGTTTAAGAAAATATGAACTCCGAGTGCTGATGTTGAATGCGCAACAACTTCTGACTTAGAGGAGAAAGTCTGGCTACTAATAGACCGACATACAAATTAAGCTTTGTAGTCAATTTGTGCAAGATAATTTACATTTGGGATCCAGTTACTTTTAACAAAACAGCGAATACAGGTTGAAAGTAGGGCTAGCCAAGTGCAAAACTGGGTTTGTGATAGGAGTGGAAATATCAGTAAAACAGCCAGTTCTGTGTTACTTATTAAAACAGAAACAAGTCCTGCATACAATCTAAGAAGGACATCTGGTTAGTGAAGGATGTTGTGCATCTGGCATTTCTTCTGTAGCTCAGCTATTAGTCTATGCAGAGTAATCTAGATCTGCAAAATGAATCTTTTAAATTCATGCGTGTCTGAAATTGTATGTCTGCTGTTTCTCACGTGCACCCGAAGATGAACACCACACAAAAAAAAACAGGATGGCTTCACAGAAGAGATGAAGGAATCACTGTGCGAGGGAAAGTCTGCAACGTTAGGTCACAGTCACAAGGAAGCAGCTGAGCAGTAAAGAGCTCAATTACAGACATCAATGTCTGACTGGTGCTGGACACACATCAAATGGCACTGAGAGAAAAGACTTAGTGTTACTACACTGCTGCAGTTAATTAAATCCAATTAAAGTCCATTAGATCAATGTTTTTGAATAGTCTGTCCTGCACACATATAATAATATTTCAAGACCTGTATATGTTTGGTTTACGTTTTGGTTCGCTGTACACCTATACACCAAATTCAATCACAATCTGGATTATATTATATTACATTATACATATATTATGTTCCCTGAAAGGGGAAATATACTGGGGAGGGGGAATTGGCGGAAATTATATTTAATCTTGCCAGAAATACAGGGCTTTCCCTGAGCTTAGTTATTCTTGATTTACCTGGTGTTGCAGGAACTGATAATAGGTAGAAAAGACCCGCTTGGGTGTTGGATCTGTCTCTGCCTACCTGCTGATGAGCAGAATGCTGCTAATCATCCTTATCCGCCCTTGTCTAACCCTTGCACAGAAGTGCAGCTGAGAATCTTAGTAACAGCCAAGATAAAAACTGAAGCATTCTGTTGTGTTCAAGCACTTAGTGAGGGCTAAAAGAGAACAGCAACCATTACATCCCCAACAAAACACTCAATCCACGACCATATGTGACACACATGTTCTACTCTGTTGGTGCATCCCAACAAGTATTGTTCTGAATTTACTTTTAGCGCCTTGGGACGTCCTCCCGACGTGAAAGGCGCTATATAAATGTAAATTGTTGTTGTTGTTGAATCCTATTTAAAATATGATGTAACTCCATAAGGTCCCTTCTGCAATATGTATTTTCAATAGTGAGGAGCCTTGTCTTGTTCAGTTCAATAACTTGCTAACTGGAGACTGGAAGGAGCCCCTTCGAAACTATTACCTAAACAAAACACATTTGATGTCTGATCTTTTGTGAATAAACTGACTCCTCATTACTCTCAGGCTAGAAAAAGGAGATTTTTTTGTTCAGTTTCTCCTTCCACTGAGCCAGTAAGTATTCCTGGAAGTATATATCCAACACCTTGGAACCTCCTACAGACATGAAATGTGCTATATTAATGTAATTTGTTGTTCTCTGTCTGAAGATCATATGAGAAGATCATATGAGACGCGCTGCTCTCTTTGACGAATACCCTCTTTCAATATGGAGGCGTCACGGGTGGGTGGGTGGGGGAAGAATCAAGAGATAATTAATATTAGCATGAGTGGGAATCCTACCTTTTTAAATTTAAATATAATAATTGATCACTCAATCCATGCCTGTTTGTGGGGCACTGCTGTGCACAATCGGCTGCTGCCTTTCGCCCACAAAATGCATAGTCAATTCAGTTGATAGTGTATTCTGTGACGTGCTTTGAGATGACTCTATGATGTGATAAGGCGTTATATAAAAAACAAGAATTATTAATATTATTTTAGCCATATCAAACTTGGGGCACTGATGCCAGTTGTAACACTTGTTCTGTACTCTTTCATTTTCTCTTTCCTCTCTGTGTTCTTGTTCCCCCAGTTAACTCACCTCACGCGGAGGATCGCACCCAAGATCATCCTACTCTGTGAAGGCTTATTTTTGCACTGCTAAGTGAAATTACCAAATGAGACAGACAGACTGATGGATGGACTTTGGGGAGGCTGTCATTTTCTGTTTTTTTTAAATATTTAGCACGCCAGACAATTCATCAAGTGCATTGGTGTGTATAAGACATGCTTAGAATTCAGAAACACATTTGTGTATTATACGCGTTTTTCGTTTAAGAGTTTGCTGCTACCTTTGTTTAGACTGGATAAATAGGTTGTGGCACAAAGATTTGTTATTTTTATCTGCAGTTGAAAGAAATGCTGATCACAGCACATTTCTAGTCCAGGCCTAATTTTTTGGCAAACCAGTGATATGTTTACCACAAATCAACTGCATTGCAGAGAAAGAAACTAAACCTCAGCCTATGATTGAGTTTCAACAGACCTAATTGTAAGCTGATGTCTATTGTGATGTGCATGAACATACTAAAATAACTTTACTACGTGAAGGTGAACCAGGAGAAATTTGTATTAAAAATGTTTGCTAGTTTTATTTTTATTGGGTGAGTGGTGGGTGGGAGCGGGTGGGGAGAGGATGTTGAAAGACAAATAACTTTCATTAGAAAAGAAAACATTGAACAAAAATTAGATTAAATCAATTCACAGCAGGTGAATTATAATAATAATCCTTGGGAGTTGATATACAGTAAAACCTCAATAATCCGACATTCCGAAAGCTGGCAACTCCCAAATCCGGCAAGATTTCAAATACAACAATATTAGATTTTTTCCAATGCCCAGCAAATTTTCCAAAGTTCGGAACAGCTGCTTGTAGTTCCCGCTCTGTCATGCGGCACTATGGGTAGAGCTCGGGCATTTTTTAGCTTCAGTGCTGTGTTTACAAGACAAACAGGGAGTGCCTAACACTGGTGTAGTTTGATAGCGAGCTGCAAATAGAGGGAAGGTGACCAAATCCACTCTTGAAGATCAGAGTCTTCTGGTGTAATTTCAAGACGTACAAAGAGGAGGCAAGACAGAAAGATTCAGGCAAGGAATTCTGGAGATTTGGAGCATAGGAACTGAAAGTATAGGCACCATCAGTGGAGCAGAGGTGATGAGGGAAGTGCAAAGGCAGCGGGTAGAGGAGCAGACTAGAGATGTAGGGAGGGCATGAAGTGATTCGAAAGTAGAAAGCAGGATCTTGATGTTGATCGATTCTACAACAAGAAGGAGGCAGAGCTTAGCAACAACTGGGGTGAGAGAGATGAGCATCCGGGTACAGGTCAGGGGCAACAGAGTTTTGTATCATTTGGACCTTGTTTATAGTGGAGCTGGAGACACTGATGAGGAGTTCATTGGAAATGTTGAGGAGGGATGTGACAAAACCATGAATGAGAATTTCAGCAGCATTTTAAGTAAGATAGGGCTGAAGGTGGTGCGATGTGGGTGGAGGAAGGCAGTCTTGGTCAGGAACCGGATGTGGGCTAGGAAGGCTAACCAGCGATGGGACCTGGTTGTGCAAACGTTTGCACAAACATTTGGTCAGTCTGAGGGCTAGACAGGAAAGCTATCAAGAGTACTTTGTTGGTACCCTTTAGAACTATAAAGCTTTAGGCACGAGTGACTCACCAGCTGTTTACACTCCTTTAGCTCCCCAAATCCTACCAGGGTAGAATCCCAGAATTAGGGAAGGAAATGTTTTCTAAATGGTGAATGAGTGATGGTAAGACTAGTTTGGCTTCACACGGTTACTCTATATCTGTTACGGCCTCTGGCCCCAGTATTCTGAAGCTTAACGGTATTACTACTCCACCAAAGTCTTTTAGGATGCAATGCATAACTCTTCCCATTATTCATTGTGCAGCAGTGCCACTACTATAATGACTACCATTGTGTGATGAATTATAATCTGTTGGCCTGTAACATCCTGCAGCTGAATCTGTGCTGCACTGAACCCAAAACCGCATTGGGCTGACTCTGTTTGTTCTGGTACAGCCCAGCCTGGGATCATACCAGGATAGCAGCGCTACATTTTTTTTTCTGTGATTTGATCTAATTATCAATAATACTAATCCTTGCATTTGATTTACCTGTCAAATGTTCTCAAAGTGATTTACAGGATTTTACTGTAAACTGGAGTGACTGTGTTCTGTAAGTGAAACATGGATGCAATTTTCCATAACAATCTTACACAAACAGCTAAAGTGAATCGACAATTTTATCTGGAGGATTGATGGCCAGTACAACGGCAGAAATTCCTTTTCTGTTTTTGATTAGTGCACTGGGATCTTAAAAGTCCACCTGAAAAGGCAGACCAGAAACTCAGTTTAATATCTCCAGGATGGTATATCTGACAATATAGCACTCTCTAGCCCTACGTTGAAGAGTCAGCTTAAACTAAGAGTTCAAATTTCCAATGTGGGACATTGTCTTCATTTTACCAACGTTTATGAATAGTTTGATACAAGAGATACACTTATAAACTATTTGTTCACAGGTGGCAGTCATTTTTCTTGAATTCCATGCTAAGATTTTGAATCTATGAGGATGGTGAATCTTTGAGCAATCTGTGAGTTATCACACTAACAATCGATGTTTCTATTTGCTATTTTCAGAAGCCTCCCATCAGTGCCAGACTCATTTACTCCCAACAACAATACAGCTCAACTGTTGTACGAAGTCAGAAAACCACTTGTCAAGCAAAATGAAAGCATTATTTCTTTAAATAGCTCTTTGATGTTATCCCCTATGGTTTTGGTTTTCGAAGAAGACAACAGTGGAAGGAATCGCGTGTGGGTGCAATTGTTCTAAAATACGTTTTAGTGACGTCTTGGATCCTTATTAAGCTCTCCCAGGAAAAGAAACCCAAATTAATTTCCACATAATTCAGGAGATCAACAACTAAGAAAGGGTGTGTAAAGAAAAAAATGTTGCGCAGAGACGGGGCGACATTCTTCACCCACAAAACCTCTAACCATCTGCTGGGTTTTATACCACTCAACAAACCACTAATTCTGAGATGCTGATGAGAGTGAGAACAATGATTCCACGTATTGCTTACAGCAGAAACAGCTGGTCACTGTGTAAACAATAGGCAATGCTCGTTCTTGCTTCTTTGCCAGATCAGCCAACAGGTGTCAGAAGCTCCACTTTCAGCAGCATCGGCCTGTGCCAGACACAATGATCCTTTGATCTGCTAAAGGAATAATGGGCATCTTTTTCAGGTAACAATAAGTCTGAAGAAAAACGCAGTACAGTACTTGGAGCAGGATACATTCTGTCACCTGATATATTTCTTGGCCTACTGTACAATGTGCACATAATCCTGTCAGTTTCCTGCTTCTCAGACGACCCCTTGATCACAGCTTCATCTGGAAACTTTATTCAGAGGTAAAACCAATGCTGTTATTCGTTTTTTAAACCAGGATTATGATTTGGAAGAGAAAAAGTACAAAGAGGAGATACTGGTTCTATCAATCAACAATTCCTATCACAAGAGATTTTTTCATCAGTTATTCGTAATGGGATTGAGAATTACTGGAAAATGTGCAGTAAAAGTCCTGTAGCGCAATGGTTATCGTGCTTATCTCGCAAGCGAGAGCACCTGGATTTGATTCCCGGGCGAGTAAAACCTTAGGCAATTTTCCTTACTCCACATGTCTGTTTACCTAGCAGGAAAAAGGAACTGGTTGTTAGTTGGTTGGTGGTTCGCTTTCTGGGGTAACAATTCCTCCCCGTCAAAAAAAATTCACTTAATTGTTGATCACTTAATCCAATACTATTTGTTGAACACTACTGTGCACAATTGGCAGCTGCATTTCGGCCCAAAAATATACAGTCAAACCACTTCATAATATTCCATTCTTCAATATTCCACAATATTCTGTGAAGCGCTTTGAGACATCTCACCAAAAAGGTGCTACATCAAGTGCAAAGATTATTATTGTATAAAGGCAAAGTGTTATTTTATATGAAAACTGATGAAGGATCGTGAACCCGAAATGTGGACTCACTTTTCCTTTTTCCATAGATGCTGCCTGACCTGCTGGTTGATCCCAGCGATTTCTGCTTTGGTTTCAGATTTCCAGCATCTGCAGTATTTTGTGTTTTTGTTATTTTATACCCACTGTTTATCCAGGTAGAGCCACTGTAGGGAAAGTCCATGAGGACTTTAGCTTGAAGGTTATCAGCAACAAGAACAATAATTTGCATTGATACAGCACCCTTCATACAGGAGTGCAGTTTAAGGGGTAGGGTTAAGGTGAAATTTAAAGAGGGGGTGAAGCAGCAGCATTGAGGCATGGAATTTTTGAGTTGAAGGGTGTACTGTTTGAAACCATGATGCAGAGGGGCAGGAGATGCCAATGGCGCAGAGGGGCAGGAGATGCACAATAGTCTTTTATTAGTTGAGCGCAGGCAGAAGAGTGGGGTATGAGCACGTCAGAGAATTAGGGAAGTGCTTGGGCCGAAAGTGATTTATATTGGATGGTGAAGCTATTAAAATTGATTCTTTCTGAACCAGGAGCCAATGCAGCCTGGGCGAGAACAACAACAACAAAATTACATTTATAGAGCGCATTTCAAGTTGGTAGGACGTCCCAAGGCATTGAACAGTCAGGGTTCGGGACCCAAGCAAGGTTGAGGCGGGGGTGGGGTAGTGATGGGGTGATGTACACTGGGATGATGTACATTGTGAGTTTAATAATGGTGAAGATGCTTGTAGCTGAGTTTTAGATTGTGGACAGTGGCACTTGGGGGGCCAGCACCAGTATAGTGGTAGATCAGGAGCCGAGTGGGAAGAATCCCACCCCCAGTGACTGATCTACTTCTCAAAGTCCTGCCGACAAGCCTGGCTGCTCTGACATCAACAGTTCCATGAGGTACTATTTGCTGAGGATACTTAAGGAGAGTTTCTGTAAAAAGAAGGCATAGCCCAATTTCATTTCCTCTTTAAGAAAAATGGCAAAGCTGTAGGCCGTTTTGTATCATTTAAACATTCTTTGGCATTCTGACACTACAGGAGTTTGCACAGCTCCTTGAGCAATTTTATAACTGTGTGAACATGTGACAACAGAGCAGTGTGGAGCGGGTTGTGCAACTATCCTCACCTGCACTACGTGAAACAGAATGAAACAGGTATTTCTTTCAAACAGTAACATGAACATGCAACTGAACCTCAAAAATCTTCAGCAATCCTCTGTCATGTTGGGATTCAAAATATCCAATCGGAAGATAAACGTTTTGCTGCATGAATTTGACTGGTTGCTCAGATCTGAGGCTCCCAAATCAAATACTAGTTGTGGCACAGCAAGCCTTGATTCATGTTGTCACGTTTCTGCATGTGCTGATGTGTCTTGTACTAACCACGTTTCCCTTGAAAACTGAACCACCTCTTCATGTTCAAGTTAGAACTCATTATTTCATACCACTGAATGTCAGTATGCATTAGACATCAGCCAATTTCTCCCTCTCCTGCAGTAGATTGTACGGTTCGCCTCACTCAACTATCTGAATATCAGATGATTTTCCATTTGAGGACATAATTCTATAAGTTACACAGCGTAAGTGGCTGAAAAGCTAGTTCATTGCCACTGCACCTTTTGGCATTCTCCATGTTCTTAATATTCAATTATCTGCAACACTGATTTTATAATCTGCAGTTCAAGTTTAATGAAGAAAAAATATTTTAAGGATCCTCAAAAAGCAAACACTTTTAACCATCAAATGTCTGCCAATCAATCCATGGCAAAATAAATGTATTCTCCTGGGAATCAAAAATGCTTCCTAGTCTCAGCCTGTAAAACCAATTTGTCTTCAAGATCATGCACAATCTTTGTTTAGAAACAGGTTCTCCTCTGGTTGTAAAGAGACCTGGCTTCCAAATTAAGAGTCAAGAATTTTCACAGCCCTGCATGTGTATAACCAGAACTTGAAATAGAACTTGAAAACAGTTTTATATCTTAACTTAATGGTAAGGCTTATGTTTCATGTGTATAATTAAGACCAAGTAATACCATTTGACCAGTACTGCAAATGCAAGGATTTACTGCTTTTATTGCAGAATAATTCAGCCCCAGCTTGATTTCTCAAGACTTTACAGTCCTATACCCTGGACTTGGTAATTTGTAGGAATCATAGGTGTACTCCTATTCCACCAATACTGGCAAATAGAATGAAGAAAATACATTTGTGATCATACAGTGTTACATGAAAACTGAGTAAATATTACTTTCGACCACACCCTGAAAAAATACTCACAACAGAAACCAGCATCAGTTTTGAATAAAATGCAGCTGGCTAAGTTATGTAAATGGATAATTAAGATAATAGGATGTTTGCTTCTATAGTTGATATACAAAGTTGAAGGGGGCATTTGTTTTTTTGCCAAATATATGCATCTTGCTGTGCCCAGCCTCTGCAGAACAACTTTCATGACTCTGGGCCCTAGGTGCAGAAGTGGTATGTTCCAGTTTTGACTTCAGTCCAAAATCTACTCAGTGTTTACACAGCACTATTAAACTGGAGTATTTGGCATTTACGTCATTATAGATGTCAAGGAGCTTGGGGGTTAGAATTTGAGTGACTACGAATGACCATTGGTGTTGTGCAAGTCATTGATGAATAGCAGAAGTTTCAAACCAAAACTAACATTTGTTATAACAATACAAACAAATTTAATCCTTGCTTTTGATATCGTGTCTTATTCCTTGGAAATGCATCAAAGGGCTAGCCAGGTATTTTGTTTGTAAATAGTAGTAATAAATACACAAGGAGGCTGCCAAGAAATCTGGTGCTTGCATCTGGCTATTCATAATCTGCAAATTAACATAGCTGTAAGGTAAATCTATGTACTGCAGATATACTTAAACTAATTCAGCAAGTTGATCTAAACAATATAAAAGTCCTTAGATAAAACATTATAGGTCAACTGTGTTTAAAGGAGCAGTTTATTTGCAAAAAGCCCAAAGGATTCTGACAATTATAAGGTTTCATATACAGTACTTTGCATTTAAGAACAAACTGATGGATCAGAACCTTTCTTCAACTTCCTTCAAGCAAAGAGGGAGAACCCCACTCATACCCGACTCCACTGCCTGCCCACTTTACTCAGCGACATGGCACATTCCCCAAACCCACCATGCCACCATCAGTGGCTGTGCCTTCAGTTACTACACCCTACCCTCTGGAACTCTCAAGACTTATCTCTTCATTTTCAACTTTGGTCACCTCCCCATTCCCATTCCCCTCGCTCATCCAATCCTGTAATTTTGTGTGGTGTTTTGAGACGATATCCTGTGTGAAGGGCACAATAGAATAGAGAATCAGAAGCATTTGCCCGGTAAGCACAGTAAATCTACTGGCAATTGGAAAACCATCCTTAAAGTACAAAACATCCTGATGTTGTTAATATGGCAGCTTTAAAATTAAGTCTATGGAATAAATATATTATTCAACAGCTTACCATCACTAAATGGAATTGCAATTATAAGAAAGGACTAAATAATTCACTGTTTCCAAAAGTACTCTCAATGCAATCGTACTCAATGAATTCTGTATTGAACACTTGCGACTGAATTGCTTCATTTCAAAATCTTCGACAAGCAGGTTGGGTAAAGCTGTGACCATCAGTTCTGACCTTTTCTTTGTTGTTAGCAGATGTTGCTGTGTTGCATCTTATCATCACTAAAGTGATTCAACCCATTCATCCCATTTGACAAGTTTTGGGATCTGAATTTAAACAGAAGTGACACCATCTGGGGGTAAAATGTGTGGTGTGTGATGTGATACATATTACCAGTGATAAATTTCACTCATGATAATTATCACCTTCCAAACTGTATTTTTCACTCCATAAAGGGACAAACCGAATTGTGTCACTGATGTGTATTGATGAAATGAGATAGGGAAACAATGTATAACCTTTAATATGCTCAAGTAACTTTTAAAAAGCTGGTCTCATAGTAAAGTTGCTGTGAAGCATTTTGAGACAGTTTGATGATATCAAATGCAAGGATTATTTTTATAGACTTAGCTGTGTTGCCCCCACAATAGATTAGCCTGCCAGCAGTTACAGTCAAGACTCACTCATGAATATTGATCCATTCGGGTAAAGTGAACTGTACTTCTGTCATAATTGCCCTCTAATGATGACAATGCTATTGCTTGCGTGTTAAGAGAAGGGTGCGAAACTGCAATATTTAAAGGAAAACAAAAACCTAAGGGGTTGTTTTTGTTCGAAGTACTCCACCCATTTTACAGCACACATTGCCTGAGGAAATTTCATAATGATGTTTTTTTTAACAAAAAAGACGCTACCATTTGGGATGTCTGCTATATATGCAGTATGTTTGGCAGGAGCTCTGCTTTTGACTCTCTGCCTGGTTTGACTTTGCCCCCGTTTCCTACAGAACCTTCCCTATGCCTCTGGCACAATCTAGCAGAAAAGATCTTGGTCCTGGTATAAACATTTAGTTTAAAAATGTGTCTTATCTGTCAGAAAGTTTTGCTGATGGGACCAGTCAGTAAAGGTTAGTATCCAGAGCATCAATAAGCCACCCTGACCAGATGTTCACAGGTTTGAATTCTGGTATGAGATGAGTTTGCAAATATTTGATGGTGAAACAGTCAGGAAGTTACATTTGACCTCAGTGTCCTTATGTTTGTACAGGAAACTCAGTCAGATTTCCTGCTCCTGAGAGAACACTATCCAGAGACTCATTTTGAAGGTGGGTGTGTAGGGATGGGAGGTGAGGACAGGATCAGGGTTGTCTGCGCTGCTGTTGGATGATGGATAACCAAATGAAACTACTTATGGAAGTGTACACAGGCAGAATGAGGACAGAGTGAAGGCACTAAAGATGGGGAGGGAAGCGAATTAGAGGAAAAAAAAATTAAAAACTTGAGTGTTACTGCATTTTAATAGCCTTATACTTTCACTATTACAACAACAACAAAATTGCATTAATAGAGCGCCTTTCACGTCAGGAGGATGGCAGAAAGGTGAAATATTCACAGGCAGACTAAATACTGCAATTATGAATTTTAGCTATAACTTTGAGCAATCAATTTCAAACTCCAGAGCAAAATGTCTATTTGGCATTCCAAAGAGGATTGTATCTGGTGTACTGAAGAGTTAAAACACAATTCATTCTAAAACTCTACAAAAGTACGATTTGGGGGATTGAAGAAATTATGCCCCAAATTAAAGGCTATAACAATAGAGTGTCAATCGCCTTGGTTAGTGTGTGACTTGCTGTCCGTGACGGGTGTCAAGTGGACAGGAATGGTCAGCTACAATCTGGGCCACCCATTCTAAAAATAACAGTTTGGGACCAGTGTAGTTATGGTGCCCACAGAGAACAATCAAGCTGTTATTTGACGAATTGTTAGTGTGCAGAACTTTGCTAATAGTGATCCTATCACCAAGGAACAACACAATGGATACAGTTCATTCTGACATGAATTTATGGCTCTTTTATTTAGAGCTTGGCCAGAAAGTTTCCCAATCCCACAACTTGAAAGATCACAGCACTCCAACAGCGAATAGGCTGCAATCTTCATTTTCTTGCTTTAACAAGCTAAATAAATACTTAGCATTATTACCTGCTTAATGCAATATTGTATCATTAAATTATCTATCTTTCTATCCAGCAATACATAAATTTAAGGCAATCTTTGAAACTGGGGCATTTACAATTCCACTGGTGTCTGAAGCATAGAAAGGTGAAGGGAAAAGGGTGTATTGGTACCAAACACATACCAACCACAAGTACCAATTCATACAGAAAGGCATCAAGTATGGCCTCCATTAGTTATTTGTTTGGGTTAGAAATGTAGGTCGAAATAGACCTCCTTCATTTTATTTGATCACATACAACAGCTTTTTTGAAAACGTAGTGGCCAATAATTTTTCTGTTGTATTAAACGTGAACCACTATCATGCCTTAATACGGTGCAATATTTGACATACATGTAGACTGTTAACTTGTGCTAATTACAGTAGGAGTCCGTTTATCCATGATTCGATGCACCGGCACTTCTGTATAACCGGCACGCCAAAAAAAAGTCCCCATTCGATAAACTGGAACTTATCCAGAACAATAGCAGTGGAGCATTTGTAAATGCATAAATAATAACATAACAACAGAATATTGTATTGACATTCACCGTCAAAACTACTCTCCCGCGCCCCCCACCCCCACTGGTAGATGCTGCGCTTGAAGCCATGATGCTGCGGTTGAGGTTTACAGTCCAGTCTTCCCAAAATGGAGCACGCCAAGTGGGCAAAAAAAACTGAGCGCATATGACTTCAAAGTCATACTAGCGGCAAGCCGATAACGCTAGCCAATAACCCACATTGTCGCACAGGTGCAGTATTTTGGTTTGCCACTGGTAGAGTCTAGGGCTTCGGCTTGCAGCGAGTAAAGTCGCGTGACTTTAAAATCGCGCTGTCGCCTCCCTCACCTGCCTGGTGTCCCCCATTCAAATAAGAATCGCTGGACTCCAAACCCCAATCACTAAAGGTGAGAAGCGCAAGAGAGCAACCCCAACATCAAGCACCAACACAATACTCTGCCACTATCTGCTATTACTTAGTCTGGTGTGTATGTTGTGTGTTAAAAGAACTTTAATTTTTTTGTAGTGGGTTTTCAACCGCAGGCCACCTGAACATCCGGCAGGCGCTTTAATCGGCATTAGCCAGGTCCCGTGGGTGCCGGATAAACGGGCGTCTACCATACATTCTTTGAGGATTAATACACACAGGGTTTAGATTACTGGTCTCTTCAGATTTCTGCAAGGGAACAATACTAAGCTGTTCAAAAAACAGACACTCAGGACAAACGTTTGGCTGCTTCAAGTACAGGTATCCCCTGATTTACGACATTTCTATTTACACAGTTTTGATTTATTGAACATAATTTTTTAACACCTTTTTATCGATATACGACATTTGGTTTCATTTTAACGACAAAAATATTTGGAGTATGTGTTTTGCACACGTGCAGTACATAGTGTATTCCGTGGGACCGCATGGGAACCCGTGTTTCGATTTATGACGTTTCGATTTGTGTGATACTTTTCAGGAATGCAAGCAACCCTGTCGTAAATAGGGGGATACCTATATTCACTTATTACAATAGTGTTTGGTTGGGCAACACTATAATCATAGAAATAACTATATAGCTAAAATGCATATCGTAAATCAAGAAATGTTCAATCAAGAAACATTTATTTTGTTGGCCAACCAAAGAGATGGATCCTGATTGACATATTATGAGTTCAAATAAACACACTTGGATCATTTTCCCCACAAAATATACAGTCAATTCACTTTACAATATATTCACTGAAACAGTTTGAGACGTGCCAAATATGATATGGCACTATATCAAATGCAAGGATTATTATTATTACAAATGACAAATTCATTATACTTCGCAGTAAATCATGCGAACATTGTATGGATTATTATTTTATGTTCCAATAAAAGACTAACATTTTACCCAGGTTTAGTGACCGAGGAAATTATACTTTCCTGGTATGGCCAGAAATACCTCTTTGGATAGAAAGCTGAAACGCACCAAATGAGCTCGCATTTTGTTGTTAAGCGTTCATTAGATGCAGTGAACCCAAAATCTCATGTCATTCTTATAAATAGCAACATATTAACTAAGCACTGGCCACAGGAGGAGGAGGATAGGGCCATAGAGAATAATCCTGCAAGAAAGCACACTGTTGGCGATTTCCTTAGCGGGAGATTGATAGACATTTATGGGGATTTTTAATAAAAGGAACTATTCATGGTCACTCACTGCGAGAGTTAACTTACATCATTTATATAAACACTGAGTAACACGACAAAAATAGCTCCAGTCTTAAGCTTAATAGGTTCTCACTATGGAAGTTCAAGAGTGGAACTTTTCACGCAGTATCATGACCGAGACAGTCTAAATTCCCAGACTTCTATTTCAACCGAAATAGAGCATTTATACATTGTATTTATTCAAACCAGGGTTTTTCCACTATTTTTCAAAGCCATGTGCAGTTAAATCCAAAGACGAGTGCCAGCTCTCTAATTTGAACAAGAGACCAATGCAATTGATTTCTACATCTAGAAGATGTGAAAAGCGCTACATCAAAATGCAAGGATTATTATTTATATTATTACTTCACACTGTGGAACACTGAGTCATAAGCATGTTCAACATTTCTCCTGTTTTAGGCTCACCTGGCCATAGTCTGTGGTGAAGTTTATCACTCCTCCTCCAAACGCCGAGACAGTGCTTGGAATGTTCTGTTCATTTTCTCGTAACCAGACCCGTGTTCCCTGCGGATAAAGAGGAAGCACAAGGATAAGGAAACTATGAAATCAATCTATAATTCTTCTTTTCTAAAATAAATCAAACTTTAAATTTTTTTTACAGTACAGCAAATATAAGTGGAAAGCCTGGTATCCACAATAATCCTGCCCAGACCAATTGTGGATATGGAATCACATGGATTTATGTGGAGTCCTGTAGCTCAGTGGTTCGACCACTTGCTGTACAAGCGAGAGACCTGGGTTCAATTCCAAGCAGTGTGAAACCTTGGGCAACTTTCCTTACTCCACACCTCTAATAATAATCCCTCAAAAAAATAATAAATTGGTCATTTCAATCCACGAATGTTTGTGGGACACTGGTGTGCGTATGTGGCTGCTGCATTTCGCCCACATATATAGTTAATTCACTTTACAGTATATTCTGTGAAATGCTTTGAGACGTCTGGAAGATGTGAAAAGCGCTATAGCAAATGCAAGGATTATTATTTATTATGATCAGGTTAATACTCAAAGTTCAATGCACTTAGCTGTTACCACTTTTAATCAAAGCAAAACATATTGTGTGTACACCTGCGACACTCTACAGTAGAGTAAAAATGTATACAGTATAGTAAAGCAAAATAAGTGGACTGAACAATAAAAGAATGAGATAAGATTAAGAACATACACTATATATGCCATGAATAAAAATTGAACAACAACAAAATTACATTTGTAAAGTGCCTTTCACGTCACAAGGACATTGTTACTAGAGGTTAGACTAAATATCAGTCAACCAATTTTACTTTTACTCAATCATCCTGGTCCCGATTGCTTTGCAAACACCCACCCAACAAATCCTTTTTGTGCGCTAAGAAAATGCACATACGCAACATAAGACATGGCAGAAAAACTTGGGCATGATAAGAAAAAGTATCAGAAACATTTTACAAGCCTAATTTTGAAAACTGCTGATTTTGCCTTCTAAAATAATTTCCAGGTGACACTATTTCAGATTACCATTTCACTCGACAACACTTACAACAACTTGCATTTATACAGCTCCCTTCATGTGGGTAAAGCCTCAGAGTGCTTGAAAAGAATGTGGTAAATCATATGCCGATATCAGGCATTTATTCTGTATTCTGAATATTGTAAAAAATAGTGCATCAATGTTTCTATCTTGTGATAGATGGTACTATGCCTCTAGGTTGTAAAATGGTGCATATAGACCATGAGGCTCCCACATTCAATCCTTGATCTGTGCTGAGTGAGTCAATGACAGCCAGATCTGTGATAATGTTCTCAATGTCCTCATTCTACCTAAAGCAGAAAATACAGGGGATGTTCTGTCACTATCATATTACTTCTGGCAAAAGAGGAGAAGGGAAGCTCATCTATAACCACCACTGCTCATTGTCTGACTCAAACATGAACAATAAAAACATGAAGAATAATGTAATTGGCAAAGTATGGGAGGCTTGTCCATGGAACAAGAATATGTTTATTAGGTATGAAGGTTCCATTTGGGGCCAGCGTGGTGTTTTTACTGAAGGGATTCTGTGAATTTTAAGAATGATTTTTACTGGGTATCAATTAACCCCCTATCAATGCGAGAGTCAAATGATACACCAAACCACAGATGTTTTCTGCAAACTGAAGGTTTAGAGTAGAGAAACATATGCAACACAACTACTTAAGACGCAACAGAGAGTGTTCTTATTTGGTATCCTAGACACAAGACTCTATGTCAAACAGAATATATTGACAAAAAATGTGTAAACTATAAAATACACAGATCCCAAAATTGCACCTGTTCATCTTATTCAAGGATTCAACTGTTATCACAAAGAACAGCTATCTTGGATCTCAGTGTTTTCATATAAAATACAGTCTGACCATTATCGGAACAAAGCTGTCATTACCTGTAAATTACAGCGATAACAAAGCTTAGTTTGAAGTTTAAAGCCTTGTCGCCGGCTCAAATTCTAGCCCTGACTGAGTTTTTCTGGCCCATTTCTGGTTCTGAACACAGGTGAGCAATCACCTAGAGATTTTAATTAACACTCTGCCCTGAAAGTTCAATAACCCACTCACAGAAAGGTGATTGCCAGTGTAAACCATGACACTAAAATACTGTAATGTGGACAGATGTTAAAAATTCCCGTGACCTGGTGGGGGGGTAAAACTTTATGATAACATGCTCCAACAGGTCCAATATCTCCAAGATCGTGTTATAAGTGAAGCATGAAAAATTGCCTTTTTGAATTGACATTAGTTTCCTGTGCAAATGCAGTGTGCAATTAATCTTATTTTATATAGCGATGGGACCTGGTAAATGATCACCGGAATTGGATGTACAATGCTTCTGGTTAGAACAGTCCTCAGGATATTATATAAGCAAGATTGCACTATGCGAGTGGGTGGGAGGGTGTTATTATAATCGGAATACTCTGTATTTACCAGAAATAGTCTCCAAAACATTGCCAAAGCTATTAATAATTCAATCATCATGGGGTTTAATTCGCAGTATTCGAAGATTTACTGCCAAATTTTGTCACAAAGGATATTTTATGTAGCTACTGTGAATATGTATCTTCATGGTCTCTCTCCCCACAACCTTTGTGACTTTCTAACCCCCCCCTCATCATCCTACTCCCTTCCTCCGCTCAACGGGTTCCAGCCTGCTTCACGTTCCCCGCCTCGCCAGCCCACCATTGGCGGTTAGATCTTCTGCCACTCTGCCCCCTCGCTTGCTGATTGGATCGTGACATTTAAAATCAAACATGACCTATGAGCACATACCATAAAGTCATTGGAGCTTGGTTAGCAGTTTAGTATTAATGTACATTGAGAAAACACACATGTTAGCATGAAGTGGTTCACAGACTCCAGTTATAATACTTAACTCAAATGTATCCCTAAGTTATATACTGCACTGCTAATTGCTACTGAATATTGAATGACGTACCCTCATTCTAGCAAAACGCAGGAAATCAATCTAAAATTAAGAGCGAATTGCTACAAGATCCAAACAAAGATATTTTTATGTATTGTTTTTCTTTTAAAAACACAGGCAGCCTAAAAATGACTTATGCTGAAACTTGCTGAAAAGGATCAGTAATCAAGAGAGTTTCTAACTCACAGAACTTGGATCTGAACAATGCCTAAATGTTCTGTTAGTTAAAAGTATTGGAGCTGGATCAGTCTGTCTGCTGAAGTCATTATATGGTTCATGAAGTAGCCAACCTGATCACGAGTCATAACTCCTAAATGCTGTATAGATCCATCAATAAACAACGAATGCGGCTTATTTTATCTAGACTCTGTGTAAATTCACAGACAGAAGGAAATAACGGAAACTGGGAAACAAAGTGACAAATAATGTTTGAGCTCGGCAGATTTATCTTTTTCTATAAATTGATTGCAGTGGATAATTCAACATTTTCGGTGCTGTGATCAGATATTATTTTCCTAACAAAGGATATCATCACAACACTAATTCTGGCAAAATAATGTACTTTGTGCAGGTATTTAAAAAAAACTGAGTGCTTTTACCCTCTAAAACTGAGTTCACAATAGGCTATTTATCAAAAAAAAATGCTCATGTACCTCAGAACTATTTACTTCAGTGAAAGCCAAATGGCAGCCCCTGAGGAAGGAAGGGAGGGAGGTGGAGAACTCCACCTCCCTCCCTTGTATATTGGAAGGAGTATAGCCTCAGGCTATCCTCTTGAACCTTTGTGCAGCCAACTTCCTAAGCCATAAAACTTCAATTTTCAGCAGTAAAAACTACAAGAGACTGAGGGCTATGTACAAATACAAGTATACATTAAAAGGGGGAACACCGTCCCAATAAAAGGACAACCTAATGGGATGCCTATACTGCAATAGATATTGATGAGAATTGTTGGCACATATTGAACTGTGAAGCTTTATGCAGAAGGATGGAGAGTTGCCCTCAGCAAATTTTCGTATGCAATTTTCAAATACCCAGAACAGAAAGGCCAGGGGTGGGGAACAAGACAATGGAACCTTTCCATTCATTTAAGCATGCAACAAATTGAATCATTTTGTTTTGCAAAAACATTTGCTCTCATCAAAAGTAAAAGGTCAGGTCTGGGGAATACAAGCATTAAAAAGCATAGATATGTGAAACAGCCATTTGGCCTATAGGTTCACTCAGTTTACAGATCACATAAATCCACTGAACGCTGTTCAATGGCTACTGTGATTTTTTAAAAAGTAAACAACCATACAAACAGGACATAATTAATACAATGGAACAGTTCATGATAACCTCTTGTATCACTTGAAAGAATGTTCATGATTCCAAAAACGATTAAGGGAATACTGCATATATCCAACCATGAATTTTGCTTTCGTGAATCCTTTCACAGATAATATTTTCTTCCTTCTAACGCCTAGTTTATCATTTTAAGTACCCAAAAAGAGCAATAAAACGCAGTTTGGATAAATATAGCAGCATGAGGAACACTAAAGCACCTACAGAAATTTAGAATATAGTAGAAGGCCTTGACCCAATATATTTCATGTTCACTACACCTTCAACATTAGACCATGCTTCAATGTTATCTTTGTCTGAAAGACCGTACTTGTCTTCAAATTTTTAATTGTGAAAAATTCTTAAAACTCTGTCCTATTTTGTAAAGAATTATTGAAAACACAAATTAAGATTGGATTTAAGAATTTTCCACAGCTCTGCACACCAATACATTTTTAAAATATCTTACAGGTTAAGGCTAGGAAAAATTTCAGGCTTGGGACAGAAAAACACATGTTACAGGTTACATTGAAGTTGAATGTCAGGCATTGATGTCTTCCTAATATCTCCTGTTATACCAGTGTGACATTTTTCATTTCCCAAGCTAGCCATCCTGTAGTCTCTGAGTGAAAGTACTAATTTACTGACAAATTGAATTATGCGTTGTTTCTTCTCCGATGGGTCCTACACTCAGGAAGAATTGGGAAAGGATTATCCTATTTCACATAGGACCCCTACACATGACAGCAAGAGATTTATAGCTCATCAGTCTGGGCCACATTCTGATTCAGAGACCAGAAGTGAAAAGTACAAAATGCCACCCATTTGATAAGAAAGTCAATTGTTTGCGCTGTAATTCTGTACAAGCACTCCTTGAGCAAACATAACAACAACAACAACTTCGATTTATATAGCGCCCTCCATGCCGGACAGCATCTCAGAGCACTTCAAGGACAGGATCCAGACCGGGGTTTGCACCCAAACTTCGGGAAAATCATTTGACCTATTGCATTGTATAATAGTAACAGTAGCAACAATGACCAAGTAGAAGTCCATTTAACTCATTGCATTATACATTCATACTGTATACTGCATCTCCAACATCAGGCCCCAAATTTATTCTAAAGTTTGCCTGTAAGACAATAAGAACTTGCACTTACGTAGGGCCCTCCACACAGGGTAATGTCTCAGAGTGCTAAGGCCATTTCTCCTAAGTACTAAAATTCTACATAGTTGTGGAAAATTCTTAATTTAATCTTAGTTTGTAAATGACATTTGTGAAATACCATATAAGAATCCTTGAACAATGTCATATAATTTTTTTAAAAAAATTTAAATAATCATCTACGCCATCTAAATGCTAATTAACCAATGAGCAGACTCTGCCTAACAGAGATTCAAATGCTTATACAAATCCAGTGAAGGATCAAAGTCCATCAAATCCTGGGCCACTCTACCTTGCACTGAATAACAGCTGCAAGTTAACCTTGAGCTTTTGCCAGCTACTATCAGAGAGCTAGTGAAAGATGACGTATAGGGCACAAACTGGCTCTGATGCATTGAAGGACAAAGGTTTTTACAAATGCAATTCATACTGATGTTTCCTGGTCAATTTCAGGATAGGAAACTTTGATGTCCTGTGTGAGTCTGTGCTGTCATTTAAGCCCTGCATCTAAACTCTTTCTTTTCAAGTAGCCATCAGCTTCCTTTCTCAGCTTTCCCATCCCCCAGCTGGGGTTCCCAGGCAGCTCTGTGAAGTGCTTTGAGACATCCTCCTGACATGAAAGGCACTATGTAAATGTAAAACATTTTTTGCAATAAGGGTATGGTTATCAGGGAATGAGGGATTTGTATAGCTGTCCACCGCAAAACTGTAGATCCACTAAAACAACTCGAACAGCTGTAAAATTAGGCAAATCGGTACAGCAGAATTCTTCCAGTTAAAACCATGTAATTCCTGATCTTAAACCTGTCAGACACGTTGGTGTTAAACCCAACCTCACAGTTCATCCCAGTTGCAAATAAAGGGTGTAGTATGCAATAACTACTCACATTTATATAGCATCCTTCGCATAAGATAACGTCTCAAAACATTTTATACTAATAGGGTTGAATTCAAAACAGGGGAGGGGGTAGGAAATGGACGAGATATAGGCACATTCATAGAGGTAGGTATTAAGGCAGAATGTGAAGACAGATAGAGAGGGGGTGAGGTGGAGGAGTAGAGGGAGGGAGGTCCAGAGGTAAGGGAGCAGAATCCAATTCTCAATATGATGATTCTCAAAGGGATTTCTAAACATAAAATCAAGCACCTAACCAGATGTGTGTCTCTCTGACCTGCTGGAACCTACGATAATAATCCTTACATTTGATATGGTGCCTTTTCACATTGGGAGGTTTCAATGTGCTTCACAGGATACAACTGTACAGTTTATGTGGGTGATTCTGTGCTTTTGGTAGGTGAATCTGGGAATTCCCTGTGCCTGCCATCTGGCTTCCCAATGTCAGGATTTAGATTGCTATGGTAGGGGAGTTCCTGAAGGTTAGACTGAGACAAGGTAAGGAGAGGGGGCTTCTCAGGGATGGTTGCCATGCATAGGAGATCGATAAGATCAATCCTCAATAATCATCAAGAATGACAATTAACGTATCATGTCCCAATTTACATTCCTGTATCACAACTTATGTATTATTATTTTTACTTTAAAACTTAATGTAGCCTTTCCAATGGCTCCATGAGTAAATGCTCCATATGGAATGGTAAAAAGCTTTACACAGACTAACCAGAAACATCCTAGGTTCAATCTCTGATCTATAAAGAGCCAATGTCAGCCAGAAAATATTGGAATTGGCTTCAATATCCCTGGGCAAGAGAGGTAGAAAAAATATAACCCAATCCTGCTGTAAGTGTTCATATGAATATCCAATGAGGATAGCATTGGATTCAGCTGTAACATCCGCTCCTTCCCCATGAGTCAAATGTCCTACTGATACTCACTGTTTAGTGTCACTCAAGTGAATTGACCACTTTGGCAAGATATCAAAGAACTTTCAGCAGCCATGATATAATTCCTCAGCATAAATCAGCAACTTGGGAGCGGAAGAATGGGGGAAAGGCAAGAAATAAGGTTCCAAGCACCAAATAAACATTGGATTTGTTGCTAACTAATAAAGATTTTGCATTAGGGAAAAGTTCGAGCAGAAAACTATTTCATGCTTTTCATCATTGTAGCCAATTTTACGAGTCAATAAAAGTGTGAAACTAAGTTTTGTTCTTTTTTATTTGGACTATTCCACGGATTTAAAGGATACAAGTCTAAGATTTTAAATCCTCCATAACAGTTCTTTCCATAATGAATTAAAAAAAACAAGGTTTGCTGCAAAATGATGAACAATATAGATATGACCACCATACCTCCAGGACCACATCACTTCCACCCTTGCCTGGCTTCATGGTTCCCATCCCCCAGCGGACCAAATTCAAGATCCTCGTCTTCACTTTCAAGGCCATTCACGGCCTTGCCCCTCCTATCTCTCCAGCCTGCTATCTCCCTATGAACCTGCCCACCCCCTCCATTCAGTGGTGGATGGGCTTTCAGCCTCTCTGCCCCCCCATACTCTGGAACTCCATTCCACAGTCCCTTCACCTCGCTTGCTCCCTTGCCTCCTTCAAGGCCAGTCTCAAGACCCTCCTCTTCGATTGTACCTTCTGCTGCCCTCCCAACTCTCTCCCTCCCCTCGTAACTCTCTTCTTCCCCACTACCCTGCCCCTCCCCCTTGCTTGGGACCCGAGATGATTGTTCAGTGCTTTGGGACGCGTTCCCGATGTGAAAGGTGCTCTATAAATGTAATTTTGTTGTTGATGATGACTGTACTGTAGGCTCATAAACAATACTTAGTGGATTTGCCAAAGGGAGTTACCATCAGTAGCGGACATTTGCATAAGACATTTCTCAATCTATATTTTACTACAGGTGGAGGGGAGTGGGTTAATACAATATTCACTGGTTACATCACATGTTGCCAAGCACCTCACCCCACCCTCCCCACCCCATTCTGGTATTTGCTTCCATTAACAGTAGTTAGAATAATGAGTACGGCTGCATTTTAATGAATTAAGTACTGTATATTGATCTACATTTTCTTAAAAATACAACATTCAAAATAGAATAACATTTGTGAACATAGAAAAAAAAAGCCATTTGGCCTATCATGTAACCCTTCATAATTCTCCTTTACAGATGTTCGTCTAATTGCGATGTAAAAGCTATCATAGATGTTGCTTCAACCACACTGGTGGGGAATTACAGTACAATGCATTTTCTGTTGCTCTGGGTATTTCTTCTGAGACTAAGTTTTAGTCAAGACTACTGTTGTTCTCTTCCTGACTATGAAGCAAACCATGAAACAAATGTTCTCAGTTTTCCTCTCAACCTCCCACCACCCCACAACTTCCAACAGGTAGATATAGAAGAACTATTCCATTGAAAAAAAACAAACTAAACAAATCGAATCAGGCTCAAGGCTCATGCTATGCAGTACTTGAGGACATGCCTCTCCATCAAGATGAACCCATTATTAGACTTTCCGCTTTAAACTCCGTACAATTAAACCTATGTGATCATCCTAACCTCTTGCATTTCCAGCTGTGGAGCAATGGCCAACTCTGGGATTGTTTTAGAAGCCTGTATGACATGATTACAATATGCATTCCCAGGAGAAGAAGGCGAAGACAGGCAGCAGGAAACAGAACAGTTCCACGTGCCAGCATTTTCCCTTCTGATGCCTTCCGTCTTGACAACAATTTGCAAGTGTGAAGAGCCCTCATGTCATGAAACCATATGGGAATGTGGGCTCAGATAGTTGTCTTTCCAGATAGCAAGCACCAGTTGTGCCAAAAACAACTATTTCTGTGAAAAAAAAGAGGAGCCGGTAGGATGGTGTTTGTTGTAGGATAGAGTACCAAATGATTTGTGCCTTTTACAAACACAGAAAATGCACAACAAATCAAACACCTGAAAGAAAAGACAAAAGAAAAGTTTTGATATGGATTGCAGAGACTCCACAATAGGATACAGCCAGGCACGTCTGACAGAAAGAATAACAAACACATTGGGAAGATGTTAAAAAATGAAACCCACTGAATATATATTCACACATATGGTCTAACTCTATCTTCAGTCCAAAAATACTTTTTTTTTCTTGCCAGCAGCAATTTCCTTTCCAAAATGAAAAGAGTTTAAAGTCATGAGAGAAACAGAATTCTAATTTAACATCAATCACATTACAGTGCTTCACTTTTGAAATTGTTTTTCATGTACAGAACAGAGGCTTTACCTCAATATCAGATCCCAGTATTCTTTCAGTCCTGCTTCTTTGATTTAACTGATGGAAAGCAAAACTCTGCCCAAAGGTAAATCATTTAAAAACTTAGATGAATGAAAGAATACTTGGCAAATGACCAGAAGCAGCAACCTTGCAAAAGACAGGGGGAGTTTATAAAAATAATTATTGTGTAGATCTATAGAGAAAAGTAGGAAATAAACCAACTGGGGAAAATAACTTCAATCAATCTGAGTGGTCCCAAACTGCAGAAGGAGAGGAGCTTCCACGATGCAGTTTAAAAATAATAATAATATTTGTTGCGTTTGATAGTGTTTTTCACATCTTCTAGATGTCTCAAAGTGCTTCAAAGAATATACTGTACTTGTGAATTGACTGTACTTGTGGGTGAAACTCAGCAGCCAATTGCGCACAGCAGCGTCCCACAAACAGTCGTGGATTGAAGTGAACAATTTATTATTGTTTTTGATTCAAGTGACTATTATCAGGTGTGTGGAGTAAGGAAAGTTGTCCAAGGTTTCGTCCTGCACGGAATCAAACCCAGGTCTCTCGCTTGCAAGCCAAATGCTCTAACCACTGAGCTCCAGGATTCCACAAAGTTTCAACAATTACTTTAAAAACATAAGCTTAAAATTCTGCGGCTAAAGTTATGAAAGATGCATCGCAAGCTCCATCCATTTCACTGGGAATCACAACTTAAAAATACCGGGTACAAGACTAAATAAGGTAAACCCATGTATCCAGGAATATAACATATGGTAAGTAGTTCATTTCTCATCACAGGGTCTCCTAGTGTGCAGGGATTTTACAAATACTGTAATAGTTGTCGTTGAAATTGGTTGTTGGTGCAGTGTTCAAGAGAAAGTGGATGCATTGGTGCAGTAATTATAGAATAAGTCCTTTCTGGTGTTTAGGTGGCATCTGTTGTGCGCTCTGTTCATTGCAATGTTTTCTGGATGAACACTGCATTATGCATAGATCTGATCATCACCTGCCTCAGGGAATTCCAGTCAGCTAACATTGCTGTGAGAAGAGTGGGGGAGTTGGGTTCACCTCATAAAGGTGGGATGGGGGAAGATTGTAGTGACTTATTTAGTTAAAGGGACTGAGAATGCCAAGAGAAAACCATGTTCTATCCTCAAGGATAACATTCATACGCCATGTGCTCCAACAATTTTTGAAATGCGACCCTGCCTATAAATGCAAATTGTTATTGTTGCTGCAGTGTTACAACCTGCCAGGACTGTCTATTCTGATAACTCAGGCCTACCTCACACTCCCTGACCCCTCCAATCCACAATAGATGGGCAAGTCTTGCCCCCATTCTCTCCCTGAATACCTTTACCCTATGGCCTTGTGCTTGGATTTCAAACCCAATTTTAAAACCTAACTCTTCCACAGTGCCTTTGGATATCCAACTCTACCCTCCCATCTTCTACTCCGGTGATCACTGGCATAGGAGGAACAACTGCCAAGCTATAGACTCCAGTATATACTGTACTGTTTATTTACAGTACAGTATATACTTTTGACAAAAAGAACAATAGCTTACAAGACATTTTTCTACATGAATGGGTGCTGTATGACTGCAAGCTGTTGTAGTTTTTGTCAAAATTATATACTGTAAATAAACTGAGGAGACTTAATGATACATAATAGGTCAATTTCTGCATAGGTTCAGGTTTCTCCACACATTTCCCTTTTAGTTCGGACATTTCCTTGAGCTAGTCATGAAGCTGATGCCATTGTTTACCATCAGTACCACAATGTCAACTTCAGGGACGTTCATAAAATCCAAGCTCTTGCCTCTGAGATGTTTATAAACTTCTCCTGCTTGAAATAAGTATAGTTGTACTTCCAGTTATCTTGTTTTGTCACTTCTGTCAACGATTTGAACCAGTCCGGGTGTACCAGCAGTATTATGTGTGTCATCGCCTCCTTCAGACTGTGCTCCCCAGATAAGATTCTACAGCTCCCACTCCTGAAATTCTAGATTATTTTCTTCAAGGACACAACCTTGCGTTCAAAATGATGCTATTTAAGCCTTGTTTTCAGAGCTTTCAGCAATGAGGCCCTTATTGGGTGTGTGGAGGTGGGGGAGGGGAGGGAAAGGTATATAAGGACTAGAACTGGACAAAATCAAGTGTGTATATTCTGCTTTCAAATGTAAAGCTGCACAAGTGACACATCAATATTATGGGGAGAAGATATGGAATTTGGTTTAATTAAAGAACTGAATGTTTTTAAGAATGCTATAATGGGAACATTAAATTGGTGTGTCAAAGGTTGTACTTTTTTTTACGATTTAATTAATGGAATCTTTATTCTTTGAAACAATGCTCCTTCCATCCAGTTGCTCACTAGCGCTTGCAAATTAAAATCACAGGGTAAAGATTGCAACCTTTCATAACCTGCTCCTTGTACTGATTGAACATGTTTTAAACATAGCAAATTTTATCCAGAAGCTTCAAAGCTAGTTTGTCAATTTAGAATTAGTCCCAGAAGAACTCAACTGATGGTCCAATTGCATGTCTAATTTCAAAGTTCATGCCTCATTTCAACTGGGATCAAATACAATTTTTGTACACAAGATACTGTACCAGCTTTTTGTCTATGCAATTGTTTATACTGTTGCAGACCCCACGCTGGTATCTTGAGGAAGAAAAAGAATCTGTAGTCTGCAAAGGAGTAAACAATTCTGTAGACAACAGACACTGCAAATCCCATTACTAGGGAGGAGCTCCAAATAACATTCTTCCCTAATTAACCAAATTAGAATGAATTCAAAAAAACTGCTCTGAACTTGTCCTCATGCAGTGTACACACTGGAACCTTTCTCTCATTTCTATTTGCCCTAAGGCCACATTGACAATATTGCAGCAAAAGAATTGGAAGGGTTTTTTTATGTCACCAAGAGGAAAGACTGACTTAAATGGCTGAATTTAATTAAAAAGATATTGTTGTCCATGCCTAGTCGATTTAGTTGCTATAGTCATGAATCTAAATGTGTATTTTCTTACAACCTTGGAATGTTCTTTCCCTGTACTTTCCTTTGTGCAGTCTCTACTTCAGAGATCAGATTCCTATTTTGGGGATCCAAATTCTCACAAAATGCACACGCACATGCAGAATCAGAAGGATTACCAATGTTGTACCATGTAACCTCTGCTCATGGAAAGATGTGTGGGAAGTTTAAAGACTTCCTTGCATGAGCTCAAACACTGGTTTAGACTGCCAACATTTCAACCACTCGCTAACATTGCCAATATTAACGTGCTTAGCTAAGAGTAATTTTTTATATCATAACTCTACAGTATATGTGGAAGTCATGGAGATACTACCCCTGCATGAAGGGCGCTATATAAATGCAAGATAATATTCATTTGTTCACCACGAACCAGGTAATCTAGCCCATATGTGGTTGATGTTACTTTCGAGCAAAGTGCTAAACTTCCCTAACAACACACAGAATGGACTAATGATAGTCACTTACATCACAACATGAGATGAAAGAATTTGGCAAGTTATGAGATCAAGTGACCAGCAATTGCATTAAAATCATTTGATAATGATCAAGTGATCTGTGGGAATAAACACCCTCTCCACTCAACTTTACAACAAAGGCATTGGACTGATGTTTTCTGCAGCCATCACTGTGGTCACCGAGCTCAGCATTTCTGTGTCCCTTAAATCAGCCTTAGGCTTGAGCTAAATTGATATCTCATGAAGCAGCAACTCCAATAGCAGCCACTGGAGACTTCAAGCCTAACCTTGTGTTGAGGTTCAGTGTGTCTGTGCGTGTTTGTGGGAAGGGAGGGGGTGGGTAGAGGAAAGTGCATCCATAGAAAAGTATTAATGAAGAATGATTGATTGCATTAAGGTTTATTTTCAAAACCACCCACTGGAATAAATGGCCAGACAATCCAAATTAGTGTTGTTCATGTGCCTCAAAGCCCTGCCAAAGTGATTTTTCACACAGCTTTTTCCCAGTCTGGGTTACTCAACATGAAAAGTTTGTTTTTATATTTAGGATCCAAAATAAAGCTAATTTAAAGTTGTGTTATGTATTTATAATCATACCACAGTATTTAGAAGTAGATAATGCAGGAGTGGGAAGTCTCATAGATCTGATTGCGGGCAAGATTTAGTGAAGACCATTGAGACATTTCAATCTCATGATAAGGCACCACAAGGATTTTTAAAAATTATTTACAAGTTGCATTTTTGCCTCTGAAGACCATGTAGTGACAAATAAAGTAGACCAGACACCACAAGACGTTTGAGGGAGTAATTCTCCAATCATTGATATATAATACTTGCATTTGATATAATGCCTTATCACATCATTGAGGCATCTCATGGCGCTTCACAGGATGTACTGTGAAGTCAATTAATTGCATATTTGGGGGTGAAATGAGGCACAAGCCCAACCCTGAGTCAAGAATGAGTGACCAATTGATTTATCTTTAAAGAGATTATTAACCCCCAGAAAGTGATCCATCAAATTGATAAACATCTAGGTTCCTACTTACTGCTAGGTAAACAAAGGTGCATGGAGTAAGGAAACTTCAATGTGCTGACCTTCGAGGAGTCGAGTTTGCAATGCAGAATAACGATAATAATTATCCTTGTATTTGATATAGCGCTTTTTACGTCTTCTAGATGCTTCAAACCACTTCAAACCAAAGTGAATTGACTGTATATTTGTGGGCAAAAAGTGGCAGCCAATTGCACACAGCAGTGTCCCACAAACTGTCATGGATGGAGAATAACTCACTAATATCCCTACATCATCCACACAAGATCCTTTATTTACATAGATGTAATGCTCATAACAGTCGTACTTTCATTTTTAAGTCAATCAAAGCAGACGTGCTTTCACAGTTCATGAAGTCACGGAAAGCTGCATAACCACCATTCAGCATGTGTTTGACTACCACAATGACAAATCCCAAGGCACAGATTTAGGTTAAAGAGTTTGAATATTTTATCCTAAAAAAAAGTGTTTTTTTGGCCTGGATTTTCTATGATCTTGTATTGGATTACATGGGACCCTATCAGGTAGAGTTGTTCTACATTGTTATCTTATCGTAGCATTAATGACTCAAATCCTTCTGAGTGGAACAAACACCTGCTCTCAATTTGCTTGTGTGTATGTGTTCAGTAAATCAGGAGTGCTATTTTCACAATCTAATCACCCTTGTAAAAAAGCACCATGGTAATGGTGGTAGTATGGTAGTACCATGGTACTACCACCATAACCATGGTACTACCACCAATACTATGGTACTTTATTTTACAAGGACACTGTAGTTTTAATCCTCTACAATGCCTGCCAGCACCCATACCTCACATCCAGACCTGCTGAAACCCTCATCCACGCTTTTATCGCCTTCTACCTTGATTTCCCCAGTACACTATTCTTCGGACTCCCTAGCTCCACAATTTACAAAGTCCTACTGATTCAAAACTCTGCCACCATATCCTTAACTATAACATACTCTACAACACCTCACAGCTGACTGAGAATGCAAGCAGGTGGTAAGCTGAGGGCAGTTGGAGAAAGGTGGCACAATCAAAAAGCTATGTTGTGAGGTAACTCCCAATATTCTGAGTGACCTAGGTATGAATTTAATGCCTACTAATGTCTCCCAATGAGCTTGAGTTAACCTAGTTCCTATATTTTCCCACAGCATAAAATCGACCAGAGTTTGGCAAAGATTGACAATGTCACTCAAGGTTGCAGGCGATTCTAGCAATCATTAACACAGCTTTAACGAGTCCTCTATAAACTATAACAGATTTAATTGTTATCATTTTACATGTGAGAAATGAGATGGGGGATGGGGAGAAGGGAATCACTCCAATGTAACAAATGATGCTGGAGGTTTGGGGTCAAAGCGTTTTATTGGGCTATATGCTGCCAGCTTGAATTGACATCTGGTTATACAAGATAACGGATGTCAGGTGAAACATTGTTCCATTCCCTGTGTGATGAGTGTAAAAATTGTTAAAACCATGCATGTTTCACTGTGTACATAGCTGGTATTGTGCCCTGTTTGGAGTAGGTCTCCTAACAATAGATGTTTACAGCATTCAGAAAGAGGGGAAGCAGATCAAGTAAAATATTTTTAAGGCTTCTTCATCTTGCCAAAAAGCTGTCTCTGAGCTGACTGAGCTGCCAGCAACAATTGAACATTTCAGCTGTTACAACACTTGAATAGCACCAGCGATAAACATAATTAAAATAACGGACTTAGCACCAGAAAAATAAAATAACTACAGCTGATGTGTTAACACCTTGCTCTCTAAATACACTGACCTGCCAACTATGTTGATTACATAGCTTAGCCCTGTGACCAAATGTCATTTCCAAGTATCCTTCTTCCCCACTCCTCCCTCCATTGCACTAACACTAACATGTGGGTTAATGTTTTCACGAACACTGACGATCTGCAAGTGCTTCGCCCAACTAGACATTATGCTTGGACATGTGTCAATGGGCTACTTAACCTTGAGGAGCATCAGTGCCAGGTCTCATCTGTCCTTCTGCAACAGGAACATATGTAAACTTTCTGGTAGGTGCCTTGGGATTTATACAGTAAAATGTATGCTTGTATAGTACAACAACTTGCATTTACATAGCCAGGCAGAGTGTCATAGCAATTAACAATGATGGAGCCCAATGCCAAGCCAGGGGAGGGAAGGTGACTACAGGCACAGTCAAGGAGGAAGGTCTTCAGGTGCAACCTGAAAATGGGGAAAGAGGAAGCAAGGCAAAGACATTTGAGTAGTCCATTCGAGAGGTGATGAAGGTGTAGATAAGGGTTTCGGCCACTTGCGTAGTGAGGTATTGTTGGAGAGGGGCAATGTGGTGGAGGAAAGCAGTCGTAGTCAGGGACCGGATGTGCAGGAGGAAGGATAACTGGGGGATCGAACCAAAGTTGTGCACGGGTTCAGGCAATTTTAAGGATAGATTGGGTAGGTTGAGGAGGTCAGAACTGTTGACATCAGGATAGAAGACATCAACGGAAGCCAAAGAGTATGGCTTCTATTTTGTTGATATTTGACTGCAAGAGATTTTCACTTATCCACACCATGATGTCTGTCAGACAAGCTGACAGAACATCAGAGAATGGGGTGGTCACAGCTGGAGGAGAAGTAGAGCTGAGTGTCAGCTAACATGTGGAAGTTTTATTCTGTGTCTGGGGTTGACATTGCTTAGAAGGAGCATATAGACGAGGAAGAGAACAACAAAATTACATTTATAGAGTACCTTTCACATCAGGAGGACGTCGCAAGGAGTTGAACAATGAGGGGTCAGGGTGGGGGTGGGGAGGGAGAGAGGTGGGAGAACGGCAGAAAAGAAGGGTTTTTGGACCGGCATTGAAGGAGGCAGGGAAGGAAGCGAGGCAAAGGGACTGTTGGATGGAGTTCCAGAGTACGGGAGCAGAGAGACTGAAAGCCCGTCCACCGATAGTAGGGTGGGTAGGGCGGGAGACATGGAGCAGACCATAGCCCGTTGAACATTGTGGGCGGCAGGTTGATATGGATTCAGAAGGTCGGAGAGATAGGAAATGGCAAGGCTGTGAATGGTCTTGAAAGTGAATGGGGCCAAGGATGGAGGAAGTTGGAAGTCTCCGTTTGTACAAACTATACTACAAATCACAATGAAGTACACTCGTACCCAATGGGGCACAGTTTTGTATGATGATCATGTGCCCAGTAGAACTCCGCACACTTACCTCACATTGAACTCACAACCAGCATTAATGCCCAAGTCCAAAGTATCAAAGGCATGTGCTTTGTTTTAATTACTATTGAGCCACTGAGAGAAATATTTGCACTGATTATTGAGTAGGAACATAAGAAGCCTGGCTTTTGTTTGGATGGTTAAAAAATACAATCACTGATACAAAATCTGTATTGTTACCCGCAATGGATACTGATACAGCATAAATAGTAAATAAATAGTAACAATAGAATATCTCAACTGAAAATAATTATTGGTATTATTGAAATTAGAAACTTAATTGTGTGGCATTTCAGATTGCGTTCCTTTAACACAAGGATTACAATATGAAAGGCCTCAACTTTATCCTGTATAACATTTTTTTAAATTATAAATAGAAAGAGAAAATCAGAATTGCTTAAAAATAGAATTGCACTTCTATATACAAACTCTATAGAATTGATCCTTATACTGTTATTCTGAAAACTTGCTGAAACCATCTCCAACCAAAAACCCAAGGGTATGATCTTCACACTGCACATTACATGTACTGCCATGTAATCTGACATTTAATTAAAATTACTGTACTGCCACAATGAAGCCTTCAGGCATCCATACAAGCCATTAACAGCCCTGCAAAAAGAGAGTTTAAAATGAATAGGGAAGAATTTTTGTGGTGTGAAATACTTTATGTTCAATGTAAAAGATGTTATCACTCTGCTACAAATACCATGCCACAGTACACTATTGACAGCTCGAATGAAATATGAAAAGAGAATCTCAAACTGTTCATAAAAGTCAAATAAAAAGGTAAAATATGACATTTCATAACAGATTAGATAATGTGTTCAATATTTATCTGTTGTGAAACCTGAATTTTCATCCCTACATTTAATGCATTATAACAGTCATGTTATTGCTATTAAAGATATGGGGGAGGTTATTCTCCAAGCAATAGGCAAGACAAAACAATGATCCTATGTTTATAAGATAACAGTTAGGACTGCTGCTTTGTCACAGTGCGACTTCAGAGCATAGCCTGCCCAAGGCAGCGTGTATGACACAATGAATCCTTGTGCATTTTTTTTTGCAGTTTGGGATGATTTTTTTTAAACTTGGAAATTGTGCGAATGGAGAACAAATGAAAAAGAAATCAAAATATAATTTGCTCCACATGCAAGAAGTTATCAGAAACAAATGTTTTAAGAATGTTAATATGTAAAATGATTCTTTTCAAATCACATCATGGAGGGCTACTTTTAATTTAAAATATCTCAGTTCAACATTCCCTCCCTTCCTGAATGTTCTTCCTTTACGCATGCTGTATGCATACTCATCAAGCAGTTTGATCACTGTCCAATGTAAAAACACTATTAATAAATGAGCACAAATGAGTCTTTCTTTCATTTTAAATTTCTACAAATACCTAATTTACGGGCTATTCAGGCCACAGTTGATTGGTGATATATAGTTCTACATAATCTACCTCAAAGGGATCAGTTTAACAGTATGTTCAATACTTATCACATTTATTGTATATTTAAGTGGTTGAGGCAGATGACTCCACCCTCTCATTCACAATACCATTCTCAAAGTTCACCAATCATCAGTTGGCAGGATACCAGCTTTTTAACCAACCAAATAGCAGTAACTTCAACCCCGTGTTCACAAGTCATGTATGCTGGCAAAGTTCAATGCATAGGCTTTGTTTCATGGACTTTGCCATTTGGGGGATTTCTCTGTTTGTTTGTTCCCCTGAGAGGTGAATATCAGCAACAACAACAAAATTACTTTTGTACAGCACGTTTCACATCGGGAAGAAATCCCAGGAAGCTGGAAAGTCTTTGTATTGTATTCGGGCAGGATGGAGGGAAGGGAGGGGGGCGTGAACAATGGCACCGTGGGACTTAAAAGAGACTAGCGAGGGGGCGAGGTGGAGGGATTGCAGGATGGAATTCCAGAGGTTGGGGGCAGAGTGGCTGAAGGCTTGCCTGCCGATGATGGGGTGGGTGAGTCGGGAGACATGGAGCAGGCCAGAGCCCGCTGAGTGGAGTGAGCAGACAGGTTGGTAGGAGGTTGGGAGGTCACAGAGGTAGGGTGGGGAAGGCCATGGAGGGCTTTAAAATACACCAGCAGACACGTGTAGGTGATTATTATGCAGAAGGTGGGAGTAGGAAGTCACCAGAACTTTTCCACCCTTTCGTGTGTATGTATTGACAATGGTATGGGGCGGGCATTTTGCCTCACCCATATGTGAAAATATTTGAATTACAAAATAGATCCTAACTTTAAATAACTGTATCTACACCACAATGACACCTAATCCAATTCCACACTACAATGTTTCAAGAGGCTTTTACTGCAATCTCTAATTACACAACAACTTTACATTTATGTAGAGCCGTTTACTGCTGTGGACATTTCAAAGCTCTTCCCAGCATTGCTTTGGAGTTCATGTCTGAGGAAGAAGTGTAAATAAACAGAAAAATTGTCTGTCTTAATGCTGTGTAGGCCCAGCATTTCTCTGATGCTTTTACATGGGTGTTCGCCACGTAAATAATTCTCTAAAAAGATGGAGCGGGAAAAAGTTAGAAGTTAGCTGTTTATCCTTTTGAAAACATCTTGTATTCAGGACAAGAGCTGTACTGGTCAAAAACAATTTTGCACCAGATTAATCAGTCAATGTTTATTTCAACTTTATAAAAAGCAGTATTTCAATAACACGTAGTACAAGCACAAGGAGTGAAATTGGAGTGCACAGATCCCTAGAGGTAAGTAAGATTAAAATAAGTATGTTGGGTCCACTTAATTTAATTTTAAATTAAATGAACAAGACTGAAAAATGCACATCTTGTTCATCGAAAAAATAACTACTGAAAAAAGATTAAATGCTTCCCCACAGGGGAGAGGAGATCAATTCAGCAGAAGGGTTGTTCTGATTTGGTTCTTGCCCATGGCTTGCTTATTAGTTGCTGGCTCAAGGAAGCACTGATAACAAGCCCAAAATCAGTCTGTCCAGCCATTGTTATGGTTTAGTGCAGTGGTTCCCAACCTGGGTCCTGACCCACATTAGTGTTGCGGGGGTTCTTAGTAGGGTCGCGAAGGGTCATTAGAATTTTTTTTTCCTTTTTTTAATGTTAAAAATGCTTTTTTGAAGCTAAGAAAGGGTTTTAATGCAAAGAAAAAAGCTTTTAAATCTTAAAAAAAAGCGACACCGTCGACCAATTTGTATAAAGAGCGTACTTATGGGTTGTGCTGAGTCCACAAAACAGACGGAGATAACGTTTTGGCTAAGCTAAGCTTCAGTCACGATATCATCCCCTAGTGGTTGGAGGACTGATTGGAGGCTAATTTGGGTCACAGCAAAAAAATGTTTGGGTCGTGAGGACCTACTGGTGGTTAATTTGGGTCGCAGCAAAGAAAGGTTGGGAACCACTGGTCCAGTGTGACTGTGGATAAGTGGGAATTTAAAAAAAATGCAGAAATATTCATACAGTTTGAAATGAAGTCCTGTAAATATTGGAGTCCTTCCTCTTTGACTGTGCTTATGATCTGTGCTGCCCTCCCTCTCTGGCTCGTTTGCTTTTTCCACCTCTGTTAATACTCTTGAGGTGCTATCCTGCATGAAGGTGGAGAGGTGTTGGGGGGGGTGGGTGTGTACTGTACGAAAGCAAGTTGTTGTAGTAAATTATGTTTTCAGCCATATCAAATTTCCATAGAACTTCCAGAACAGAAGGATGCGACTCAGCCTATCAAGTCTATGTTGGTCCTATCTTCCTTACACATTTTTCAAAGCTGTAGTGCGTTTTTAGAAGAGTACATACAAGAACAACACTAACTAATCATACCAAGAGAGCCCAATGTCTTTATTTCACTGCAATTTCATCTCAGTCGTTCAGTGGTGTGTTTAAAGAATGATTAACCCAGCTATTGCTAAACATAGCATCCTGTCTCAGAAAGATCATCGTACTGTATATTGAAAATAGAAGCCAAGAGTGAAGCATTAACTGGCCAAAAGAGTAGGATTTCTCAAGACAGTTAATGGACACAATCAATACTGGAGCCTGGCATCACTGCCCTGAGACATAAAGATGACTGAAACTCAAACTGCAGAACTGTAGCTGCATATTCATGAAATGAAAAAAATGTTGTCAGTTTGTGAAAGTACTGAGTAATGCGAACATCCAGTCTATCCCTTCCCATGACCTTGGGAAACCCAGAAAAGGCACAAAACTAGTCTGTTGTTGTTGAGAGGAGACACGGGAAAGATGATACCACTTACCACGCCAGCAGTTACCGAGTGTACCTTGTTAGACATAGAAACATGCATACACAGGTCTGACAGAAATCAGGCAGACACACAGAAAGGGAACGGCAGTTAAGCATCACTGCAAAATAAATTGTATCTAATAGTGGAATTTTACAGATGTATTTTGATCTCTTTAAGAAGTCAGCGCCGTTTAGGTTAAAGGGAAAATAATAACCAGTGTTCCAGGGGGCCCTTGTTGTGAGGACTGTGCAGCGGATGTCATGTCAGGGCAATACTTGGCTTGATTTTGCGGAACCTTTGGTCAAATGGCTTACTGACACTCAATCAATGCTGACATTTGGATAAAATACCGGATGATGTTCGGAGACTGTGAAGCCATACCCCAGTAGAGGGGGAAAAAACATCTTCAGGAGAATAAAAAAATTGGGAAAAATGACATGAGCAGTATTTTTTAAATAAAACATATTTTCACAAGAGTGTAATTTGCAGGGGTGATTACTGTGGCAAAGTCAGGAATCTTGAGAAGAGGTACAGTACAAAGCATTTGAGAAACAGTTTCATATTTGTGGAAAAAAATCTGTATGTTGGGTGGGAAAGGGGAGGTGGGGGAAGGAGAGTAAAGATAAGATAAGAGAGAAGCCAAAAGGTTGGCTTGTCCCTAGAATTTCTACTCAAGGTCCCATCTTATCAGTATCTACTGCATAAACCATCTGGCTTTAGAGGATAATGAATGAAGCTTATTGAGGATCAAGTTGGAGTTAATCCAATTTTCCTAATTTGATTGCACTTCTACAGAGTTTGGTCCACCTAGTAACCTTTATACAAATGCCCAGACAAGGTGGGGACAATGCAAGGAGTGGCAGAGTGGCACATGACTGCAAGAAACCTCTGGGTTATGCTGACATGAATACCATACACAAATATTATAGTACAAATACCTAGTTAATTCTATCATTTTATATGGGATGTACATTAGTGTGATTTCACCCCCATTCTCTCTGTTTGATCTACTCAGTGGAGTTTATCTAACTTTGGAAAAGAGGAATGATACTCAGTACTGCAGATATCTTTTCTCCAACTCTTTGTGGACAAATAACTTGCCTTAGCTTTGTGTAGTTCTGTAAGTCAGCGCTTAGAGCACTTGCCTCGCAAGCGACAGACCGGGGTTCTACTCCCAGCTGGCTGAAATGTTGGGCATATTTCCTTACTCCACACGACTCTGTTTATCTAACAGTAAGTTGGAACCCAATTGATCAATTGGCGGATCGTTTTCCAAGGATAATAATCCCTCAAAAAGAATGTGGTCACTCATTCCACGGCTGTTGATGGGACACTGCAATGTTCATATAGCTGCCCCGTTTCACCCACAAATATACAGTCAATTCACTTTACCCTCTACCAGCCTACCCACCTCCTCCACTCAGCAGGCTCCGGCCTGCTCCATGTCCCCCAACCCACCCGCCCCACCATTGGCAGACGAGCCTTCAGCCACCATGCCCCCAAACTCTGGAACTCCATCCCACAGTCCCTCCACCTCGCCCCCTCCCTAGCCTCCTTCAAGTCCTACCTCTTCAACCCTCCTCATTGATGGTCCCATCGATCACCCCAAATTCCTCCCTTTCCCTCCACCCTCCCCAATGACTGTCCAGCGCCTTGGGACGTCCTCCTGGTATGAAAGGCACTATACAAGTGTAATTTTGTTGTTGTTTACAGTATATTCTCTGAAGTGCTTTGAGACATCTAGAAGATGTGAAAGCATTATATCAAAATCAAGGATTATTATTTGTGAATAAGCTGAAAACATGAAAACCAAGCCTATGGCCTAAATTAGCTTTTAAGGAGTTACATCAGACAACATCAATTAGGGTTGCAGCGTGCCACGGTAGAAGTACAGGTGCAGTTATTTTCCACAATAGTGCAAACCAAAGCTCTAACAGATAAACAGGTCCTTGCTGGATGAACACAATCCCCTAACGATATCCAGTGCCTTGGGAGTTCCTCCTGATGTGAAAGGCACAATACAAATGCAATTTGGGATTGTAATTTTGTATTGTGGAATCCTGTAACTTAGTGGTTAGAGCACTCACTTTTCAGGCAAGAGACCTGGGTTCAATTCCAGGCAGGCCGAAACCTTGCACAAGTTTCCGTATTCCACATGTTTGATAATAATCCTTCGAAACAAAAACAATAATAAATTGGTCATTTCAATCCATGACTGTTTGTGGGACACTTATATGCAGAATTGGTTGCCATGTTCACCCACAAATATACAGTCAATTCACTTTACATTATTCTGTGAAGCACTTTGAGACATTTAGAAGATGTAAAAAGCACAAAATCAAATGCATAGATTCTTTATATTATTATCCAGCGCCTTGAGATATCCTCCAGATGTGAAAGGCGCTCTATAAATGTAACTTTTTTTGTTATTGTTGTATTGTTCTTTCAGTGAAACTATTGAATCTACAGAAATGTCTGCAATACCTCAGTACAGGCGTAAATAATTCACATTTAATAAAATCGTCACTCAACAAAGATAGCCACTAAAATAATGTTACATGTAGTTCACAAGAATATGTGGCTGGAGAATTGCAGTTTGAATTGCCAAGACTATTGTTGAAATTCTGATTCCAGCACTTTACATTTTTTAAATAAATCACAATCTCACACAGAACACGTACCAGAATGACTTGGAAAGCATGTCTCCGAGACAAAAGAAAATTGTTAGTAAACTACATAATATATAAACATAAGCATATTATTCAATGCATAACCTGAAAAAGTGTGTTATATTAAGAACAACACACTAGAATTTAATGGTGTAAGGCTTAGTTTCATATTGAAGCTATTTTATCGAGAAAACCTAATATCACATATTCACTGGGCTACACTGAGTCACCCTACAAAAAAACAGTTAATGAGTAAAATACTGTACTGCAGTTTTGAACAGAGGTAAGACCCAGGCAGACAGTTTCATTTGTCATTTTACTTTCAGACAGGGTTGGCCTTGCATTCCGATGGATTACTGAATACAGTCATCACCCTTAGAATATTAGCAAGTACATGTACCAACAACAAAGAAACAAACATTGGTATCCCTCATAGTAAACTGAGTAACATCACCTCAGATCAATGCTGTTGATTTGCTTAACAGATTTACTATTCAAATGTCCATTGAAAGGGTACCACACATCCACAGCTGTTACATTGTTATCTGCTTTGTCGAAACTTTAAACAAAGTGAAAAGGCACAGAGCTGCCAATGTCTAGAGGCACATTTCAGGCAATAATTCAAACTTGACATTATGTCAACATCTACAAATTTCAGGTTTTACTCAGAGTTTACAATAATAATTTCATAGAATGATTAATTTTCTCCTTCCTCGCTTAATATAAATTTTATTCAATTCTAATTTTTATTTGATAAACTCTCAACCATTGACCAAATATGGAGTAGATATGATGAAGAGTCATACGGTATGAAGGGAATTGCTGGCAGCCCTGAGGAATGGTAGTCTTAATGGGTCTAACAGCTCATCTTCAACCAGGATCTGGTGGCTTTTGGTTATGCCACCACAATCTAACTGATCTTGCTCATTGTACAAGTTATGTGGGGCACACTGCCAATATGCTGGTCAGACAGCTTTTGGCAACAGGTTAGGAAAGGCACCAGATGTCAAAATGATGTCTTGATTCAGTCTTATCATTTTCTCAGCAGTATAAAAAGAGCGCCTCATCTCCAGATGTCTGCTTGTCCGAGATACGACCCTGCATGAAGGACTATATATAAATTCAAGACGTTTTTGTTGTTCAACCAAGCTGTGGTAGAAGGTATCTGCATTTGATTTGCCTTCTTTTTTTACTATAAGTGAGATCATGTTTGCTGCCACTCTATTGATCCTCATTATCGTAGAAAAGACACACTCTAGATTTCTGTCCCACGGTTATTTTTGCTGTGTTTTGTGTTTAAACAACAACAACTTGCACTTATGTAGTACCCTTCATGCAAGGTAAATTCTCAGAACACATAACAGTGGTGAAGCTCGATTCCCAGCTGGGGGGTGGGGAGGGGAGGTAGCCGTCAGCACGGTCGAAGGAGGAAAATTTTCAGGCCAGTCTTGGAAGAGGGGAAAGATGGAGAGTGTTCCAGAGTTTCAGGGCATAGTGGCTGAAAGTGCAACCTCTGATTGTGGGGCGGAGAGTGCGAGGGACGAGCAGGAAGCCAATGCCGGTTAAGTGGAGGCGCCGGGTGGTGGATTGGGGAGTCAGGACATCAGAGAAGTAGAGAGGTGTTAGAGAGTGAATAATAATCCTTGCATTTGATAAGAGCACTTTTCATGTCTACTAGATGTCTCAAAGCACTTCACAGAATATACTGTAAAATGAATTAACTGTATATATGTGGTTGATGAACACATTTTTTGAATGGATTATTCAATCAACCATGTTCCTACTTACTGCTAGGTAATAAGGGGTATGTGGAGTAAGAAAAATTGGCCAATGTTTCTGACATGTCAATAACGTCTGTATAACCCAGCAATGACAAGAAAGGAGCGGACATTTTGGCCACAAAAACATAAAAGCAGTTGTGTGATGGAGAAAGACCAGCAGAAAAAGATTGGTAACTCTTTTCCTTCATCAGGATAATATGGCCACATGTTGGACCAGGAACACTGATGTCTGCTCCTCAAATTAGGAGGTTAAATCTTCGTGATAGCTTTTGAGCATCTGTAGTCACATCAGTTCACTTCAGGAATATAAACAGATGGACTCAGCACACAGAAGTGGGACTGGGAGGAAGAAGATGGGCAGGTGCAGTAGCATTCTGCACACCCATCACAGCGCTACATCATCAACAACTACAAAGTGGGAATCAGCTTCCTTCTTCCCAGCTGAAGGAGAAAAGCACAGCAGGAATGGACATGGGATCAGAGAGGGCTTACAAGTTGAAAGGAATAATAAAAGTAAAGTGACATTGTTACTGATCAGAAGACAATACTCCTGCCTCAATGATAACAATAGAAACAATATATTTTCAACAATGGAAGGTCACTAGTATCTTCAGAAGTAATAAATTATTATTAATAATTCATACATTTCATATGCAACCTTTCACCTCAGTACTATATCTCAAAGTGCTCTATAGGATTTACTGTGGAGTGTAGTGACTGTGTACTTTGCAGACACATTTAATATTCTCTTTTTTGCACATAGCAATCTTCCACAAACACTTATTGAAGGGAATACTAAATGTATATGGAGGAAAAGACCAGCACACTGGACCAAAAGTAATCAGTTTCTTTGTCTCTTGAATTAGCTTCACATTGATCATTGTGTTTCATTTCCTACATTATTTGCCTCCAATAACAATGGAGACTTTTCATTCCTAGAGCTACAGTTTTGATTTTCCACATACATGATATTTTTTTAGATAAACTCAGCAATAACAACCTGCACCTATATGGATTTGTGCCTTTGTTGAATCTTTCAATAGAATGAACATGTTTAAGCACTTTACAAAAGCATTGGGGATCACTGGAACAGGGTGGGAAGAAGGGGAGGGATGAGTGGGGGGAGGGGGTGAAAGAGTTTAACTGGATTGTGTGGAAGGCAGAAAGAGAAAGTTTGAGGTGAGCAGATTTTTAAAGAGTGTTCCAGACAGCAGGGGCAAGATGGTTGAAAACTCTAAATTCAATAGGAGGATGGAGACTGGCGAGTTTTCTTTACTATTCAAGTGTATTGTGTTAGTAGAGAATTTTCAATTTCATCTATCAAATCAGAAGACACAACCTTAATGTGAAAAGACTTTGAAGGCCCACAAACAGTTGTAGCAAATTATAAGGCAGATTTCTAACAGGAACAAAACTGCCTTGACAAATGTTAATGACTTGATAGTTATTTGCAAGGACTCACAGGTGGGATGAAAATATTGTAATTCAGGATTAAGGGAGTAAAAGCAGATCGACAAGAATACAAGTCCAGCTACTCTGTTGTTTTCAGTTACAGCATGACATATTGACTCAAAGGTAAATTAAACCAGTAATACAATTCCCACAATTTACACTCATATCCAGTTCCGAACAGGTATACAGCAACAAAAAAAAGTTTTTCTTCAATTGGTTTTTCTCCATATTGAAACTTTTCTTTAAGGGTCTATGACTGTTCTCCAGTAGGAATTATCTTCAAAGCGTTTAGGAAAAATTCTTCATTCTTAAACAGCGAAGTCAGATTTCAAGCATTGTATTGTGTGTATATAAGCATGTGAATGCATGTGAGAGTGCGTTAATTAGTTACACAGGATTTGCAAGAAATAAACAACAGATGGTTGGCTGATAAGCACACAGGTCATCAGCAGACGTGAGCCCAATAGCCGTTAGAGCTGGAAACCATTGGCTAATGCCATAGCAACCTTTTGAAAAACACTGCAAGTCTTTAACCATTAAACATGCTGTACAGGTTTCATTTAGTAAATGAATGCGTGTTTAAAATTGCAATTAACAATGGAAATTAAAGAACAATTAGATTTGCTTAACTCCAGTATATTGAAATTGTGATTTCAGTTGTGAAAAGCTTGTTTTAAAAAAAATCTGCTACCGTATTAATATATTGGAAAAGATTACAATTGCCTGCTGAGGTATGAATTATAATAGTTTTCACTTTTACAGCCACAGTTCTGCATCTTAACAATAAAATGCACTTAGCCCAAACACTGAAACTAATCTCGTGATGGCATTTTCAACTCCAGGACGAAGAATCAACAAAGTCACCCTGAATTTCTATGATCACAGTTGTTAATCTTCAATATTCCTGGTGGGAATTACATATCAAAGTATAAGTGAGGTTATGCAGGGAAAGATGAGGTGTGTGTGTGTGTGTTGGGTGGGGGGGAGGGGGTAATTTGGGGAGAGAAGGCTTCTGAGGAATGGGAAGCTATTGTGTAGGAGTCCTAACCTCCAAATAAAAGTCTGTAAAGAACAGATGTCTCCTTCTGTTTTGCTGAAGGGTGGAGGGGTAGGGTCAAGAAAGTTAAAGAACATGTTTTGAAACAGTACCACGTTACTGCTGATAAAACTAAGAGTTGCTCTTTCTCCTCCAACAGTATCTTTTTTTTTAAAAAAGTTACCTCTAGTTGCAAAAGAAACTGATTATGAAGCGCAAATAGCATCAAATGGGATTGATTCACTGCAGTTCGGTTACATGTGTTACATTATTTCACTCTTACATTACAATTGTATTTTTAAAATCAATCGAATCTGCGCAGTGCTGCAGAACTCCCTTATATTGTAATAAAGTTTTCTAACTCAGAGACATAAAAATGCTGGTGTATCTCTGCCAAGTGCCACACGCTCTGCAAATATTCAGCTCATCACAGCAGGGGGCACCTTCTGGAAGGGAACAATTAAGGGCATTCTTGCCTTCTTGTATTCAAGAAAACTGACGGACCTATACCTGGCACCCTCAAACCCATTAGCCTGACCTTAATGATGGAATCAATCATTAGAAGTAAAACGTGAGTGTATATGTATGAAATAACCTAATAAATAACATCCACAAAAAGCGTCTGAAAGGGTAGATCCGGTCTGACTGACCCCCATCCTTCTTTGAGCAAGTGAAATCACTACCTGGCAAAGGAACGTTACATGACATTGGTATCTAAGGTTTTACAAAGGTCCAATACATTGCACTACACGAGAGTCTCTGTTTCAAATCGAAGTCGCTCGGTATCAAAGATAATTCATGGATGTGGCTCCATAAAGGGATAAAGCGCAGGAAGTAGAAAATAGTCATCAAGTGAGTTGATACAAAAAAAGGAGCAGAAAGTGTGTGGGATTGGTGTTGAGGAAGTATTGCATTGTTGTGCCTTAGAGATCTGCACTAAGACACTGAGTATACATAAATGGCCTGGAGTCTCAGACCCAGTGATCCAGAAAAGTGAATAGCCAGTTACTAAGACAAAGGCTCAAACACATGCAACAGGTCTGGTGTTGTTGCTGGTGTTGGAATCTGGCCCACAAATGAATGCATTTCAGCTGTCTCTGAAGTACTCCACAGAGGAAACATTCCAAAATAGAGACCAACAGCAATGAGCCATCAGTACTATCTTCCCCAAAGACTTCTTCCCAAAGGTATACCTTCAAAATTTGTGACAATCCAACAACTCTTTGGAAGGAGCTTTAAGTCAAAGGAGGAAACAAATCAGAGGTGTCTATTACATTAAATCAAGCTTCCAAATCAGCTATAGCACAACTATATATAGATTTTCTTTTGGGGGTAACTTCTCATGGACATGCAAATAAAATTACTGGAATAAAAAAAGAGAGATTTAAACAGCTCCAGTTATAGCTTCAAAAATTATTTATGATTATTCATGTTTGAGGAATATACACAAAGTTCCTGAATGTTTGTAATTAAAACAGGTTGTGGGTGTGGGTGTTTGGGAAAGAGAAGGATTATCATTTACTAAATATGCGTACCTGGGAAGTTACTTCAATTTGTTTATGCTTTCACCCTAACCATAATAAAAGTAAAATGAAATAATAATCCTTGGATTTGAAATGTGATTTGACCTAAGTTTTGGAAGTGACCTCTGGTAAGTAAGGATAGTGTAATTATTGATGCTCACTCAAGTCAATGTTAATCAACCAGTTTAAGGTGGGGGGGGTGATTCTCAATTTGAAGCAAAACCTTCTTAACATCAATCATTAAAATCTCTAGGTTTTATGTCAAGCGAATATAGCTGTTGTATTTATTAAGTCAAGTTAACAAAAATTTTTTTTTACTATTAGCTTCTGTTTTCTGTTCTCAGGTTAACGATTGTGATAGTTTAATACACTATCGTGTACTTTTAAGATAATACTGTATTAAAAAAGGATTGAAAAAACACAAAATACTACAGATGCTGGAAATCTGAAACAAAAACAGAAGTCACTGGGAAAACCCAGCAGGTCAGGCAGAGTTTTCCCAGCAACTTCTGTTCAAATGTATGTTTTATAAAGGATTGGCTTCAGTTCACAGCAATAAGCCTGCAACCCCCACTGTCAATCATCACTGCGTCCCTGAAACCCAGATTTAAGTGTGAATGGTGGAGAGTGCTGTTAGTGTGACACTCCACCCATTTTATGAATGGACAACACTGCAAAAAGTCATCCGTGGTAACAAACTGATCACACTTGTGTCACAGTGAACACTGTCAACGACCCTGTTAACACAGGGGGTGAGAGGGGGGGGGGGAGGGAGAGGGGGGGGGGGAGAGGGTGGAGAGGGGGGAGGGGAGTGGGGGGAGGAGTGGGGAGTGGGGGGGGGGAGTGGGGGGAGGGAGAGGGTGGAGAGGAGGGGGGGGGGGGGGGAGAGGCTGCTCGGTCTGTTGGGGAACAGGAAGCTAACTTTCTCCAGTTCTATGGCAGTAAGTTTAAGTCTACCTTTCAGCCAACACCATCCCTCAGAGCTGTTTGCCCAGACTCACAGCGCCCTGTCGGGCTGCTCTCTTTATGTGTTCCTGACTGACACATAAAGAGAGCGATAACTGTACCAATAAAAAAACTACTAAACGTTCAATACACGTACAGTAGTAAAGGGGGAATAATACAGCAATACTGTAAGGGGGGAATGAAACCGTCGCGTTGCATAGAGTTTGTCGCACATTTAAAGAGATTCATTCTTTCTTTGAACTCACAGGATCAAAGCTCTGCAATCCTTTGTTTTAGCCACAAAACTCAGTGCAATCCAGAGGCCGATTTTCTGGAAATCGTGGTGTTGACACCTTGGTTTTTGTTTACAAAAAAGAAAAGGTTTGTGCATTAACATTGACTGCCTGTCCTCGCCTCTCCTGAGTCAGGTTTACAATATGAATCGCTGCCTCGAGTGTGAAACACGTTTGACCGACCGTCTGACATCTGCAGCGTTCCCACAGATGACTTGCAAAGCAGAGGGTGAAACACTGTGTGTTCTGTACCCAAGTGTGTTGATCCACCTAAACAGACCGCGCTTTTGTCTCAGCGCAGAATAGGCTGCGACTGTATAGAGACCGAGGAGGGGGGGAGGAGGGGGGGGGGGGGAGGTGAGGGGGGGAAAGGTGAGGGGGGGGAAGGTGAGGGGGGGGGGAAGGTGAGGGAGGGGGAAGGTGAGGGAGGGGGAAGGTGAGGGGGGGGGGAGGTGAAGGGGGGGGGAGGTGAAGGGGGGGGGAAGGTGAGGGGGGGGGGGAAGGTGAGGGGGGGGGGAAGGTGAGGGGGGGGGGAAGGTGAATGGGGGGGGGAGGTGAAGGGGGGGGGGGAGGTGAAGGGGGGGGGAAGGTGAGGGGGGGGGGGAAGGTGAGGGGGGGGGAAGGTGAGGGGGGGGGAAGGTGAGGGAGGGGGAAGGTGAAGGGGGGGGGAAGGTGAGGGGGGGGGGAAGGTGAGGGGGGGGGAAGGTGAGGGAGGGGGAAGGTGAAGGGGGGGGGGAGGTGAAGGGGGGGGGAAGGTGAGGGTGGGGGGGAGGTGAGGGGGGGGGGAGGTGAGGGGGGGGGGGGAGGTGAGGGGGGGGGAGGTGAGGGGGGGGGGAGGTGAGGGGGGGGGGAGGTGAGGGGGGGGGAGGTGAGGGGGGGGGGGGGGTGAAGGGGGGGGGGAGGTGAAGGGGGGAGGGGGGTGAAGGGGGGGGGAGGTGAAGGGGGGGGGGGGGGGAATGTGAGGGAACCAGTAAAACCGTATTGGAGATAGAGCAAGTTTGTGAATTTCAACACAACTCCGTGTGAATGCTCAGGCGGTGAGAGTGGCCGGTCCCTGGTCACTCTCTGCTCTGCGGGCACCATGGTGTGAGCTGCGGATCCACAGGGACCTGCCGCCGCCACCCGCTTCACCAACCTCTGGATACAAACACACGTGCGAGATTCGGTGCAATGCGATCCCGAGGTCTTCGTGTGAACCAACGACAAGCAGCATTCGAGAGCACCGGGTTCACACAGTTACTCTATTCCTGCCCGTTGATGTGAAGGTGTGTTATGTTACAATCCCTCTCTCTGCTGTCTCACCCTCTCGCCCCGTGTCCCTGGGCAGGAAGGCAGCCGTGTGTGAAAGGAAATACCAGACTCTCAGTGAGGAAGGAGCCAGGCATCCGGCCACATCCTGGTTAAAAGTTACTCTCTGGGCTGCAGCAGAGTTCACAGTTAACCCGGCTCCTCTGCTTTTATTCTGCTTCTTGAACGTTTTCGTTTTTGACTTCCAACAGAGTGAAGAGTTATTAGACCATAACTCACTTGTGTTGTCTGTCTCCTGCCCCCCCCACACACACAAAAAAATACTTTTAAACATAAGACCATGAAGGGGATTTTGAACTGTACTCACCTCAGTGAAGTAGTTGTCCATGTTTAATTGTAATCCAGCCTGTACAAGTTTACTGTCTGCAAACTGCCCGGACAGACCATGGGTTAATGGTGTGTGCAGTCAATTAAGTGAGTGTATTTCGCTTCTCAGGTTTCGCAGTCACCACCACCACCAGTCTTGAGTTCAACACAGACTCGCTCACACACTCACTCACACGCTACTCTCTCACACACGCTCCTTTGTTTTAGAGTTTCCTAAAATCAAACACACTGTGAAACAGGCACGAATGCATGGCTCCTCTCTCTCCTCTTTGCTGACACGCAGTGAAAAAGTGGTCCTCGGATCAGCCGAGAAAAGCAGGGAGTGAAACCTCAGCGACCGACTTCTTGTGCAACTTAAACCAAAGTTAAAGCTCATGTACTTTGTCCTGTAGTGGAGTGGACGCTCACTCACTCACACGCTTTCCCCTTGAGTGTGATTGCTTCACTGACCTGAGCCAACTGAGTCACACTCCCTGGTGACTAAGCCAACTCCACCCAGAAACAACAGCCCAGCCCACACTCACCCATATAAGGCTCGGTTCCTTATCAATTTCCCCAAGTTTGAAAGTAAACTCAATAGGTGCTCTCCCAAACAGACATCATGATTAAAACAAACGCTGACCGACCCTCAACTCCCTGTGTGGGTGAGGAGAGGTGGTGACCATAATGATCGAGTGAGATGCCTGTGACACTTTAACAGGGGAGTTTGACTGGATTGGCAATACTCTACTGAGTGCACAGGTATCTTTGTTTTTCTGGTGTGACTTTCAAAGCACAGAGGGTCTCAAACAGAATAAAATCACCCACTAACTCATGTTCCCACATCAAACTGTATTCAAGGAGACATCGGATGCCAATTCATGGATTAATTAGATAGATAGATAGATAGATAGATAGATAGATAGATAGATAGATAGATAGATAGATAGATAGATAGATAGATAGATAGATAGATAGATAGATAGATAGATAGATAGATAGATAGATAGATAGATAGATAGATAGATAGATAGATAGATAGATAGATAGATAGATAGATAGATAGATAGATGGCGTCTGTCCCACCTCCCCCATCCACCCACTGCTGCTAATATTCAACCCAGTCAAACAAGGATTTTGTTTTTAAAAAAACAGTTTGCCCAGTTTTCCTGGAACTGTCAACTGGATATCCTTGTTAGTCATTCACTTCAGGGCTGTTTGTGAGATGTGGCTGTGTGTAAATTGGCTGTAGCCTTCGCCCACAAAACACACAGTAACTTCACAGTGTATCTTGCCTAGCAATTTTTAGAAGTTCTGACCTCAAAGATTCTATATCCTTCAGTAAGGAGTATTATTAATAATACTACATTGAGTCAACTGTCTCCTTCCATTACTTAGGAATCATGTTCAGCACCTTGGGACACCCTCCAGGCATGAAAGGAGTTATATAAATGTAATTTGGTGTTGTTAATCACCTATAAAAAGCTCCTATCAAATGAAATTTCTTCCCTTTTGCTCCAGTCCTACGTTCAAATCTATTTTTATTTGAAGTATGATTGAATCCAGAAGCTTTTTTTATTAAAAATATTCTCTCTCGCCCCCCCCCCCTCCCCCCCTCCCAACCACCAAAATGAAAATGGTTCACCAGGGTGTGATTTCCCAGGATTGGATGTGCGTCAGTTTGGTTCCGTTGGTAGCAATCTTGCCTCTTGCGCACAAGACGCATGTCAGGACTTGAGCTCATAGAATGAACTGAAATTCTATGTGGAGCTGAAGTGGCTGCACTGTGTCATGCTTGGCTGTGAAATGTGGGAATGAGGTGAATCATCTGTGGGCGTCTCACAAGGCTGGTGCCAGAGTCATGCAGGACCAAGGTTCTCCAGGGCGCTGCCAACGACAGCTCAACCAGCCTAGTTCATTGCTAGGACTTGGAGCACAAAGAAGAAATCGCTGGGAACACTCAGCAGATCAGGCAGCATCTATGGAGAAAGGAAACGTGAGTCAACGTTTTGGGTCCAGAACCCTGACGAAGGGTCGTGGACTTGAAACATTGACTCACTTTTCCATTCTCCATAGATGCTGCCTGACCTGCTGAGTGTTCCCAGTGATTTCTGTTTATGTTTCAGATTTGCAGCATCTGCAGTATTTAGCATTTTTGCTGGGACTTGGAAAGCAGGCAGATATTCCCTCTGAGATATTGCCAAACCAGCAAGCCAACACCCTATTGGGTAGGGTAGTCCTAGGTAGACAAGCAATGGAAAAGCTTGCCAGCTAGTGATTTTATTGGTGCTATGTGCCTTTAGCTGGTTAGTAAAACACACTTTGGGGGTCCCAAGCTCTTACCAAACTGTGCATAACACTCTCTGGAATAAGGTAAGAAGGATGTGTTCTCCCCAGGGAGAGTGTGTGAATGCCATTCCAATACATGAAAATTCCCACGTAGTTAGGATGAATGTAATTGTTAGTTCGGCTTAGATATTCGTAAGCATGGTGATCGTTTCATGCTTGTATCAGACACCCAACTGACCCCCAAGTATGTGTGAGCATATCGAGTAGGTGTCTGTGGGTTGTTTGTGCAGGTAATCATCAGCCATGATCCTAATACTGTATTGTTTACACTCGACTCTGTCACAAGCACTTCCCAGCAGGGGGCACTCAATAAAACACCTTATAAATTATATTGTTGCATTTCATATAGCACCTTAAATATTAGGTGGATAACGCGATAGTTCTTCACAGAAGTTACTGTAAGGTGTTGTGTAATGATTGCGTATATGTTACAGTAAATTTAGAAACCAAGGATTTTGCAAAATGGCTGAAATTTTCATTAAAGTAGTGACACAGTGAAATCACTGAAATTAGGAGCATTGATTTCATGTCAAAGTGATCATTTCATTATATTGATAACCTTGCCTTGACGCGTGTTAGCATTGTGAAGTTTGAACACGCTGTTTGTGGTGGACAAGGCTTTATGAAGTAACTGAAGTCAGAAGAACTGTCAGACCAATCGTTTTAAATGCTTCAAAGCAAAACTAAAATGCAACTCCCAGTGTCATGCAAGCTTCACTTATGGTAACACATGAACATCTGCCTCATCAGTGAAAGAAATGTCAAATTAAGCTGATGGTGAATAAAATATTGTGATTCACAGAAAGATACTATGTTATTTGCCATTTCCTTTTTTGACTGTGTTTGCATCAACCTGCAACAAAAAATCTCCCTAGAAAAACCCATCTGATAAAAGTTGTCCTTGTAAAGGAATTTACCAGCTTTGTAAACAGGATGAAAGTGCAACAATGTGATCAAAGACACAGTTTTGTCATTGTGTTGGTCGATGCAAATTATTTTTATCTCAGATGCAATTTAGTATTGTATTGTATGGCAGATGACTGCAACATGTGCATTCCAGCTGACTCATGAAAGCACCTGCTTATAACAGGGGCAGTTTTGTGTCCAAAACAAAAGTAGTTCTCGTTGCTCCGATCTTTGCATAGTTTGCTATCTTTTAACTAAGAAAATAATAATTTGTTATAGTTCCTTATATGCCAAAATGTCTTGGAAGTGTTTTACTGTTAATATGAATCGTAATGACTGCGTTTTGTGGCTAAATGCAGCAGACACTTTGAACACAGCAAGATTCCACAGACAGCAATAAAGTGAATGACTAATTCATCTTGCGGATTGCCGGCCTAGACAACAAGTAAAATTCCATTAATTTTTTTCTAAATATGATCTTTAAAACTCATCTAAAGAACAAGCAGACTGGATATTGGTTTAAATGTCACACCTGAAGGATGGCAACCTTAAGAATACTCTCTGAGTACTGCTCTGGATTATCCCAGCCTTGACTACGAGCCCAGTGAGGGATTTGTAACCTGTAGCTTTCGAGACACGAGCGCTACCAACTGACACTGAACTATGTAAACCGCTGTAGAGTTGATCAAACCAGAATTGCAACTATCCAAATCTGTCCGTGTTAAGTGTGATGTGATGGGTGTATCGGACAATATTTTTAGAAAATCATTACATTTTCCTTGAAGTCCAGACCTCCTGTGCTTCCTAAGGCATGTGGGAGGAGCAATCATTGCGTTGAGACGAAGCAGATCAAAATAGCCCTTTATTAAAAAAAAGTTGACTCAATGTTGAATAACATCTCCAAAGAGTTACTCCACAAATATCTATTTGAGAGCCGTATTGAAGGATATGGGGATAGGTGCTGATTTAGTCCTATAACTCAGTGGTTAGAGCACTCCCCTTGCAAGCAAGAGACTTGGGGTTCAACTCCAGGCAAGGCGAAACCTTAGGCAAGTTTCCTTCTCCACACACCTGATAATATTCCCTCGAAAAAAAAATTATTCACTTCAATCCACGACTGTTTATGGGACATTGCTGTGTGCAATTGGCTGCCGCGTTTCGCCCACAAATATATAGTCAATTCACTTGACAACATATTCTGTGAAATGCTTTGAGATGTCTAGAAGACATGAAAAGCACTATTTCAAATGCAAAGATTATTATTACTATTACAGTATTTAGATGAAAAAATTATTTATATGACACATTGACTTTTGTATTAATGAGCTGGGGCTGGTGGTGGGGTGTGGTGTCAGGGAGGTTACAGTATTTGAAAACTTTGAGATCTTTTCACATTCAGCGTCTTTATATTCTGAAGTAATAGTCGGCAGGATTCAATCTTGACTTGAACTACTACTAATTTTCCCCTCCTTAGCCACCATAGTCAATGTCCCAAACTGACAACTCAGATAGATCTGCTGCAAGTTTTAAACTTTTCCAAAGTTAACTTACAAAATAATATTTTTTTTTGTAAATCTTAATACCGGTACTCTTTATTGGAATTGGAACTTGGTGCAGTGGATGAACTCGATACTACAGTCCATTGAAACATGCAATCCTGGGTCAGTGACTGCTTGAAAATTGTACACTGAAGCAATAACCGTTTGAATCACAGTGTTGCATTTCATATGTTGAACTACAATCATTTTCTTTGTAGAGTGCACAGATTCTCATAATGTCCAAGGTTTCTTGCTGTTAAATTTAAATAAAAATCAGAATTCATGGGAAAAATTTCCTGAAACTAGCTTTTAGAAAAAGATAACAAAGAACTATTCAGAAATCTTTCCCTAGAATTTGATGTGGCATTTTCTCTATATTGCCAACTTTCAGATACAACAACAATAACAACAAACAGATAGGCTCAATTCGTGGAGGTTTTCCAAGTAGAGTTTTCCTTGATGTCACCCAAAAGAGTATTTAGACTTACCGGTAATTAAGTATTAAGATTTTAAAAATTATCTCCACCAATTTGACCATCGGAGAAATTTGTTGCCGTATCACTTTTTTTCACTAATATTGTATTAAACATGGAGTCCTGAAGCTCAGTGGTTAGAGCACTCACTTTACAAGTGTGAGATCTGTGTTCAAATCCAGGCAGGTCAAGGCGAAACTTTGGGCAAGTTTCCTTAACTCCACGTGCCTAATAATAATCCGTGCAACAACAAAAAAGAAAATTGGTCATTTGAATCCACAACTGTTTGTGCGACACTGCTGTGTGCAATTGGCTGCCGCATTTTGCTCACAAATATACAGTCAATTCTTTATTTTTTATAATCACAGTATATTCTGTGAAGCGCTTTGAGATTCTAGAAGACGTGAAAAGCACTATATCAAATGCAAGGATTATTATTATTAAACTATTTTAGTCGTACATTTGACATGTGACTGTATGACAGCAAACCATCACACACAATATTGAATATTTCTCTTGTGAGCTGAAAAAACAATATAATGAATAATAATACTTATCAACCATACAATGTTTTTTAATGTAGGGAGGATGATTCAAAGCTCTTCATAGGATTAACAGTAAAGTGTAGTTGTGTGACATGCTTTATCTGGTGTCAATCTTCTTTTGGGTTGAAAACAGACTAAATATCTATTGAGTAAATTGGCTGCATGTGTGTGTGTGTTTGTGTGTGTAGTTGTTGGTTGGAAGGTTAAACAATACATGGGCCTGATGCTGCACTCTCCTGTAGAGGACCTTTGTATAGCAATCAGCAATGGGAACCCTGACTGAAAGGTTTCCTCCTTCCACTCCCCTATTAATACAGGGTACCTTAGATCAATTAACAGCAGACTCCAACTGAGATCAGCTCTCAACAACAACAACAACAACAACTCAATATAATCATGGAGGAAGACAGCCCTTTGGCCCAACTGATCTCAAACTTCCAGAACACCCACCGTACTGTCATTCTATTACAGCATCAAGCTGCTTCTTAATTTAATCTAGTATCCTGGCCTCAGCTACCCTTCTTGGCAACCTGTTTCAGTCCTGAATTTGCTCTTTCCGTACTCCCAATGTGAGAGGTGCTATACAAATGTAATTTTGTAATTGTTTATAATTCTAAACCAGTGCCTTGTTCTACTGTCTTGGTGCATTCTAAATTACAGTATTTTGTTTTTAGTCTCTGTAACAGGGGGATAATAGGGCCTGTCGATATGGGAAATTTCCGATATGGATATATCGGTTGGCTCATATTGATATATACCGATATATCGATATTTTCGGGTTTTTTATACTGTGCATGCGCGTGCATTCGGAGGCGTGCACGCATTTGGAGGTGCGCGCGCATTTGGAGGCAAGTGTGCTTTCAGAGGTGCACCCGCATTCGGGGCCTATCTCCTCAGGAGAGTAAATATCTCTCTCTCTCTGTGTTTCTCACACTCACTCTCTCCATCTCTCTCTCTCTGTGTCTCTCTGTCTGGTCTCTCCCTCCCTCTCCCCCCACCTGTCTCTCCCCGTCTCTCCCTCTCCCCCCATCCTTTGTATACCTGTATATTGTATTCGAGGACTACGAATACAATATGGCGGCTTGCACCTCGGTCTGTGCATTGTGTAGAGATGAGTATTCTGGGTCTTGTTGTACAGTGCGCGCACATTCGGGGTGCGCACGCATTCCATGCTCTAGGCCCAGGAGGTTGCAATGCCGGTGACAAGGTACTGATTTTTTTTATATTGAATTTTTCGATATATCGATATATATTAAATTCCGATATCAGCATATCGATATGAAAATTATATCGGATATAACCAATATATCGATATATCGATGGGCCCTAGGGGATAAAGTCTGTTAATGGTTTTTAATGGTTATTGGCACTCAACCTATGTTTAAAGGAGCATATTTATTGTGTGTGTTACCCTGTAAAATGGTATCAGAGTCAAAGAAGCTAACAAGGACTCGACATCAATCAGGCTTGTTTGGAGTTATAACATAATAATAATCCATATATTTGATAAAATGCCTTACTGCATTGTTAAGACATCTCAAAGCATTCCAATCCTAAATGATAATTGGGCACCAGTGTAGTGAGAAACTACGGCCCCCTTCCCCCTTTTCAACCCACTTCTATCGCCTACCGCCCTTGGGAAAAAAATCTCCTCCTACAACCTCTCCGCTGCACTGGAGTCATTCGAATACCTACCCCTTTGGCTGTCCTCTCACAAAGCACTGCTCGATCTCTCGTCTCTACAACTCCCTCTCCTCCATCCTTGACTTGCTTGCCCCCTTTACCTCCTGAACCAACTCATATTCCCATAAATCCCCCTGCTACACCAGCCATCTCAGATCCCTCAAGGCACAAGTACACACCGCTGACAACAGCTGAACCAAATCAAGCCTAATGTTGCATCGGTGAATCTGGCTTGATCACACTAAGATCAATTATTCCCCCTTCGTCGTTGACAAATCATCTTTTTACAGCAAGATAATCTTGGAGGCCAAAGACAACCCCAGATTCCTCTTCTCCATCATAAACTGCTTCCTCCAGCTACCTCACCCATCCTCTCCTCCAATTCCAACTGCGAGGTGATGTTGGACTTCCTCGAGTCTACAATGGAGGGGATTCATTTAGCTACCTCTCCCCATCCTTGCCACTCACCCTCATACCCGACACCCATCCATCCCTACACACTTTCAATCTTATTTTCTTCCTTCTCCTCTATCATCTCAAAAATAAAGCCTATCACCCGCTCCATCAAGCCCATCCTCACCTCTCTCCTCATCTATGAGCCCCACCTCCTGGTCATTCTTTCAACTGACATCATCAACTTCTCCTTATCCACTGGCTATTCCCTCCTTGAACACCACCAATCAGGTTTCCATGCTACCCACAGCACAAAAAAGTCCTGGTCAAATTCACCAATGACATTCTGAACATCTGCAATCAGACTCTCTCTTCCTTTTTGTCCTCCTTTACCTCACTGCTGCCTTTGATACTGTAGACTATTCCATCCTCTTACACTACCTCACTTCTCAGCTCAACCTTTGAGCTGAGAAGGTTCGAACCCTACTTCTCCCACCATCTCTGCTTTGTTGCCACTATAGGCACCTCCTCTAGCCCTTGAACCATCATGTGTGCCGTCCCCCAAGGCTCTGTCCTTGGCCCTTTGAAATATCTACATGCAACCCTTTAGTGACATCTGCAGACATGGGGTCAACCTCCACATGTACACAGATGACACCCAATTCTATCTCCATCAGGGAGGCTGGAGGAAAACGAGGGGAGGGATGATGACCAATGGGACCATCAAAGAGGAGGCAGGACTCGAAAGAATAATGATTATATTAAGAATAATAATCATTGCATTCGATACAGCACTTTTCATGTCTTCTAGACATTTCAAAGCGCTTCACAGAAAATTATGTAAAGTGAACTGACTGAATATTTGTGGACGAAATGCGATAGCAAATTACACACAACAGTGTCTCACAAACATTCATGGATTCAAATGACCAATTTATTATTGTTTTTATTCTTGAGGGATTATTACCAGGTGTGTGGAATAAGGAAACTTGATCAAGGCTTCGCCTTGCCTGGAATTGAACCCAGGTCCTTTGCTTGCAAGGCAGATGCTCTAACCACTGAGCTACAAGACTCCAGACCTCGGGTGCTTACAGCCTCCCTCCATGGATGCACTCTACAACTCACACAGAACCTCAGAGCCTTGTTCGACCCTCAACTGTCTTTGATGTCCCACATCCGTGCCATGAACCAATATTTTACTACCACCTCACATCTATCTGCCACTGAATCAAATCACAGGCTGTTGAACCTCATACACAGATTCATAATATCCAAGCTTGATTATGCAAACTCCCTGCATGTCAGCCTCCCCAACGCTTCCCTTCATAGGATACAGATCATCCAGAACTCTGCAGCCCATGTCACACCAGGCTCCACAACCCTATCACCCTATGCTCACCCTACTCCACTGACTTCCCATCACACAAAGGATACAGCTCAAGATCGTGGTCCTCACCTTCAAAGCCCTCCATGGTCTTGATGCCCCTATCATCTCTGCAACCTCTTAAGCCAAATTCGTGGAGTCCTGTAGTTCAGTTATTAGAGCACTCGCCTAGCACTCGAGAGTGAGACCCGTGTTCAAATCGAGGCAGGTCAGTGTAAAACCTGGGGCAAGTTTCCTTATTCCACATGCCTAATAATAATCCTTCCAAAAAAACACAATAATAAAAGAAAATCAGTCATCTCAATCCACGACTGTTTGTGGGACACTGCTATACGAAATTGGCTGCCACGTTTTGCCCACAAATATACAGTCAATTCACTTTGCAGTATATTCTGTGAAACGCTTTGAGACATCTAGAACAGTGGTTCTCAACCTTTTTCAGTAATGTAATGTACCCCTTGTTAATTTTTAATATTATCATGTACCCCCACCTAACCACATACACCACCCCCCTCATTCCACTTGCATTTTATGAGCAAGCTTTTCTTCAATAACAAATTAACTAACACATACAAAATGAGGGGAATAACAATTAAATATACAATTTGGAAGGCTTTAAAATGCTAAATAAGAGAGCTAAATAAAATAATGTTCTGCCACCTGCACCTCCTGGAAGTAATTTTGTACCCCCTGGGGTACATGGTTGAGAACCGCTAATCTAGAAGACGTGAAAAGTGTTATACCAAATGCAAGGATTATTATTATTATTATAAGCCCATACCAACCTGCTCGCTCCCTCCACTCAGCAGGTTCCAGCTTTCTTCATGTCCCCTGCTTCTCCCTCCTGACCATTGGCAGGTGAGCCTTCAGTCACTCTGCCCACCTCCTCACCTCTAGAATTCCATTTCGCAGTCTCTCTGCTTTGCCCCCCTCCCTTGACTCCTTCAAGACCTGTCTCAACACCCTCCTCTTTGATCTTGCTTTTGATCACCCTCCTTCCACCCCTGCCCTCCCTGATCCCAACCTCCAGCTTGGGTCTGAAACACAGTTTGTCCAACACCTTGATACGTCCTCCTGATGTGAAAGGCGCTATACACATGCAATTTTATTGTTGATGGTGGTAGAATTCCCCTCAGCCTTATGACATTCTGCAATCCCATACAGAGGCACAACCTATCCCAGACATTCTTGATGAGAATGGAAGCCAGCCTGCATTTTCCTGATCAAACTGTGAGCCTCCAATAGGTATAATATACTTGATTGACAAACCGTTTAAGGGCCACTGAAATGTGCGAGATCCGCTGTAGTTAGCGGTTTCACTAGAATCACCCCAGTTGTGGATAGACACCACAATTACACTCTGACTGGGTGTGTGCCTCAAACAAATCCTACTGACCACAGTTAGGAGGGCAGCTCCAAGGTGAGTTGAGGGTTCCTGGCTTGGACCCATAAGATGCTCACCATTCACCATTTCCTTCCTCAGGGCAGCTTTTAGGAATTACCAGTATAAAGCTGGGAGCTGGTGAGAAGCAAGTAGAGTCTGAAAAAGACGGATATAAAAAGGTAGAGCTACCTTTACAAAATGAATCTGTCCTTTTATTGTTAAAACTGTTGTGCAAATTTTGTTTTCCGGGCAACAAGAAGAACAAAATTACATTTGTAAAGCACGTTTCATGTCGGGAGGACGTCCCAGACGCTGAACAGTCAGAGTTCCATGCAATCCTACAATCCCATTTAAACTATGATACATCTCTGTGAGGTCCCCACTGAGGCAAGCTCTCTCAAGAGTGAAGAGTCTTCTTGAGACCATGGCTCAAACTTGAGGCCTTCTTGATCCGCAAGGCTGAGTGATCCAATTAAAAAAACAAATTGATGCCGCGATTGGAAGTTGGTAGAGTATATATATATCTACAGTATATATAAAGTATATATTCTAGAAGGATGAGATTGAATGGGTGAAAGGGTGTTCTCCATCCGAATCTCTCTTTTGACCTTGTTGAACATAAGCCAGTGACTTTTACCAATGGGACCATTGTAGAACAAATCATCTTTTGCTCTATGCTAGATCAAGATCAGAGCATATCAGATCGGTGCTAATCTTAAACACATCACAAGGCATACAGAGTTATCATGGTTTTATAACACATTTCATGTTCATTCAGTAATAAATTGAATATGCTTCTACTTTAGCAAAAAGCAGACTGATGTTTATAATTTAGGAGTCTGCCTATACTCTAGGTCCGCAACTCCAGGTCTGTTAACTTCTTAGCTATCATCAACATCTTTACTGTGATCCTATCACCCCCATTCTTACCCAATTTCGCTGGCTTCCTATCTCTCAGAACATTCAATTCAAGATCCTGGTCCTCCTTTAAAGCCCTCAATGGCCTTGCCCTATCCTACCTCTGCAACTTTCTACCCAACCGTCCGCTCTCTCCGCTCAGCAGGTGCCTCACCATTGGCGGGCAAGCCTTCAGCCACTCTGCCCCCAACCTTTGGAATTCCAAACCACAATCCCTACACCTTGGAATCCATCACCCCCATTCCCCTTCCCTCCACCCTCCCCAAACCCAACTTCAACTTGGGTCCGAAACACTGACTGTCCAGCACCTTGGGACATCCTCTCAGCATGAAAGGCGCTATATATGTACTTTTGTTGTTGTCCTAAACTCCTCAAACTCCCTGGTTCTCCCTCAGACTCATAAACCAGTGCTCAATCTAAGGATTCGGTTCGACCCCCAGCTATCCTTCCTCCCCACATCCAGTCCCTGACCCAGACCGCCTTCTTTCACCTCTATTACATTGCCTGCCTCCTCAATGTGTCTTTCCTCAAGTGCAGCCAAAACCCCTGTGCATGCGTTTGTCACCACCTGCTTGTGTTACTTCAGCACACTGCTCATCGGTCTCCCCAGCTCCAGCATTCAAAAGATCCAGCTGATTCAGAACTGTGGCCCACATTCTAACCGGGACTGAACTCCGTACCCACAACTTACCAGTTCTAGCCTGGCTCCACTGGTTCCTCATCACCGAACGAATCCCCCTGTTGTTGGAGATGTTGAATCAGCCTGGCTCAATTGGAAGTACTCTCGCCTCTGAGTCAGAGCGTTGTTGGTTCAATCATCAAAAAAGGACTTTGAACCCACAGTCTGGACTGACATCTCAATGCAGTGGTGGGGGGTGTGCTGCATTTTTTCTGGAGTGCACCTTCTGATGTGGTTTTAAACCAATTTCCCCTTTATGCTCTTGAAGGTGGATATCAATGATCCCATGAGACTATTCGAAAAGGAGGGGAATTTCTTCCGATTTCTTGGTGAACAATCCCCGAGATAAGATTGGGCTGTCATTTCATGGCTGTTTGTGGGACATTGCTAGCCCCAATTGACTGCTGCATTCAACTACTAAAGGCACAGTTAGAACACTTTACAACAAGGGCCTGGGAAAGGCCTTCAGACGTCCTCAAATGCAAGGATTATTATTATAATTTAACCCACTATATGGTCACTTATTAGCTGCCCAATTGTAAGCCAGTTGAGAGTGAATGATATTACATATTTCACATTTCCCCTACATTGCAAAGGGAGTGAGTCACAATTCCCTTAACATCTTATTCTAAATTTATGGTGGTCTGCGGAGATTTAATCAGACAGACAGCCAACGTTAGTTTCCTCCATAAATTGTAGCTAAAATATGCAGGCTGAACTGGTACCACATTAAACAATATCTACTTCTGGAATGGGTGTCATGTCAGTTGGGTCTCACACCAGGGCCGGCCTCACACTCTGACTCAACCCTCTTCTTCCTCACTGCCTTATGGTTTTGCTTTAAAAAAGAAGTTGCATGCATCTCATCTCTGCACATACAACTGAATATATCACAACATCAATGTTGATAACCTGATTAAAAAGTCACCAATTTAACGATGGAAACGCCCTTCTTGAACCCACATGGACTATAGTTTAATCTATGGTTTAAACTATGGACTATAGTTTAATCCCAAATATACACTGGGTTCAGAGAATCTGATTCTAATTTGGAAAGTGTGAAATTCCAGAAGTCCTGTCTGGAACTATTTTTAAAAACAAGGCTCATAATGTTCTGTACAGCTGAGGCAAAAGTTCCACATCAAAAACAAAGCAGCCGTTGTGCTTTTTTTACATAGTGCTTACTTTATCCCAGCCTTTGGTTAATATTAATCAGCCAGTTCCTCTGCCAAACAAAGCTGAGTGACAGCACTATCGGTGCTCCAAGTAAAACAGTTTTATCCTTCAGCTCTTAAGGCCTTCATAGATCTAGTTAAAATTGTGGAAAATAATCTTAAAAGCTCTTGAAACGCAAACTGAAATAAAAGTTTCCAACAAAGTAAGAAAGAAGGTAAAAGGGATGAGGCCAATGTTTAGCAACCTCTTGGTGAGATCCTGGCACATTTTGACCTAACTGTAGTGCATTATCATCTGCCTGCCAAGAACTGAGTTCTCAGTGAGTCCCTCTACCGTATTTTCTTTGTACACACAGGCGGATAACCTATGGGGATTGCATGAAAGTTATTTTTAGTCTGAAGCAACACAGAACAGTTTTACAGTTTCACTTTGATTTGTTATTACTTCAGTAATAACTGCAGGAGGAAATGGTTGACAGCATCCAGTTTCAATGAGTTGGCCAATAATAGGACCTTCGTGTATAATTAAACATGTACATTAATCGTACACAGGTTATTTTTATTAAGAAGTCAGTCTCCTTTACCCTTTCCATACTTTTTACGTTTACCATAATAATAATCTTTGCATTTGATGTAGCGCTTTTCACGTTTTCTAGACGTCTTAAATTGCTTCACAGAATATTATTTAACGTGAATTGAATGTATATTTGTGGACAAAATGTGGCAGCCAATTGCTCACAGCAGTCATGGATTGAAATGACCAATTTATTATTGTTTGTTTTTCTTCACAGATTATTATTAGGTGTGTGGAGTAAGGAAACTTGTCCAAGGTTTCACCTTCCTGGGAATCATACCCAGGTCTCTCCCTTACAAGGCCTGTGCTCTAAACACTGGGCTACAGGACTTCATAGTCTCCAGTGTAAAATGACTACTGAACCACAAAACAGAGTCTAAATATGAAGAGACCGATAAAGTGCAAAATACAGGGAGGTGATGGCAGAAAGCGTGGTAGCTGAAATTGGGACAGGAATTTACACATGCTACATGTAAATAATTACACAAATGAATATTGTGACCCAGAAATTCACTGCAGATTACATTCTGATAATTTTACTACCAGAGTAAAATGTGATCACTCAATCCATGACTGTTTGTGGGACACTGCTGTTTGTCTTCGCCCTCAGATTTCCCTCATTCCCTTTGGGATCAGCACTGTAAGGTACTGTACTTAGATGTCGCCCCTCATGTTCCTTTGCTCTTACCAGTGGATTTATTATTGTTAAAATTGTTTATAGGGCAGAAATTTGGTTATCACATCAAATACATTATAGTAGCTCTCACACTTCTGAGGCACAGGTTATTGATACAAGTGCTACATCTGGATTTAGTTTAAGCCATTCAGGGGAACAACCCACTACAGTACTGGAGAAGTGCTAAATTTTTAGAGATCAACATTGTCTTCCTGTTTGAAGAAAGAAGGTAATTTCTCCCAACAATCCTCCAAATAAAAAAAATTGTATTCACTTCATGACTATGTGTTATAAGTTGGGTGGATACATTTATGCATTTCCATGGCAGGAAACCCAAATAATAATAACCATACATGTATAACTCCTTTCACATTGGGAGAAAATGATATATTGCGCTCTGAGACGTTATATTCAGCTATACAAGTGCAAGTTTTTGTTGTTAATACTGAGTTCCCAAGTCCCAACTTGGAGATTGAATCAGTAACCTTCTCACTCGGAGGTGAGAATACTGTCAATGAGCCAGGTTGACACACTTGGACTATAGCCGGTCCATGTCACTCTCCACTTTGAAGCCATCTGAGATGCCGTCCGGCGTGAAGGGCGCTATATAAATCAAAGTTGTTGTTGTTGTTCATGCTTCAATGATGCATATTTCAATGATGCATATGATGTACCTCACAAACCATTGACTAGTTTTAAATTCTGCTTTGTTTGTGAATGTCACGCTTCCTTAAGGTAAAAGAAAGATTTAGATTATTTAGGACAAAAAAAATCTAAAATCTTTGGACAATTAATTACTGTCAAGTGTTGTATCTATTTTTTTTAGGTAAAATCTACCACCAGTCAGATTGGAATCAGTCTGGCAGCCTCAGTGGCCCGATATCAGAGTCAGGTTTGCTCACAGGATTCTAGGGCACAGATGATGATGGACTAGCCAGACTGGCTGCTGTTAAGACTTGAATGATCAGACCAGAAATTGGGAGTCAGGCTTCTTACCATTTGAGTCCTGATAACTTTGTAAGCAAGAGCCCTCATGTAGCATATGTCATATTTCCTTCTGAAAGAGTTTTATAAGTATATAAAAAGGAAAAGACTATCAAGGATGAATGTGGGTCCATTACAGGCAGAGTCAGGGGGAATTATAACAGGGGACAAAGACATTGCATTAAACAAGTATTTTTCTACTGTCTTCACCGTAGAAGACACTGGAAACATACCAAAAATAGAGGGGAACCAAGAAGACAATATTAGCGAGCAATTTAGGGAGATTAACATTAATAAAGAAATGTTTTTAGGTAAATTGTCGGGTTTTAAAACCGATAAATCCCCTGGACCGGATGGCCTGCATCCTAGAGTTTTAAAGGAGGTGGCTACTGAGATGGTGGATGCTTCCAAAACTCTTTGGATACTGGAACAGCCCCCATTGATTGGAAGATTGCAACGTAAGGCTGTTGCACAAGATCAAGGCCCACGGGATTAATGGGAACATATTAACATGGATAGATGAGCGGCGAACTGGTAGGAAACAGAGAGTAGGGATAAACGGATCATTCTCGAATTGGCAGGATGTAACTAGTGGAGTGCCACAAGGATCAGTGCTTGGGCCTCAGCTATTTACAATTTACATCAATAATCTAGACGAGGACATTGAATGTAACATAACTAAATTCGCGGATGACACTAAACTAGGTAGGAGAGTGAGCTCTAAGGATGATGCAAAAAGATTGCAACAAGATATAGATAGGCTAGGGAAGTGGGCAGGTAGGTGGCAGATGGGATTTAATGTGGGGAAGTGTGAAATGTTTCACCTAGGTAACAAAAATAAAAAAAATGATTATTTTCTAGAGGGGGAGAGGTTAGATAGTGTTAATATTCAAAGGGATTTGGGTGTCCTTGTATACCAGTCTCAAAAATGTTAGTTTGCAGGTGCAGCAAGCAACGAAGAAGGTGAACAGCATGCTAGCGTTCGTTTCAAAAGGTTTAGAGTACAAGAGTAGGGAAGTCCTGCTGCAACTGTATAGGGCTTCGGTGAGACCGCACCTAGAGTATTGTGTGCAGTTTTGTTTTCCTTATTTAAAAAAGGACATACTTGCCTCAGAGTGGGTACAGCGTAGATTCACTAGCTTAGTTCCTGGGATGAGGGGACTGATCTATGAGGATAGATTGAATAAACTAGGGCTGCACTCTCTGGAGTACAGAAGAATTAGGGGGGATCTTATTGAAACATATAAGATTCTTAAAGGGCTAGATAAAGTAGACACTGAGGGACTGTTTCCCCTGGTAGGAGAATCTATAACCAGGGGTCACAGTCTTAAAATTAAGGGTCAGCCTTTTAGAACAGAGTTGAAGAAACATTTCTTCACTCAGAGGGTAGTGAATTTATGGAATTCACTTCCCCAGAAGGAAGTGGATGTTCAGTCCCTGAATGTTTTCAAGGCTGAGACTGATAGATTTTTTAAAAATAGAGGGATTAGGGTATATGGGGATGGGGCAGGTAAGTAGAGTTAGGTCAGAAGATCAGCCATGATCTTATTGAATGGCGGGGCAGGCTTGAGGGGCCGAATGGCCTACTTGTGCTCCTCATTCTTATGGTTTTATGGTCTAAATACCAACTCTATTGGCCCTACTTCATCCTGTTTAATTTTTCTATACTTCTATAAGGTCCCCTCTGAAGCATTTCATGTTTGAAGAGCCCCATCTTATCTAACCATTACTCATAGCTCATTCCTGATAATAATCCCTAAACAAAATTGGTCACTTCAATCCACGACTGTTTGTGGGACACTGCTGTGTGCAATTGGCTGCTGAGTTTTGCCCACAAATATAGTCAATTTACTTTACAGTACATTCTGTGAAGTACTTTGGGATATTTTGAGATGTCTGGAAGATGTGAAAAATGCTACATGAAATGCAAGGATTATTATTATTCCTCTTTCATTGGATATCTTCCTTGCTACCCTCCACTGCACTGACTCTATGGCCTGGGCAGTGATGATGAGAAATGTATGCAATACTTTGAGTGTGATTTCTGGGGACCAGAACTCAACTGATTTTGTAGTTGTGTCCTTTGGGGTATGATCACTTTTAGCACTATCTTGAATTATTGGAGGCTCAGTCTTCATTATTTGGTGAGCTTGATATTTTGTCCTTTTGCATAGCTAGCTGCAGCAATTCAGGGAGAAACTAAAATGGAAGTCCTAGGAAGTGAATGGTTAGCAACTGACAGAAGCAGATGAGTGCTCTTAGCTTTACTTGTTTGCATATGATTTGACATAGCACTTTTCATGTCTTCTAGACGTCTCAAAGTAAATATAATGTAAAGTTAATTGACTGTATATTTGTGGGCAGCCAATTGCACACAGCAGTGTCCCACAAACGGTTGTGAATTGAAATGATCAATTTATTATATGAGAGTTCAAAGGGGATTTGGTGGGGTGAGGAAAGAGTTATATTCATAGATTCATATATTCATAGAATTTTACGGCACAAAAGGAGGCCATTCGGCCCATCTAGTCTGTGCCGGCTCTTTGAAAAGAGCGATTCAATCCCACTGCCCTGCCCGCTCCCCATAGCCTAATAGACCTGTTCTCCCTAAATAAAGATCTAATTCCCTTTTAAAAGTTGTTATCGAATCAGCCTCCACCACCTTTTCAGGCAATGCATTCCAGATTCGAACAACTCGCTGAGTGAAAAATATTCTCCTCAGCTCCCCTCTACTTCGCCTTGAAACTGTTTTAAATCTGTGACCACGAGTCACAGATTCGCCCACGAGTGGAAATAGTTTTTTTCTATTTGCCCTGTCGAAACCCCTCATGATCTTATAAACCTCTATTAGGTCTCCCCTCAATCTTCTCTGCTCCAGAGAGAATAACCCTAGCCTATCTAGCCTCTCCTCATAGCTGAAGTCCCTCAATCCTGGCACCATCCTAGTCAATCTTCTTTGTACCCTTTCCAATGTCTTCACATCCTTTCTTTAGTGTGGTGACCAGAATTGAACACAGTATTCCAGCTGAGGCCTCACCAAAGTCTTATAGAGGTTAGTCAGCACTTCCTGACTTTTGTACTCTATACCCCTATTTATAAAGCCTAGTATCCCATATGCCTTCTTAACAGCCTTGTCTACCTGTCCTGCCACCTTCAACGAGTCACTAACACAAATCCCCAGGTCTCTCTGTTCCTTCACACCATTTAAAATTGTACTATCTAGCCTATATTGCCTCCCTTCATTTCTTCTCCCAAAATGCATCACCTCACACTTCTCTGCATTAAACTTCATCTGCCATGTGTCTGCCCACTTTACCAATTTGTCTATATCCTCTTGCAGATGGCTACTATCCTCCTCACTATTTACTATTCTCCCTAACTTAGTGTCATCTGCAAACTTGGAAACGGTACTCCGTACACCCAAGTCCAGATCATTGATGTAGATTACAAAGAGCAATGGTCCCAAAACTGATCCCTGTGGCACACCACTGCTCACTTCCCTCCATTCTGAAAAACAGCCACTCACTACAACTCTCTGCTTTCTGTCTCGCAGCCAGTTGTGGATCCACGCTGCCACTGTCCCTTTTACGCCATGGGCCTTTAATTTCCTAATAAGTCTCTCATGTGGCACTTTGTCAAATGCCTTTTGAAAGTCCATGTAAACTACATCAACTGCGCTACCATTATCCACCCATTCCGTTACCTCATCAAAAAATTCTATCAGATTTGTAAGGCAAGATTTGCCTTTAACAAATCCATGTTGACTGTCCTTTATTAGCCTATATCTTTTTAAGTGAAGATCTACCTTGTCCCTGATTATGGACTCTAGAAGTTTGCCCACTACCGACGTTAGACTGTAGTTACCAGGCTTGTCCTTCTGCCCCTTTTTATACAAGGGAGTAACATTAGCTATCCTCCAGTCCTCTGGCACGACCCCTGTGTCCAAGGAAGATTGAAAGATCGTGGCCAGAGTCCCTGCTATTTGCTCCCGTGCCTCCCTTAGTACGAGCCTGCCAGTTAACTTAATTCTGAGGCATTTAAATCCTCTCTGAGCCCACGGCAAGAGATTGGAGTAAAATGTCATCAATGGGTTGGGCATACCCACAGCTTGAGTTGACACAGATCAAGCCAACTGCAAACAAAGGCTGTGGAGACAGAATGTGCTCATGCTGTTTAGGATAATGGGAATTTAATAAGGCATTTACTAGTAGTTTATCTACTGCATGCCCAGAGAAAAAAAGAGAGGACACAATTTTTAGTTTGAAAAGAATGGAAATCCAACTCAAAGAGTTCACCAATTTGATATCTTGAACTTAACAGATGATGAACACAATGGTGTTCACCTTTCACTATTTATCTAAAATGTGTATTTTGTGGGTGAATGTTTGCTACAGCTTCGAACTTTATGGTGGTGAATTGTTGTACTGTATATAGTATACATATTGTATATGTATATTCTGTGAAGTGCTTTGAGACATCTAGAAGATGTGAAAAGCGCTATATGAAATGCAAGGATTAATTTATAGAAGCACTCTGACACTCGGCCGCATGTAAAAGACGCTATATAAATGAAAGTTGTTATTGTTTATATGGTGTTGGGTTTAATTTGTAATATTCCCAAATCAATGCCATCACCAAAACAAATTCCATATATTCAATTTGCTTCACAAAGGTTAATGGTTTACAGAGATAATAATATATAATAATAATCCTTACAATTGATATAGCACCATATTTCAACATTGAGAAAGCTCAAAACTCTTCATTGGATGAACTATAATGTGTGGTTGACTGTACATTTTGTTGGTGGGAGCGAGATGGAGGTAACTATAGGAGAAGTCAAACTTTTTTGGTGGCCTTTGAAGATCGATAGAGTGGAGTAAGATGGAATGGTTCGAAAATGGAGTTCCAAGGGGTGAAAGCAGAGTTGCTGAAGACTCGACTGCTGACGGTGGGGTGAAGGGGATAGAAGACATGCAGGAAACTTGAATATACTCAGTGAAGGTGGTATCAGGAAAGTGAGGTTAGAGAAGGTCACAGAGTTACGTCAGTACAAAGATGGGAAGGGATTTAAAGATAGCTTGCCAAGCCAATGATGTCCAAACAAATGGCTAGTTGGAAAAATACCAACAGGAAATGGATAAAGTTTTGCTCACTAGAATTTGCCTTGTACTTTACTGTTTTGTGACTGGTGATACACCACTCCCAGTAAATAAAACAAATCCAGTTTGAATATATTTCCCTTAAGACCTCAGTATTCTAGAAACTGTTTTCTGACATTGTGCTGTTAAGTAATTCTTGAACAAACATTCAATGGCATAAACAGGGATAGGTTCAGGTACAGTATAGAGTTGTATAGACTTTGCTGAACAATCAGTCTAATGTTGTGGAGAAATGAGTTTGTGCTTGAGAGGCTAACCTGTTTCTAATTGTTTTGTATGTTGAATTTTCTGTGAGCCATCTGCCATACTATCAAGTTCGCCTCCAAAAGACTATATTATGAAACAGACTAGATGTTTACACACTAAACAAATAAACTAAAGTTATTTATAATATACAGTACAATATGAAAACTAACTAGGGTGTTGGCCCAATTTAATATAGGGATGAAATACTGGATGCTTTATTCTGTGTTTGAAGGCCCTCTCAGCGTGACGGTCACACACAATTTTGTGATGCCTTCCCTTCTCTTGGCCTCTCAAATAGTGTAGACACATTCAAGAGGAAGCCAGAGCTTCATATGAGGGAGAGGGGAATAGAAGGGTATGGGAGGGACTAAGAAATAGGTGGTGACTAGTGTGGAGTATAAACACCGGCACAGGCTGGTGGGCTGAGTGGCCTGTTTCCAATCCGTATATTCTCGTGAATCTTTGTGAAGTGGCACCATAACATTGCAAAAGGCATTCCTCCCAAATCTTTAGTTTCTTTTCACAATTGCTGATAACGGAAAACATTAAGAGGCCAGGAGATCTACCTGACCATTGTGCATGTTCACTCGCTAGCCTTTGATGTTCTTCTACTTCAACAACATCTAGTGCCCCTCAGATATTATTGTGATGTAATGTATTTTGCATGTATATATTTATATACATAATATTGTGTGTACAGAATATATAAATATTTAATTGTAATTTCCCTTCTGAACACCATCGTGGGAGCAACATCAGCAAATGCGGTATAAAGTGAAGGTCCATCACTACCTCCTCAGGACAATTAATATGAGTAATAAATACTGGAGCTGTTACCATTACATATATCCCAAGAAAGACTTAAAAATATATATTTTCACTTAATCCAGTGCCTTGGGACATCCTCCTGTCATGACAGGTGCTATACAAGTGTAATTTTGTTGTTGTTGTTTTTGTTGTTGTCGGCTAGCTGGACCAACAGGGGGAGGAGGAGATCCAGTTCAGCGAGCCGGAATTCCAGCTTAGTGTAACTCCACCCTCCCTTCCTCCCTCCCACCCTTTTGTTGTTCTCTGACTTATTTGCCACTCTCTATCCTGAAGTATCTGAAAGATAGAATGCCTTGTAGGATGTTCTGATCTGCATGAAGCTGGGTCCCACAATCGAGGTTTGGTTGACAAATCTGCCTGTCTGGAGGATAGCAGCATTTTGCTAAGGAGAATGTTCAGAGTAAAGCTACCATACTGCTCTCCATTCTTCAACGATAGACTTGCAGGGATAGGTGGCATTTTAATTGTTTAATGGACTAGTTGGTGAAGCAGCCTTTAACAGTTTTATAAGTTTTATTTTGCTTCAAGTAGGACTGAGACTGTTTTCTTGCTAGGCAGGATGTCCTCCTTCTTTTCTCTGAATGGCACTGCCTTCATATCTGAAGCAGTGAGATGCTGACCTTGAGGCTACATGCATTTTGCAAACAATTCTTTCTCAACAGTGGAATGAAAATAAGTATTCTCATAGTCTATACACGAGACAGGAAGAAGAGGTGCAGCCTGCTTTGTCAAATAACAATCATTGCAGTGAGATTTTGGAGGATCATTAATCTCTCATAGACGCATTTAATGCCACTTTCAGGAATCAATTCTGGATAAAAGTGAAATCCAAATGCATGTAGTCTGTTTTCTCCACATTGTTCTGCAATTACAGTTGCACACCCAGTCAGGATCATATTGAACATAAATTCACTAATCTTCCTTCAAGGTATGATTAGCTACTTCCATTTGAGGAATTTGGGCGATTTAATCTCACATCCACTGTACACAGATTACTATATTGTATTCATATTGTATAACATGTTACATTTCTACTCCAAAGCTCCACATTATGCCACAATTACACTGAAACCTTGCAACACATTCATAGTTCAGTGTGTTATAATAATCCTTGCATTTGATATAGTGCTTTTCACGTCTTCTAGACGTCTCAAAGCACTTCACAGAATATACTGTAAAATGAATTGGCTATTTATAGTTGGCCAAACGCAGCAGCCAATTGTACACAGCAGTGTCCCACAAACATGGATTGAGTCATGGATTGAGTGACCAAATTTTTATTCTATTTATTCCTTAAGGGATAATTATCAGGTATGTGTGTGTGGAGTAAGGATACTTGCCCAAGGATTTGCCCTGGCTGGGAATCAAACCCAGGTCCTCTCGCTTGCTTGTTGTTGGACTGTCTTCTATTATACAACAACAATAACAACAAAATTACATTTTAGAGCCTTTCATGTTGGGAGGACGTACCAAGGTGTTGATGATATGGATACTATCAAAAAATGTAATGCCACTCTTTTTTTTAAAAAAAGCTTCACATTACATGGTTCAAAATCACAACTTTAAAACTATCTCATCAATAGAGTTATTGGTGCAGTATTGGTCTGTCATGCATGCTGAGATGTGATCAGTAGAACGAGGAGGTGTGTTCCTTGATGACATGAATCCAGGAAATCAGTGGGTGGGTGTTTGCCCAGTTTGGCAGGTTTTACTGGTAACCATCCAAACTGGTGCCAGCATGATGCACGCACAAAGTTTATCCCAGTTCCAATTCGATGTCCATAATTTGGGTCAATTGTCCTGAAGACTAAAGTTTGACTTACCTCAAATCACCTAAAATGTGTGATTTGTACACTTTGTCCTTATATTAACATGGATTTAAAGGGTGTGATTGTGTCCCTGTTATTGGCCATTCCTGTTTAAATAGTAATAATGGGATTTAATTGGGGGCATTTCTAAATGGAATTGTTTCATACCAAATTTCACTAATATTGCCATGGATCCCTGGAACTATATTCTAGAAATAGATCATTCAAGGTCACTCTCTGTTGAGGAATTCTGCTAAGTAATATCCAATGTTGGAGCCCATTTGGAACATTCACAGTGAGTAAGTAGATGTATGCATGTTTTTAAAATTTCATGTGATGCAACCCATGTAGAGAGAATGAAGTGCTTGTTTGGGAAAAATCCATCTTGTTTAATGCATGTACGATCGTATGAGCATTCTACAACACTCAGGATTGTTGTTAATCCAACTGGGCCATATTATTTTCCTTGAAGGGAAACATTATTTTCCTTGCTGCTCCTCACTGTTTGGAATATGATTTTCTGTTTCTGTGGTTTCAGGGTATAGCCTCACACAGTGAACTGCGGTGTGCCTGTATGCAAATCTCCTGGGAGTTAGAGGCAGCCACGACATAGAAATACAAGACACAGTGACCTTCAAAGCCACAGGTAACACTGTAACAAACAAAGAGGGTAATTCCAAAACCATATGTGACTGAAGGAAATGCCAATAAATGCCTACCACCTGCTGCTTTGTTAATGCCACATATTTAGTTCAGTACATTCTGCTGAAAAAGAATCTGCTTCTTCTGCTTGTACTGTATAAAGACGTTTCATGCCAAAACATGAACGCTCTAGCACGAATCATAAGTGGAGCCACTTAACATCTGGTTTAGCTTTATTTGCCAGCTCAAGCGCACAGATCCACATGTGTTAGAAAGATTTTGCTTATTTAAGAAAACATGAAGGCAACAGGAACAAACAGGATTGTGGTCAGGATGTGGCATTTGAAGCCTAAAATTCCACTTATCCCTCGCCCGTAAGATCAATTTATCTTAAATTTCAAGACGATGCTCAAATGCATCACACCCATTAAAAATTTCCTTGTGCCTGGAATGGAGTCACTCTGGAGGAACGCACTCTGTCTAAGGAATTCCAGAGAGTATAAGGCACAGGTTGGTAAAAGGCAGACCTTGGGGACCACAGAGGGTGTGTTAGGTTACTGCTGAAGTTTAACCTGTTAAAACTGCATATCTTGCCATTGAGTGAGTACATCTTTATCTGTTAGGGCTCTTGCTTGCAGAGCTAACAGCAGCTGAGTGGGAAAAATCCCTGATACTGGTGGATTTAAAATTGTTCCACAATTCTATGGTGACCCTAAATTTAAAAATAAAATGATCTTACAGACTGAGACTGGGTGGAATTTTGAAGCTCTAGAGCCCACAATAGCATGGTGGTAAATTCAACAGAGTCTGCTGTTATTTTCTACTCCATGGGTCTAAAATAGATGTCTGTGCAAAATTAACCCAGAGGAAGTGTGTCTCATTTGCACGAGCACCAATTCAGCAGCTGCAATTGTAATGGGGTCTATTGCACATTGGATTCTAGACAATTTGGGAGCTAATCTGATCACCAGTATAACTAGGGGGTCAGAGGAGTGCAATTCATCTCTGCTTCCCATTGACTCACTCTGAATTTCTATGGTGGTAGGGTGGTAAAGACCTGCTGCAGTGAAAAGTCTTCCTATTTTGTTGTCATTGGCATGAACAAATCATCTCATCCACTTTTGAGACGAGTGAAGGGCTTTGTAACAGCTGATAATCCATATATTGAAAATATATATATTATATATGAATATCCATATATTTATTTATATTGAAATAAAGTATAGTACCACAATGACTATTCGGTGTTTAGAGTAGCTTGAATGCACCTTCCAGTGGGTCTGAATACTGCATAAGACTACATATGTATTTTAGAATGAAAAGATGCACTGTGAACAATGCAGCTGTTTGCATCTTTGTAGGTCAAATAACCATATCCATGGCAGCTGCACATAACAGCAGCTGAGCTGATCAGGGTGCCATGAGTAGGAGAAATAAAAGAAGCAAAGCTAATATAGATCATTTTGTATTCATGTCAAAATAATCACTGTATCAGAACTTTGAGGGAAGGGAATGAATAGGTGGGTGAATTCAAAGTAATATATATATATGTAAATATACCACTCAGCGTGAACCAAACCAAATATGAACTGAAAGGCAGTTCTGAGCTGCAGTTCATCGTCAACTCTAAAGTAATTGGAAATCAGCATGTGTGGGAAAAAAAAGTAATTCTGAAATTCAAATTAAGTGCCTAAATGTGCTGTGTAATGTTATGTGTCAGCCTGGCTCTGTTGATGGCATTCTCATCTGAGTCAGAAGATAGTAGATTCAAGCCCTGTGTCAGGACTCATTCCATCAATGCTGACACCCCAGTGGTGTGCTGTGGTGTGTTGTATTGTCAGAGGAGCCATTGATCTCATAACATATTAAAATAAATCCCCAATTGCTTGTCCAGGTGAGTGTTGAAGATCTCATGGCACTATTCAAAAAGAGAAGTGAGTTTCACCTAGTGTACTGGCCAACAATTACCCCCCACCCACCTCACTATCCCACTCCACCCGCACACGCCAAAACTTGCTCATTCACCCCATAGCTGTTTGTGGGACATTTTTGTGCATGGACTGATTGCCATGTCTGCCCACAAAATACACACTTTCACAGCACTTTATAGTTTATCCAGTAAAGTTTTTTTGAGATGTCTTGATAATGTGATAAGGTGCAATATCAAATGCAAGGATTATCATTATTATGAGACATGAGCATATCTTGGTTTATTTGCTGTTTGCCATTACACTAGTTGAAAGATAATCCTTGAGAACAGTACTGTAAGATATGTTAACATTAATATTATTGTTGCTAATGCCTTTTCTATATTTGATAGATATTATTTTATGCCTTATACTTTTCTCAAAAGACCTAAAAAATAATCCGCCAGACTACTGGCTTTAGAATCATTGTCTTAAAATCAAAGATTGTATGTAATTTGGGATTAATCCTCAATGTAGCCTTTGTTTGGAAGCTGTTTTCTCAGGCTTTTTATACAACATGACAATTTAACGATTTTCTAAAATTCTGTAGGATCTTAAACTAAGGTTAGCATCACCATGAGAAATGTTGGGTTACAGTTCTTTGCTCATAGAAAATGGTAATGAATATATGTACACTTAAAACCTGGTTAGCCAAATTAATGGGGTAGATTCGGACCAGCAAGCCAGAATTTCTGGCTAAGTGTAATTACAATGCTGGTTTGAACACCGTGAGCAGAAGATAATGAATAAGCTATGTTTTGCTCATGGGATTCAAACAACTTGATTCAAAGTCACAATATTTTTTGCACAAAAAAATCCCAGTTAATTCACTTTACAACATTTCTGTGAAGCGCTTTGAGATACCTCGAAGATGTGATAAGGCGTTACAGCAAATGCAAGGTTTCTTATTTTTATTATAATGTCAATATCCCTGGCCATGGTGAAAACCAGTGAGCACTGTGATGCTACTCAGCACGGTGTTTATGTGCACCTAGACCATTGGGCGTCAGAGTTGTGGCCTCACAGAAACTGTTGGACCCAAAATTTTTATTAAAACGTGTTCTGGACCCAGTCCAGCTATGTTCAAATTCCGAATACCCGAGAGGGAGTGGCATACTTTAATTGCAAAACGATCTATCTTTTATCCAGTATCTTTGCAAACGCGGCATCCAGTTTGATTCACACTCGCACAAAAAATAATCTTGCCTGATCTTGTTTACTCCTCCCTCTCACAGTTGTCTCAATTTCCATGTCAACTTGACATTTCTATTCAATCTGTTATTAATATGAAATAATTGCCACAAGATTTGGATTATTTCCCACGGTATTTTAGCACTTTCAGCAATAGATGTATGAGAACAGTGGACCACACAGAGTGATCCCACTGATTAAATGGAACAAGTTATTCAGAGTAAAGGCAATCAGAAAACCAATGATATTTTCAAAAGTACAGTATTATGTTTATTCTTGGATGAACCGTATCTAATTCCAATTTTGCATCTCCCATTGAGTGCCGACTAAATCGATCTCTCTGGTTGCTCTCGCAAACTCTTGGAGCCTGTGTGGAATTTTGAGGTTTTGGTCACAGCCCACAACTATTAGTTAAACATTTAATCTGGGCTTTCGTCAAGTCTTCCTTCTTTTATGTCCACATCATTGCCCACCTCTGCCACTATAAGGATTATTCTTATTGTAGAATCAATAGCATAACACTACAGCTTCCCTGAGCATTATTAATGGTAATTCAGTTGTATAAAAATAAGTGTTTTCTTTCTTAAGCAACATTTAATATGGATAACTCGGGTTCTTTTCTAAATTAATTTATTTTATAATTAGATTACAATGACAAATAGAATTTTAAATATTATTATTACAAATATAATTCCAGTCAAATACCTGCACAATTAAATAAAAATTGTGTCTTGTAATGTGGTGAAATATAATGATTACTTTGCTGGTAACTCTGCCCAGTTAATGTTTTAACTAACTATCTGTTTGACAGGTGTCAATCTCTCCCTTACGTTCTATTCCCTTTCACAATGGTGTGTCTCAAAACCAGACCATGCCACCAATTGCAATTGCTGCACTGTATTGAAGTGTTGGTTAGTGGGATTCCAACATAACTAGATTGAAAATAAAATGAATGTTCAACTGGTACTCTGCTCACTTATACATCAATGTGAATCAAATAGATGTGAATAGGTACTTCAGGCTTGAGCACAGACCATATATGTTCCAAATCCCGACATAATAGCAACATTAAATTTTTATAGCACCTTTTACGTTGAGAGGATGTCCCAAGGCACTGGACAATCAGTGTTTTGGAAATAACTTACTGATTCAGTGGTGAGAGTTCCACCACCTCTCCAGGCTGACACAATATAAACATATGTGAACATAAACATTACAATTTACATGAGTATAGTGCGGTTTATGTCAGGAGGACATTCCTAGGAGCATTTTGAGTCCTGGAGGGTCAGCTGAGCTGAACTGGGAACTGAAAGGGTGCAGGGAAGGGAATGTTGACAGAAGCAACAACAACAACAACAAAATTGCACTTATATAGCGCCTTTCATGTCGGGAAGACGTCCCAATGCGCTGAGTCAATTGGGTAATTTTTGAGATTCACCTTGGAAGAGGAGAAAGGAGGAAGGGAGTGTACAGGATCCAGGATGGAGCTTCAGATCATCTGATTCCTTTCCATGTAGATCTTCTACACAGAATTCAGCAAAATATATTCAGTTTGCAAGGACTAGGCTGAAGTTGAGCAATGACACCACCGGAATATCTATGTGATAAATGTAAGTCTTTGCCTTGTTCATTGTGCAAATTCTGCTTCTTGTTAGTCACTCTGTAACTTCCTCACTCCCAAAGTACTTCCGACAATTTTGTGTCAATATGTCTCACTTGAACCTCCACTTCCTGTCTCTTCTGAACTGCCAGAAATACAAATGTTCAATTCCTTCCTTGTTCCTGTGGCAAAAAAACAGGAATGTGGGATGTTACAGGGTTATCACGGTCTCCAAGGCACAGGAAACCAAGCATTAAATAACTTCCAGTGATCACTAAAGGAAAGCATAAACTGATTTTCTAAAGGCAAACTACATTGTTTAAATCAAAACAATTCCTGTCAATATTCTCTCCCCCTCTTCTGAATAATCCGTCCAAAAAAACATACAATAACAAAAGTTAGTCATTTCAATCTATGACAGTTTGTGGGACACTGCTGTGCGCAATTGGCTGCCATGTTTCTCCCACAAATATAAAGTCAATTCACTTTACAGTATATACAGTCGATAAGATATGAAAATCACTATATCAAATGCAAGGATTATTATATATTATGACTATGGCTCCATGCAAGCTGTTTATCTTTATCATACTCAGCTTCCATTCTTTGTGTATGATCCCAGATCAAGGCAAACATTTTACTAATGTGTATGACTGAATTCCACGCAGGGTAATGGCTCAACGAATTGTGTGATTAGGAGAGCCTAGGGATTAAAACTGTATGTGAAATGTCACAGGCATGAATCTTTTCGATTCAGTGGCACAGCACACACTGGTTCACCTGCTTTTTTGGGATACCTGAAAATAATACTATAATAATATTCCCTGCATTTGAATATAGTGCGTTATTATGTCATCAAAATATGTGATTATGGAATATGGGACAGTGTTGTGCGCAATTGGCTACTGTGTTTAGCCTATAAAATATACAATCAATTTACTTTACAGTACAGTATATTGTGCTGCAGTGGTGCTGACATCATGACCAGGGAACTTGCAAACTCATTTGACTCATTTGGCATCCAGACTAGGGCAATTGGGGTGAAAATAAAGCAAAAAAAGGAGGCTTATGATAAGTGTCAGGTGCAGAATACAGAATTCAACCAATTGGAATATAGGAAGTGCAGGAGAGAATTAAAAAAGAAAGTTAGAGGGGCAAAAAGACTGCATGAGAAACAATTAGCAGGTAACATTAAAGGGAATCCTAAGGTATTTTACAAACATATTAAGGGTAAAAGATTGGTCAAGGGTAGGGTGAGGCCAATAAGGGACCAAGGAGGGAATCTTATTGTGGAGGCAAAGGGCATGGCTGATGTACTGAATGAGTACTTTGCCTCTGTCTTCCCAAGAGAAGAAGATGCAGCCAATGTCACAGTATTGGAGGAAAGTGTAGTAGAAATGGATAAGATAAGCATAACCAGAGAGGAAGTAATAAAAAGGTTGATGGCACTCAAGGTAGATAAGTTGCCCGGTCTGGATGGGATGCATCCTAGGTTACTAAGGGAAGTACGGGAGCAAATAGCAGAGACTCTGGCCACATCTTTCAATCTTCCTTGGACACAGGGGTGGTACCAGAGGACTAATGTTACTCCCCTGTACAAAAAGGAGCAGAAGGACAAACCTGGAAACTAGAGGCCAGTCAGTCTAACGTCAGTAGTGGGCAAACTTCTACAGTCTATAATCCGGGACAAGATAGATCTTCACTTAGAAAAATATAGGCAGGTAAAGGACAGCCAATATGGATTTGTTAAAGGCAAATCTTGCCTTACAAATCTGATAGAATTTTTCAACAATGTAACAGAATGGGTGGACGAGAGCAACGCAGTTGATGTAGTTTACATAGACTTTCAAAAGGCATTTGACAAACAACAACAAACAACAACAAATTACACTTATAGAGCGCATTTCACGTCGGGAGGACGTCCCAAGGCGCTGCACAGGAGGCGTGTGACCCAAGCTGGGAGGGGAGTGTTTGGGAAGGGGTGAGACACGAAGTGGAGGTCGAAAAATTCGGGGTGGAACAAAAGGCACGGTCGAAGAGGAAAGTCTTCAAACCGGCCTTGAAAGAGGAAAGGGAAGAAACGAGATGGAGGGATTGGGGGATGGTATTCCATAGGGTGGGAGTGGAGAAACTGAAGGCTCGGCCTCCGATGGTGGGGCGGTTCGGGCGGGGGGCTTGGAGCAGGCCAAGTCCTGTTGAACGGAGGGTCCGGGTGGGCTTGTAGGGGGAAAGTAGATTGGTTAAATAGGGCGGGGCAAGGCCGTGTAAGGCCTTGAAGGTGAGGACGAGGATCTTGAACTCGATCCTCTGGACAATGGGGAGCCAGTGGAGACGGGCGAGGGTCGGGGTTATATGGTCGCGGAGGCGGGTGCGGGATAATACACGGGCTGCAGAGTTTTGGATGACCTGCAGCCTGTGAATGGAGGAACTGGGGAGGCCGACGAGGAGAGAGTTTCCATAGTCCAGCCTCGAGGTCATGTACGCATGCACGAGTGTTTCGGCAGCGCGGGGGGTAAGATAGGTGCGGAGCCTGGCAATGTTGCGCAGATGGAAATAAGCGGTGCTGGTCAAGGCACGGATGTGGGGGAGGAAGGAGAGTTTTTGATTGAACATGATGCCGAGGTTCCTGATTGGCTTTTTGAGGTGGAGAGTGCAGCCTTGGACGTTGAGGCTGGCAGCGCCCGATGTGCTGAGGCGCTGGCTTGAGCTGATCAGGAGGGCCTCGGTCTTACTCACGTTCAATTGGAGGAAGTTGTCCCTCGTCCAGGACTCAATGTCGGACAGACATGCTGTCAGAACATCGATGGTCTGGGGGTTGAGGGATGAGGCAGAAAGGTACAGCTGGGTGTCGTCCGCATACATGTGGAAATTTACCCCATGTTTGCGGATGACATCGCCCAGAGGGAGCATGTAAAGGGTGAAAAGGAGGGGGCCGAGGACAGAGCCCTGAGGGACGCCATGAGAAACTGTGCGGGGGTTTGAGGAAAAACCGTGCTGCATGAGAGGCTTATTAGGAAAATAGAGGCCCACAGCATTAAAGGGACAGTGGTAGCGTGGATCCACAACTGGCTTTGAGACAGAAAGCAGAGAGTTGTGGTGAGTGGCTGCTTTTCATCCTGGAGGGAAGTATGCAGTGGCATCCCCCCGGGATCAGTTTTGGGACCACTGCTCTTTTTAATATACATTAATGATTTGGATTTGGGTTTAGGGAGTACGGTTTCCAAATTTGCAGATGATACTAAGTTAGGGAGAATAGTAAATAGTGAGGAGAATAGTGGCCATCTGCAAGAGGATATAGATAAAATGGTAAAGTGGGCAGACACATGGCAGATGATGTTTAATACAGAGAAGTGTGAGGTGATACACTTTGGGAGAAGAAATGAGGGGAGGCAATAAAGGCTAGATAGTACAATTTTAAAGGCTGTGAAGGAACAGAGAGACCTGGGGATTTGTGTTGGTGACTCTTTGAAAGTGGCAGGACAAAGCCGTTAAGAAGGCATATGGGATACTAGGCTTTATAAATGGGGGTATAGAGTACAAAAGTCAGGAAGTGCTGATTAACCGCTATAAGACTTTGGTTAGGCCTCAGCTGGAGTACTGTGTACAATTCTGGTCACCACACTTTAGGAAGGATATTAAGGCATTGGAAAGGGTGCAGAGGAGATTTACTAGGATGGTACCAAGAATGAGGGAATTCAGCTACGAGGAAAGGCTAGATAAGCTAGGCTTATTCTCTCTAGAACAAAGAATATTGAGAGGAGACCTGATAGAGGTTTATAAGATTATGAGAGGTTTCGACAGGGTGAATAGGGAAAGACTATTTCCACTGGTGGGCGATTCAGTGACTTGTGGTCACAGATTTAAAATAGTTTCAAAATGAAGCAGAGGGGAGCTGAGGAGAAATTTTTTCACTCAGCGGGTTGTTCGAATTTGGAATGCATTGCCTGAAAAGATGGTGGATGCAGATTCCATAACAACTTTTGAAAGGGAACCAGAACTTTATTTAGGAAGAGCAGGTCTGTTAGGTTATGGGGAGAGAGCTGGGCAGTGGGATTGAGTTGCTCTGTTCAAAGAGCCGGCACAGACTAGATGGGCCGAATGGCCTCCTTTTGTGCCGTAAAATTCTATGATTCTTTGATTCTATGACTAGAGACTGATGTCTACTAGACTATTGTCTTTGCTGTTTGCATGGTATTGTTTGGGTCATTTACACCCCATAGGTAGTAGGAACCCTTTTAAGGATGCTGTTGTCTGAAGGAGGCCTAATTAGCATGGAAATTTATTGTCTGTATAAATGTGTATTGTGTAAGTCTGTGATTACACTCACAAGGAGATAAAACACTAGGTATTTGAGCAGGGAGCAGAGTTGCATGTTGAAGGGACTTGTAACAAACAAGTGGGTTAGATCACTCTTCTGCTCAAACTGTAAGTGCCAGAATTTTACGTATTACGACTTCAACTTAAGTTAAGGCTCTGGGGGGTCATCAAAATATATGCCTGCGTCCATTGAATATTGTAAAGTTACTTCGAGAAGTGCATATTTTAAATTTGTTAATATAAATGGATACAATTTTTGCCCTCCTGACTTGAAAAGCCACATACTCTAATCACTAATTGTGGAGTCCTGTAGCACAGTGCCTTACAAGTGTGAGACCTGTGTTTGAATCCAGGCAGGTCAGGATAAAACCTTGGGCAAGTGTCCTTATATCCACATGCCTCATAATAATCCCTCAAAATACACAATAATAAAAAAAATTGATCTTTTCAATCCATGACTGTTTGTGGGACACTGCTGTGCACAATTGGCTGCTGCGTTTCACCCACAAATATACAATTCACTTTACAATATATTCTGTGAAGCGCTGTGAGACGTCCAGAAGATTTGAAAAGCGCTATATCAAATGCAAGGATTATATTATTATTAAGTAATGTGACTGTGTATTTTGTGGGTGAGCAGCAAATTTGTACACACTAAATAATAATAAAACAATATTCCTAGCTTGTACTGACTACATTTATTGAAAGAAAAATCTCATACATGGAAACATGTTGCAAAGGTCTGAACCAACAATACCTAGTGATGTCTATTAACAACAACAACAAAATTACACTTGTATAATGCCTTTCACATCTGGAGGACGTCCCAAGGCACTGGACGTTAAAGGGTTACATCTGAGGCAGAGTGTTAACTTCAAGTATTAAATAGTTAATGATTAGTTTCACAAATATAGTTCAAAGGAATACAATACAGACTACCATGGAAGTGATACCACTGCCAGTAATAAAGCAAATAAGTGGAAAGTGAAGTTGCACTGAGCTCTTGGAATCACTCTCACCAGGAGCTAAGCAAGATTTTGCACAAGTACACCTTAATGCAAGTGTAAGTAAGTACGTTTCTAACTAATGAATGCTTATGTATTTATTGTACTCCACAATACTGGCTATTTGTTGAGCTTTTATTTAAATAGAAATGTACTCAGTTCTCACAAATGAAAGGCAGTTACTTTTTAGTTAATACAGACCACACTGGAGTTCCCATTCTTATTGTGACATAGAATTCCAATAATAAGAATAAGCCTTGCATTTGCACCGTGGCAATAAAGGGTTAATCATTCATGCTGAAATGTGACATAACTCCACAGAACTATTTAGTTATGACCCGCCCCCACCCACCCAAGTCCTAATTTGACAGTTACAGCCTCAATGTTACTGCAGTCAAAATCAATGATCATTGAGCCTCAGAGCACAGGCTATGAAAATGTAATTTTCCAACTACTGTAGTTCAGAGGAAGTTTCTGTCCAGCTTTGCCTTCTGTCCAACTAAATCCATTGATAAATAACATCAGTCTGTTTCTTCCACCATTTCTAATGTTTGATTTGCTCTTTCAAATAAGCTCACTTGCTGCATAACAACAACAACAACAATAACTTTGAGTTATATCGCGCTCTCCACGGCAGATGACGTCACAATGACGGATCCTGGGCCCAAGCCAGAAGGAAGGGGAAAAAGGTGACCGAAGGAGCGGTCAAATAGAAAGGTCATCAGCCGAGTCCTGAAACTAGGAAGAGAGGGTGCGAGGTGAAGGGAATGAGGAAGGGAGTTCCAGAGCTTTGGGGTAGGAGAGGAGGTCAGAGAGGTAGGGGGTGGTGTGCAGAGGAGTGGAGAGATTTAAAGACAAGAGTGAGGATCTTGATTCTTTCCGGCACAGGGATCCAGTGAAGTCTGGTAGGGACTTGAGTAATGGGGGAGCAAAGTTTGGTGCGGTAAGATCTTTTGTAAGACCTTGGTAAGATCTTTTGTAACTTGATGCGACTCTTTCAAAACTAATTGACCAAATTATAATAGCAATCTTGGCAATTGACAGAGTGCTTATAATGTTAAAATGTGCTAAAAGCTTATTGGTGACTGCATTTGTAGCAACTGATTTGTACACATTAATGTCCCAATGATAGCCGGGAAGTGAATGATCAATTTATCTGGAGAACAATTGATCAGGACACTGAGAAACTCCCTTCTCTTTTTAAATAGCACTTCAAATTTGGAATGCATTGCCTGAAAAGATGGTGGAGGCTGATTTGATAACAACTTTTAAAAAAGAAGTAGATACTTATTTGGGGAGGACGGATTTGTGAGATTATGGGGAGAGAGCTGGGGAATGGGATTGAATAGCTCTTTTAAAAGAGCCGTCACAGACTCGATGGGTTGAATGGCCTCCTTTTGTGCCGTAAGATTGTATGATTCTATGATTCTATGTGGCTTTAATATTCACCTGAACAGACAGAAGGCCCGTTGGTTTAACATATAATCCAAAGGACAGCAGCTCTGACAAAACAATGCTTCCTCAGTCCTGCTCTGGAGTATTAGCCTGGACTGTGAGCTCGTGAGATTTCAAATCATACAGTACATTCCTCCAAATGTTCTGAATTGTCAGCAAAACCAGATTACAAAAGTGCTTTTTGTCCCAGTTGCACCAACTCCAGTGGTGATTTTTGGTTTTATTTGGTAGATTCTTTCTCTTTTGTTTTGGTGTTTTCCATCAAGGGAACGCAAGCAAACGTATCATACAGATGCGAGCGAAAGCATTCAATTGAAATGAGAATTGTAAGAGGAAAGTGATACAGGTAGAGAAAGAGTATGTGAAGTACAATTCTACACATCACCGAAGGATACAATAATGGCTTTAATTTCATGCGTTCCATGCAGAGAGCTATGCTTCCACTATTCATTATCCTTGCAAAATAAGACAAGGCAGAACATTTTGCAGTGTTCTCAATAAAGGTATATAGAGTAATAAAGTATTGCAGTCTGCATTTTTAAGGATGGAAACGTATGACAAGTTAGTCAGTTCTTTACTATCAATAAATTATGATATGTTGTGTTTTCAACATTGAGACTTTTTTGGCACCAGTTGCTTTTATACTTAAGTTGATACATATCCTTAATGGTGCAAAACCACCACTCTCACTGCTATAGTGCACTAATTGGAGTTGCTAGTTTTATAAAGCATTTTGGCATTGGCTCTGAATCAAAGAGAATGTTGCACTAATGCCAAAAATGTAACATAAAAGGAATACCACATTAATTAGATGAAAAACCCTTGCGGGAGTTATGGGTTTAAGAGGCAGGTTACTCTGCTGCTCAACTGGAGCTCAAAACTTGTTTCTTTAGATAGCAATTCAAAGTTTTTGATTGGCTGGTTATTGAGGATGGGTGAGGTTATCAATTTGGCTTAAAATTCAAAAATATTTTCAGTGCATATCCGTTGCTCAGTTGACCACATGTTATTATACAGGATGTTATTTAAAGTAGTTAAACAAATTTTTTTTGTTTGTTTTGAAAATATCCTGCCACTTCTTTCATTCAGTATTTAAGCAGATCAAACTTACAGTTATTAACCCAGTTTGGAGCAATTGCTTTTTGCAGGTTGAAGTGGATACGAAGATTATAGCAACATTACATGAGTGTGCTTCTATCAAAACTGACTTTTATCAAAACTCAGGCTTTTATATTCTGATTAATTTTTTTAGATGGGTTGAAGAATATTTTGTAAAATACAAGGTGAAAAATTCAGAAACATTTTGATGATGTATACCGAATTCACTTTAGAATATATTCTGTGACATACTTTGAAATGTTTCAATAACATGATAAAGTGCTATATCAACTGCAAGGAATATTATTATTCTATTGCATCAATACAATCGTTTTTCTAAATTGTTGCCAAAAGCATTGCAGCTGATTTGCAAAATAAAACAGCATAAATAAATGCAACTACCACACACACACAGTTTAAAAATGTTACTTCAACAAAATATACAAACAAATACTGTACACAGCATCATGCCTATTTTTGAGAAGCAAAAAGCAAGCACTAGATGAAAGCACAGGCATTACTGACTTGAATCTGGAGATTAAATTAATTATCTCTTGGAAAAACATGGGTTAATAAAGGACAGTCAACACTGATTTGTTATAACAACAACAATTTACATTTATAGAGCGCCTTTCACGTCGGGAGGACGTCCCAAGGCACTGAACAGGAGGCGTGTGACCCGAGCTGGGAGGGGAGTGTTTGGGAAGGGGTGAAACACGAAGGGGAGGTAAAAGAGTTCGGGGTGGAACAAAAGGCACGATCGAAGAGGAAAGTCTTCAAACCGGCCATGAAAGAGGAAAGGGAAGAGACGAAATGGAGGGATTGAGGGATGGCATTCCATAGGGTGGGAGCGGAGAAACTGAAGGCCCGGCCTCCGATGGTGGGGCGGTTCGGGCGGGGGGCTTGGAGCAGGCCAAGTCCTGTTGAACGGAGGGTCCGGGTGGGCGTGTAGGGGGAGAGTAGATTGGTTAAGTAGGATGGGGCAAGGCCGGGTAAGGCCTTGTAGGTGAGGACGAGGATCTTAAACTCGATCCTCTGGAGGATGGGGAGCCAGTGGAGACGGGCGAGGGTGGGGGTTATGTGGTCACGGAGGCGGGTGCGGGATAGTACACGGGCTGCAGAGTTTTGGATGGCCTGCAGCCTATGAATGGAGGAACTGGGGAGGCCGACTAGGAGAGAATTTCCGTAGTCCAGCCGTGAGGTGATGTATGCATGCACGAGTGTTTCGGCAGCGCGGGGGGTAAGATAATTACGGAGCCTGGCAATGTTGCGCAGATGGAAATAGGCGGTGCCGGTCAAGGCGCGGATGTGGGGGAGGAAGGAAAGTTTTTGATCCAACATGATGCCGAGGTTCCTGATTGGCTTTGTGAGGTGGAGAGTGCAACCTTGGATATTGAGGCTGGTAGCGCCCGATGTGCGGAGGCGCTGGCTTGAGCCAATCAGGAGGGCCTCGGTCTTATTCATGTTCAATTGCAAAAAGTTGTCCCTCGTCCACGACTCGATGTCGGACAGACATGCTGTCAGAACATCGATCGTCTGGGGGTTGAGGGATGAGGCAGAAAGGTACAACTGGGTGTCATCTGCATACATGTGGAAATTTACCCCATGTCTGCATGTTACATGTTACAGGTAAATTGTGTCTAACTAACTTGATTAGTTAGATGAGAGGATTAATGAAGATAGTGCAGTTGATGTTGTGTTTATGGACTTTGAAAATGCATTGTATAAAGTGCCATATAAAAGACTGATTAGCAAAATTGAAGACAATGGGATTAAGGGAACAGTAACAGACTATTGTCTGCTATGTCAGCTATGTCCTGCTGCAGTGAAATGGGCAGAAACATGGCAGATGAAATTTAATGCAGAGAAGTGTGAAGTGATGCATTTGGGGAGGAGGAATGAGGAGAGACAATATAAGATAAATAGTAAATATTAAAGGGGGTGCAGGATCAGAGAAACCTGTGGATTCACATAAACACATCTTTGCAGGTGGCAGGATGAGTTGACCAAGCAATTAAAAAAGTATATGGGATCCTTGGCTTTATAAATAGCGTATAGAGTATAAGAGCAAGAAAGTTATCTTGAATCTTTACAATTTGCTGGTTAGGCCTCAGCTGGAGTATTATGTCCAATTCTATGCACTAACACTTAGGAAGGATATCAGGGCCTAGGAGAGGGTGCAGAGAAGATTTACAAGAATGGTTCCAGAGATGAGGGACTATAATTGTGTGGAGAGATAGAGAGGCTGGGATTGTTCTCCGTAGAGCAGAGAAGGTTTAGATGAGATTTAATACAAATGTTCAAAATTATGAGGGCTTTTAATAGAGAAGATAGGGAGAAACTGTTTCCACTGGCAGGTGGGTTGGTAACCAAGGGACAGAGATTCAAGCTAATTGTCAAAAGAATCAGAGGGAAGATTAGGAGAAACATTTTCACCCGGAGAATTGTTACCATTTGGAAATGGTCCTTGAAAGGATTTGATAATAGCTTTCAAAAGGGAATTAGATAGGTACTTAAAAAGGAAAAAAATTGCAAGGCAATGGAGTAATGGGGGAATTGGACGAGTTGGCAGTTCTTTCAAAGAGCTGGCACTGGCATGATAGGCCAAGTGTCCTCCTTCTGTGCTGTAAAATTCTATGATTCTATGAAATCGTACTCCAGCTGTACATTCATCTTTACTCACTGCCCACAAAACATGCATCAGTCACATATTTTATTAATAGGGAAGCTTTCAAATGACATACATTAAATCCCACTTTAAGAGCAAGAATGTTTGTGTTTCTGCAGGAATACATTACAGCAACAACCACAGACACTGACTACACTAGTTTTGAAATCCTTAACCCGATCGGCAAATACTTTTCAAAAGTTTTAAAACACAGCACATATGTATATGATATAAGCACACATGAAAGTTTATCATTCAAAACAGGATAAGTCAATTAATTTTAGAATAAATTAACGTGAAATGTTAACACTACATTAAAAAAGGATGAAATTAAAGAATTTCAAAACATAATTAATTAGATAGTTATCATATTTAATATGATCATTTTGCCCTATATGGTTCTGTTGCACAACTGTCACCACAGTAAAATGTCATCACCTGTAAGTTAAAATGGGAATCTCTGATGTTAACGTACTGCAGTTTTTAGTATTAAAAATGTATGATACATTTTGTGTTGGGAGCATCAGATAATTAGCAGTAGATTAATTTAAGGAACTGGTGTTATAGACTGATGGGTTGTAATAGGTACAGTAGTCTTCTACTGTATCCATTACAACCCATCCCCGATTGAGTACAGCATCTGTAAGAGTGAAGGTCTATTGTGGACCTATGTGAACTAGAGCAATGCACCTGGCTTCCAGCTCTAAATAGCCAGCTTCCCACACAGAACTATGGCAGATTTGGGGTTGTCAGATTGTCATTTTGAGAAGTGACATCAGTGGTGCTTTTTGTGCATGCAGTGGCAACGATAAAACTGGGACTTGGCCATTTTGTTGCATGCATATATAATGCACAGTCTGAGCAATTGGACTAAGATAATCATGATATCATAAAATTGCCCTGTACATTTATCTGGACATGATGATGTGTATTTTAATCTCCAAAGAAAATGATTCTGACTATTTCAATAAGATGTGATGTTAGTCTCGTAGAATGAAACAACTTGTATTCATACAGCATCCATCAAGCAGGATTACATTTTGGAAAACAGAAATGAACATTGAAATGCATTGAAACTCTTTTATTCTCCTCCACTCCCTAGATGTTTAGTAAAGCGGAAATTAAGTTTTCATGCGGCTTTCAACCCAGTGAGAACATGATTACATTTATAAATCATGGAACAGCGATCAATAAAAAAACATTTCTTTGATTTTATGCCTTGTAGAAAATGAGTTTTTTTTCTATAAATATAATTAGATTTTCAGCACTGTTTCCATTAAAAAAAAAGCATTGATGTAGCTAAATGACAAATTAAGATGCTTTTGAAATTTGAGCTTAACAATGGATGTGCTTTATCAATGAATCTAGCATCCAGTTGGGTGGACTTCCTTTGTGTTACATAACAACTACTCATTGAACTTGTGTTCCTATTTGCACCAACAGAAGGAAATTGGCGCTGAAAATATTTAGTTTTCAAATAATATCTTTACACAGCTTCAATTCAGAGAATGTTTTTGAAAGGGCTGGAACATTGTTATCTTGAATCTTATCGGGAAATGAAGTCTGCTGAGGAAGTGTTTGCTTTCCTTTTCCTGTTGACATACAATGTATTAATTGCTTTTGTTTGGCAAGCAGCTCATTGAACCTTTAACTGAACCATTGCCCGTGAAGTTTTCTCATGGCTATATAATCTCATGCAGTTCATTCACTATTCTTTTCACAAACCATTAATATGTCAATCTCTGATTGAGCACAAAAAATATCTGTAGTTGAATCATTTCAAGGGATGCCAAGAACGAGTACATTTCTGATTCTCCATTAATCAAAGGATTGTGCGTGCAATCCTCACATCGGGTTTTTGAGCTTATAGACTGGTCAGACACTTGAATCCAGTCCTGGAAGGCTTCTGCATTATTGCAGATGCTGTCCTTTGAATTAGACTTAAACAAGGTCCCATCCGCCTATTAAATTGATGTGAAAGTTGGCATAGATCTATTTGAAATGAGAAGATAAATTTTGCATGATCTTTTAAAATTAAGATGTACAGTAAAAGGTTGGTTATCTGGCACCCTCGGGACCTGACCGGTGCTGCTTAATCAAATATGCTGGATATTCGAGCGGCAAATTGCCGAAAATCCTACACAAAAAATTTACTTATTTTAAAACATACCATATTAATAATAGACTAAATAATAACAGAATATTGTATAGATACTTATCAATAAAGCATTCCAGCACACTCGGTGAAATGATAGATAAAATAAAAATTCCAGCATTTGTTAAGTTTAATAATTGCGCACTCGCATGCAAATGACCATACTCGCGAGTGTCCCGGATGGCTCCGGTATGAGATCCGTTTGCTGGAATAGTGAATTGTATTGGGATATACCGGTTGGTTGAGCGTTCCGGTTGGTTGGGTGCTGTACAGTAAACAAGCTTTTACTGTACTAATGATTCTTGCATTTGATATAGTGCCCAATCACATCTTCAATACGTCTTACAGCCTTTTACAGAATTTACTACTGTAAAGAGAATTGACTGTATATTTTGTGGCCAAACTGCACACAAAGTTAGAGAGAGTGGGAATGGGAGCTCACCATAAGTGCAGTAGAAGGTAAGTTTTAAATTGGGATTTAAAGACAGATATCGAGTGGACAAATCGGAGAATTGGAGAATTAGAGAGTTCTGGAGATTAGGGGCATAGAATCTTAATGTTTGGCCACTAATGGTGCCTTGAAGAAGGGTATTAAACTAAACAAAATCATAATATTCATTCCATGAAGACCTTTTTCATGACAATTTACAAATTCCACTGAATTTAATAGAAGCCTTATACCACCCAGGAGTCAACAACAACAATGTGCATTTATGCAGTGTCCTCTCTCGCTGGTTGTCACCACACATTGCTTAACAATGGCGGAGCTTGATGTCGAGCCATGATGAGGGGAAAGGTGACAGTAGGGCTCGGTTGAACAGAAAGATCTTCAGGCACAATCTGAAGATGGGAAAGGAGGGGGTGAGCCGAGGGTGTTGAGGGAGGGAATTCCAGAGTATGGGGGCATAGAGGCTGAATGCTTGGCCACTGATGGTGGAGTGGAGAATCAGGGGGACAAGGAGGAGGATGGATCCAGTACAGTGGAGGCAGTGGGTACTGCTGTGAGGAAAGAGGAGGCTAAAGAGATGGAAAATAGAGGAAATTAAACACAAGATTTAGGATCTTGAAGTCAAATTGTTCTGTAACAAGGAGCCAGTAGAAAGACTGGCATAATCAGGGTACAAAGTTTGGTGCAAGTCAGAATGTTGACAGTGGAATTTTGTGAATGGTAGAGGAGGGAGACTGACAAGGAGGGTGTTAGAGTAGTCTAGCCGAGAGGCGACAAAGGCTGGACAAGGGTGAAGGGTGCAGCTGGAGGTGAAAAAGTAGAGTTGAGTGACATCCGCATACATGTGGAAGTTAATCCCATGTCTGTGGATAACGTCACTGAGAGGGAGCATGTAGATGAAAAAGAGAAGGTGAATGGGTGGAGGAGAGAACAAAAAACATTTGTAGAGATGTAATGCTGGAGGTTTTGTAGGGTTGGACTCAAATCAATTGTGTGCGGTTCCACTGAGGTGAATGAAGGAGTACAGTTGGTGGAGGAGGATGACGTGATTGACTTTCGAACTCGGCAAAGAGATCCAGGTGGACAAAGAAGTAGAGGGAGCCCTGGTCACAGATAGGGAGGATGTTGTTTGTAACTTTCACAAGTGCTGTCTCTAAACTGTGGGCAGGGTGGAAACACCAACAATAACAAAATTACATTTATGGAGCCCCTTTCCTGTCGGGAGGATGTCCCAAGGTGCTGAACAGTCAGGGTTGGGAATCTAGCATGGGGACCCGAGCATGGTGGAAACCGAACTGGAGAAGTTTGAGTTGGGAGTGGAGGGTGAGGTGTGCGCAAAGTTGGTTGGCAACAATGCATTCCAGAGGAAGGGTAGGTTTGAGATAGGGGGGTAGTAGCCGAGGTTGGAGGGATCGAGGGTAAGTTTTTTAAGGGGGAAGACTTTGAGGGGGTGTGGGACTGATCGTGAGATGAGGGACTGGTTAATACTGTCTGCCAGCAGTGGGCAAATGAGAGAGAGTTGGGTGATCAGCAGTTGGGTGGGGAGGGGGTTGAGGCAGCAGGTGGTAGGTTTCATTGTGGTGATGGTGGATGAGAGGGGAGACAGATTGATGGGGGCAGATGAATGCAGGATGGAGGACATGGTAGGAGATAAGGGCAGGGTGGTTGAGGGAGACAGAATGGGGATGGTGATTGGTGACATGGGGCAGAAGGATGAGCCTGCCAGGCAGATGTTGCCCTTTTGCTTCAGAATAAGCACATGTTTGAAATATGCAAAACATGTCAAACTGAATACAATGCAATGGATAACTTGCGATGTGTGTTGCTTGTTGATTGTACAAGTTGAATGCTACTCTATAGGTCCGCTCACTGCTCAGATTGAAATAATAGTTTTGAGCAAAGTACTGCAAAGAAGAAACTTTCCCATGATTCTGTAAATTATAAATTGCACGCTGTCATTTTTAATACACCGTGAAACCTTCTCTAGTTCTTGTAATTGCTTTCACATGTGAAAATCGTCGACCAGAAAACACACCATTCCCGCTTCAAGCACAATGAAATAGATTTATTGTGAGATTTTATTGTCAAATGTTCCCACTATTGCTTCAGTTAAATAAGAAAGGTAGCATAATTACTCAATGTTGACTGGTGATTTGTTAATTTGTAATGAACTGTAATGATATGGCATACAAATGCCATTTGTGCAGGTCAGTACTCAAGTAATAAACGGAAAGTGATACATTTTTCATTTATAGATCAGTAGAAATGTAATTTCTATTAGTGCACTCACACGTAAGTTTGTGTAATGAAAAACACATTTGTAATGATCCGTCTGAGTTTAGCAACACTAAACTTTTTTTATTATCCAATATATTCCACTATTTTACAGTATTTCAAATATATGAAATGTTTGTCAATGTCTAAACCAGAAAGTTTAATGTGGAACACCAATGTTTTCCTGTAATATTACTTCAGTATCATATTCTCATTAGAAATTTATTTCTTAGATGTCGCATGGCAATTCATTGGTACAATAGCCTCTTGATTTCTACAAACCCAGGGAGTTAACAGAAGCTTGTATCCGCGCCTTGACTGGTACCGCCTATTTCCATCTTCGTAACATTGCCAGGCTCCGCAATTATCTTACACCCCGCGCTGCCGAAACACTCGTGCACGCGTACATCACCTCACGGCTGGTCTACGGAAACTCTCTCCTAGTCGGCCTCCCCAGTTCCTCCATTCACAGGCTGCAGGCCATCCAAAACTCTGCAGCCCGTGTACTATCCCGCACCCACCTCCGTGACCACATAACCCCCACCCTCGCCCGTCTCCACTGGCTCCCCATCCTCCAGAGGATCGAATTTAACATCCTCGTCCTCACCTACAAGGCCTTACACGGCCTTGCCCCATCCTACCTAGCCAATCTACTCTCCCCCTACACGCCCACCCGGGCCCTCCGTTCAACAGGACTTGGCCTGCTCCAAGCCCCCCGCCCGAACCGCCCCACCATCGGAGGCCGGGCCTTCAGTTTCTCTGCTCCCACCTTATGGAATGCCATCCCTCAATCCCTCCGTTTCACCTCTTCCCTTTCCTCTTTCAAGGCCGATTTGAAGACTTTCCTCTTCGATCGTGCCTTTTGTTCCACCCCAAACTCTTTTACCTCCCCTTCGTGTTTCACCCCTTCCCAAACACTCCCCTCCCAGCTCGGGTCACACGCCTCTTGTTTAGCGCCTTGGGACGTCCTCCCGACGTGAAAGGCGCTATATAAATGTAAATTGTTGTTGTTGTTGTTGTATAGATTATCCAAAACAAACATTTGGAAATTAACTGCCTAAGATATGTAGAGAATTGAATTGACTTGGGATTGGTAAATACAGACCAGCATAACACGTCCAATACAATGGATATTTAACTTTGAAACTATGTTTCTGCTTCTATCTTCACTGCAATATAAGTAAGGCAATAGAAAATGTAACAGTGAGTGATACTCTGTAAAGGCTGATGTTAAGCAACAAGGGGTAGAGAATTAACTGCATGTATCACCACAACCAATCATCTTTAAGAATCTTGTGCTGGCAACAATTACCCGCTTAACTTCGTAGTTTGGTTCTTGCAAAGTGTGACTTTGTGCGAAACAATGTTAAGTGAATACATGTTTCCAATAAGAATGGATGTATAAACTGGAGTTAGGTTATTTTGGACATTTTTCGTCAAAAGTTTCTAAAAATACATTATACTGGCTCCCTGACTGCCTGCCCTACTCACTCACTCATTCCCTGACTGCCTGATCGGCTCACTCACTCGCTGCCGTCTCACTCACTCGCTGCTGGTCTCACCCACTGCCGGCCTGGCTCACTCCCATGTCCTAGCGCCATCGTGCCCCCTTTCCACCCGTTGGCGAACGATGTAATAACGAAAAACGTTAACTGGGGCAATGTTAAGCGGGGTCTCCCAGTACAATGAAAGGGTGGAAAATATTTTTTATTTTTAACGATCAGACCAGAGTGCGCGTCAATAGTTTTGGTGTGAAAACAGTTTCTCTCTCATTATAGATGCATACAAAATTTACAGTGGAGAAGAAAGCCATTAAGCCTGTCTGCATTGCCATCAGCTGCTGAGTTTTCAGACATTCTCCCAATCTATCTGGAACACCATGACAGAAACAGTCCAATTTGCTCCCTCCTACTCCACTTTCATAGCCCGCCTCAGACTTATATTGTTGACCATGCTTTTAGTTACCTTTTCCCTCACTTCTTCCTTCAGCTCATCATCCCACCTCGAGTGTCCACCCAATAGTGTAAAATGCTTTGCGATGTCCTCCTGAAGTGAAAAGTGCTATATTAAATGTAAATCTATTGTACTGGCTTCTTGAAAGAACAATCCATTGTGTCCCATTCACCTGCCTCCCACCAACACAAAATTGGCGATACACTTTTCTCTCATCAGAATTCCATTACTTCACAAGCACACAATTGCTATACACCAGGAATCAGCACACCAAGCCTAAGCACACTTTGGATTGATCTGGTTGACTTGGAGATTTTCAACAGCTTTACGTTAACAATGCCCACGTTATTGCTATTATTGGCTGAAGTTCTTGGGAAATAGAAGTTTACAGTAAATGTGATGAATTCTTCCATATTTCACCAGTTAAAGTTGCCAGACATATTCTCCAGGGTTCCAGAGTGTTTCACTTGGCACTAACCTGCGATATCAAAAGAAATGTTTGGAAAGTTCAGTTGATAAACTGCTTGACCTATATACAGTAGAAGCTCGTTTATCCGGCACCCGCGGGTCCTGGCTAATGCTGGTTAAATCGCCTGCCAGATATTCGTGCGGCCTGCGGCCAAAAACCCACTACAAAAAATTGTAAGTTCTGTTAGCACACACCATACACACTAGACTAGGTAATAGCGGATAGTGCCACAGTATTGTGTTGGTACTTATTGTTAAAACTACTCTCTTGCGCTTCTCACCTTTACTGATTGAGGTTTACAGTCCAGTGATTCTTTTTTAAATGGAGCCAAGCGGGTGAAAAAAGCAGCAGCGCGACTTTACTTGCTGCAAGCCGAAGTCCTAGTCTCTACTAGCGGCAAACTGAAATACTGCACCTTCGCAACAATGTGGGTATCAGCTAGCGTTATCGGCTTGCTGCTAGTATGAATTTATACGTGCTCCGTTTTTTTCACCCACTCCATTTAAAAAAGAATCGCTGGACTATCAACGTCAAACACAGCATCATGGCTTCAAGCGCAGCATCTACCAACAAAGGTGAGAAGCGCAAGAGAGTAGTTTTAACAATAAGTACCAATACAATATTCTGATATTATGTTATTATTTTTACAAATGCTCCACTGCTTTGTTCCAGATAAATTCCGGTTTATCGAATGGGGACTTTTTTTTGGTGTGCCGGTTATATAGAAGTGCCGGTGCATCGAATCACAGATAAACGGGCTTCTACTGTATACTGTACTCGTATCAAATTATATGCTTGCATCTTATGACTTAATTAGATCCCATGACTGAACTACTGCCTTGACATCTCATTGTCAGACATTTGGGCCCTGAAATGCCACATTGTCTATGTAAGATCATTTTGTCTCAAAATTTAAGATGGTATAGAATTTAAGATTTTTTTACCCAAATTTGTGCCATCTTATAACTAAAGACAAATTGTTCTTATAAACTAAGACTGAATGAAATTTCAGTTATCTTCTGTGCTCTAAATTGCAAATTACAAAGGTTGGAGAAGTGTTACATGAGCAGAGGTACTGTCCTTTGGATGAATCATTAAGATGAGGGCACATATGCTGGTTCATCAGGCCCATCAGGCGCTGGCTGCATAAACCTCTATGGTTGCACACTAAACCTCACCAAGCCATTCAGGAACCCAGCTGTCTTGTTCGACCCTCAACTGTCTTTCCTCCCCCACATCCAAGCAATGACCCACTCTGCCTTTTCTCACCTCGCAACATTTTCCAACTCCGCCACTACCTCACCCTCAAAGCCACTGAAACCCTCATCTACGCCTTCATTACATCCCGGCTGAATTATGCAAATACCTTGTTGGTCGGCCTTCCCAATTTCTCCCTCCACAGGCTGCAGATAATCTAGAACTCTCTGTCCTTTACTGTTCCAAACTCCGTGACCCCATCTCCCTCATCAGGTCTGAAGCAGTAACTGTCCACCACCTTGGGACATCCTCCTGATGTGAAAGGTGCTATACAAATGTAATTTTGTTGTTGTTGTTGTTGTTGTTCAATCAAATGTTAATAATCATACAGCACTATTGGAAAAGAGAAGGGAGCTTCTCCCTGTGTCATGGCCAACAATCTCCCAGCAAAAATTGCCCATTCACTTTATGACTGTGTGTGAAGCATTACTATGTACATTTGGCTGCTGTGTTTGCCAACAAATCACTAGTTACTACACTTTACAGTAAATCCCATGAAGCATTTTGAGATGATTGATGATGTGGAAAGGTGCTATGTCAAATGTAAGAACTATTATTAAACAGAGATGATTCTTTAAGATAATTATCACGTTACAACTGTTGAAAACTTTTTTTTAAATTTAATTTTCTCCCTTCGTCTCGCGAAGGTGCTGGGTCATACTACAACAACAACAATTTACAGTTGTACAGTGCCTTTCACATTGGGAGGATGTCCCAATGCACTACTACTGAAGTACAAGTCCACGAGTGCTGTACACCCTGTGGTATCTCATTCCAGTGACCAACAACAACAACAATTTACATTTATATAGCGCCTTTCACGTCGGGAGGACGTCCCAAGGCGCTAAACAAGAGGCGTGTGACCCGAGCTGGGAGGGGAGTGTTTGGGAAGGGGTGAAACACGAAGGGGAGGTAAAAGAGTTCGGGGTGAAACAAAAGGCACGATCGAAGAGGAAAGTCTTCAAATCGGCCTTGAAAGAGGAAAGGGAAGAGGTGAAACGGAGGGATTGAGGGATGGCATTCCATAGGGTGGGAGCGGAGAAACTGAAGGCCCGGCCTCCGATGGTGGGGCGGTTCGGGCGGGGGGCTTGGAGCAGGCCAAGTCCTGTTGAACGGAGGGTCCGGGTGGGCGTGTAGGGGGAGAGTAGATAGGTTAAGTAGGGTGGGGCAAGGCCGTGTAAGGCCTTGTAGGTGAGGACGAGGATCTTAAATTCGATCCTCTGGACGATGGGGAGCCAGTGGAGACGGGCGAGGGTGGGGGTTATGTGGTCACGGAGGCGGGTGCGGGATAGTACACGGGCTGCAGAGTTTTGGATGGTCTGCAGCCTATGAATGGAGGAACTGGGGAGGCCGACTAGGAGAGAGTTTCCGTAGTCCAGCCGTGAGGTGATGTACGCGTGCACGAGTGTTTCGGCAGCGTGAGGGGTGAGATAGTTGCGGAGCCTGGCAATGTTGCGCAGATGGAAATAGGCGGTGCCGGTCAAGGCGCGTATGTGGGGGAGGAAGGAAAGTTTTTGATCGAACATGATGCCGAGGTTCCTGATTGGCTTTGTGAGGTGGAGAGTGCAGCCTTGGATGTTGAGGCTGTCCACTCTTTGTAGGAAAGTCACTGGACAGCAATCAACAACAACAACAAAATTACACTTGTATAGCGCGTTTTGTCTCAGTAGGATGTCCCAAGCTGCTGGATCAGACAAATGTTCACAAAGGTGAGGAGATGTGAATAATATTCCTTCATTTGATATGGTGCCTTATCATTTTGTTGAGATGTCACAAAGTGCTTCACCGGTTAAACTATTAAGTTGTTTGACTGAATTTTTTTGGGTGAAACACGGCAGCAAAGTTTTGTTGTAGTGTTGTCAACTGGCTCAATGTTTCAGGAGCTGGCTGTGTTATAAGTGAGCTGTGCAAAAACTGCCAACTTCTGGGTAATCAAGTTGCTGTAGGCGTCATATCCTGCGCAGATATTGTTGATCATTCCTGATCGTTGTTCTTGCTCCTGATTCCCAACAGAGTCAGAAAGACGATTCTATGTATTGTGTATCAAAAACAGAATCTGAGATAAAGCCATTTATGATTTTAAAAATATATATATTTCCTACATTTTCCTGGCGCAAGATCACTGACCTAATTTAGGCCAAACTACTGTTTCACACACTGTATGGCTTGGCAGTGTATTGTTCCCATTACTCATCTATTTCGGGATTAATCAGTCACGATTCTGGGCAGGGATGCAAATATATATTGTGAGTTTGTTCTAGCCTATTTGGAAATAAAGCAAAACCTCAGTTTAAAAACAGCCCAAGATCTGAATTTACAATCTAACCTTGTAATTCCACAGCACTACAGTACACAGTACTTTGCCAGCTGTTCGACATCCTGGATTATTTCACTAGATGTTTAAAGAGAGTCAATTTTTAACTCATAAATTCCTGGAAGGTCTAAGAAAATTCCAGGTCTTGTTGCACTTTAGTAAAATGCTGTGTGCTCTTCTGCAATGAAATAATGCTGAAAACCTAAAAGTTAAAGAAGGCTAAGCACATTACCCTGGTTGCTCGACCTTTTCCTTTTCTTCTCATTCATTCTCTACTTTTAAACTGCCATTGTTAACTCGCTAGGATTTTAGCATGGGCTAAGGTTCTTTAATCTCCAAATTATGTCATTGACTGTACAGAGGTTTGGCTGGGATTTGTTGATTTACTGGGTGAATTACCTTTCATGTGATATAAGTTGTGTAATACGCATCTATTGAAAACACTCATTTTTAAAAAAGAGAGAGGGTTCATTCTTTTTATAGATTGGCCGAACCATTACATCTGAATATTTTCTACAATGGAACAAAGTTCTTGAATATTCAGCCACTAATGATGGGAAGTAAGGGTGGGGAACACGCAGCAGGCCAAACTTAGCTAAACAGAGGCGGGTTGGCAGAGGATGAGGCTGAAGAAGACCACAGAGGTAGGGAGCTGCAAGATTGTGAAGTAAAACAGATGAAAGATTACCATTCCTTACATATTTAACATTTTATTCCACCATTATCCACACTTCCTAAGAGTCAATCATAAAATAATCTCATTTTGGCTTGATATCAAGATACCAGAAACAACATCCCAATCCTTAGCGTAATAGGTTTAGCAAATTCCATTTGGTCTCTCAGTCCCAATGGTGCAAGGAGCTGAATGAGTATGATGTGGAAAGACCTGGGTCTTAAAATGAACTGTGAAGAGCGCAGTACAACCCCCCATGCACAGAAATTCCCCTGGCTCTTGTATTGCTCTGGAATGCTGAGTGTTAACAAGAGTAGCAATGCTTTGCTTCACATTTTTGCCTTATTGCAGACAGCTGGAATCATGGTCAACGGAATTTCCTGGCAAAGTTTTTTTTTAACTTAATTGTTGACTGATCAGGCAACATAAAACTGTCGCCAAAACAGGACAAGGAAGGCATCCGCCCCGAACTGCTATGTACTCCAGTTAGCTATTTTTGTTTTTGTGCTATGATGGGTGGGTAGCAGAAAAATAACAGATGAGGTATCTATAAGATGATATACAAGATGATACTGAGTTGCCTCATAGCTCTTGAACTAAATAATTTTACATGGGAAACATTTTTAATAATATTAATAATGCTTGCATTTGATATAAAGCTTTTCACGTCTTCTAGATGTCTAAAAGCACTTCACAGAATGTACTGTAAAGTGAATTGACTATGTTTGTGTGCAAAATATGGCAGCCATAGCAGTGTCCATAAACAGTTGTGGATTGAAAATGACCAATTTGTTTTAGGAATTTCTATTAGGCGTGGAGTAAGGAAACTGGCCCAAGTTTTCACCCTGCTTGGAATCGAACCCAGGTCTCTCGCTTGCATGGCGAGTGCTCTAACCACTGAGTTACATGATTGCATTATCCTAAAAATAAAATTTTGGGAGTCTTTGAGCCAAGACATAAGCAGGATATTAACTCATTTTACACTACTATAGGAGCCTATGTGATAAAATTAACTTCACTCAGACACCGATTTTACCATTTTGTGACTTAGGGATGAAATTGCTGTCTGTCTTGATAACATAAATTTTCATTTCTGCTTTTGGTCAGCTGAGTGTCTGACGCATGTGGAAACCCATCACTATATTGAAGTTTACCCAAACCGCAATGAGACTTCCAAGTATGCCACCTACACATAGACATTCCCTTGTCTGGAATGGAATATGCACTCTCTCCCTGGAGAGTATTACAATATAATTACATTATAATTTACATTTGCACTGTTATTTTCACATCAGGAGGCTGTCTCAAAGTGCTAAAAACTTTATTAGGTGCAGCTTGGCAAGAACCAAGGCTTGGGGATCTCAGAGGTTTAGGGGTACTTTTGGAGTCCAACCAGCTAAAACTCCATAGATTGCCACTGAAAACACCATGCAACAGGTATTCCTGCAGCTTGACCAGCTAGGACCAACCTACCCATTAGGATTTGGGCTTGTAGGGTTAACAGGAGCTGATTGGGAAGAATTCCTAACCCCTGGTATCTTGTCTGCGCTTCCAAGTCTTGCCGATGAGCCAGGTTGGTTAGGCTGCCATCAGCAGCATCCTAGAATATTGCAGATCCACTTGGCTCATGAACCAGACTGCTGAGGTCATCACGGAGAATTAACGTAATTCCAATACTTTGGAACCACTTCAGCGCCCAGGAGAACCTGCTTACTCCCACCCTCCACCCCCCACCCATTCCCAAAAAGGAAGTTAGTAATAACTAGTTGGTCATTTGACTTCTGCCAAGTTCAGGTTTGAGCCCTCACTGAGTGGATGGCAGGTACCAGCAATTCACTGCAAACCTTCAAGTGAGCAGTGCTGCTCAGTATAAAATTTGTGAGAACATTACATGTAGTGACTAAATGAATTACTTACTATCTTAAGAGACACAGAAATCAATCAGTACTTCTCACTTGGTTCATCCTTCTTTTTGATGGAAACCACAGTGGCATTCCACAACACCCTTTCCACTACCCTCGACACCCTGGCCCCTCTCACCTCCAAAACCGTCTCCCATTCCCGATCATCACCGTGGTACACAACTCACCTCCGTTCCCTCAAAAGCCAAGTGAGAGCAGTTGAACGCACCTGGCTCAAATCTGGCCTCACGGTCCACCGGCAAATCTGGCTGGACCGTATCAAATTTTACCGCTCCGCCCTAGCCACCGCCAAATCAGCCTTCTACTCCAGGATAATCCTGGAAGCGAAGGACAACCACCGCCTCCTCTTCACCACCACCAACCAGCTCCTCCGCCCCCCCCCCCCCGCCTCACCTCGCAGATCCTCTCCTCAAACGTTTGTTGTGAGGAGATGATGGACTTCCTCGAGTCTATAATCGAGAAAATCCGCTCTGCGGTTTCCTCCCCCCACCACTCCTCCACCTCCGCGCCCTCATCAGCTACCTCAACCCCTACTCACCCCGCATTTCACACTTTCAACCCCACCACCCCGCTTTCAGTCACAAAAACAATCACCTCCATGAAACCCACCACATGCTCATTGGACCCCATCCCCAACCCCCTCCTCCGCACCCAGCTCCATTTGTTAGCCCCGCTCATTTCTGACACCATTAACCTTTCCCTCTCCTCAGGAACCGTCCCTACCTCCCTTAAAACAGCCACCATCACCCCTATCCTGAAGAAACCCTCCCTTGATGCGTCGCAACCATCAAGTTATCGACCCATCTCCAGCCTCCCGTTTCTATCCAAGGTCCTTGAAAGAGTGGTTGCCTCCCAGCTCCGCTCTTTCCTTTCAACTCACTCACTTCTTGAACCCCTCCAATCAGGTTTCCGCCCTATCCACAGCACAGAAACTGCCCTGGTCAAGGTCACAAATGACATCCTAACCGCCTGTGACCAGGGCTCCCTCTGCCTCCTCGTCCTCCTTGACCTGTCTGCTGCGTTCGACACAGTCGATCACACCATCCTCCTCCAACGTCTTACCTCCCACCTCAACCTTCAAGGCACAGTCCTTGACTGGTTCCACTCTTATTTGACCCACCGTTTACACTTTGTTTCCTCCAATGGTTTTTCTTCAAACCCCCGCACAGTTTTTCACAGCGTCCCTCAGGGCTCTGTCCTCGGCCCCCTCCTTTTCACCCTTTACACGCTCCCTCTGGGCAACGTTATCCGCAAACATGAGGTAAATTTCCACATGTATGCAGACGACACCCAGTTGTACCTTTCAGCCTCATCCCTCAACCCCCAGACGATCGATGTTCTGACAGCATGTCTGTCCGACATCGAGTCGTGGACGAGGGACAACTTTTTGCAATTGAACGTGAGTAAGACCGAGGCCCTCCTGATTGGCTCAAGCCAGCGCCTCCGCACATCGGGTGCTGCCAGCCTCAACATCCAAGGCTATACTCTCCACCTCACAAAGCCAATCAGGAACCTCGGCATCACGTTTGATCAAAAACTTTCCTTCCTCCCCCACATCCGCGCCTTGACCGGCACCGCTTATTTCCACCTACGCAACATTGCCAGGCTCCACAATTATCTCACCCCCCCACGCTGCCGAAACACTCGTGCACGCGTACATCACCTCACGGCTGGACTACGGAAACTCTCTCCTCGTCGGCCTCCCCAGTTCCTCCATTCATAGGCAGCAGGCCATCCAAAACTCTGCAGCCCGTGTACTATCCCGCACCCGCCTCCGCGACCACATAACCCCCACCCTCGCCCGTCTCCACTGGCTCCCCATCCTCCAGAGGATCGAGTTCAAGATCCTCGTCCTCACCTACAAGGCCTTACACGGCCTTGCCCCACCCTATTTAACCGATCTACTCTCCCCCTACACGCCGACCCGGACCCTCCGTTCAGCAGGACTTGGCCTGCTCCAAGCCCCCCGCCCGAGCCGCCCCACCATCGGAGGCCGAGCCTTCAGTTTCTCTGCTCCCACCCTATGGAATGCCATCCCTCAATCCCTCCGTTTCACCTCTTCCCTTTCCTCTTTCAAGGCCGGTTTGAAGACTTTCCTCTTCGATCGTGCCTTCTGTTCCACCCCGAACTCTTTTACCTCCCCTTCGTGTTTCACCCCTTCCCAAACACTCCCCTCCCAGCTCGGGTCACACGCCTCCTGTGCAGCGCCTTGGGACGTCCTCCCGACGTGAAAGGCGCTCTATAAATGTAATTTGTTGTTGTTGTTGTGTTCTACACAGTGAGCCTGTTAACCAGCCTTAGGAAGGCAGTTCGTTCCAAAGCAGGTTGATGGTTCCCAGCGCTGATCTGTAAGACCAAGTCTCTGTGCCCTCTCTCAGACCAGCTTTTAGGAACTCAGCATGAAAGTTAAGTAGATCCATTCTACTTAAGTGTTCCTGATACTGTAGGGGCTACTCTGCATCAGTAAATCATTGATTTAGTGTTGATAGTAATAATTGTAATCCTTTCATTTGATATAGCGCTTTATCATTTTTTCAAGATGTTTCCAAACACTTCACAGCATATACCAAAAAGTGAATTAACTGTACATATTTTGTGGGTGAAACGCTTCAGTCAATTATGCACAGCAGACAAGTGTAACATTTAACATGGGGGTATCTGTAAATTTGATTGTAAATGGTGAATGGGGTTGTGCTATGTTTCCCTCTAGTGGTAGGATTCGTTGGGTTCGGATTTGGCTCATTTGAAACCATAGAAATCCACAACACAAAAGAAGGCCATTCAGTTCATCATGTCTGTACTCGCTTGTTTTTAAACAAAAACAATCCTTTCAGACCCAGTATCTGTATTTTCATCCAAACTTTGTAGCTTTTTAGATCTTTTATATATATATATTACCTTTTGAAAGAAAATATAAATTCTGCCTGAACCACTACTCCAACAGGGTTTTCCATATCCTAATCATTCTGTGAAAAAATAAATACTTCTGTCCTGAAATTGCCCATTGCAATCCTGAACTTGTTCTTCTGTCTTGGCCTAATTAATACTTTACATTTCTATTAGATTTCCGAATTTTCTGGGACAACATTAACACATGAAACCAATGCTTCATCTGCATGTTTAGTGAATGGTAAAGATCCCATGGCTCTATTCAAAAAATAGGTGTTTCTTCCAGTGATCTCATCAAAATTCCCCAGATTTGAAAAATATAGGCTATTTACTTCATGGCTGTTTGTACCATAGGGGTAAATTGATTGCTGCAGTCACCTACAATAACACTGCCTCTACATAGAAGAGAAAAACTCTTTTAAGTGCTTTGAGATATTTTGACAAGATAAGGCTAATATTAAATGCAACGGTTATTATCGTTATTCTATTGAAGTGCAAGGTAGTCACTTGTAACTTTTCCTTTTTTAAATACACTGGATCCAATGTAACTAAATTTATCAACCTGGAAAGCATGATGCCTCCTGGAAAGGGCTGAACACTAGAGAAATAGATAAAGCCAAATGTTTGAGGTGATGCTTTGCACAAAAAAATGCGAATATTTCTACGTGTTTTACATGGATAAAATTTCCATTATCCTCCTTGGGGGGAATAGTAAATGGGACCTCCTTAGAGCTGAACTGGCTCCAGAGAGACAACCACAACAACAAAATTACATTTTTAGGGCCTATCAGATCGGAGGACATCCTGAGGTGCTGAACAGTCAGGTCGGGAGCAAGGGAGAGGGGCAGGGGGGAGGGAGAGAGTTGGGAGGGCAGCAGAAGGCATGATCGAAGAGGAGTGTCGTGAGACCAGCCTTGAAGGAGGCGAGGGAGGAAGCGAGGCGAAGGGACTGTGAGATGGAGTTCCAGAGTGGGCACAGAGGCCAAAAGCCCATCCGCTGATGGTAGGGCGGGTCGGGCGGGCGACATGGAGCAGGCCGGAGCCCACTAAATGTAGGGGGTGGGGAGGTTCATAGGGGGACAGTGGGTCAGAGAGGTAGTGGTGGGCAAGGCCGTGAATGGTCTTGAAGGTGAGGATGAGGATCTTGAATTCGATCCTTTGGTGGGATGGGGAGCCAATGCAGCCGGACGAGGGTTGGAGTGATATGGTTGTGGAGCTTGGTGCGGATGAGGACACAAGCTACAAAGTTGTGGATGATCTGCAGCTTGTGAAGGGAAGAGTCAGGAAGGCTGACGAGGAGAGAGTTTCCATAGTTGTGATGAATGTGTGGACTAGAGTTTCAGCAGCCTGAGGATTGAGGCAGTTGCGGAGACATGTTTGGCAACGTAATGTTGAAATTGAGCCAACCTTCTGTGGCAGTTTCTGTAGTCCGATTCCTGAGCCAGGTGGGTCTGCAGTATTCCAGGGCACTGCTGATGACAGCACAGCTAGTTTGGCTCATCGGCAGGAATTGGAAGGGCAGACCAGTCACTGGGGGAAGGATATGATCCCAGTTAGCTCCTATTAACCCTGCAAGCTAAAGCCCTAATGGTGGTCCTAGCTGGACAAGCAATGGACAAGCTTGCCAGACATTTCTATAATTTCTTAGCTTCTTTCAGAAATAAAGCCAAATAATGACACACCATCATGAAAAATGTATACATACAGTTTACAAAGTGAAACATCTGCAAATAGATTTTGGGGTCATTTTGTGTCGCATTCCATATTTATTACTGCTAATGCAGAATCATGCTTGAGTTCTCATTCTGTGAATTGCTTTGAGATGTTTTCCTCCCTGAAAGATGCTCTGCAAGTGGAAGCTGCTTTTAATGCACTTTTGCACTATATAGTAATCTTGCTTGTTTTATTTTGTAGGGGTGGGGGGGAGGGGGGAATTAGATGCCACATTCACTCACAAAATGCACAGTCTTTGCAGAGTATCATGTTTACCACTAGACACATCAGATATTTATTTATCAGTGTATCACTTCGAGATAATCTCCTGATTTGAAAGGGTTAATCCCAAATGAATGGATTAGTATCATTTTTGGTGGTAGGAGCAGGGAGCCAAATTAGAATTGCTGCTGGACAATTCTATGACATTGAATAGAGATGAACAGTGTAACCAGATATAACTTCTAAAGATTTGAACCAAGTTTCATTAAATGCAACTTCTCTTTCCACCAATGAACATGGCAAACAAGGACCCTTCCATCAAACCACAGACCCTCACCTCTTGCACAATAATGGCCTCTAGTGGTCATCATTAGTAATGCCAATAAACAAAATCTTGCCAATTCATTGAACTATTTAATAAGGCTGATTCTCCATACAATCGTTAGTTAATGTATGAGTAAGACCATTGTCTAGGCTGACATTCCAGTGGAGAAATGTGTGCTTATTCAACAAGTTCATTAAATGTACTGAGAATCATCCCTATTTTGTGGTTTGTACAGTATGGTGGCATGTATCTCCTATGAGTTACCATTGGAATCATTTATTTTTCTCTCTGTTGTATGGGCATTATGAGGTAAAGCAGAGAGTACCAAATGTGTGAAAGAATCAAGTAAGCGTCAGCAATACCACAAGTATGAATTGATTGGTGACATGTGAGGCATGTATACTTATCACAGCATGCTATAAAATGTTAGGGTAAAGTTTATGATATTTCATAACAGAAGGAATTTATTGTGAAATGTTGCAAACTCATTATCTTTCCTGAATTAGTGACAGGCTGCAAACATAGACAACTTGCCAAGGAGGAAGCTGAAAGAGATCTAGGTGTTAGTTGACTCACAATGTCAAACAGTATGGGGCAGTAATAAACGAGGCAAACAGGATGCTGGGCCAAATTGTAAGTCAGTTGAGTTCAGATTCCCAGACATATACTGGGATTTCCAGTTCATATCCTGAAGTTATACAGTATTGTGAATCTCAGAGCAGACTTTATAGAGGTGCGTAACAATTTAAATGGGATTGAAAAAGTAAACCAAGAATAAGATCAACAACAGCAACAAAATTATACGTCGGCAGGATGTCCGCAGGCGCTGAACAGTCAAGGGTCAGGACCTGAACAGATGGGGGTGGGGGCTGGTTTGGGATGAGGGAGAGCAGAAAGTTGGGAGGGCGACTGAAGGCACGGTCGAAGAGGAGGGTCTTGAAACCGGTCTTGAAGGAGGCAAAGGAGAGAGCAAGGCGAAGAGATTATGGGTTGCAGTTTGAAAGCTTTGGGGCATAGAGACTGAAAACCTGGCCACTGATGGTAGGGCGTGTCAGGCGGGAGATATGGAGCAGGCCAGTGCCTGCCGAACGGAGGGAGTGGCCAGATTGATAGGAGGTTAGCAGGTCAGAGAGGTAGGAGGGGGCAAGGCTATGGGGGACCTTTAAAGTGAGGACAAGGATCTTGAATTCAACTCTCTGAGGAATGGGGAGCCAGTGGAGCTGGCTGAGGGTGGGGGTGATGGGGTCATGGAGCGAGAGAGGACATGATCTGCAGAATTTTGGATGATCTGCGTCCTGGGGAGGAAAGAGTTGGGGAGGCTGGTGAGGAGGGAGTTTCCATAGTCAAGCTGAGTGGTTACAAACACATGTGTAATGGTTTCAGGGGCCTGAGGGGTGAAGCACTGACGGAAACGGGTGATGTTGCACAGGTGGTGGAAGTCAGTTCTGGTCATGGTACGGATGTGGGAGAGAAAGGACAGCTCAGGGTCAAACAAGACAAGGAACCCAGGTTCCTGACTGGCTTGGTTAGGTGGAGTGTGCATCCATGGATGCTGATGGTGCCTGAGGTGCGGAGATGCTGGAGTGAGCCAATCAGGAGGGCCTCGGTTTTGCTGACGCTCAGCTATAGAAAGTTGCCTGTCATCCAGGATTTGATATCTGACAGGCAGTCTGTAAGGACACCAGCAGTCCTGCAATTAAGGGTGGAGGTAGAGAGGTAGAGTTGGCGGTCATTCGCATACAAGTGGAAATTTACCCTATATCTGAGGATGATGCCACCAAGGAAGATCATGTAGAAGTTGAAGATGGGTCTGAGGAGAGAGCCCTGAATACCGCACGTGACAGTGCGGGTGCTAGAAGAAAATCTGTTGGCAGACACAAATTGGAAGAGTTGGGGAGGCTGGTGGGGTAGAAGGGGTGGAAAGACAATTTGGTGGAGGCAAGAGCGGACCAGTAACTTTTGAAGTGGTCCAACCACATTTACTGGTGGACCGTTAGGCCAGATTTGAGCCAGGTGCGTTCGGCAGCCCGCACCTCACCCTTGAGGAAGCTGAGGTGGCTAGTGAACTATGGTGAGGTTTGTGATTAGGAGGCGGTTCGGGAAGTGAGGGTGGCAAGTGCATTGAGGGTGGTGGAGAGGGTAGTATGGAGGTTGGTTGAGGGAGGAGGATGGGTCAGTGCGGGAGGTAGACCAGAGTGGGAGGAGTTCAGATGACTCCAGGGCTGCGGAGAGAGATTATGGGGAGATTTTCTTCTAAAGGTGGTACCGGATGGAGGTGTTTGGTGGCGGTGGGAAGAGGGACTGAGGAGTTGAAGGAAATGAAGTGGTGGTCAGAGATGGCCTTCTTGGCAATAGTGATATCTGAGACACTGAGGCCCCGGGTGATCATCAGGTCGAGTGGGTGGCCATAAATGTGGGTGGTGGAGTGAATGTGGAGGCAGAGGTTAAGAGAGGAGAGGAGAAAGGAGAAGTCTGAGGAGATGGAGCAGGAGTGGATGAAGTAAAGTTTGAATTCGTCAAGAATGAAGCGGCGACTGGAACAGAGGCAAAAGGAAGGTAGGAGGGTAGAGACATCAGAGATGAAGGTAGGGAAGGTTTTTGGGGGGCAAAAGATGAGGAGGATTTTGAGGGAAATATTGGAAGGATGGCAGAGGGTAAGGTACTCAAATGAGGGGAATGAGTCAGAGGAATAGGGGAATAGAGTGAATGACATCCTGGAGAGACAAGGTTGGGGGATCAGGACTGGTGGGTGGCTAGAGACAGGGTATGGTTCTCGGGGACCGGCAGATAGCTAGAGGCAGTGCCAGGGCCCTGGGGATCGAGACTGATATACAGCTAAAACAATATTTTAGGAAGCACCAAACAGTAGAATATGATGGCATAGGTTTAGAATTGCAAAGGCCAACTTCAGGAGTAATTATTAACTGGAACAGATTGCAAAGAAGGGGGTTGAAGCCAGGAAAACCTTTGGCCCCAACGTGGCTATTTGGCTTGGCGTGACCGACATGGTGACTGAATACATGTGGCTGATCTGAACGGCAGCAACATCACCTACACCAACTGGGAGACAGAGATCACCTTGTTAATTTGCTTGGGAGAAAAAATGACCAAATCAAAGGATATTCAATCCCGTACTCATCTTTAAAGACAGGTTTAAAAGGGTATATTTTCAATTGCAATTTTTGTACCGTTCACAATAAGTAAGGAACAAATTGGCCTTGGGAATACTGCAGTTTTTATACCCCCTTTACCCATCCCCTCCACTCTTTGCATGGGAAAGTGTAGTTTAAATATTTGCCTTTCCATTCTCTAACACAGACCAACATGACACAAGCAATCTCTGGGAAGCTTATTAGAATTTTGCAGATCTTTTAATAAAGCAATAATGTCAATCTTTACATTTGATACAATTCCTTTCATGTCAGGAGGATGTCTCAATATTCTTCACAGGATATACTATAAAATACACTGATTGTGTATTTTATGGGTGAACACCCAATACCCTGCCCTTTCATCAAACGCATTAAAATATTTACTATCTAAGAATCTGTCAAGCTTAGGTTAAAACATTCCTATTGATTTTGCCTCTAGAGTTTCTGGCAGAGCACTCCACATCTTCACAACCCTCTGTGCAAATAAATGCTTCCTGATCTCAGTTGCAACTGTCTTAGGTCTGATTTTAAGGCAGAGTCCCTTGTATTAGAGGCATCTGCAAAAGGGAAGTGCGTCTATCTAACTTGTCAATTATTTTCATTATTTTACACACTACTGGGTCAGGCCTTCATACAGGATTACCACAGTATATACTCCATCTTCTCATAATAATAAATAATCCATGCATTTTATACAGCGCTTTTCACGTCTTCTAGATGTCTCAAAGCACTTCACTGAATATACTCCAGAGTGAATCGATTATATATTTGTGGATGAAACGGGGTGGCAGCCAACTGCATAGCAGTGTCCCACAAATAATTGTGGATTGAAGTGACCAATTGATTATTGGCTTTTTTTTCTTGAGGGATTATCAGGCTTGTGGAGTAAGTAAACTTGGCCAAGGTTTTACCCGATCTGGAATTGATCCCAGCTGTCTTGATTGTTAGATGAGTGCTCTAACCACTGAGCTACACAACTCTACTCATCACAGCTAAGACCCTTCAATACATTGTTATTATGATGAGTACCATGCTGGATACCATCTGAAGCTAATATATCCTTCCTATGATTGGTGCCCCAAACTGAACACAGTAGTCCAATAGCATCTGACCAGTGCTTCATGTAACTAGAGCACTGAACTAAAAAAAGACCTGGAAGGATTATCTCCATACACAATGCACAGACCGAGGTGTCGCCGTCAAGCCGCCATATTGCGCAGTCCTCGAATACAATGTTGAGGATTACGGAGGAGACAAAAGATGAAGTTTTGCATACCCAAGAAATAAATGGGTGTGCTCCTCCCTAAATGAAAAACAGATAAACAATTAAAAAATAATAAATATGTAATAAAAATATAATTCACTGCAAATTCATTTAAGGATGGCTGGAGGAATTTGCAGGGGTTAAATTCAGTCATGTAATAACTGAATGTCGAATTGATCATTGGTGACAAAGCGTTCCTGAAATTTTGATTAAAATAAGTATGATTCAGACTGTAATAAATACTGAAGATTAATCTGAAATTCAAAGAAAAACTAACGGTCAAATGAATGAATCGAATGTCATGATGAGCTTTACCTAAATTCACCTTATGTATCAGGATCATTACACAAAAACAGTGAATGTAAACCTAGATACATGTACCTTCATGAGATGAGATGCATCGCGGACCAACCAAAATGGTGGCTATCATGTGACCTCAGACAATCGGCGGCGACACTTTGTGTGGGCAATAATCCTTTGAGGTCTTTTTTTAGTTCAGTGAACTAGAGCAGCACTCTTTCAATTTAAATTCCAGAGCTCTTGTTCCAAAGGTCAGTATCTCATTTACTTTACTGACTGCTTTCTGCACCTGCAAACTAGATTTTAATGATCTATGGACTTGAACCCTTTGATCTTTCTCTTTCATCGTTAGAACAAACTTCAAACCATTATTCGACTTTCTGAAACATACCAACTCACACTCTGCACCTATTACACTCCTTTTCACAATTTCTAACATCTCCAAGCTCAGTGTCACTTGCAAACTTGAGTATAGTCCCCTTTATTTATATGTCCAGGCCATTGATATATAGAGTGATAATCTGACCCCAGCAATCTTTTATATGGCACTTTATCAGATGCATTCTGAAAAATCATAAAAAATGACATCTATCTACTCCCTTTTAACTTCACCTCTAGTTCTGTCAAAGAGGTATATTAAATGTGTGAGATAAGACCTATTTTTCAAAAACCCATGTTGATTCTCCCTGATCTCTGCATATTTATCTCGATGCTCACTTACTCTGTCCCAGGTGATAGATTCCAGTTATTTGCCCATCACTGACATTAAATTCTCCACCTTTTGTTGTTTGCCTTGTCTTTTTCTCCTTTCTTGAATAATGACGTTACACTAATAATATTATTAATAATAATAATCCTTGCATTTGGTAGCGCTTTTCACGCCTTCTAGTTGTTATCTGAACCTCTGGGACTATTCCCCCAAAACATTTTCTTTGGAAGTTCAGAATTAAAGCTTCTACACTTTATACCCATATCATTTTATTATCCTTAGATAATATTTGGGTCTGGACACTTTTCTGACTAAAACCCCATAGTTTTCATTATCTATTATTGTTTTTTCTGGTCATATTTAGGCCTTAAGCTTTTCCCTTTCTCTCTTTTTCCTTAAACCCCAGCCTTCTCTGAACCTCTGGTATCTCATTCTCCTTTTCCACTGTGGTGACTGCAGCAACATATTCATTCAACAATTCTGCCACGTCCTCATCCTCCACTATTGTCACATGTGTGTCAGATTTTTATGGGCTCGCCACTTCCTGTAATTTATTTTGTATTTATAAAATCTTTTGCTGTTAGCATTCTCCGTTGTCACGCTGCCTACCCATTGTGGAGGTCTTTTACTTTGGTTTAACACTAACCTATTTAGTTGACCAAGCTTTCTTCATACCTGCCATGTAGGGTCCGGGATATATCAATATGTCGGTTATATCCGATATAATTTTTATATCGATATGACGATATAGACATTTTTAAAATATCGATATATCGAAAAGTCGATATATCGGAAAAGATCGGAATGCGTGTGCACTGAACTACAAGACCCAGAATGCTCATCTCTATACACAATGCACAGACCGAGGTGCAAGCCATCATATTGTATTCATCGTCCTTGAATACAATATTCAGGTATGCAAGGGGTGGGGGGGAGAGGGAGATGGCAGGGGGGGGCTGGTGGGGGAGGGAGACAGCGTGGGGGGGTGGTGGGGGAGGGAGACGGTGGGGGGTGTTGAGGGGTGTAGAGAGACGGCGGGGGGAGGTGGAAGAGAGGGATGGCGGCGCGGGGTGGGGGGAGTCAGGGACGGCGGCGGGGTGGGGAGAGAGAGAGGGACGGCAGCGGGGGGGGCGGGGGGTGAGAGGGACGGTGGCGGGGGGGGGGGGGAGAGAGAGGGACGGCGGGGGGATGACGACAAACGGGTGGGAGGAGACGGGGTGGATGTGAAGATAGATAGATAGACAGACAGACAGACAGACAGACAGACAGACAGACAGACAGACAGACAGACAGACAGACAGACGAGAGAGACACAGACAGAAAAACACAGAGATGGAGAGAGTGAGTGTGAGTGACACACAGAGAAAGAGATATTTACCTCCTGAGGAGATAGGCCCCGAATGCGCGCACACCTCCGAATGCGCACACACACCCCGAATGCGCGTGCATCTCCGAATGCGCGCGCACCTCGTGACACGTGCGCATGCACAGTACAAAAAACCCTGAAAATATCGATATCTCTGTATATCTCGATATGAGTCCATCGATATATCTAAATCGGAAAATTTCCATATCGACGGACCCTACTGCCATGCAAACTCTGCCTTTCAGTAGTGTATTTGGATGCAATCGGCAAACTGAAGTACTTTCGGTAGATGTACACCGGTAGCAGGTTTTACACTATTACCCTTCAGATTAGATGTTAAACTGAAGTCTTGTCTGCCTGTTTACATGAACGTTAAAGGTACCCTGGCACAATTTTAAATCATAAAGGAGTTTCTCCCAATGTCCCAACCAACAATCTCCAGATAAAATTAGCTATTCATTTCATGAATATTTTTGAAAGATTGTTGTATGAAAATTGGGTGTCACATTCACCTACATACACACTAACTGAGAACCTGAGCTGGGTGGGGGGAAGAAGGGGGCAAGCCAAGTAGAATAGGAGGGGGAGAGAGATGACTGAAAGCATGTTTGAGCTGGTAGTTCGTAAGATATATTCTAAATATGTGGAAGAAGGGGTTTAAGATAGAGACTCTGGGATGGAGTTCCGGTGTGCTGAGGCAGAATGACAGAAAACTCATCCATCTGATGGTTGGGTGGATCGGGTGAGGGATGTGAAGCAGACTTGTGTTTGCAAAGCAGAGGCAGCAGTCAGGTTGGCAAGTTGCAGAGAGGAGGGATGGGTGAGGCTGTGAAGGAATTTGAACACCAGGACGAGGAACTTAGAGCTCGAGTGCGCACTGTCAGACATACTTCCCACTTATGTGATCACCATTTGGAACATTATCCCACATACACTATTCCTTGCTCCCCCTTTTGCCTCTTTCAAGGCATGTCTCAAGATCCTCCTCTTCAATCTCCTCTTTATCAGGCGTGCGGAGTAAGAAAACTTGTGCCCTGCTGGGAATGGTTGGTTTGGAATAGTTGTCTGATGGCCTGTTTCCATGTCGTAACATTCTATCTAAAAAAAAACTTCATTCAAACCAGCCAAACAGCATCAGTTCCACAGCTACACAATGCACACAAACCACAAGACTGTATGACTAACACGCTAGTCTTCCTCTAACTGTCTATCCATTCTAACTTTCTGCAAACCTATCTTTGAAATGTAACTATTACCTACTGGTACCAAGAACTTCTTTCCATGTTCTATCTCTCAGCAGACCCAATTCTTACCACTGTGCTCTCATTACAGTCTGCTTTTAGCATTCAAATATAATTATTCCAAAATGTTACAGAATACTTGAGGGCCATTAGGTAACGTATTTATAATTCCCACCAGTAAATAAATGGCAGTGTGTCAACTAAAATAGGTACATTATTAAGTTTTGGCTCTGAATAAGGTCAAATTTGAATCACAAAAAAAATTCTCCGATTTAATCAGTTTTCCAGTCAGAAAATGCAATACGTGTCTCAGTGTGATTGATATTGTGATTGGAGGAACATAGTTTGTGTCTGAATACACTGATACCCCAGTCAGAATCTGATTGCACCCACACATGAAGTCCTAAATTTTATAGACCTCAAGTTTTGCTGATGATGGTGTTATTTTAAGAAAAACTACTGTACTCCATTAGTGATATAAGTAATCTTAAGTGCTTTTATTCTTCTGACTAATGTACAGATCACTTTGCAAATGGCTTCCAGTCTCATTCTGGATTTGACATTACAACAACAAAATTGCACTTGTATAACGCCTTTCATGAATACAAAATCGCAAGTGAGGTATGAATGGAAAAGCTCATTTGACTTAATCTTCCAGAATACCCACCCAACTGTCCTTCCACAAAAGCAGGAAAGTATTGGATTACTTCATAAGGAAAGGATGCACCACCATCAAACTACACTGGAATGCTTAAAAAGGCACGGGACAATTTGTGAGGAAATTGGGAGCGATATTGCATCAAAGGATTTTGTTCATTAAAGCTAAGATGACCTGATTTCCATTGCAACATGACATAGTGTTAAGAAATGTCTCTGTGAAGAGGCACAATTGTTTACTTTTGTGTCCAGTCACTGCAGAAATTCTTCCAAATTTACCAGCATTTTAACAACAACAGTATGCATTTATAGAACACTTTCACGTCAGATAATACAGTATCCGGATTGAAAATCAAAGGATTAGCGCCAGTCAAATTGCTTGCTGGTTCCAGAGGTATTCAGAGGAACAATCAAGAAAATTTTTTAATCCCATAATTAATTTAGCTTCATCCCCAGGGAGTCACCAGCTGATTACCCTGCTTACTGTACGGGAAAGGAAACACTTTATAGCTTGGCACTCCCTGCTGCAGACATGGTTAAAATCTAACCTTGCTGTCAAAACAAATAAAAAATATTGATGACTATTTCATGATGCATTGAAATAATAATAATAATAGTAATAATAATCTGTGCATTTGATATAGTGCTTTTCACATGTTCTGGACATCTCAAAGCGCTTCACAGAATACACTTTAAGTGAATTTCCTGTATATTTGTATATGAAACACGGCAGCCAACTGCACACAGCAATGTCTCACAGATAGTCATAGATTGAAATGACCACTTTTTTTTGGAGCGATTATTGATTGGGCTTGTGCAGTAAGGAAACTTGCCCAATTTTAATAGGTAATATGAAATGTCATATAATTTTAACATGAAATGTACTTTGATGAATTTGTTGGCTGAATTTAAGAAAACAGGATCAGAAGAGTGAAGTGGCAGACACTTTTAATTCTTGCATATGCCCATTGCACACTTGTACAGCACTTCAACTGCAGACTGTTCTAAACAAAAAAATACATCCATGATAGAGGTGAAATCCATGAAGTTACATAATGGATCAAGGAACGTATTATGAAATGTAACACATTTTACCGCACAGCGACCACGACAGATCTCAGAGGGATTGCAATCTGGAGGTGACGTCTCATAATGTTTCCCGCAGCTAGATATGATTTTCAAAAAACAAAATGACTAATGTTAGGAGCAGTATTTCTGTGGAAGCCCAGATCGCAGATGTTGCCATTTTGTATCTATTCAAGGGAAAATAAATAAATAGATAGACAGACAGACACACAAACACACAAACAAACAAACAAACAAACAAAAACAATAAGAACCAAGACTCAGACAAGCTGGGGCAATGACCTGGAGCCACACCAGAAGTCAGATATCAAACAATCAGTCAAGGCCAAGGTTCAACACCATATCCAAAGTAAGGTTCCTCCAACAAAGCAGTACCACAGTGCTTCTAACAGAGCAATCTTCATATAGGGTAAACCCTTGGAGCGGCTCACGGACACACTGTCGGACACCAGTAGAGAGAGGAGATAGAAGGAAGGTACATGTATGCGGGTGACACACAGATCTACTTAGCCTCCTCCAGTACCAACTCGAGGTTCGCTGATGTTGTATCAGCTAGTCTGGCAGACATGGGGACTTGGATGAATGTGGACAAGGTGGCAGCCATACTCCTTGGCTCCCACAAACGTCTTCACTCCTGCAGATCGCAATCTAGGCATCCAGTTCGACCCACAGCTCTCCTTCCTCCCTCCACCATATTGCTCGCTTCCGACCGTACCGTACCTTGAATGCAGCCGAAATCCTTATGCATGTATTTACCACCTTCCGCCTAGATTACTCCAAAGTACTCCTCACTAATCTCTCCAGGTCCATTGTTCAAAAGATCCAGTGCATTCAGAACTCTGCCACCTGCATACTTACCGGACCAAACTCTGTACAAGTTCTGGTTAAATTCTACTGGCTCTCTATCACCGAAACTGATTGACTTCAAGATCATTTCATCCAGGTGATAAATCACCTCATGCTCTGGCACATCTCTGCTTCTCGTCTGTTCCACCATTGGCAATGATGCCTTCAGTCTCAATGCTGCAAATCTCTGGAGCTCCCTCTCAATCCGTCCACCAGGGTCCGGCGATATATCGATATATCGCTAAAACCCAATATAATTTTTATATCGATACGCCGATATAGACATTTCAAAAATATCGATATATCAAAAAATCGATATATTGAGGGAAAAAATCGGAATGCGCGCATAGTGAACTACAAGACCCAGAATGCTCATCTCTATACACAATGCACAGACCGAGGTGCAAAGCCGCCATATTGTATTCATAGTCCTCGAATACAATATACAGGTATGCAAGGGATGGGGGGAGAGATGGCTGGGGGGGTGGGGGAGGGGGAGAGAGACGGCCGGGGGGGAGAGGGGAAGAGAGACGGCCGGGGGGGGGTGGGGATGGAGAGAAAGACGGCGGGTGAGGGAGAGAGATGGCCAGCGGGGGGGTGGGGAGGGAGAGAGAGAGAGACGGCGGTGGGGAGTGGGAGAGAGACGGCTGGGGGGGTGAAGGGGAGAGAGATGGCTGGGGGCAGGGAGGGGGAGAGAGACGGCTGGGAGGGGTGGGGGGGAGAGAGACAACGGGGAGTGGGGGGTGGGAGAGAGGGATGGCGGCGGGGGGGGGGGGCGGGGGGGGGGAGGAGAGAGGGACGGTGGGGGGAGAGACGGGGTGGATGTGATAATGTACAGATAGATAGAGATGGGTGGGATGTGAGAGAGGAGAGAGACACAGAGACACAGACAGAAAATCACAGAGATGGAGAGAGTGAGAGACACAGAGAGAGAAAGATATTTACCTCCTGAGGAGATAGTGCCCGAACGCGCGCGCACCCAGAACGCGCGCGCACCCGGACCGCACGAGCACCCGAATGCGCGTGCCGCGCGCGCATGCGCAGTACGAAAACCCCGAAAATATCGATATTCCGGTATATCTCGATATGAGCCCATCGATATATCTAAATCGGAAAATTTCCATATCGACGGACCCTAGCGTCCACCTTTCCCCCTTCTTGTCAATCTTCAGATCACATCTGAAGACTTTGCTCTTCACTGGGCCTACGGTCATCTTCCCTCTCTCCCTGGCTCAGCATCAAGCTCCCTTACTGTTAAGCACACTGAGATGCTACCCTGCGTGAAATGCGCTATATGAATTCAAGTTATTGTTATTATTGTTGATGTTTTTTCACATGTGAAACTTTTAAAGGCTGCACAAAAAGTATGGAATCCATGCACATTTTGTCCACTGAGTTGAAAATTGGCTTTGTAATGCAAAATAGCAATGATAATAAATGGAAAAATGCTTTTGGTAGATTATTCAGTGAGCACAAAACTGGTAGTGATAATAATCCTTGTGTTTCATAGGGCGCATCATTGAAACATCTCAAAATGCTTCACAAATTTTCTATCAAGTGGAATGACTGTGTCGGTGTCTTTTGGAACTGCTCAGAAATGTTATACTATGTGAAATACATTAAACAAATCGAAGTTGTTATTATAGCTGCTCCCATAATGTACAGATATTTTCAAAACGTGACAGTGAAGTTGATTTTTGATTTCCTTGTTACGCACTTTAAAAACATATATGACTGAGTCGTGATCCTTAATCATTGAGTCTTCAAATAACTACAACTACTACAACTCTTCCATGTTTTCTTCATCTCATAAAGTACATGATGAATTATATGAAACCAACTACAGGTATATACAGTATTCAGATATTGTCCATGTCTTTGTCGTTCGGATCAATATAGCAACAAAGCATTCAGATCATGTCTTTTATCACAAATAATGCTGAATGGCTAAAAAAAAGTTTGGGTCTTCTTGAAGAAACAATACAACTCAAATTACACCTATAAAGTGTCTTCTACATTGGAATGATGCCCCAATCCAGTTTACAATTCTGTTGGAAACAAATATTTGTATGCATAGTGAGCAATGAAATGTAATATCTCCTATGTACATACTGTATAGTTCACAGGGAAGTAAGCCTCCACAATCACTGTCAGAGTTTGCAAGAGGACAACAACAAAATTAAAATTCTATAGCGTCTTTCGTGTCGGTAGGACTCCCCAAAGCACTGGATAGACAATATTTCAGTCCCAATGGTGGAAGGTACTGTAAAATGAATTGACTGCACGTTTTATGGGTGAAACACAATATCCAATTGAGCACAGAGGTTATTGTCATACTGGCTTAAATAAACTTTTGAATTAGTAGGCTACTAATGTAATTCAACAAATAGTCAAAGTAAAGCTATTATCTCGTTAACTTATAAATGTCCATGTCCTAAGTCAGTACTTTGAGCTCATAGTAGCCTGACACTCCACTGCAGTGCTGAGGTTGTTTTGCATTGCCTAAAGTGATAGGTCTTATGTCTCACACCTGCGGGTGAGATGTAAGACCTGTCTGCCTGTTCAGGTGGATGTTAAAGATCATATACTGAGAACTCAAAAAGAGAAAGAAGTTTCTCCTGTATCCAAAAATGCTTCTCCAAGGAAGTTATGAGAATAGCTGAAAAAATTCCATTCAGTGCGTCAGTTTAACAAACCTTAATTTACTTCGTTTTCTCTCTTAGCCTCTGAGGTACCAGTTATTAAAGGGAGTGTGTTCCACAATGTAGAAACTGGCTTGAAATTGACTGGAAATAAACTTTAATGGGCTTTCTTCCCCCTCCCTGGCCTTCAATTGATGTCTAGAAGTTGAAAGATTGACGTGCTCAGGTTATGGAATTAGCTGGACAAAAGCCAGATCATTCTCTGGTATGATAGCACAGCTGTGGTATTCTGAACTTGAATTCAATTGAGTTATTTATCCAGCCAGCACTTCAATTTTAATTAATTTCAAACCTAAACACTAAAATTTGCCTCACTGAGTCCTATCTGTTTTTTAAATATATATCTTTCAGCATTAAAAAGCTACAAAGCTGTAGATTCAGGGGACTTTGTATTTGTTATCCTCTTGGACAGACAAATCATAAATTGTCCAAATCTTTGGTGCTTAACAACAACAACAACTTGGATATATATAGCGCCCGCCATTCCAGACGGCATCTCAGAACTCTTCCCAATAATGGATCCCAATAACCTTCTCTGTATTCAGCAATTGATTATTTTACCAAACTTTAAAGAAAATCAACACATAAATAAGTGTTCGAAGAAACGGGAGATTTAGAATTCCACCAAATCTCGACAGCAACAAGAACTTACTTACATTTATTGAGTGTCTTGGGGCACTGTAATAATAATAATAATCCTGCATTTGATATAGTGCTTTTCCCATCTTATCGACGTCTCAAAGCACTTCACAGAATATACTGCAAAGTAAATTGACTGTATATTTGTGGGTGAAACGTGGCAGCCAATTGGGCCCAGCAGGGTCCCCACAAACAGCTGTGAATTGAAACACCAGGAGAAACTCCTGTCTCTTTTCGAACAGTACCATAGGATCTTCAATATCTACAACAGGTGGACCTGCGTGTAACATCTCATTTGAAGGATGGTACATCAAACAATACAACACACTCCCAGCACATCACTGGAGTATAAGGTTAGACCATGTGATTTCAAGTTGCGACATGGAGAGCCTGAACTTACAACCTTTGACCTGGAGGTGAGAATACTACCAATGCGCCACAATGGTTTAATTTAGAAATACACAAGTTGCAAGCAATGTTTTTGTATCATGTCATCCTGTTCGTAATATTCTACAAATGCTTTGATACATGCATGCTATTGGTTGTAAGCATAAGCTTTCACAAACAACACACTAATTTTTTCTCTCTAAAAATCAGTGCAAGAATATCAGTGAGGCAGGTTCTTTTATACAACATAACACCCAGCAACATAGGCACAAAGACTGTAGGCAAAATGGCCCCTTCTGAGCAGAATAAGTCTATGTTTCTTTGTGACAGGCATTGATTTATTAATAGAGTAGGTTCTAATAGAATATATTTTATTGCATTAAAGTGAAGAAAACAAATATTCTCATGCATTTTTTTCCCTTTGAATGGTGCTTTAATAAACTATGTTTCATTTGGTTTCAATGCCACATATCCTGAAATGCTAATGATGCAATGAATTTTGTATTGAATGTTAAGTAGACACTAGACAGGATCTACCTCAAACAACTTCCAGGCTTTTGCAGAAATACAGTTTTATGGAGGGTAGACAATGCAAACTGATGGAGCTGGACCAACTCCAAATGTCTACATCCAAATGCGAATTCATTGCTTGTTTTTCCCACACTAGAATGTTTTGGAATGCAAATTTTCAAACAGGATTAGTCAATTATAATATTTTGGAGATTGAGTGATGCACACGGCACCTGATAGCTCTTGTTGGGATTGTTGGCTTTGGCTGCCAAGTCTTATGCATTGTGTGCTTATGCTTGTGCATGTACGTGTGTGTGTGTGTTTCCTTTCAGATCAAAACTTTAATGCTTCAAAATAAAGAATGAAGAGAGCAAGAAGTCAATAATTGTCAGGCATCTCTGCTCTCAGAGTAGATACTGTAATTCATAACGCAGTTGTTCTTTGAAATGTAGTATGACACCAGGAAAATGCCTTCCTGCACATCATCTGCAAGGGAAGCTCTATTATCTGCAGGGAATATATCACCATGAGCTATCAATTCTAATTTTAAATGAAGATTACAACACACTTTTATCTGGAGTCGGACTCTCCATATTTGTAATTTGCACATCACCTGATAATGGTTACTGTAGCGAGTAGGGAAATGTAGGGAGGTTACTGGCGTGAAGGAGAAGCAACCCTCCTTCTCTATTAGTCTCTCCTGCCTCACAATCATACCCTCAGCCAATGACTCAGCTCCCTAGGGCTATTCCATGTCATCTAAATCACACAAGGTATATGTGTCAAAGGTACAGTATATATATTGTCTGCATTGTCTTGTTGCGATGTTGATGCATGACTGGGTTCATGATAGCCTCCTGACGTGAAAGGCACTATACAAATGTCATTTTGTTGTTGTTCATGCTGGTGGTCACAATTGTACTGGGCAGCTGAGCCTTCACAAGAGATTGTATTGCTGCAGCATGCCCATATTACTCACCCCCTGATATTTGGGTAATTCGTTATACCTACTGTGGCACACACTGTAACAGCTGCTTGGTAAAGAGACAGTTTATTTTTTGTAGAGGATGTGGTTCACTTTCAACAACAAGAATAACAAAAAAATTACATTTATAGATCACTTTTCACGTCTGGAGGACGTCCGAAGGCACTGACCAATCAGAGCTCGGGACCCGAGCATGGATAGGTTGGGTCAGGCAGGAGACATGGAGCAGGCCGGAGCCCGCTGAATGGAGGGAATGGGCAGATTGGTAGGGAGTCAACGGGTCGGAGAGGTAGGAGGGGGCAAGACCATGGATGGTCTTGAAAGCAAGGACGTGGATCTTGAATTCTATCCTCTGGTGGATGGGGAGCCAATGGAGCCAGGTAAGGGTGGGAGTGATGGGGTCGTGGAGTCTGATGCAGGAGAAGACATGAGCTACAAAATTTGGGATGTTCTGCAGCTTGTGGACAGAAGAATTGGGAAGGCCAACGAGGAGGGAGGTTCTGTAGTCAAGCCTTAATGTGACGAATGCATGGACGAGGGTTTCAGCAGCCTGAGGGGTGAGGCAGTGGTGGAGTCTGGCAATGTTGCAGAAATGGTGGAAAGCCAACAACAACAACAAAATTAGATTAATAGAGCGCCCCTCATGTCGGGAGAATATCCCAAGATGCTGAACTATCAGAGTCGAACAAGACACCCAGGTTCCTGACTGACTTTGTGAGGTGGAGGGTGCAGCCTTGGATGCTGATGCTGTGAGCATCCGAGACAGTGCGGGGGCTGGAGGAAAAGCCGTTGGCAGACACAAATTAGAGACAGTTTGAAAGATAGCACCTGAACCAATCAAGGATGTAATCTTGAAGGCTGAGGTGGGAGGAGAGGCGATGGAGGAGGATTGAATGGTCCAAACTGCAGTCACTACACTTTGAAGTAAAACTGTGAAGTGCTTTAAGCCACCCATCTGATGTGAAAGGCACTATATCAGATGCAAAGATTATTATTATCATGTTTCCTTGCAACATTTAGTCCTGCTCCAACTCATGTATTTCTCCTTTCAATTCATAGCCTACTTCAAATAATCCCTCCATCCAGTTCCCTTTTATGACAACAACAACAAAATTACACTTGTATAGCGCGTTTCATGTTAGGAGGACGTCCCAAGGTGCTGGACAGTTATTGATTCAGCCCCGAGCTGAGGACGGGGGGTGGGCGGGGAGGAAGGAGTTGCCGATCGGTCTATCGAAGAGGAGAGTCTTGAGGCAAGACTTGAAGGAGGCTAGGGAGGGGGTGAGGCAGAGGGACTTTGGGATGGAGTTCCAGAGGTTAGGGGCAGAGTGGCTGAAGGCTTGCCCGCCAATGGTTGGGCGGGTGGGTCGGGGATGTGGAGCAGGCCAGAGCCCGCTGAACAGATGGGGCGGGCAGGTTGGTAAGGGTAAGGAGGTCACGGATGTAAGGTGGGGCGAGGTCGTGGAGGGCTTTAAATGTGAAAATTTCAAATTAAAATTTTTTAAAGACCGAATCAGCTTCATCTGTGATTTTATTCTTCATATAGTTAACCATGCAGCGGAATTCCTTTTTAGCCATATTTGAAGCTTGCAAATAACATGTTAATTTCTTTTTGTTTGATGTACAGAATCCATCGTTAAGAAACTTACATTCTATTATGCAATAATAATATTTTATAATAATCTATATTATTTATTCCTCTGAGCAATTTATAACTGCAGGCCATCTCCCCTCATCATTTTCTTTCCTCTAATGAAAACTAGTTGAGTACTGCAGGTGTTCTTTTACAATAACAACTTGCATTTACATAGTGCTCCTAATGTAGGGTAGCATCTCAGAGTACTCGCCAATGGCGGAGTACAACCGAGAACTGTGGGGTGAGGGTAGGTGACCCTTGGCACAGTTGAAGAGGAAGGTCTTCAGGCTCAACTCGAAGATGGGAAAAGAAGGGGCAATGTGGAGGGATAGAGAAAGCTTGTTCCAGAGTTTGGAGTGTAATGACTAAAGGTGTATCCACCAACAGTGAAACAGGGGGCACAAGGGACATGCAGTAGGCCGGAGACAGTCGAGCTGAGGCAGCCGCTTTGGGTTTGGGGATAAGCATGTTGTACAGGTAGGGAGGTGCTAGGGCTTGAAGGGATTTCAAAATGAGTGTGAGAGTCTAGTAGTTGATCCATTTGGCAATAGGAAACCTGGGGAGCAATGGCTAGAACTGGTGTGATGGGGATACGGAGTTTATACAGGTGAGCATGCGGGTGGCAGAGTTTTGTATCAGCTGGATCCTGTGCATGGTGGAGGTGGGGAGATGGCAAAGAGAGAATTTGAGAAGTCGATTCTGGGGGTGACAAACATATGGACGAGTGTTTCAGCTGAGTCTGGGTTAAGGTATAGTCAGAGGCGGGTAATGTGGCTGGGGTGGAGGAAGGCGGTCAAATTTTACATAGCTAATACTTTGCATAAGCTATATTAAACATATGGTCTCAACTATTATGTCTTATGGTTTACTGTAAGGTTTACTGTATAAAACACCCAAATGTACATGATATTCCACATGTGGCCTTAATCAACAATCTACATAATGTCGGAATAACTTGTTTCAGCTTATTGTCAAATGATATAGAGATACATGTCAGTACATGATTAGTCTTGTTGATAACAGCTTCACATCGACTCCCTGACTCTTTCTTACTGAGTGCATGGGGGAGGAAGTAAACTGTGATGGAGTTCAGATGTTGTGGTCTGTTTCTTTGCAGTTATGGACATAGTCTATAGGTCTCCCAGATGATGCTTTTAACAGAACAAATTTAGTTGAAAACTACATGTTAGAACATGCAACCCATTGCGCTCTGATCACTAAAATAGGCATTCTTTGTTCCAAGACTTTAGAATCAGATTCCCCAGCAAAAATACTTTGTTATGGTCTTTGTTAAGATGGAAACAAAGCAAAACATTGCAAGTTACACTTATAAATTACACTTATATAGTGCCTTTCATGTAGGGAAGATGTCCTAAAGTGCTTTATGCGGCTGTCACTGAACAGGTGCGCGGGGATGGGGAGTGGGGGAGGGGAAGGCGGTGGGTAACGGTGAAGGTGAAGAGGGTTGGGAAGCAGAAACAAGTAAAAATTAATCATTACTCTGGACAAGTAAGACAAACATTCAAATGTGTACATATAAAAGGTAATGAAACTTGAATAGGAAGTAATTTATGAAACTCAGATTCTCCAGAAGGATTTTTGTGACTTCATGTACCTCCTATTGTTTTTTTAAAATTTTAAGGGCTTTCAAACTGCAATCTTTTCTAGTTCTATGTTCCTGACATGTTCTCTCTCTGGTCTATCCAGTCAACCCCCACTTGCTTCATTCTACCATTGGTGGCTGAGCCTTCACCGCTCTGCTCCCACTTTCTGGATTCTCTCCCAACATATACTTTGAGCTTTCCACCTTCTTCTATTGGCTTCAAAACTGTTGGGCAACACCTTCAAATCTCCCTTCTTTTGCTTCCTGCTTGGAAATCTCCATCATCTCTGTGAAACATTTAAAGATGTTCATTCTATGTGAAAATGGATAGCTCTTTCATCGAGTCAGTACATTTGCATCAAATGGTCTTCTTCGCACTATTTTACATGCACTGTAATGCGATGTGTACATTGAATAATAACTCTTGCATTTTGCTCAAAGCGCTTCACAAGATACATTGTGGTCTATTTGTGTGTGTTTTATGGGCGAAGTGGGGCTTTGTTTTTTAGAAGAACCAGAGAACCAACAAATATGTGTAAGCATAACCAGGATATAACATGATTGTTTTTAACTTACTGGAGTTAATCTATTGATCTAAAGGGCAGTACTCACATTACGTCATATGCCTAAAAAGACAGTGTGAAGTGTAAACTGATGCTGATTACTGGTTTAGCTGCTGCTGTCTCAGCCTCAGGTGGAAGGGACATAGGCTTGAAAGGGAAGGGCGGAGAAGAGTTAATATTGGAAAGAATGCAAATTAAGAATCAAATTCAGCAGCTCACACTCTACCACTGCCCGCCAATTGACTATCAACACTGTTGTTATCACCATTGTTATAAATTTAACAAGAGCAACACCCCATCCTAAGTTTACTCTCTCTTAATTCAGCATTGTGGAGTGCTGTAGCTCGGTGTTTAGAGTTAAAGACCTGGGTTCAATTCTCGGCAGGGCGAAACCTTGGGCAAGTTTCCTTACCTAATAATAATCACTCCAAATGTTTTTTTAAATTTGCTCACCCAATTCACGACGGTTTGTGGGATACTGCAGTGCACAATTTGCTGCCGCATTTCGCCCACAAATATACAGTCAATTCAATTTATAGTATATTCTGTGAAGCACTTTGAGAAGTCAAGAAGATGTGAAAAGCGCTATATCAAATGCAAGGATTATTATTATTATTATTGTGCAGATATTCTTACACAATGCGCTGTGCTGGCTCTAAAGATAAAATAAGCATTCAAGTCGGAACGTGTTAGCATTGCTCACTCATGCACAATGTTGTAATAGGAATAAAACACGTTTCCTCAAACTCCCCCTCCCTAAAACGTTATTGATTCCTCTTTAGCCAAAATACAAATTGAAAAAGTGTTTCACCCTGACTATGTGCATGCAGTGGTACTTACCATTGTTCACACTATAAAGGCTTCTGAATGATTTTCAAAAACTACAGTTAAGTGTAAGAGTCTCGAGTCAGTGTCCTTACTCAAACAGTGTGAAACATTGAAAATTAGGACTTGCAAACACATAAGATCATAATTATATTGGGTTACTGAATGCAGATTGTATTTGATAGCACTCTTCTCCAGTAAGACACCATCCCCCATCATCACCATCAAGGTGATATTCTTGTGAAAATTATCACATCAGAATTCTTTTATCGTGTTACTTATAGAATTCCACTGCAAATACTTTCCTCTTTTGCTGCACAAATGCTCTTGATAACATGGAATATGCTGACTGCCACCATTGATATAAGAGTTTAAACCATCCCAAAACGCATGTCCATCTGTTCATTTTTTTCAAAAGTGGAAGCAATTGCACAACTGAAATCTAATGCTTCAGATGATTCTTCTGAACTACTCATGTTTTTTTATTGCAGTTTAGGGAACAACATGCTCACTGTTTTCTAATCACTCTGTCAGTTTGGTTGTGAAACTGACTGCTGAACATGTTTTGACATGAGAAACTTAAAAGAGGTTGAAAAATAACAATTACCAACCAGCATAACAGCTTACCTCACTTAGATTGGCAATGGTCATCCTCTCTGTCTTAGAAAATTTGTGCTTTATAATTGCTGCTGAATGTTTGATGAAGAAATAATTGAGTGTTGCAGTTGTTCAGAGCACTCACCTCGCAAACAAGAGGACCTGGATTTGATTCCTGAGCAAGGCGAAATGTTGGGCAAGTTTCCTTACTCCACATGCCTCTGTTTACCTAGCAGTAAGTAGGAACCTGGTTGTTAGTCAATTGGCGGGTCATCTTTTGAGAGGTTAATTAGCCTTTCAAAAGAAAATAATAATTTGGTCACCCAATCCACGACTGTTTCTAGGATACGATGTACGCAATAGGCTGCTGTGTTTCACCCACAAAATATATAGTCAATTCACTTTAGCATGTATTCTGTGAAGCACTTTGAGATGTCTCGGTCCGATAAGGCCAAGGCCGTACGCAGGGGGGGTGCGACGGGTGCGTACGCACCCCCCCAAATTATAAAAGGTCCACATTTTCCGGGGTAGAGAATTGCATTTTTTTATCAAATTTAAATACCAAGTAAATTTATTGAACATTTGAGTAACAATCAGTTCTTCAAAACTATGTATAAATTATAAACTCACATCTTTGAATGATTTAGTATTAATATAAAATTATCGAGTCGCGCACCAGAATCGGCGTCTACCCAAAACATACCGCGTCGATAGACCAGTCCATGACGCGGCGAGTCTGTGACTCGTGATTGGATAAACATAGGCGCCAAGACTCAAATCCTCGTTTGGAAATCATCCCGTAAACAGCCACAAGGGGCAGCACCAATTCTGGAGTTAAAATCATCTTTTCATCTGATCACCGTAAGTAAAAATGACTCAAGTTTTGAGAGGTGTGACTGTAATGCCAGCAAACAATGACAACATATTTACAAGATTCTGAGAAATTAAAGCTTTTGAGAACCCAACAAAAAAGTTATATGCTGAACGGGAATGCCTATCTTTAAAAAAAATACTCATGGACGTAGGCCTATGCTTTAGCGCCTATTCCACGTGGTGTGTCAATCGGAAATCATCCCGTATACAGTCACTACATAAAAAGGTAGCACCACTTTGTGGAAGCTGAAATCGTATTTTAATCTGATAATGTTAGCAATTGATAATAGTGCCTTAGTACATTGTCAGACAGCTCAGAGGCTTCACAGAACGTACTGTAAAGTGGCCAGTTTTTGCCCAGGATTGTCCCACAAACACCGAAGGAGTGAGTCACCGATTTTATTTGGGGGCGTTTGTTGGCCAGGACAACAGGAGAGAGACTTCCCTCCGCTTTTCGAGTAGTGTCAGAGGATCTTTTCACATCCATCTAAACAGACGGATCAGACCTCGGTTCAGCATCTCAACCAAAAGAACAGCCTCTAACAATGGGACCCCCCCCCCCACAGCACCACATTGAAGTGTCAGCTTCCTCTGTGTGATACCGAGTGCCGACGTGGGGTTTGAACCCACAACTTTCTGACTCAGAGGCCAGAGTGCTATTCACTGTGCCAGGCGACTCGCCAGGTGATGCTGCTGTCTTCTATCACCTGTGGGAAACTTTCTTTCCCTCCTACTCAGTGCCTCTGAATCTGAAGACATTCCCAAGGTCGAGGTTGCATATCTGACTGATTGACAACTGAGATTTATTTTCGGGGTTTGTGGGCAGTGTCACGTAATTGGCTATAACTTAAAGGATTGTTAACCTGCACCTGTTAGAGTTGAGGTCCCCAGAACTGCTGCCTCACACCAGCGGGATATAAAGGACAGGTGCAGTCGAGTCTGCAAAGCAACAGCTCTTCCTACACACATCTCTTCAACGTGACTCCTCTGAAAGTCACTCTTTCTCTCTTTGAATAATAATATAATCCGTGCATTTCATGTAGCGAGGTAGGTTAGGGTCGGTCTACCTCGTGTTCTGTGACCGTGCAATGGTTCCCATAGGATAGTAGCACTATGGACAGTTTCCTCCCGGCTTCTCCAGCTATGTCCGCTAAACCTAAGACGCCTCTGCGGTAATGTCTGTGATACCAGTGTGGTAGTGACCATATAGCTCACTATTTGTCAGATGCTGTCGCCAGTAAACGTTCAGGGCGTCTCTTAGAAGCCTGGTATATACCTCACGAGTCACCTAATCTCCTGGGTTTGCCTAAGTGTCCAGCATTCTGCTCCATATAGGAGCGACTTTCAGCCCTCGCGTTAATGCACATTCATTATAATATGGAAATCGATATTGGTAGAGCGGTTGACGTATTCGCTTCAAAGCGACCGAGGCGTCTCGAATACGGAACGCTATTAAAGAATTAATTTCCCCTCCCTTATTTTTTCAAGTATTTTTTCGTCAGGTCAGTATTGCTTGATGGGTCACTGCCTTTAATTTTGATTCTAAATAAATAAAAACTAACTACACTATTGCTCACAGTTCAACGATATTTTCAGGATAATGCTGATAACAGGCTTGTAACACGTGTGAATTAACTGTTTGACACTGATTTTCAGTTTCTGTATATTTTCTTGTCTTTTATAAAATTTGCTTTGCTGGAATATCTGAGCACATCATTCATACTTTACTCTTACATTATTGTTCATTACAGTCCGAAAGAAATTGAGTCTTAGGATAACAATGCAGAACAACTTATTAATTACCGTCAATCTGTAGTTTATGATCATTTTCTCTATACGCATACATTTATCAAGCATTCGTCATTGTACTGTGTTAATTGGATTGTAATTTACTTTATCGTTCGCATTCCTTACATCATCGAGTCAACAATCGTGTTTGCTTTTATCGGCGAACACATTCGACCTTCGCAATTAGACACGGACTACCGGGGAAAATATAAACACTGAATAAATAATGATGCTCTTAAACACCAAGGGCATAAATACCGTTCATATTGGATCTTCTGAACCGATTAAATAAGACCTCAAACTGTGTAAAACGTCGGAGCCTCGAGGGGGCCCCGGGGGCAGCCCCCAAGCCCCCGGCCATTGTTGGTCCCATCACTAGCAATTCGCACCCCCCCAAAAAAAATCCTGCGTACGGCCCTGAAGGCTCTACATCATATCCACTGATTATGATTATTATTAGTAGTATTATTATTAAATGTTGATGCCTGCTTGTGAGTGCCTCTGGCTTTGGCTCAATGGTCAGGCACAAAGCTGATTTTTGTTTCATAAGATTGTTTCAGATGATGAAGGCTCTCCAAACCATTCGATCTCATCCTTCCAAAATCACCCACTCCACCATTCTCTTATCATAATAATAATACATTCATCCTTGCAAACGTTCTTCACAAAATACAATATTAAGTGGATTGGTTATGTATTTTGTGGCGAAATGCGGCAGCCAATTGATCATGAGAAGCAAACCGTTTTTAAATGAGTCCAGGGTCCCTCCCTCAACCACACTTCCTGGAAGCCTATTCCAGTCATTAGTTACCTTCTGGGAAAATAAATATCTCCCACTGTTTGTCCTGAAATTGCCTTTTGGAATTCTAAACCTATGTCCTCTTGTTCTGCCGCCTCGGTGATTCGAAAAGTATTATTCTGGGTTTATTTTCTCAATCCGATTTAATATTTTATACACCTCTATAATCTCCTCTCTGAGACATTTTTTTAAAAAGTGCTCTCTTTCAAGTGCTCTCACATGTATAATCTTGTGTCAATCTAGTTCAGTTGATAGTCATCTTCCCCCTGTCAGAGATTGAGGTTTCAGGGCCACACACATTTGTCACCTGTCAGCATCCCCAACTCTTCGCTCCACAAGCTGTACACACCCTTGCCCCCTCCCTCTCTGACCTGCTTTCACCCTATCAACTTGTCAACTCCCTCCATTCAGCAGGCTCCGGCCTGCTTCATGTCTCCTGCCCGACCAGCCATACCATCGGTGGCCGGGCCTTCAGCCTCTCTGCCCCTACACTTTGGAATTCTATCCCACAATCCCTTCACCTTTCTCCCTCCATTGCCTCCTTCAAGGCCGGACTCAAGACCCTCCTCTTCGACTATGCCTTCAGTCACCCTCCTATCTCTCTTTCCTCCCTCATCCCAACTCTGCCCCACCCCACTCCACCACCATGCTTGGGTCATAAACCCTAATATGAATGGCACTGCACAAATGTAATTTTGTTGTTATTGTCCTCTTGACATTGTTGGAGGTACTGTCCTTTGGGTGAGTAGTTAATCCAAGGTCTTGTCTGTCTGTTTAGGTGACATTAAAAGTCCCAATGCACTTTTTGAAACAGAAGTTTTTCCTGAATAAACCTTTGTTCACTTTATGGTTGTTTGTGGAATATTGCTGTATGCAAAATGCCTGCCATGTTGGTCCACAAAAATATAGTCACTGCACTTTATCAAATGTATTATTATTGTTGTTGCTTCTAATAATAATCCTTGCATTTGATATAGCGCTTTTTACATCTTCTAGATGTCTCAAAGCGTTTCACAGAATATACTGTAAAGTGAATTGACTCTATATTTGTGGGTGAACCACGGCAGCCATTTGCGCACAATAGTGTTCTACAAACCGTCATGAATTCAGTGACCAAATTATAATTTTTTTGTAGGATTTATTATTAGGCATGTAATAATGGATTATTAATCCATTGTCCCAGCACCTAAATGCCACACTTAATGTATGGCAAGATCAATTAACACTACCGATGACATTAGAACCAACCCTTGTGTCATAGTCGAGAGGAGGGTGGTGGGGAGGTCAGACGTATAGGAACAGGACTAGGCCATTCAGCCCGTCGAGCCTGTTGCGCCACTTCATTAGATCATGGCTGATTTGTTCAATTCTAACTTCCCACTTACATACCCCTTCATAACCTGACCTACCAAAAATCTGTCAATCTCATTCTTGAAGGTGTGGATGGATCCAGCATTCACAACCTTTTGGGAGAGAGAGTTTCAGATTTCTACCACCCTTGGAGTGAAAAAATGCTTCCTGATTTCACTCTTAAATGGCCTGGTTCTAATTTTCTGTCTATGCCCCCTTATTTTGCATTCTTCCACCAGAGGAAATAGCTTATCTGCATCTACTCTATCAAATGCCTTTATCATCTTAAAACCCTCTATCAAATCACCCCTCAATTTTCTAAACACGAGCGAATACAATCAAGTTTACCTAGCCTTTCCTCGTAACCTAACTCTTTTAGGCCTGGTAACATTCTGGTGAGCCTGCACTGCACCTTCTATCAAGAAACATTGCTGGAATGTTACATTTCCCCCCTCATTGATTGTGTTCACTGTATCTTAACCACAACCTGTTTGCCTGCAGAACATGTGGACCGTTCATACTAAATTGAAGTCTGAGATTCTGAAGTCTTTATCCACGTTTTACTTAGCACTTTGGGACATCCTCCCGACATGAAAGGCACTATATAAGTGCAATTTTATTGTTGTTGTTGTTGATACTAGTTGCTAAAACCTTCTTTTTCTCAGCTGAAGTATAAATACGCATCTAGGAGTGCAGTACAGGCTGGAATACAGCGGAGGAGGTTCAGATAGTCTAAACTGTGAACAAAGGTTAGCCAGTTATATAAATGTCATCTGCACCCTGAGATCAGCCTTAGATCAGCTCCCTGCATAATTTGCAAGGCGTTTTACAGTTTGTGTTACTGACTGTTTTGGGGACTACTCCATGACCTTCACAGAAGGGCATAACTTCACTTTTGATCTAATTACTGTCAGTTTTCCCTCAAAGTACTTGAAGTAAATTACAGACATTTCTTGCACAGCAAGACTCCAATTGTGCACTTAGTTGCTGGATCAAGCAGAGACTTCTCTATGTTTAAATTTTAAAAAAATGATATCTTAATCTGGAAGCAATCATTAAACTCTAATAATAATATGTATCTATAATATTATCTTCTGCTGCAGCATATCCATGTAAACACAGCACCACCACCACACCTGGCTTTTCAAAGTCAAATCATTTGAGTACATATGGTTGAGAGGAAATTATTTACATAATTTTGAAGAAACATATAATCTTCTTGCTTGGTCTAACCAAATAATGTTTTTTTTTAAAGAAATCTGCATTAAAACAAATTCCAAATTAAGATTGAAAGTCAGAATTTCCCCAAATTCAGCACAGTTCATGCACAAACTTTATCTTCAGAACATCAAAGGACATTATTGTATACTGCAGAGCAAAATAGTAGCAATATCCATCTGTGCATTAAGAATAGTGATATTGCAACAATAGTAAAGGCATTGGAAAAATAGATTATAAAACTTGTACATAACAAGAATTAACCTGACACTTGTGCTTATGTAATACAGAATATTACAGTCTAGTAATAATAATCTACTAAGCATCTCCTGGTTCTAAACTTAGCTCGACTAAAAACTAAGAACAATGGTGGCTTTATTCCTTAATTTGGTACTGGTGTTGAAAAAGCACTCCTTGGGAATGTGGTTATGTAATGGTGTCTTAGCACCAGAAAAGTGCCAAGTGGCAAAAACGTTATTTTGCTACATGAAAACCATGTGTACGTCATGCTCAATCACAAGATTGCCTTGAACCAGCTAAGATCAGTCTACAGTAGTGGTGGCCAACTTGTGTCCCTCAAGGCAGAAGTGGCCCACGGGCTGTAACAAAGCATCCCCCTAATCCTGAACATTTGCACAAATCTAGATAAGTCTTGGTTAATAGTGTGTTTTCATTTTTTTCTTGATTGAATGTTTCTAGATTCATGTCAAATCACGAAGTGAGGTAGTTGCTTGTTCAACATGCAAATACAATGTAGAATAGAAAAATATAACTTGATTCATCTGCAGTTACAAATTCACAATAGTCTCTCTGGTTTGGATAGGCTTAAACATGGTGATGGGTTTCCACAAGTGCCAGACACCTGGATGACCCGATTTTTAGAAATCTTGTGTGCATATGTAATACCTATTTGCTCGTATTTATAATCTTCAATGCATTAACTCCATGCTCTGTCTCCAAATACCAAAGTCTGTTGAATTTGAGATATTTGCAAAACAGACAGATGGAAAATTCTAAAAATTGTCAACATGTGATGACAAAAAGTCTGGAGATTCAAACATCATTGGGGGTATTATCCCCTTTAGTTTTTATTCATACTGAGCCAACTTCTAGGATTTGCATAGAGCTGTTTTGCATCTATCGACCACACCATTTATATAGCACACTCATGCAGGGTAGTATCACAGATCTATTGGAGGGAATAGGCAGGGTTGGTACCTTTTGAAGAGGTTGCAGATATAGAGTGTGGAAGGATTTGAAATTTAGAACATGGATCTTGAATTCGATCCGCTGGGAATGGGGAGCCTGTCGACTCAGATGCGAATGGTGGTGATAAGCTCACAGAGCCCAGAGCAGTAAATGACATGAATTACAGAGTTCTGAGGTGTCAGCAGCTTGTTTGGGGAAGCAAGGGCTGGGCAGAGTCTGGTGAGCAGAGTTACAGTAGACAAGCTTGGACAGGATTAATGCATGGATTAGGGTCTTGGTGGCCGAGCAGAAAGGTAGTGATAGAGATGGGCAATGTTACAGAGCTGAAGAAAAGATTAGCAGGTCAGACCACAAATGTGAGGTTTAAAGGACAGTTGTGAGTCAAGCAAGTCACCGACGTTCTACATGATGTCCACAGGGTGGATTGTGCATCCATGCCGGTTAATGATATTGGTGCCTTAGGGGTCCCAAGCAGAATAGTCCCTGTCTTGTTGATATTTACCTGAAGAAATTAGTTCCTATCCAATATTTGATGTCTGATAGGCAATTTGTCACAACAAGTCATCCTGGAATGGATGATGCAGAGAGACAGAGTTGAGTGTCATCCGCATATATTTGGAAGTTAACCCCATGTCTGTGGATAAGTGGGAGCATACTGTATAGTTATTGAAAAGGAAGGTTAGAGTCCTGAGGAACACTGCATATAGCTATGCATAAGTGGGAGAAAGAGCCATTAGGAGAGACTGGGATAGGTAAGAGTGAAACCTGGATAGAACAGGATCATGAAAATTGAGCTGAATGATGAGGTGGTGGAGGGTGAGTTACAGTGTCAAATGTGGCAGAGAGATGAGGAAGAACACAGAGGCAGAGAAAGCCCGGGTCACAGATGAAGAGAATGCCGGTGCTATGTCATTAAATACAATTTGTGAATACCTCAGATTAGAACCAATGTGTCAAATAATCATTTTTGTCAAACAATCGTCTGCTGAGCAGTTGAATTTTTGATACTTTGCTAACTACTATTTGCACAGCAGAAGATATAAACATAGATATCACAGTCTAATCCAGTGGGAATCAACATTTTTCTTCTTTGGTTGGTCCCAAAGACCTTTTGTATTTACAGATCAGTAATCTGAAAAGATAATTATTAGCTTCCCTGGAAGTATTGATTCCAAGTCGACTCTTTTGGTGGATGAATGTGACCGTAACATTTTCCGAAAAGATTACTCCTGCTTTGTTTATGGTTCTTGCACAACTCCAAAAGGAGTTGGGAGTAAAATTTACTCTTTCTAAACTTTGTTTAAAAGTTTCAATGCTTTGAGTTAGCTTTTAGCTCAATTTGTTTAACTTCCTTGAATTTTTTTGTTAAGATTAAAATAATTAAACCACATGGTTGAAGTTACATAAATTACAGCTACAAACAACCTACCAATTTATTCTGTACTTTATTTGTTTCTGCCTGCTTACATGTCTCCTACCTAACTTCTGATTGTTGACCTCTTGTTACTTCTATCCATTCCCCATATTGTCTCAAGCTTCATGTGGTTGGCCATCATTGTTTTCAAGCATCTAATAGGTTTCCAAGAAATAAGCAGCTTTTTCCATCTTTGCCATAAATTGTCATTGCTGTAAACTTGTGCATTCCTTGATCTTGTTAAACTGCTCAGCTATCAACGTTCCCAAAAGTAGAACCAATTGCTCCATACACCCACCTGCCATCTAATTTTATCATTGGTCACTGCTTAAAGCTACCTTTACATTCCACGAAGACCTAAAGAAAATCTCAAACATAAGGTGACTGACAGGAAATCCATACCTCCTTAGATTAGCATAGAATCCTGATATGTATAAAAGTCTCTTACCTGAAATCTCTCACTTTAAATACAATTATGTTGCAGTTTGAAAAATTAAGACGATTAATATCAATGTCTCAGGGAAGTCTTTCCCAGCGAGAGACACTGTGTTGATGAAATGCTGGGCATATGGGAAATTTAAGCAGTGTTAATTAAATTTGCTGAATCCACGTTGCTCAAATCATTAATGCAAATAGAGGCCTTGGCTTTTTATTCAGAGGAAGAGATTATAAAACTAGGGTAACAATGTATAATTAATATAAAACCTTGAATAAACCACATTTGGACTACTGTGTACATTTTGCATTATATGAGTATGAGTAAGAGTAATGAAAAACGTGAATATATAATCATAGAATCATAGAATATTACAGAACAAAAGGAGGCCATTCAGTTCATCGAGTCTGTGTCGGCTCTTTGAAGTCAATCCCCCTCCCCGGCTCTCTCCCCATATCTCCGCAAACCTGTCCTCCCCAAGTAACCATCCACCTCTCTTTTAGAAGTTGTTAGTGAATCGGCCTCCACCACCCTTTCAGGCAATGCCTTCCAGAATTGAACAACTCGCTACGTGAAAAAGTTTCTCCTCACCTCTCCTCTGCTTTTTTTTAGAAAATATTTTAAAACTGTGACTTTGAGTCACTGACACACCAACCAGTGGAAACAGTTTTTCCTTGTTTACCCTCATGATTTTGAAAACCTCTATTCGGTCTCCTTGTAACCATCTCTGCTCCAATGAGTTTAATCCTAGACTCTCTAGTCTTTCCTCATATCCAAAGTCTCTGATTCCTGGTACCATCCTGGTAAATCTTCTTTGCACCCTTTCCAATGCCTTAACATCAAAGGCTAGTATCCCATATGCTTTGTTAACAGCCTTATCTACCTGTCCTGCCACTTTCAAAGATTTACTTACCTGAACTTCTAAGTCTCTGTGTTCCTTGACCACCCCCTTAAAATTGTAGTATCTACTAGATAGCCTATATTTCTTCTCCTCATTCTTTCTCCCAAAATGCATCACCTTGCATTTCTCCACATTAAACTTCATCTGCCATGTGTTTGCCCATTTGACCATTCTCTCTATGTCCTCTTGCAGTCTGCTACTATCCCCCTCACTATTTATTACTTTTCTGAACTTTGTATCATCTACAAACTTGGAAATTGTACTCCCTATACCCAAATCTAGATTATTTATATATATTAAAAACAGCAGTGGTCCCAATACTGAGCTCTGGGGGTTGCCACTGTAGGACTTGTTTCCCTCCAGTCAGGAAAAAAACTGTTCACCATAACTCTCTGCTTTCTGTTCCCCAGCCAGTGCTGGATCCATGCTGCCACTGTCCCTTTAATACCATGGGCTTCTATTTTCCTTATGTGGCACTTTGTCAAATGCCTTTTTGAAAACCCATCAGTGTAAATTATATTATGTGCTTGTTGTAAATCATTTGGAAACTTTTGTGTACAGAGTGAATTAGGTGCACCCAGTTTGGTAGACATTAAAGTTACTCTAGTACTATTCGAAAATGGAAAGTCGTTTCCTAACAGACAATACCCAAATTCAAATCACTTCACTTCAAATCTTGTGAAGCGCATTGAGATATCTCAATGACATGTTAAGGAGCTATAATCAATGCAAGGAATGGTATTCAAGGAAAATTTGTCATAGTTGTTTGTGGGATATTGATATGTACAAATTGGCTGCTACCTTCACCTACAAAACATGCAGTCACAACACTGTCTTTGAGACATTTGCTTTGAGACATCTTACCAATGTGAAAAGCAAAATATCAAATTGATAAAATTGTTGGGTTTGAAGCCAATTGTGGTAGCCTTTGAACCATTCTGTAGTTGTACTCACTGATAATAATATAATAATACAGTACTTCCAATTGATATAGTGCCTTACCATGTCTTTGAGCTGTCTCAAATTGCTTCACATAATAAACTGTAAAATGAATTGACTATATTTTGTTGGAGAAACTTGGCAGAAAATTGTGCACAGCAGTGTTACACAAACAGTCATGGATTGACTGCCAAATTCTTATAATTTTTTTGTTTTGAATGGAGCATCAGTCCCGAAAAAGCATTTTACCAATTGACTAACAACCGGGTTCCAAGTTACTGCTAGATAAACAGAGGAGTGTAGAGTAAAGAAACTTGCCCAACGTTTCACCTTGCTGGGAATCAAATGCAGGTCCTCTCGCTGATAATATTTCAGTCATGTAATTTCATTGGATATTACCTTAACAACAACAACAACAAAATTACATTTGTAAAACACTTTTCAAGTCAAGAGGACATCCCAGGGCACTTACCTTTTCTTTCAATACATTCTTGCAGAGTTTATCTTATTTCTGCTTCCCCATATTCACCTTCTTCCCATTAACTTAATTGGTGCTTCATCATTTAACATAATAATAATCTATCCCAAGAAACCCTCAATAATAAAAAATTGGTCATTTTCAATCGACGACTCTTTGTGGGACACTGCTGTGCATAATTGGCTGCCGTGTTTTGCCCACAATTATACAGTCAATTCACTTTACAGTACATTCCATGAAGCACTTTGAGATGTTGATAAGATGTGAAAAGACAACCATTTTCTCTTATGGTTTGCAGCAATATTGGATTGCGAGAATTGCGATGAACTTCACAAATAGGGACTCTTGAATCCTGAACTAATCCAAACTGAAGGTGAGACAGGCCCTACTGATTGGATCGCGCCTGCGCCTTCTTGCATCAGGCGCTGGCAGCATCAGCCTCCGTGGTTGTACACTCAACCTCACCAAGCCAGTCAGTGAGGAACCTCGGTGTCTTGTTCAACCCTCACATCCAAGCAATAACCAACTCTGCCCTTCCCCATCTCCACAATATTGCCTGACTCTGCCACTACCTCACCCCCAAAGCCGTTGAAACACTCATCCATGCCTTCATTACATCCCAGCTCGATTATGCAAACACCTAGCTGGTCGGCCTTCCCAATTCCTTCCTCCACAGGCTGCAGATAATCCAGAACTCTGTGGCCCATGTCCTTTACTGTTTCAAACTCTGTGCCCCATCTCCCCTGTCCTTCCCATTGGCTCCCCATTATCCAGAGGATCCAATTCAAGATCCCCATCCTCGCATTTCAAGCCCTCAACTACCTCGCCCCACCCTACATCCGTGACCTTCTATCCCCTTACCCTGCCCGCCCACCTCCGCTCAGCAGGCTTTGGCCTGCTCCACGCCCAACCTACCCGCCCCAACATTGGTGGTCGAGTCTTCAGCCACTCTTCCCCCAACCTCCGGAACTCCATCCCGCACTCCCTCTGCCTCGCCCCCTCCCTGGCCTCCTTCAAGTCTCTCCTCTTCGATGGATCCATTGGCAACTCCTTATGCCCCCCTTCCCTCCCCCACTCCCTATCCTCAGCTCGGGTCTGAAGCAGTAACTGTCCAGCACCTTGGGACATCCTCCTGACCTGGAAGGTGCTATGAAAATGTAATTTTGTTGTTGTCGTTTATGTCTTCACACAAGATTTAATGACGCCAGTGTTTTCAGTGTCTAAGAATGGTATATGAGTTTAATTCATGGGATACTGCTTTAATTAATTTAATCATCTGCGTAACAGACTTCAAATATTAACAATAACTTGCATTCATATGACAAGCAGGATAATGTCTCACTGATTTACAGTGATGGGTTCAGGCACTAAGTCAGTGGAGAGGAAGCGAAGACTGTAAGTGTGATAATTTAATCAGATTTTGAGGCAGGACTTCAAGACAAATAGAGAGCAGTTGTGCCAGAGGGAGGGAGTTCCAGAAGTTAGGGGATAGGATCAGAAAGCTTGAGCAAAAATTATGCAAAAAGTGACAATTGAAGATGTCAATAGAACATTCTGGATCCAACTTCAGATGTTACCACAGAGTCCGAGGGTGTTCACACCTGAAAACCAGCAGGTAATTATTGCCTAAAGTTCCATTGCTTCATAACACATTCAATGTGAATGAAACATTGTACTTTTCACCTCATAAAATGTGAATAGTTAATGGTGCTTTTCTCAGTCCAAACTAATCAAATTCCCAACATTCTTGACACATTTTACATGAATCTGTCTTATCCCACATGCTGTATTGTACACAAATATTCATTTCACCTATTAATCTTGTTACTCTACCAACTCTGGAATTTGCTAGAGTTAGCAAATATATCTATATGTATGTATGTATATATATATATAAATAACCTCCAACACCACTCCATGAAACTACCCAGTGTCAGTTATTGTAATCATCCAATATAAATAGGTTAAATTATTAGGGATGAAGTAAAGAGTTGTATCATTTTAGTTGAATGTTGGGAAGGTTCAAGGGCTGTCTTCAGAATGTAAACTGAAGCTTGTAGAAATGCAAAAAGATAGCTATGCACATACTTTTCATCATTGAAACACATTCGAAAAGTTATATGACAGCCCATAATCAATCTTTATTGTAACAGCTATACTGGAAGCACTTTTTAATATAAATTAGATTTTATTAGTTTGTCAGAAATGTGCAGAATGGCTGAATGCATTGGTAATGGAACACCAGATAAACAACCAGAATGCTATTTACTTTGAGTTTATAGTATTAGGCGTTGTACTGTGAACTTTATTTGAGCTATTACACATGCTTAGCATGCTAATTGCTTTGAGCATGCTTTGAGCCATCTAGAAGATGTGAAAAGTGCTATTGCAAGGATTATTATTATAATTTATTGATAACTGGATTAGAATAGTATAAACTAGAGAGTACATCTATACTTCTCTGCGGTCTCATCTCTGTCTGATCTTCTGAGTGGTAAATCATTGGTTCTGTGCTTGTAACTCTTCCTGTCCGACCTAATTCCTGCCTTTGGCTGGCATTAGCTAGTCAGTCTTCCCCCATCATTCACATTTGATAAGATATCATCCATATCCTTGCATTACCAAACTGCAGTGTGCAATTTGACATCATGGGAAGCACCAATACCCCGCCACACAACGCAGAGCATGTTTAAGATAAACTGGACAGGGTACTTTGACTCTTACTGAGGTAATTCTACTGATAGATGTCATTCTCTCAAGCAATCCTGAATGCTACGTTGGCGACGGCATTTCACTAGCAACACATCCTCCTTAAATTGGCAAATTTAATGTTCTTGAAAAAGGTAATTCATTGAGATAGATATCAGAACTCGGACAAATAGTAATTAGGGGTGAAATTTGTGGTATTTCATAGCACGTTACTTGTGACATCACAGAGAATTGATATCAAGTTAACCCACTAATAACAGTTATAACATTACATTTGACATTGGGAGAATGTCCCACGGTGCTGAACAGTCAGGGGCAGGGCAACAACAACAACCACATTTTTTTTTAGGAGCAGATCATTGGTCCATCTAGCACATCCATCCAAGTTTTTAAAACCTTCCCGAGCTAAAACCTCGGGGTCCTCTAATCAAAGGTCACCATCAAAGCAGTTGTCACATACTCGAGCAGGGAACAGACATAATGCAAGAGACATGTTCCAGTCCTTTATTGCATGTCTTAGATTTTATTCCTGGAAGCTGTTCAAGCTCTTTGTATTAGTCACTGTTCTTTGAGGAATATTACAGAATAGGTTGGGGAAAGATGTGTCTGTAGGTATTGGGAGTGGTGGAAATCTACGCTTCTGAGAGAGACTGAGATTTAATGTAATCAGCTTGCATTGCCTTTGGGCGTAACAACAACAACAACAGGCCCGTACGCAGGATTTTTAATGGGTAGGTGCGAATTGCTAGTGATGGGACCAACAATGGCCGGGGGCTTGCGGGCTGCCCCCGAAGCCCCCTCGAGGCTCCGACGTTTTACACAGTTTGAGGTCTTATTTAATCGGTTTAGAAGATCCAATATGAACGGTAAATGTTTCATGTCCTTGGTTTTTAAGAGCATCATTATTTATTCAGTGTTTTTATTTTCCCAGGTAGTCCGTGTCTAAATCTTTTGGGAAGGTCGAATGTGTTCGCCGATAAAAGCAAACACGATTGTTGACACGATGATGTAAGGAATGTGAATGAGAAAGTAAATTACAATCCAATTAAAACAGTACAATGACGAATGCTTGATAAATGTATGCGTAAAAGAGAAAATGATCATAAACTACGGATTGACAGTAATTAATAAGTTGTTCTGCAACATTTTTCTTTACATCATGGAGGTATTCTCAATATTTCCATGCTTTTACTGAATACATATATTGTGTTACTTGAGCACAAATACATATCTTATTGTTATCCTAAGACTCAATTTCTTTCGGACTGTAATGAACAATAATGTAAGAGTAAAGTATGAATTATGTGCTCAGATATTCCAGTAAAGCAAATTTTATAAAAGACAAGAAAATATACAGAAACTGAAAATCAGTGTAAAACAGTTAATTCACACGTGTTACAAGCCTGTTATCAGCATTATTCTGAAAATATCGTTGAACTGTGAGCAATAGTGTAGTTAGTTTTTATTTATTTATCTAGAATCAAAATTAAAGGAAGTGACCCATCAAGCAATACTGATCTGAAGAAAAAATACTTGAATAAATAAGGGAGGGGAAATTAATTCTTTAATAGCGTTCCATATTCGAGACGCCTTGGTTATATATAGGTTGCTTGGAAGCGAATACGTCAACCACTTTACCAATATCGATTTCCATGTTATAATGAATGTGCATTAACGCGAGTGCTGAAAGTCATTCTTGCGTCATGCTTGCTCGTAGGTAGGTGTGTAATCTGCGTAAAGCAGTTGCACTTCGTTCACATTCGCAACTTGTTGCAGGAATAGTGCAACACAATCTTAGAAGCACAGAGGTATTAGGGAACATGCCATCATCACACTCCATCATTGCTGCTGCTGCCGTGGATGGACGTTGGTCGGAGGATAATGGTAGGAATCTGTGTTTCCATCCGAATAATTCTTGTGGGAACACTTCCGGTGAGTGCATATCTTCAGCGTATACTTCAAGTACCTCTTCGAGTGATGGTACATCATCCCCACATAACACTGACGGGACTAATCCCAATAGCCTTGATGAAAGCACGGATAAATCGGAAAACTGTGAGTCAAGCTCAGAATTGATGTGGCTTAGGAATGGAATCGCAACGTTTCGACGATAATGCTCCTCAGGTGTAGCTGCAGGCACGTTACTACGCATGGTCTGCCGACCAACAGTCCGTGGCATTGATGGCATGACGTTGACAGCATTAGCCATTCTAACAGCTTGCTTATACGATCTTGAAAATTCGACTTCTACATCATCACAGAGCGCTTTGTATACCGCTTTCACGGTTGAGATCTCACTGTAGGGCTTGATGATGTCAACAGTCTGCCCTTGCAATTTTACTGTTATGCCAGTGAGATGTGACAAGAAGTGATAGATCGTAAGAAATGTCACAATGAAGTCGAAGGAAGAGAGACTTGCCAATAGAGATGCTGCATCACAGCGACTCTTTGGATCCCATCTAGCTTCCCTAAAATCTATGCCACATGATTCGACGTTGCCACCATGAGCAATATTCTCCAATGCTGTAATGATGTAGATATATGCCTGATAGAAATGAGTATATGCCTCGTGTCTGGCAGCCCATCGTTTCTTGCACAAGTCAAGAAGCCCCTTTCGATGTTTTGTTTCCTCTGGCAAAGCCTTTCTAATAATCGATTGCAGGAGACAATTGCACTTTGGGCTTGCCAGGAAGAACCAACAGCATGCCTTTAGCTTGTCAATTGTGTTTCTTGTGCGGGGGAGGGAGCATGAATGCGCTATTACCAAGTTTAGGCAATGACCACTACAATAAACGTATACAGCTTTTGGTGACTGCTGAATTTATTCGTCGCTGAACACCAACATTATCACTTGACATGTTTGCAGCTCCGTCATAGCCTTGTCCACGGATGTTAGTAGCATCAAGGCCCGTCATCTTTAGAAAGTCCAAGATGGTACTGGCGATGACTTCACCGGTGATCGTTGGCAATTTAAGAAAAGACAGAAATTCCTCCCTGATATCTTTATTTCTGTCAACGAAATGGAAATAAAGGGCGAGCTCCTCTTTGTTGCTGCTAGTTACCTCATCAGCAAGTACACTAAACCATTGAGCAGCTTTGATTTCATCAATCAAATCACTGCGGATTATATCATGGCCGATGATTGTGATGATATCGTTCTGTATTCTAGGTATATTTAGAATTCCTATTTGCGAGCCCAATACTAGCAAGGTGATGTCGAAGAACCTCGTCATGCTTCGCAATCATCTGTAGGGCTGCCAAAAAGTTTCCCAGATTACCATTGTATTGTGTGACGTCACTCGTAACGGTGTTACATTCCATGACTCTTTCATTATCTCCTCTAAGTGCAATGCACTGACGTCCACAGAATAATACAGCTTCGGCAACTGTTCTTATGATATGTCGATTTCTTTCAATGTTTTTCTTCTTTTCATCGACCAAACAAATGTCTATCTTATGTTTTGGGTTCGCAACAGAGTCGCGCATTGATGCCGATCTAATCATAGAATTTACGTGATAACCATTTCGTTCATGTTCCTTCGCCTTCTCGTTTAGTTTGTAGAACATGGTAAAGGGTGTATTAACAAATGCCCCCATCCGTTTCCTCTCACTGGTTTGGACTATCAGTGCACAGTGAATGCAAAAGGCAGCATCTAATGAAGGACTGTAGACCATCCATTGGCTGTCCATAGTGTTATCCTATGGGAACCATTGCACGGTCACAGAACACGAGGTAGACCAGCCCTAACCTACATCGATACTCTGGAGCGAGATTCGGGTATTGGCAGGCGGGAGTTGTCAGGCTGCATGGAGAGAAGGGATCAGTGGAGAAGTGTGGTTGTCAATGCCCGAGTTCGCTCGATCAGATGATGATGAAACTATTTTGAGGCCAAATTCGTGCGACATAGATGTTTTTGGAATGTAGGTAAAATTGCTCCGGTAAATAAGGTCCTCATCTGGTATAGAGGCCGCAAGTGGTAAAAAGGTAAAAATAGCACCGAGGAAACAATTAAAAAAAAGTTGAACATGATATGAAGATTAATCTGGTTAAAAATAGTTTCACTCTGGGTACAAAATTGAATGTGAAATAAAGTAACACTGTTTATTTTTGCGGTCATATTTTTTTTGCATGCCAGTGGACGTCTCTAAAAGCAATTTTTAATTACAGGAATACATTTTTAATAATATAAATTAAATGTGATAATCAAGACAAAACAAGAAACATGATATTTCAGAAACACGCCTATCAAAACTTAAGTCATTTTTACTTACATTTATCAGAATAAAATATGATTTCAGCTTCCACAAAGTGGTGCTACCTTTTTATGTAGTGACTGTATATGGGATGATTTCCAATTGACACACCACGCAGACATAGGCGCTAAAGCATAGGCCTACGTCCATGAGTATGTTTTTAAAGATAGGCATTCCCGTCCAGACACATATAACTTTTTTGTTGGGTTCTCAAAAGCTTTAATTTCTCAGAAGCTTGTAAATATGTTGTCATTGTTTGCTAGCATTACAGTCATACCTCTCAAAACTTGAGTAATTTTTACTTACGGTGATCAGATGAAAAGATGATTTTAACTTCCAGAAATGGTGCTACCTTTGTGGCAGTATACGGGTTGATTTCCAAACGAGGATGGATTTAAGTCTTGGCGCGCGCCTATGTTTACGCGGTGAGTCACAGACTCGCCGCATCATTGACTAGCGCGTCTATCGACGCAGTATGTTTTGGGTAGACGCCGATTCTGGTGTGCGAGTAATTTTATATTAATACTAAATCATTCAAAGATGTGTATTTATAAGTAATACATAGTTTTGAAGAATTAATTGTTACACAAATGCTCAATAAATTTACTTGGTATTTAAATTTGATAAAAATATAATTCTCTACCCCGGAAAATGTGGACCTTTTATAATTTGGGGGGGTGCGTACGCACCCGTCGCACCCCCCCTGCATATGGGCCTGAACAAAATTACATTTATATAGTGTCTTTCAAGTCGGGAGGATGTCCAAGTAAATCTGAGTGTTAGATGTATCACCAGATCTATAGGTAGCTGAAAAACTCCTGATATTTAGCTTGGCCACGAGGTGCTGAAAGATCATAATTTGGGGATTGGCCTAGGGAGAGGGTGATTGTTTTTAATCTTTGAATGATTCATTTCAAATTAGATTTGAGCTGAAAAGCATAAATACTTGTCCAGTGTTCATTATAATCACTTGAGCTACTCTTGCGAATGCAGGCTGATACTGAGCATGAGCGCCTGATCTTTTAACCAGTCTAATCTTACAGCGATTAGTAAAATATTAAGAATCTGATTGGCTGGCCAGTGGTTCCTAAATTCCTTGGGAAAGTATTTGCCTTTCAGAACAAAGTCTACTACATGTTGAAGCATGCGTCTATTGCACCACTGTATGTTTCTGGCTGCTGATGGCATGAAACGTCAGCAGGGTTTTCAGAGGAGGGAGTTGCAGCAGCTAAGCCACTCCATAATTGCAACACGCTTTGTTTTTATTATTTTATAGATGTCCTATCTCAGCCTTTCCTGAGCAAGGTGCGGGTGATGCTGGGGAATCTATTCCGCTTTTGGCATTGTCAAACGCTTTTAAGATAGTGCACCTTCTACTGTGCCTCAACCTTACAAGAATACGTCCTGTTCAATTGGTATTGTGAGTTATGATGATAGGTTGACTAATTTGACCATACATTCTCTGGAATACAGAAGAATTAGAGGGGATTTTTTAAAAACCTATAAGATTATTAAGGGGCACGACAAAGTAGATAGTGGGAGATTGTTTCCCCTAGTTGAAGAAACTAAAACCAGGGGTCACAGTCTTAAAGTTAAAGGTCAGCCCTTTTGCACTGAGTTGAGAAAAAACTTCTTCACTCAGAGGGTAATGAATGTATGGAAATCTTTATCACAAAGGGTTGTTGATGCTCAGTCCTTGAACATATTCAAGATTGAAATAGATAGATTTCTCATTCATAAAGGGATTAAGGGGTATGGGGATAAGGTAGGTAGCTGGAGTTAGAATGGAATATCAGCCATGATTGAATGGCGGGGCAGGCTCAAAGGGCCGAATGGCCTCCTGCTTCTTATGTTCTTATGGTATGAATTTCCCTCTAGCCGTTCCCCCAAATACATCTCTTAAAAACCACAAACCTCTTGTTTGCAGGGTTATGGTGTGAGAGCCAGAGAGTGGGATTGATTTGATTAGCTCTTTTCAAAGAGCCAGCACAAACTCAACAGGCCAAATGGCCTCCTTTCGTGCTGAAAAATTCTATGATTCTAACCATCTTGTTGCTTTCTGTGTACGATTGCCAGTTTTGTCCAAATACCACCACGGGATCATTAACATCCACCTGAACAGCCAGATACAATAACAAAAGTAGACTTATATCGAGCTTTTCACCTCAGGAAGATGTCCCAAGAAACTTGATTTACCTTCTCATCTGAAGGACAGCACCTCCGACAATGTAACGTACTTCCAGCATTATTGGCCATGACTATCAGCTTGGTGTCCCAACATTGGGTTTGAACCCATGGCCTTCAGTCTCAGAGACAAGAGAGTTATGAACTGACATAGGCTGACCCTGAAATAAATCTTCTCCATACAAACACTGTGCAGGAAGTGGGGAGGGTGGATGTTACTGGAAATAACTCAATACGGAAAGATATTCATGAAAAACAAAGCAGCAAATAAAAATCAAGACGATGATGTCTAGACTCATCCTACTGCCATTATATAAAGCCATGCCACTTGCAGCCCCACATAATTACAAAATCTAAAAGCTTCACAACGTGAAAAACAATTGAAAGAAATAAACAAGGACTTGATATTTAGGCTAAATTGACTCTTCTAACAATTTCCATCTACTCTCTTTCCTCCACCAAACACACTTAAGTGCCATCAACAACCACTACTATTGTCCACAAACCACCATTATTGCACCCCACAGATTATTGCACCATGAGCAAATACAGTATAGTACTTGCAAACTATGCAGTTTACCAAACAGTGCAAGTTGAAAATAGGAATATTTCAAATTATTATCTTTATTAAGACTATATTCTCATTGATGCAGATATACAATAACTGCGAAGCAGACAAAGATGTGTTTCAGATGTTTTATGACAATTGAGGAACACGTTTTCATAATGCAAAGCCACTCAATGATTGTATTTATTTTTGTCTGGCTGATTGATTCATGTTAGCAATATCTAAGCTGTCTTTTTCTAGCTAACTCTTTTCAGTACATCAATATCCTGTACATTATGTACATTATTAAACAACATTACAGTCCTGCATTGAAAGATTAAACAATATGTGGTTTTCAGAGCATTATTTTTCATAGGAAATGAATGCCACTGAAATACATCCACTGTAATGGTACATTTAAGCCCACACTAATAGATGGAATGACATTAGGAGCCTAATGCTTTATTGATTATCCAAATCTCAATCTTGCAATGTCAGAGCTCCTCAATTTAACAACCCGGCTACTCTCTTCATGGGCTGCTTCATAGCCCTTGCTCTAGCGCCCACCACCCCACCAACACTCCCCCGCCCCCACACATACACACGCATAGGCTGTTTGCTTATACTTTCTGGAACTATATCCTGAAGCTCAACCAACTGGCTCCTTTTCTCACCTCCTTCAAGATGTACCTGTGAACAACTTTCCCCTCAGTATCACCTTAGCTTCCACCCGCAGCTTTTATTATCTGTCAGACTATTAACTGTCTTTGGATGTCGTTGCGACATGAAAGGTACTAGAAATTGCAAAGTGGTACTGTATTGCATGGGGAATCACAACTTGAAACCTGGATCCATACTAATGTCCAGATGTAAAAAGTTTCATAGGTAAAATCTTTCCTCTGTTGAAGACTAAGAATTTAGTGCTCCATCATTTGCCACAAGGATTTATCTTTGAATCGGATTATTTGCATTTTTGTGCATTAAATAATGATAGTACAATATCATTATTTAATGCACTTATATTTATTTATTTATAAATCCTTGCATTTGATGTGGCGCTTTTTCACATGTTCTAGAATTCTCAACGCATTTCACAGAATATACTGTAAAGTGAATTGACTGTATATTTTGTGGGCGAAACACGGCAGCCAATTGTACACAGCAGTGTCCCACAAACAGATGTGGATTGAAATAACCAATTTTTTTTTAGGAATTATTATTAACCATGTGGAGTAAGGAAACATGCCCAAGATTTTGCCTGGCTTGAAATTGAAGCCATACTCTTTAGCTTCTGTCAGTGGTCACTTCCATGGTTCTAAACTCCTCAACCTCCCTGGGCTCTCCCTCAGATTCACCAAACCAGTGCGCAATGTAGGCGTCCGGTTCCAACACCAGCTGTCCTTCTTCCCCCACATCTGGTCCCTGATCAGGACAGCCTTCTTCCACCTCAGCCACATTGCCTGCCTCCGACCATAACTTTCCTCAAATGCAGCCGAAACTCCTGTGCAGTCATTTGTCAGCCCCCACTTGGATTACTCCAACACACTCCTGATCGGTCTCCCCAGCTCCACCATTCAAAAGATCCAGCTCAATCAGAACTCTGCCACCCACATACTGACCTGGACCAAACTCCGTACCCACATCTTATGAGTTCTGGCCAGACTCCACTGGCCCCCAATCACTGAACAGATCGACTTCAAGATCATCACGCTTGTGTTCAAATATACTCACTCCCTGCTACCACCCTACCTTTCCAACCTCCTGACTTTCCAATACACCTCTCGGAGCCTTCACTCGACTAGCATAAGTCTCCTACTCATCCCTCTCACCTCAGCTCCACCTTTGAGGGTCACGCTTCTAGCTACTATGCCTGAAAACTCTGAAACACTCTCCCTTTTTGCAAGTCCTGCCTGAAAATCTTCCTCTTCAATGGTACTGATGGCTCTCCCCCAGATTCTGAGACAGCACCCGTCATGGAGGGTGTTATATATGGGCAAGTTGTTGTTGTTGTGTTCGCCTGTATAAATTCAATTTCCTCTCTCTTTCCTTTCTTCATCATCTTCAGCACATACTTTATTGTGGTCTGGCCCAATAAATCCCAGTGAAGAAGAAACATTGGGTCAACTTTTCTTGTCAACACAACAATTGCTGGGAAAGGTGGTGGAGTGAAGATCAGAACCTTCTCACAAATTAATTAAGGCAATAGAGCACTTCAACTGTTTAAACACGCATTTTTGGAGCCCTGAAGCAAGAACAAGATTGAGGCTGATTGTGATTGACTGTGGTGGATGGATGGTTGCAAGACAAATGGGAATGTGAAAATGTAAATTAAATAGCACAAAAGCAGTGTAGTGTAACCTAGAATAAAGCTGAAAACTAAAATGATATAAAGGTTAGAGCGAGAAACAATTTTACAATACGCTGCATGAACAATATTTGGACTTGTGTTCTCTCTATACTTCTTCAGCATATCACAAATGAGATTATTCTATTAAAAAAAGTAAAAGCTCTGCATCCGAAATCTATACCGAATGTTAAATGTGCTGAATCCGTTCTTAAGAAAACAAAAAGGGGAAAGAAATATCGCAAAGTTCTTGAAAACTAATCTGAGTAGTCAGAGGAGGCTTACTTCAAACTTCAAGGCAAAGTGTAGGCTAAACATGTTTTATTCTTGTTTATTTACAGTGTGAATGACATCTGTAATGTGCCCCCATCTGGTTCGGCCTGGGCTGTTATCGTGAAGCGCTCTGAGGCGCCGTCTGGCGCGGAGGAGGAGGGCGCTGTGGAAATCCAAGTTGTTGATTGAAAATATCTCAACATTTAATTTTTGAACAGTTCTGGTTCTCTTTAACACAAACCAGACGCCAGTGTTCTCCCTGCCTTCCCTGTGGAGTGGGCGCTGGTGGATGGAGGGAGGGAGGGAGGGAGGGATTCATTGAGGATGAAAATAAAATAAGATTGGATGTGTTGGATCAGTGTTGGATTGGGAATGCTCTGTGCCTTAATGGTGCGCGTCCCATTTAAACTGCTCACCACGTTACACTGCGAAGTGTGGAGGATTAGAGAAGGAGGTGGGGGTGGGTTGGGGGGGGGGGGTGGTGGGTTGGGAGGGGGGGGGTGGTGGGTTGGGGGGACAGGGTTTCCAGGGAGATGAGGGCTGATCTCTATCCAGTTGACACTTGCCGGTTGCCTGGTTAGCCGCCGCCAGTGTGCAGTTCCCCTCCAATTGCAAGAAGGCAGGAACCCACCCCGCTCCGCCTGGGAGGCAGGGAGAGCGGACAGGACTGTGAGCAGTCACATAACTCAAGGCAGCAGGCGTGCGATGAACTCGCAGAGAATCCCTGCACTGGAACTAATACACCCACCCAACCCCTCGCCCAGTCAGCCTGCAGCCGGACTTCTGCCCACATCCAGTGTACCCGCCGCTGCAGATCTCACACCCGCTGGGCTCTGGTGAGTTTTTATTTGTTATATTAACAAAACAAAACCAGACTTGTTTTTTGAGGGGGAGGTGGTGGGGGGGGGGGGGGGGGGGTGGAGAACAAAACAATCAGAAATAATCAGTGATTTCTGCTGAGTGAAATCATGCAAATCACAAGCCTCACGAGGGTGAGCGACTCGTCTCTGCCCCCGGTAACTACACTGGGTGTTGAGCTTCACTTGCGGCTTTGCGTTTCAGGTGCAGCGTTTAGTCGTCGTCGGTTGTAATAAAAAGCCTTTTTGCCGACAGTCAGTAGCAGAGGGCGCTGCAGTGCTTCGGGAGCGCGACGGTGGGTAGTGCAGACAGGAGAGAGACACAGAGACACACAGGAGAGAGACACAGAGACACACACAGGAGAGAGACACAGAGACACACACACAGAGAGGCGCAGCCTCGAGTTTCATGGCATTTCGGTGTCTGTGTGTTCAACAGTCTGTGCTGCTTTGATTTTGACAGAGAATCGCCCCCCACCACCACCACCACCCAAACATTAAAACACACAAGCTAAACTGGGAGGAATAATAAATAAATCAGTCTTTCTCACAGCCCCTGTTTGCTGTCCACACACACACACACACACACACAGTAAAAACACAGGGGTTTCTTAAGACATTTTAATGCATTGAAATGACAATCGCCGTATTTCTCCCCCCCCCCCCCACACACACACATATATACAACATGTTGATGTTGAAAGACAAGCCTGAGAGCTGTCAGTTGGCTGTGTGTGTGTGTGTGTGTGTAGTGTGATCCGTGTGTAGGTTGATCCGCCTTTTAGGATCTCACAAATCCAGTTAAAATTCCACTCGGGAGCTTTTATTATCAAACAAACGTGTTCATTGTTATTATTATTATTCTTTGAGAAAAACGCACTTCACCAACGTTGCATTTATTCCGGAATTGGGAAATGTGAAGGGTTTGAGTAACACGTGATGGCGATCCCATCCCAGCCGTGCTCACAGCGCCATCCTATAGTCAGGATATTATTTACAAATGGGTTAAGGTTTGCTCGGCTGCTGCCCACACTCAGGCGAAATGCAGCAGCTGTAGAGGAGCGCGGCGTGCAGTCTCCCCGAGTGAACAGGCAGGCGAGGAGCACAGCCCAGCCTCAATACACACACACACACAGCCCAGCCTCAATACACACACACACACACAGCCCAGCACAGGCTCAATACACACACACACACACAGCCCAGCACAGGCTCAATACACACACACACAGCCCAGCCTCAATACACACACACACACACAGCCCAGCACAGGCTCAATACACACACACACACACAGCCCAGCACAGGCTCAATACACACACACACACACACAGCCCAGCACAGCACAGGCTCCACACACACACACACACTGCACAGCCCAGCCAGGGAGAATCCGACAGCACAGACAGCCAAGAAGCAACGGTAAGATAGGGATAACGGGAGCAAGAGGCTGGGTGTGTGGGGAGGGGTGGGTGTGTGTGTGTGTGGGGGGGGGGGGGGGTAACTCTGAACAGTTTAACATCTTGTGGACCTTCTCGATATTCAGTGTATCTCCTGCAGGAGCTAAATGGGAGAGAAGCAGCGACCAGACCAGCGACTTGGGTTCTTTGTGTAACACATACGGTGTGACATGTACTGACTGTGTCTGTGTGGAGGGGGGGAAAGTGCGATGTGCGGGGGGAGAGAGAGAATTTGGGTGTGAATTTAACACTTCTTATTTGAGATCTGCTCGTCTCTCAGGGCTTTGGCGTTTCTTTTAACGTTAGGGTTTGAAACATCTCATTGTTTTTCTTTTGTTCATTTAATCATTCATTTTTCTGTTGTGTGCGTGCGTGTGTATATATATATATATATACATACATGTATAATACAAGCTTTCAAACAGAGATACTGTGAGATGATCCAAGAAAGAAAGAAAGGGTGGGGTAGGGGGGTCAGCAGTCGATCTGGTGAAGTGATCAGTCTGTGACTGAGAAAAGAGAGAGAGGGAGGGAACATTGATTCAGGGCTGCAGCATGTATAATGCAGATATATATATACATATGTACTTGTTTTACACCAAATATCTTGTCCAATCTATACACAATGCAGACAAATCCAATCTGTTGATCGGCTCGAAACAATGGTCTGATTCTTTTTAACGAGTTTATTTGGACCCATTCCGGATTTTAATTGATAAGATAGATGGACACTTCGATTTTTTTTTCTACCTCTTAAAAAATCTCAACCCTCTTTTTGGGGAGGGGAGGTGGAGGAGTGTGTGTGTGTATGGGGGGGGGGGGGGTATTTTAGACTTGGGAACAGTTTGTGTGTGTGTGTGTGTGTGTGGTGATGGTGGGTGGTGGAGAGGAGGGAAGGGGGAGGTCGTGATTTATTTTGTGGGACCATTCTGTTGAGATGCAGTTTGGAGTCAGGTTGGACACTTCTAGTTTTTTTTCTACCTCTTTAAGAAAATCTCATCCCTCTTTTTGTGAGGCGAGGTGGAGGTGTGTTTGTGTGGGGGGGGGGGGGGGGGGGATTTTGCGATGGTTTTATCGGGGAAATCACTGCACAGTTTTGCGACGCGATGCAATGGCGGTTTCGCTCAGCAAGAGTCTTGCCCCGACTGTTGCGACGACTCGGCTGGTTTGCGGTTTTTTACGCTGGTGATAGAAGGAATGCACAGCCAGGGACACCGGCATCCTTTAGGTCGAGCACATCTGGAAACATTGTGCCGATATGGCTTGGCCGGCTGCCTGCGAGAAACTGCACAGATCGTCTATTTTCTTAAGGGTGGAGGGAGGGAGAGGGAGGTGGGGAGGGAGGGAATGAATGCAAGTTGTAATGAAATTATTGCAGATTCTGCAGATTTAATGACTGGTTTGTGCAATTTTTTTCGGTGTGTGTGGTGGGGGGGGGGGGGGGGGGGAAGGGGTGGGTGGGGGGTGAGAGAGGGAGGTGGGCTTCAAATGCATTCATCGCCTCTTCTCTGAAAGTCTTCAGATCCCCTGAAGCCAGGCAGGATCCTCGGGGGATAGTGTCTCAGTGTCAGTTGCTCGGGCTGTGATGTGTGTGGAGACTGCAGTGGGCAGAGCTATATGCCTTTCCTTTGTTTCCCCCTGACGCATGCGCTGAAGTGCATGGGTGTGGGAGACAGACAGAAACACCCCCATCCATTTAAAAAACATCACACTTGTCATTTCTGTCTTGTCAATCTGAACAACAGCAGATCTTACCTGAGTTCCTTTTTCTGTTTTAAACCCCATCCACCGTTTTGCACCAGTTTCTAAAATGCGTGTACATGTGTCGCGATCCACTGGTCCATGGTGGGTGGGTGGGTGGGTGGGCGAGCGAGCGAGCGAGGGGTGGGTTCACATTTTTCCTAGCGATCGTAGAACCATTTACCTGTGATCTGATTTTTTTTTGTCTCTCTGCTTTTTCTCGTGAAGAGAAAGAACACTGCAGGAATAATCAGGGAGGGGACAAAAAGTAGCAAGCAGAAGGGTTGAGCACAGACAAGCCTAGAGATGTAGTCTGGCATCAAGTGAAACATTCCAGTTTGTGAGCGCTTCAGGCAAGCGATTCTTTGTAGGTGTATTTTATACATGCAGTAGCTGTTTGGAATCCATTTTGAAGCACTCTTCATTTCATACCGAACGTTTCAACAAAATGCTTATTGTTTGTTGTCGACAGACATAATTTGCAAAGAATATTAAAGCAATCCTCCTCATCCTTATTTGATTTTGACGGTGTAAATGTGAGAGCAGCCTTTCTGCTCAGAGTGCGAAGGTAGGTGTGTCTGTGACATGCTCTTTGTCTGTCTTCATTTCTAGGCTTATGCACTATCACAGCTGGGCATCTGAATATGTTTAAAGGCATTTTATCGTGTAGCCGCCATTCATAGTAATGAGCAGCTTCAAGGTGCTTTGGTTCCTAGCTGTTTATGGACCTTGTTATGTGTAATTTTGTATTTGCTTACAAATACGACACTTGTCATTGCACTTGACAATAATTGACCATGAAACACTGTTAAGATAATTCACCATTGAAGCCGCTGTATCAAGTGCAAGGATTGTTATGGTTTATCATTTAAAATCCTGTAAGTTGAAAAATGATCATCATTGTTCCACAGAAAGCGGGTGAATAAAATGAATCTGACTTTCAATGCTTTGCTGCACGAGCTACATCAATGGGTGTGTGCATACCATAGAACAAGCCTGGCAAAGAACAGTGGTAGTGTTCATTATCTAATTTTGATTGAAATGGTCTACGATCTGCCCTTCTTTCATTGTTTTTCTTGTTCTCTTTCTCTCCCCAAATATTGCATATTTAAACCTTTTCACCAACCCCTCAAAATTACAATTCAACAAGGAATGAATTCCTTTAAGAAGTTTTCCATTTTTGTGGAATTGAATATACATACCAGTGTAGTGGCCCATTCACCTTCCATTCAATTCATTCAGATTCCTTGTGCATCTGAAGACAGGATGATTGTAACCATGGCAAGCACTAGGATAAATTAATGCTGTGACTGATTCAGCCTCATCCTTACGTCATTGTGTCCATGAGGTAAGTGGGGTTTCCTGGGAGCTGAACTGGCTCCAAGGTGACATATCTGGCAATGGATTTTTGGAATCGAGCCAGACCTCTGGGGTGGTCTCGATTGGGCTGGTTCCTGAGCCAGGCAGGTCCACAGTATTCCAGGGCACTGCTGATAACAGTCAACCTGATAGCCTGGCTCATCGGCAAGACCTGGAAGAGCAGACCAGTCACTGGGGGGCAGGGAGTTATCCCACACAGCTCCTTCCAACCCTGCAAGCCAAATCCCTAATGGGTAGGGTGGTCCTAGCTGAGCAAGCAGTGGTAAAGTTTGCTAGACAGCAATATGAATGACAAGCTATGCTTTTTTAGCTGGTTGGACTCCAGCAGTACCCCAATGCATATTCAGGGGTTTCCAATCCTTGGCTCTTGCCAACCTAGGTCTAATATTTTCCAGAATTTGGTAAGCAGGATGTGTCCCTCCAGGGAGAGAGTGCATGTTTCATTCCAACAATCTATCTCTGGATTTCCACATGTAGGTGGGATGCATGGAAATCTCATCTTGGTTTGGATACTATGGTATGGTGATGGGTTTCCACATGTGTTAGACGCCCGGCTGACCAAAAATAAATCACTGTATCCAGCACTTCAAAATATTCCTTTCATAGTTTCAATCAATTGACAACTAAATTTAGAAATCTGCATACACAGTGTGAGTGTGTGATGCACAACATCTATTTTCTTGACTGACCAATGTGCCTTCAGAAATGAGGTGCCCCATGCATTACCAAAAAATAGTCCTTCCTGAAAATTATTTATGGTGATATTGCTTTTTAATCTGCTGCATTATCTGTCTTTACAACATTAAAGGAACTATCTGAACTGAAATCTATAATTCAGATCTATTGCCTTCAAATAGCTTCATGTTGGCTGCATAAAGTGTGATTAATAAACACTGCATTTATGGTTTTCAATGCATTGCGAATAAGGCAAGGCTTGGTTGGCTCAACATGCATGGAACCTCAGGTTATGGATGACCACATGCCTTTCAAGTCGACCTAGGAGGAAGTGAAACAGAAATGGGCAACAATCTTGGTCTTGTGACATGAGCAGATAAATGCTGCACCACACATCAATTGAGCAACTACAAAGTAGTAGTTCATGTGCCAAGAATAAAAGCTATATGACAACTCTTGGACTAGAAAACTTTTTAATGGCAACATTAAGGAAAAGTTACATATAAAAAAACCTATAAATTAAGTGAACTACCAAATTTTCAAGAACCAAACCCATTGATCCATGTCATCCACTGACTTCTATGAACTGGGTGTAGTGTATGGAATGGTCCATTCTGTATTTTTTTTACTGTAGAAATTTATAAACCCAATTTCCACCAATACCAAAGCAAATGGTACAATATTGCCCAGCAAAATAACTGTATTGTTGTTGGCTGGCCACAACATTGTGAAACATATGACAATTTCTGCTACATATATCTATCTGGTAAATTGCAGGGAGTGAAGCCACAGTTGCTTCATCTTCTTACAATTCCACCCTTGCTGCAGTAGTCTGACTATAAAATAATCCTGGTCTATTAAATTATTTTGAAGTTCGCTTTCTTAAATGCACTTGTCTACTGTGATATTGAAGAGATTTGGCCGGGCTGATAGACCTTGACAATACATGGGGAGGTGATTATGTTTGTGAAATAAATTAAAAGGGGTCTTGCCTTCACACTTCAACATTTCAGATTAAACCATACAATACACAATAATTTTGTTCACTTCTCATATACTCTAGCAGGGACTGGAACAGTCAGCTTCATAAGGTATCTCTTCTTGCAGTGAAGCTCCCTGCATTTCCTATCTTCTAGACAATGCCATTGTCTTAAATTCAGTCTCTTTCATTCAGCGATTGAAACACAGTATAGTATTAACAGGATTCACTGAGCCTGCTGAAACATTAATTAAACAATAGAAAATCTGTGACTTGCCCATTAATAACCCAATTAGTCTATGTCTCATGTGCTGTGAGCGACAAGCAGGGTCAGTTTCCCGAGGTATTCTATTACAGTTGTCTGAAACTGCACACTGTTGTTGCATCATCTAGAACAAAAAAAAGCAGAATTAATAATTTCATTTGAACAAACTTTTCCAATAACAAATTAGGGTTTTTCATTGCTGTGGTTTGATTTGTGATGCTTCCTATTTTAATTCCTATTCAAATTTGGACGCTCTGCTCCAGAGATAGATTCTATTCTAAGACTATTCTTGGACCCCTTATTTTTCTCGTTAAGATACTCTCAGTGAAATCATTCATTTTCCCCTCCAATTGCAACTAGTCTTACTGCTGTTCTGACTGCTTGATGAGGTCTGGATGAATGCCAACTTCTGTGGATGAACACGAACAAGGCAGAAGCCATCCTTCTTGAAACCCATCAATGTCTTCTCATCTGTGGCTCTGAAATCTTCAATCTTCCTTGCCTAGTCCTTAGACTCTCCAAACCTGTGGGCAAACTTGGTGTCTGGTTTGATCTCCACCTCCCCATATCCTACCTCCCCATATCCTGCCCCTGACCAAAACTGTCTTCCTGCACCTCATCATCAATCTTGTCCCTATCATTCTTCAAAATAACTGCTGAAATTCTCATTCATGCTTTCATCATCACCTTCCACCTTGATTTTTCAATGCACTCTGTGCTGGTCTTCCCAGCTTGACCATTAATAAGGTTCCAATTATTAAAACTTCTGCCGCCTGTGTCCTCACCGATACCAGGCTCCACACCTGCATTACCCCAGTTCTTGCCAGGTTCTACTGGCTCACTCTTGCACAACGGAACAATTTCAAGATTCTCACTTTTGAACTCTTCACGCCCTGACACTTTCCTATCTCTTCAATCAAGTTTCACTCTTCTACCGGCTGCCTTCACTCAGCTGGCTCAGGTCTTCTGCAATTTCCTTGTTCTCTCCAGCTCACAATTGGCAGCTGTGGTATCCCCAGCCACTGTGCTATGAATCTCTGGGACTCCTTGCTTCCATCCTTCCATCTTGCTCCCTCTACCGATTTTGAAATCAAACCTGAAGATATCTTCAATTATGCCTTCAGTCACAACGTTTTCCAATATAAATACAAGTGTTGTTGTAGCTTGCATTGGAGAGCAATTCCGACTGTTGTAAGATGCAACGGTTAACAGAAGGACTCCCAAATTTCTGTGCCTTAAAATAAAGAATACAAATCCTTGTGTTTGATATAGCACCTTTCATAAAGGCAGGACGTTTCAAAGCATTTCAAAGGATTTATTGTGAAGGAAACTGACTGTATTTTGTCAATAAATGTGCCAGGCATTTTTTGCAGCAATGTCTAATAAATAGCCATGAAGAGAATGACAAAATTGCAAATTCAATCCTGAGATTAGAAAAATACTGTTGCCATATATATGAGCAATAACTCACAAAAATTCAATGAAATGTGACATATGATACTTGTTTTTGTGAACATAATGTATTCTGTGTATGTTAAGTTGTTATTTAACTAAGATAGTTTTGGGCCCAGACATCTTTCATGACAATTGGTAGTCATGCTCCAGGTTAACCCTCTTTACTGCATTAGAAGCATTTAAAATAATTTAAGCATAGAATGATATCAGAAGAAATTCCAAACATATTGATTGCAGTTGACTTGTTTAACTATGTGAGTGCTGAAGTCCAATTATAGTTTAAATAGGCAATAAACTGATAAAAACACAATTTAAATTTGAATTAATTCTCTCCCCTAGATTTTTGTTTTATATATATAAGTGGTGATTGTCATTCATTATCCAAATGAATTCTTCACTCCAATAAATAATAATAATAATCCTTGCATATAGTGCTTTTCAAGTCTTCTAGATGTCTCAAAGAGCTTCACAGAATATAATGTAAAGAGAATTGACTGTATAATTGTGGCTGAAATGTGGCAGCCAATTGCACACAGCAGTGTCCCACAAACAGTCGTGGATTTGAAATGACCGATTTATTGTTTTTTGGGATGGATTATTATTAGGCGTGTGGAGTAAGGAAACTTGCCCAAAGTTTCTCCCTGACCTGCCTGGATTTGAAACACAGGTCTCATGCTTGTAAGGTGAGTGAAGTGAAGTATAACAAATATATCACTAAACCAGTAATCTTCTAATGGGGCAAATTAAAATCTTGCAGTTACATTTTCAACGAAGCAGTTACTTCATGTTACTTACAAATCTACATAAAAGGTAAATTTTGTGATCTACCAGGTATGCTAAATGTTCCAGAGAGAAAAACCCTCCCAAGTCATTCTGAATGATCAATTTGGAGAAGCTGTAGAGTTGGCTTTGTAGCTTTGGCTATTAGTACACAGGGTACTTCTTTTTAGATGCTTTGTTTTTGAACGGACATTATCTCACTAACAAGCAGTCAAAAAACCACCACCTGAGAACAGGAAATTCAACACCACCTACCTGACTTCTTAGATCTGATCATTGAGAATGGTGTTTGGCAGAGGGGTGGGGAAGACTCCAAGCCAAAAATGTGGTAAATATCATATGGATGACAAGTTTAACTACCCCACTTCTTACATACAGTGTCTTCACTTATAGTTCCTACTTCAATTATTCCTAGCCTCACTATCTTCTCTTTTTTTAACAGAGCCCTCCAATCCTTTCTATTGCTAACGGATGTCACCAAAATGTTATGTCCTCTGTTGAAGCCAAACCCTTCTTCACTGCATAAAGTTCAAGCTTGTCCACAATTTGAGTACAGTACTGCTTTCATATTGTCTCAATCCTGGAGTCCCTTTAACTCGTCCCTTCCCTGTCCTCCTTCAAGGTCCATCTCCGGACCTTCCTCTTTGACTAGGTGACCTCAAGTCATCATGCAGCTCCAACCATCTTGGCTACAAACCCTTAAGAATGTCCACCACCTTGGGACTTCCTCCTTGTGTGAAAAGTGCTTTATAAATCTAAAGATGCAAGTTAAAGTAATAGAATGCGTAGCTATGTACATGACGGGAGATGTGTTAGAGGTCTTTAAAATTTTGAGGGGTTATGATAGGAGAAATTATTTCCCATGGTTGGTGAATCAATGACTAGATTAGTCCACTTCTATTTAATTTAAGATAATTAGCCAAAGAGAAAAGGGGGAGATGAGCAAGAATTGTTTACACTGAGAGTTATTAGAATATGGAAAGCCTGCCTGGTGTGATGGTCAATGCAGAATCGATAGTAGTTTTTGAGAAGGAACTAGATCGATATGTAAAAACAAATAATTAGAATGGGTATGGGGAAAAGGCACGTAAATGGGTTTGAATGCATTGCTCTATCAAAGATCCAGCAGAAATACAATGAGCTGAATGGCTGCAGTCCCTGAGCCTTGTCCCCTCCCTGGCCTCCTTCAAGTCCCGGCTCAAGACTCCTCTTCGATGGTCCCATCAGCAGCTCCTAATCCCCCCCTTCCCCCGCCGACCCCAGCTCGGGTCTGGCACAGTGACTGTCCAGTGCCATGGGACGTCCTCCTTGGGCCGTCCTAGTGAAAGGCACAATACAAGTGTCATTTTGTTATTGTTGTTCTATGTTGTATATTGCTATGGTTCTAACTTTTGTGAATCACATAAACTTTTATTAGCATTGCAGTCACAAAACTATTATAGTTTATTGGTAATAAGATGCAGTTCTATTGTTAATTGTTTGAAGATAGCCAAAAATGTCTAAAATGAAAACAAAAAAGCAAGAATCAGATGAATAGTGATTATTCCTACATATGATTTAGTGCGTTATTATGTCATTGAAATGTTTCAAAGGGTTTCACAGGACTTACTGTAAACTAACTGCACCTGAAGGCATTTATTTCAGAAAGTTTATTTACAAATATTAATAATAGTTTTATTTTAGCACAGTTCTGCTTTGTCATTTCTACCTACTTTATCAGAAAATCTCTGCCAGGGAATGATGAAATAATACAATTCAAACAGTACAGATTGACATTTATATAGCGTCATTCAAATTGGGAGGATGTCTCAAGGCATTTCTCACTATTGGATGTGTAGCTGAGCTAGGATTAGGTGCTATGGGGGTTGGGAATAGGAAAAATGAATGAATTTGACAAATTCTTGAATTATGCGTACATATAGGACATTCACTTTGGCATTTAGCTGGCAATATTTGGTTCTTCGTCAGAAAAATAACGCTTCCTATATACAATATCTATGCCTACCAGCTGACAAGAAAATATTCACCAAAACATCAATTTATCAAGTTATTTCATTGACATTATTGGATTAATTTCATTTTACTCATTACCCAAAGTAGAGCAGTAATGTGGAACCAAGCACTTTGAATAATGTGCTACACATTGGACTTTCTTGGTGCTTTCATTATGGTAAGCCTATTGTCCCCCTTTTCCTCCTCGCTTTCCCTTTTGCAACTTTAAAAAAAAACCAGGAATGTTACAATGTGCAAACAAAATTTCTCCAGAGGAGAATCACAATAGCACTCTTGCAGAATATTTGGGTGGTGTGTAAACTCTGGAAAAAAGCATTTCAGCTTCTGCAAAGTTGCTTTTTTTCTTTCATAAGCTCGTCTGTACATGAGTGTTAATGAGCAGTTATCTCACTCACAATGAATAAGAGGGAAAAGTCCATGCAGTGTTCTGTCATGTAATAGTTGTTCACTTAGAAAAGCAACTGGTGAGGGCTAATGTCAATAAATCTGTATTGGATGAACTTTAGCTGCTCGCCAGAAATCATGTGTTCTCAGATAAGGTGAGAAGGCAAGGTGTATCGTAATTCAATAAATTACTGATTCCTTCCTTCCACCCATCCAATTTACTTATAAAATTGATGTTTATCACTGATAGTACCATTAGCATACAACATATAAACATGATTTATCTTGGGAAAAGGAGCTGAGAGAAGAAAAACAAACTTGGGAGGCATCTATATGTATTTCATAAATACATTTTCTGATCAACAGCAAGAAAACACTTTTTATATTGTAACAAATGTTACTATGTCACAGCTTCATACAAGGGTTTAAGTTATTTATTGATAGATTTCTTAAGAAATGTTTAACTTGTAAACAAAACAAATGTACTGAATAAATGAAAACACAAAATACTGCAGATGCTGGAAATCTGAAACAAAAACAGAAATCGCTGGAAACACTCAGCAGGTTAGGCAGCATCTATGGAGAAATGAAATGTGAGTCAATGTTTTGGGTCCATGACCGTTCATCAGAACTGCTGACCTTCTGATATAAAAGGCACTGTATAAACACAAATTGTATTGCATTTGTTTTGTTAAAAAATAACAATTACACATTTCTTGTTGAGAGACTATATTCAATAGTCTTTGAATGTATAATTTTCTGTAACCCTAAGGATGAACTAAAACATGGTGAAGAAATGATTTGGAAGCAATTCATTTCTGGATGATGAATGCATAACAATATCTGCTAGAAAATCTTGGAATGGTACTACTATATGTAATTAATATTCTAGAAATTTAAACCAAAATCACCTGAAGGGGTAACATTGTAGAGAATATAACAAGATAAAATCTTGAAAGAAAATGTTTGTTTCTGTTTAACTTCATGTGGGGGCACACATCCATCCCCAACAGTTCTTTCCCTTGCAGATCCCTTTGTAGAAGAGAAGCCTGGCGGAAAATATAGTTTTTTGTCCCCACCTCACACAAAACCAAAAGATTGACCTGGTTGACCAAAGAAGTCCTTTGGCCTAATTTGCTAACTTTACATAAGGCATTTTTTTAAGATCAGCCTGTTGAGTGAAGTTCTAAATTTACTATTTACAAAACCTTTTGACCATCACTCAATCTAGATTCCCTTGATTATATTCATATATTTTATTTTCTGTGGTTTTCCTATTGTTACCCACATTTCCATCCACAACGTGGTTTGATAACAGATCGAAAACAGTGCTAGTTTGTAATAGGATAGCAATTGTGAAAACAACATGAGGTGACTTGTTTTCTTATCCTTGGGGAGAGGTATGTGACTGTTATGTGAGGCCTTGTCCTGATAGCAGAAATTAGATCAGGAACTTGCACCTGGATGGTTAGAGGTCCAAACCCACATCCTATCACTGGGGCTCAGTGTATTGGACCTCCAACAAAATGCACTGATCCACTACTTCTCCATTCTGCAGCTTTAACTCACTGCTGGCAAATTCTTTTTTAATTGAAGCACCAGTAAATAGATTTAACAGGTTGTTGCATGCTAATATCAGTGAAGCCCTCCATTGCTGAATTCATTCTTTGTGCAGTACAGAGAAGTGGAAATAGTACAATGGAAAAGATCCAATTTATTACTGAAGTATACTAATATTGAATAATATTTCTGCAATACATGTATAGAAATATTACAGAATTAAGGATATTGTTACAACAAATTATTTAATATTATAATCTAATTCAGTATAATCTAATATAATTTGAGATTGTCTATCATATTAATCCAGATTATTCCAGATGATTTAAATCATGTAGATTAAGGTATAATTTTTCTTAATGATATTCTTATATATTATTCAGAATCTTATCGGAATTAAGTTATTTCAATTTCTACTTACAGTTAATAAACAAACACAAATGAATAGTTTTACACTTTGAGACATACTCGTGGCATGAAAGGCGCTACATTAAATGCGAGGATTATAATTAAAATAAAATCGAAATAAATTCTTATCAGTTATTCGGGATTTCTTTCACACTTTGTACAATTTACATCCCATTTTACCTTGTTTGATAAATAAGAAAAACATTGAATTTGTTTTGCTAAGTCTTGAGTGATCAACAAATTTTGGATGTACTAGTAATAACGCCACATCATATACTATAGTTTTCATTCTGTTGTTCAGAAGTTTTTATTCTATACTCCAGTAAATTACTAGTCTATTCATTTATGCAAATTACGCATTATGCAAATGACAAGTGTCAGCTAGAGTGATAATTATCAGATTGAATCTGTGAATCAAATGAAAGTTGCCTTTATTATTTTGTTATTACATTTCATATAAAACAAATGCACTTTTTTGTTACAGATTTTTAAAAATGTTGCAAATACAATAGTGTTATTGTCATCTTGTTGTTACATGTGCTTGTTATTACCTACCATGCTGATGTGTCCTTATAATTGGATAATCCCCCAAGGTTGCTTTGAAGCTGTATGTAAACTGCACCTCCCTGGAGTTTACCTGCAACCATCTTCTAAGTTTCCAAGTGCAGATGAAATATTAAATAATAATGATGCTTAATACCTTTAAAATTACTACAGTAGTATCCTAAACAGTATGTTATGTAGTTAATACCAATGTTTATCTCCAATGTCAAGTCATATTTATCTCCATGACTTGATAAATGCTGTTACTACTGTATTTCCTTTTGGATGCCAAATCATAAAATACCAGAATGTAGCAGTAGATTTTGTCAGAATTGGGGCAGTTTTGAACTGCTCTGAACTAATGTACCTTTATAAACGTCTTAGAACAGGCGATTTGCCCATTCAAGCCTGTGCTAGGATTTTAATCCACTTGAGTTACCTAATCCTACTTGCCTGTTTTTCCAGCAGTTTGTATTTATCCCCCCCCCCCCCCCCCCCACTCAATCTATTGTTCTTCCTCTCCTGAAGTGACTAACTTGTGCTTGGTATGATTCTGCTGGCTACTGCTGCATCACTTCTGGAATCATGCCAAAGTTTTCACATGTGTCTATGATCAGCGAATATTGACGCATTCCTCAATTTGAGGAGTCTGCTCTCGTTCTTGGACAATATCTACATACGTTTCAGTACGAGAAACCAAATAGCGATTAGGGATGGACCTCTCCACTTTCCTAGCTCTGTAGTCCAGGGTACTTAGAGACAGTTGAGCAATTATTACTGTAGTCATGACTGAAATCAGATGATTCAGCACAGAACAAACATTGACCTTGGGCCCTTTGTGGTTTGGATGATCATGTGACACACCTTTTCAGTTGGGCTCTGAGCCACTTCTGACCACATGAATGCTTGGATCACTCGTAAACTTGATATACAAATATGCACGTACCGAATGGAGACCAATACACAACTGAGAACCACCGGAGTGTTTGGATAGTTCAAGAAGGGAACATTCTGGCAAGTTACTATGACAATGGTGAGCAATGGCATGTGATACTTTCATAACCTTGTTGCAGTTTCCAATTTCATTGTGTAAACACACAAGTAAATCCTGAGCAAAAGCAAACTTTATTTAACCAATGAGAGTTCAAGATAATGCCGTAGGATAATTCAGGGTACAGTTTTAGTGTGCTCACTTTAAAACTATTAAACACTAGTGAATGCTGTAATTTGCAAATAAAGATGTATTACATAAGAACATAAGAATTAGGAGCAGGAGTAGGCCATTCAGCCCCTTGAGCCTGCCCTACCATTCAATAAGATCATGGCTGATCTATTCTAACTCCACCTGGCTGCCTAAACCCCATATCCCTTAATCCCTTTATCCACAAGAAATTTATCAATCTCAGCCTTGAATATGTTCAAGGACTGAGCATCTACATCCCTTTGGGGTAGAGAATTCCATAAATTCACTATCCTCTGAGTGAAGGAAGTTTTTTCTCAACTCAGTGCGAAAGGGCTGACCCCTAATTTTAAGACTGACCCGGGTTATAGTTTCTCCAACCAGGGGAAAAAGTCTCCCACTACATTTTCTGTTGTGCCCCTTAATAATCTTACAGGTTTCTATAAGATCCCCTCTCATTCTTCTCTATTCCAGAGAATATATATACTAACTCCTTTGTAACAAATGCAAACATACCGTTAGCCTTCCTGATTGCATGCTGTACCTGCAAACTAACGTTTTGTGACTGGTGTAAAAGTACACCCAAGTCCCTCCGAACGCTAGCACTATCTAGTCTCTTCCCTTCTAAAAAAAAATAATTTGCTCTACTGTTTTTGCCACCAAGGTGAATAACTTCACACATTATACTTCAACTGCCACCTACTTGACCACTCACCTAGCCTACCTATATCACGTATTAAAGTAAAGCCAGTCAATACAATACAAAACAAAAATTTCATTTAGATGTCGCCTATCAAATTGTCAAGGTTCCTGACATTCTGGGTTTGGCATCCGAGCTGGGAATGGGAGCCAAGGGGTGTGGGGAGTGGAAAGATGACAAACATCGCAGCAAGAGAGGAAGTCTTGAAATGTAGATTGAAAGAAGTGAGGGAGGGAGTCAGAGAGGCTCCAGAAAGGAGTTCAAGAGAGAGGTGGCAGATAAGCTGAAAGCTTGATTGAAGATGGTGAGGCGAGTATGGTGGGGGATAGGAAGCAGGTTGGTGCCGCTGAGTGAAGGGAATGGCTAGGTCAATACTCTCTGAAGAGGATGCAGAGGAAAGGTAGTGCAAGACAGTGGAGGGATTCGAAGATGAGGATCTTGATGCTGATGACTACCTCATTAAGATAACTGGCCTGAGGTTGCTCAAGATGATAATTCAACTGTCTCATTAACATCAGTGTAGATTAATTAATCTGTAAATTCATTCACCGTCTGGTCTTCAGCAAGATACAGTAAACAAAGTTTAAATTAATGAGTGTTTGTACCTGAATTTGAAAAGGTAACCTTATATTAATATGATCATTTTATAATCCTTGCATTTGATATGGATTTATATAGTGCCTTATCAAGCTGTTGAGATGTCTCAAAAGGCTTCACAAAATATATTGTAAAATGGATTGACTGTATATTTTGTAGGCGAAATGCATCAGCTAATTGTGTACAAACAATCGTGTACTAAGTGACCACATACTTTTGAGGGATTATTACCGCAGAAAGTGGAGTGGTCTGCTAATCGACTAATAACTGGGTTTTTACTTATCGTTAGCTGAACAAAAATGTGTGGAGTAAGGAAACTTGCTTAAGCTTTCACCCCATCCGGGAATCGAACCTGGGTCCTCTCGTTTTGAGGCAAGCTCAGTAGGAGTAGTAATGGGAAAGACGAGTTTTAATACAGCTTTACTCTTGAGTGACAATCGTTTTGCTTTTTTAAGTGGCAAATATATTAAGTGGGATACATTATCAGGCAATCTTTGCATTTTGTTCACTGTAACAACAAACACCATGAACGTTTTTGTGTAGCCTTTGGCACATGGGAATAGCAACTGAAAAACATAAAAATGCTGACAATAGCTGGAATATTTCAGAACATCGTCTAAAGTTAATTTTCTGTCTTTTGGTTCGTTGACTGTTTTTGAGGTTCTTTCTTGAAAGGTATTTATTTTATGTTCTTCTCTTCCTTTTCATTTTGGCTTCTTGTTACCATTGTTGACCATGAGTTTGGCATAGTGACCTGCCCTCAGGTCTCTCCAGGACTTTGTCGTTGGGCACTGAGAGATGAGTGAATGTGAGCAATGTTGATTGTTTTTAACTCTCCTTTCCTCTGGGGAAACATATAACATCTGCTCATTGCTTTCCCAATGACATAGAAGAGAGACGTTATTCAGTATACTGTGACTCTTGACTCTCTACATCTATAGTAAAACATTTTTTGCATCCTAGATCCTCCAGAAGATTGATAGTGTTGTCAGCAGCCATAAAAGGATTGCAATAAAGGTATGTTCTTTGTAAATTTGTATGCTTTTACCAGTAAATGAACAGAATTGTTTATCAAACATTTTAACAGTGTGAATTGTGCTCCCTTTCTTGTGTACTTTCAGTCATTTGCTATGCCCCTGAATAACTGAGAGGTGCTTTCTAGTGGTGTTGGTGGGACTACAAATTAGAATGGTGAATAAAATGTCCATTAAACAACTAAGTCTAGCACTGTCAGGATCAGCACCAGAATAACTTTGATTCTTCAAGTTAAATTGGGTGGAAAATGGAATGTTGAGCATGAAATGGCTGAGATGAGAATAGAAATGCAGTATGAAGTTTGCAGAGTATCTTCAGACTCTACTTTTGCAAAGAAAAAGGAAAGCTGAAATGTGGCAATGAAAATGAATAATACAATTATATGTCTTTACCTTAGTAAATTTGACAATTTTTGTTTTGCATTTTATGACTTTATATCTAGAGGTACCATGCTTAAAGATCTAAGTTTGGAAGATTTGTGAAAATATTACAGGGAAGATATGTTTGTGAGCATCTGACTAGTTAACACAAACTAATACAGTATTCATCTTCTTGCTTGTTTGATAATTATATAATAGGAACTTCCACAAATCAGCCAACTATCAGCGTTTCAAGTGAATTTATGTGCTGCTTTTTAAATATGTCAGTAATGGACAGCTGAAGCCAGATTGTTGCAGATATAAAGTGTCTAAAATCATAAAACCAATTTAGATTTTATGTAATTATTGGATAGTACATGCAGACCTTCTGTATCCGCTGATGCAACAACTTGCTATTTTAACCACTACCAGTACTGGCTTGTCATAAGTCAAATTTTGTTTCCAGTGAACAGTGCATGATATAATAGCTGAAGAAGCAGAATTTAGATATTTCCATTCACTTAAACCCAACAAAGGTTTTAGCAGCATTTAACTCATGAAGCTTAATGTCCTAATTTTAGAAAAAATTATCCTTATAAATGTCATTTTTTGGGGGTGTTAACTGGACGTCTGACTCACCCAGAAACCCATCGCCCCGCTTAAGAGAGTTCAAATTGAACTACTGAGAGTTCTACAAATGCATGGAAATTTTCATATGTATGGAATGCGTACTCTCTTCCCAGAGGGATGGTTCCTGCTTACCTAATCCAAGAACATATTAGACACAGGATGGCAAGAGTCAAGGTGTGGGGCTACTGCTGGGGTTTAAGTGTCTAAAATCACACAGCTTGCCATTGTGAACAATGACTAGCAATTCTTTCAAAACTTAGCCAGTAGGAATATACTACTCTTTAGCAGGGTGAACAGAGGCTCTGTGGGAAGAATCCCTGCCATAATTTACATTTGGGGGCAGTGTAGTACTTGGAAATTACACGTTTTTCTCTGCAACTCCCAAACAGAAAATAAGGTTGTTTCATTCCTGAGAATCTTATCTTGTAAGATTATCTTTAACAATCTGATTATACACATTCCTATACAAGATCTCACAGTATGTCTCAATTGTATGTTTGAGTCTCAGTGATCTAGTTTCTTTGGTGTGAATTAAATCAAGGTGTATTAGGAAGAGAAGGATATAAAAGAAGGGATTAATGGATGGAGACGCTTGTGGAGTGTAACAAGACTGTTACGGCTGAATGCCATGTTTCTATGCCATAATGTTCTACGTTTAACTTTATAATTAATCTCCTAATAGTTGAAATGTATAAGATTTATTTAATATTGTGGCAGCTGTAGAGTTAAAATACAGCTTCATCTAAAATCATAACTATCAAACATTTTATATATGTGAAGAGAAAAAGATCACTGGGCATATTGAATATTTCATCAACTAAGGCACCTCTGTATCTTTTGTATCCCATTGCCTTATTTTTAACCACATTGTTTAATACTTTTACCTTGGAAGTATATATCTCCTTTAAATGTAGTCCAGCCTGACACTCCAGTTCAGCAATGTTGGATGAATTGTCTTTTGGATGAGATTTCAAATCAAGGTCTCATTAGCCTGTTCAGATGGATATTAAAGATCTAATACAGTATCCAAAAGGAGGAGGCAGTTTTTTCACTGTCTTGGGCAACAATCTTTCAGTTGAATTAGTCATTCATCTAATGGCTATTGTGAAACTTTGTTGGTGCAAATAGTTGCAGCATTTGTTTTACCGAAGTGTCTGCTCTTGACAGTGATCACTTGTCATACTTTACAATTTTTAGAAGCAATAAGATGCTATCAAGTGGTAAGTTGTGTTCTTAAACTTCTCAATTGAATTTTGGCATCTATGTTGTTCTAGGTCACAGCATCCCATATTCTCACAGCCTTTTCTTTCCAGGAGTATTTCTGGATTCAGACATGCATAATTATGAATTACTGTTGTCAACAGGCCAAGATAAATAGATAGCATGGAGGACAGCACATAAATTCTTAGTAAACAAACAATAAAAAATGACAAAAGGCAATACAAAAATGACAAAAAGCCAAACATTTTGTTTTGAGAACACTGTGTTTAACTCTAGAGAAGTCTAACGATGCTCAGGAAGGATGCCACCTTAAAATACATGGATTTGGTAGTTCTTTCAGCAGCTCATTCAATAATCAAATGGCCTCACAGATCAGAATGTCCGTATTGTAGCATTAAAGTTTGGGGCACTATGAGTTGGTCTCAATGAACCTAGTTTAGGAAAGGGAAAATCAGCTAGGGTAACTGTTCCTGGTCACGACCCCTGAATGTCGATTCAGAATGGTCATCGTCCCAGCTATGATGTCCTCCATGATCAAGTAGCCATTAAATGGTCATTATACCTGTTGAGGCCAAGTCCTCCTGTCGGGTGGAGGACAGAATTTTGGGGAAAATAAATAGTCAGGATTTTTATTCTGGGTTCTTTCAATCTGCTTTCTGTGCTGTTCGATTACTTGGCTAGCCAGGAGGAACTGACGAGCTAACAGCAGGAGTTTTCCTATTCCGTTGTTTATGGCTGATTCCACACTGCTTCACTTTGTATGTCTGACCTTCTGGGGGTATCCATACTGCCTCAGATTCCATGTGAATATGAGGTATCTAAGTCTACTGGGGCAAAGAAAGCAACAATCTTACAACTGGCTAGTGTATAAATATTTTGCTAACTGGCTAGTGACAGTCCAAAGGATAAATTTACACATTGATGCTGTTTTGGTTTAAATTGATATTTAAACTCAAGCTGCTGTTACACTGTATCTACAGGCTGCTAAATTCCTAGCTTGACATCCAAGCTTGATTTATTCCACTCTTCTCAACCTTTATGGTGTCCTGCACAGTGGGCCTTGGCCCTTTACCCAGATTACCCAATGATAACATATTATGATCTGGAAAAATTGACTTTGCCTCAAATACAACTGTAAACAAATTCCTTTTATTAATATAATAATTTCTGCTGCCTTGTGAGATCACATTGAGTTCTAACCAACAGTAGAATAACCTGAACCCAATTGTGTCCAGTCCTATATAGGGTAGCATCAAGACTTGTTGGTCTACAATCTCATTTTGTGAGTAGAAATTGTTTTACCTTCAATCAATGTGTTCTGTGCTGTCGGAAGATTGATCATCTGTTGTCTTTAGAGGCACCGCTTGGAACTATCAAAATTGACAACAAATTGAGGCTGGCAACAGACCACAGTCCCTACCATTAAACTTGCATCTCTTTCTTGATTACACTATTACACAAACATTCAGGGATTGATGAGAGATTGGATCTCTAAAAGGTATAAAACACTAAAAGGTATAAAAGAGCTATAAAACTACACAAACATTCATGCCACTGGTATAGTGGCTTCACGCAAAATGAACAGTTTTACTACTGAGCCAGTTACATACTGATAATCCTCAGAACATGATGACCACATTCATTCTTCCCTCCTCTTCACTGGAAAACAAAGACTTTAAGAGAAATGGTTATTGACCTAAATATTGGGAGAGGCATAACAATTCAATCCAATCCTACCTATGCCCACTATCCATATATGCTTTTCCTAGCAGAGATGACTAAATGATAATCGGGATCGAGGAAACCAGGTTAATTAATTCATTTTCCTCGGGTCAATGAAGCCAAGAATAGTCTCCTAACTGCTGCCCTGACTGAGATCAGGTAATTCAACCATCAGTACATATAGGCAATGACCTTTGGGCATTGTGCAATCTCCAGATAGTTTTTATTTCAAGCAAATGACCTTGGAGTCTAAAACCCAGCTTGAGCTAACAGCCTATGGGCTACATATGTTCAAATGTAAGCAGATGCTCTTAATTAAGTAATGAATAATAATAATAATTCTTGCACTTGATATATACTTGATACATATGAGATGATATCACACTTGAGACATGTGCCTCACTTGAGACACATGTCTCCAAGATGTCTCAAGACACTTCACAAAATATACAGTAAAGTGAATTGACTATATATTTTGTGGGAGAAACACAGTAGCCAATTGCACACAGCTGTATTCCACAAACAATCTTGGATTGAGTGACCAAATAATTTTCATTTATTTTGAAGGAATTATAATCCCTGGAAAATCGATCCGCCGATCAACTAACAACTGGGTTCCAATTTACTGCTAAGTAAACAGAGGCTTGGAGTAAGGAAACTTCACTGGGTGTTTGTGGTTGAAGTAGCAGATTTGACACAGTGACACTGTGAAGTTCTCTGGAGACTTAAGGCCATTCATTCATAGCATAGAACTCTAGATAAGTTCGTTCAATTAACTTTCAGTCTAGTTGCTGTGGTCTAGAGACCAATTCTAAGGCTCCTAATATTTCTAAGAAAAAAGCAGGCTTCATGGAAATTATTAGCAGTTAGTTGTATCAAGTTGCAGAAGAAACCATCCAGGAAACTGATTTAACAGGATGTCTATAAAAATGAACTGTCATGACAAAAAATTGACTGGCTTTTTCAACAACAAAAAAAAGACCTTGAACTGTATGAAAGCTCCTGTGTACTTTCAGTTCCAGTATGTGTGATAAACCCAATGTATCTGTTTTGATGCAAAGTTAATTTGTTTATCATGCAAAACTTGCTGTCAGCAAATTTTAGAGCGATTCAAAAAAAAATTCTGCATTCCAAACACACTGATTAAATTATTAAGCATTAACTATTATGGAAATTAAAAATCGCACATTTAGTTAATTTTACCTAATTTGGATCATGTTCCCTTTAATTCCTTTAGTGCTAAGATTCTAGACAAATGACTGAAACATGTTTTCCCTTGTGGAAATGGAGAGAAATAATTGAAACTGTTCTGCTAAATGAAAATAAATTCCCCTCTAACTTGTCTTATGTATGCTTCTGTGCATACTGCTTTTTTTTAAGTAAGTATGTGTCCAATTTCAAATTTATTCCATATCTTGTCTTCAATGTGATGCATATTGATTGTCAAGCAAAATGAACTACGGAGCTTTATTTAGGTATAGCAGTTGCTTCGTTTTTCCAATTCACCCGATATCAGCAGATTGACAAGAACAGAGTTGGCTACCTCTGTGAAACCCTATGGCCAGGACAGCATGCCTATGTCGCAGTACAACTGCATTGTGGAAAAATACATATGTTTCATTCAGTTTGTATGTGACACAAGGATAATATTTGTGGTTCTCCTTAAAGTGTTCCTTTACTTATTTAAGAACAGTTTAAGGAGCACCAGCAGATAACGCCCTTTCTCTGTTTGGGATTTGTTCAACAGCAAAATTGCACTTATAAAGCGCCTTTCATGTCGGGAGGATGTCCCAAAGCGCTAAACAGTCAGGTTGGGACCCGAGTGGGGGGGGCGGGGGGGGAGGGTCGGGATAGGGGAAAGGAGAGGGGGAAGAGTTAGTGGGGCAGCCGAAGGCACAGTCGAAGAGGAAGGTCTTGAGACCGGCCTTGAAGAAGGAAAGGGAGGAAGCAAGGTGGAGGGGCTGCAGGATGGAGTTCCACATCAGGATCCTAGCCATTGTGTGTGACTCTGAGGCAAGCAGTTTTATATTGATGGCTTTATTTAGGACTCTGGAACTTTTTTTTCTTTCAGATTAATTTCCTATGGTTGATCTGCCCGGTGGGGCAGAGAGCAATCTATGCTCTCTTTGGCTATAACACTAATATTTATTTGGTCACCTCAGGGTCATCTGGAAGCCTGAGGGGAGAAACCATTTCAGTGGAGAGGATTGCCACGTGTTGGTATTCCTTAGATTAGAGCATTCCTTAAATAACATAAGGAACACCATATAGAGAAAATTATTAATTTTACCCTTTAGCCATTATAACATATTGCATGGTTTAGTTTGCATTGTCCACTATTTATTTGTGTTGGCAATTATGCCCAACCCATGACTTGATCACTTCTCGTGTTCTAACCAATAAAAAAAATGCACACATTGCTTCCTGTATCATGTTAACTTTAATCTTCACTGCTTCGCTCTGGTAATGAAGCTAAAAACTTAACAAGATGCAGGCTTCACCTCTGTTGCTGACATTAAATGTGCTCTTCCTATTCATTATGTTATTCATAATATTTCACACTAACAAAACTAGGTCTAACATGGTTTGATTTCCCTGACATGTTCGGAACATTTGGTCCTGAGAAGTAACACACAATTTCTAGTTTCTCATGCATACAATTGTGCTCATAGGCAATTTGGAATAGCTAACTTTTCAGACTCATTTGGGTGTTGTTCAATTTGGGGTGAACACGCTGCTAAGAATTCCGAGTGATGAAAAGGTTTAGATAAAAGTTTAGCTGTATGTATCAGAATTCTCCAGAATAGTTGAAACATATCTTTCTATCAGGATTGCTCTATTCCTCAGTGTTAAGTGGGCATGGATGGGATTGCTCTGATCATTAGTAACTTTACCAACCTTTGCGGAGTGTGTTTGATATCGATATATCGCTAAAACCCGATATAATTTTCATATCGATACGCTGATATAGGCATTTCAAAAATATCGATATATCGAAAAGTCGATATAGGTAAAAAATCGGAATGCGCGCACACTGAACTACAAGACCCAGAATGCTCATCTCTATACACAATGCACAGACCGAGGTGCAAAGCCGCCATATTGTATTCATAGTCCTAGAATGCAATATACAGGTATGCAAGGGGTGGGTGGGGGGGGAGAGAGACGGCTGGGGGGGGAGAGAGACAGCTGGGAGGGGGGAGGGAGAGAGAGACACCGGGGGGGTGAGGGGGAAAGAGACGGCTGGGGGGGATGGGAGGGGGAGAGAGACGGCGCGGGTGGGGGGTGCGAGAGATGGACGGCGGCGGGAGCAGAGAGGGACGGCGGCGGGGGGGTGGGGGGAAAAGACGGGGTGGATGTGATAATATACAGATAGATAGAGCTGGGGGGGATGTGAGAGAGGAGAGAGACACAGACAGAAAAACACAGAGATGGAGAGAGTGAGAGACACACAGAGAGAAAGATATTTACCTCCTGAGGAGACAGGCCTGGAATGCGCGCGCACCCCGAATGCCTGCGCACCCCGAATGTGCGTGTTACGCACGCATGCACAGTACGAAAAACCCGAAAATATCGATATTTCGGTATATCTCGATATGAGCCCATCGATATATCTAAATCGGAAAATTTTAGATCGTTAAATTCCAGTAGTTACTTAAAACTCCTGTAAACTCCCAACTAGGGTCCGTCGATATGGAAATTTTCCGATTTAGATATATCGATGGGCTCATATCGAGATATACCAAAATATTGATGTTTTCGGGTTTTTTGTACTGCGCATGCGTGCACGGCGCGCATTCAGAGTGAGCGCGCGTTCCGGGTGTGCGCGCATTCGGGGGCCTATCTCCTCAGGAGGTAAATATCTTTCTGTCTCTGTGTCTCTCACTCTCTCCATCTCTGTGTTTTTCTGTCTGTGTCTCTGTGTCTCTCTCACATCCCCCCCATCTCTACCTATCTATATTATCACATCCACCCCGTCTCTCCCCCCCCCCCACCGCCGTCTCTCTCCTTCCCCCCCCCGCCATCACTCTTCACCCTCCGCCGTCCCTCTCCCACCCCAGCCGTCTCTCTCTCCCTCCCCCCCAGCCGTCTTTCTCCCCCTCTCACCCCCCCCCAGCCGTCTCTCTCCCCCTCCACCCCCCCACAGCCGTCTCTCTCCCCACCTACCCCCCAGCTGTCTCTCTCCCCCCCCCTCACCCCCCCCAGCTGTCTCTCTCCCCACCCACCCCCCCAGGTGTCTCTCTCCCCCCCTCACCCCACCCCCCCCCCTCACCCCACCCCCCCCAGCTGTCTCTCTCCCCCCCTCACCCCCCCCCAGCTGTCTCTCTCCCCTCCTCACCCCCCCCAGCTGTCTCTCTCCCCCCCTCACTCCCCCCCAGCCGTCTCTCTCCCCCACCACCCCCCCCAGCCGCCTCTCTCCCCCCCCCACCCCCCTCAGCCGTCTCTCTCCCCCTCCCCCCCCCCCCAGCCTTCTCTCCCACCCCCACCCCTTGCATACCTGTATATTGTATTCTAGGAATATTAATATAATATGGCGGCTTTGCACCTCGGTCTGTGCATTGTGCATAGAGATGAGCATTCTGGGTCTTGTAATTCAGTGTGCGCGCATTCCGATTTTTCCCCTCGATATATCGATTTTTCGATATATCGATATTTTTGAAATGTCTATATCGGCGTATCGATATGAAAATTATATCGGGTTTTAGTGATATATCGATTTATCGTCGGACCCTACTCCCAACATAAACTTTGGGGACCCCAAAACTCGACTTGCATCAATCTGTACCTAATACTCTCTGGAATTAGCAAACACAACTGCATTCCTCCAGGGAGTGAATGTAGATTCCATTCCAGAAACAGGAAAATTGTAATGTATGGGTACCATAGATATATGGGATTCTCAGTCTAGTATTGATGCTGTTAAGCATGAAGATGGATTTCCACATGCATTTGGCATCTGACCTACCAAATTTGTTTTTAAACTGATTCTATGTTGATCGGTAAATTTCTTCTTGGAGGATGAATTTCTATTGAGAAAATGCAATTGTAAGCAGCCAACAACTTTAACTGACAATTGGAGAAGAAAACATATAAATTCTTCCACTCAACACAGCTGCTATTTATCCTGTAAACAACCTTCAAACAGCTCTTTGTTTTGATTCTATATTGTTATTATATTATTTATTATTATAATAGGAAAATCTGCACATACTTACACCAACATATACAGTGCAATACAATATTATACAAACTTGCCTTTATATAAACTTGCATTTTATATAAAGGCAAGTTTGATGTCTCAAAGCACTGCTCATTGATGGCTTGGCAACATGAGCTGGGGATGTGAGCCCAGGGGAGAGAAGGGGATAAATAATCAAAATCATGATCAAAGAGGTTTGTTTTGAGACTATAATTATCAATAAATTATCAAAGATAATAATGTAACGGGTTCATTCAATAGCTGTAATCCATTTAAACCTTTTAATGTGCCTGTGAATTGGGTTTATTTCCTTTTACATTAAATAAATGCAATATGGCATGACAGTTTTCTACAGGAAATTGTCTAGATTATCTATAAAGAGGTGTCCTCTCTGTAATCCCGATGTGCCTGATGCTAATAATCTCTCCCAGGCATAGTGTACATTAATTCTCTATAATAGTTGATTATACAGTACTTTGGTTTGAATGTGAGTGCAGCACTTTACTGCATATGCATAGAAAGGAATAGGTTCACCATAGTTTGATACATGCATTATTTGTGCACTAATGTAACAGATCAGATCTTGTAGACTTATATTCTTGGACTTTCATTACCGCTGTTTCAGTGGTTGCCTCATAATGGAACATTCCTTTTACTCAGTGTTTACCACTTATTAATAAAACAACATAAATTGTGTTTTGCCAATTGGCAGCAAACATATTGAAGAATTGAAGTTTATTCATTTCTAATAAAACAACAGCAAAGCTTTCACGAGAAGGTAGAATCCACCCAGTCAGCTAAATGTTTACGGTTTGAGCAACTTCATGAAGAAACATAAAATATTCTGTACAAACCATTCCTGCAATGACTGAAGTTCGGTTTCAAAACCAGAAACACAAGTCAAAAATATTCCAGAAACCAATCTGTTTCCTTTGAAATCTTTGGAACTCCCTCCCTCAACCCCTTCACTCATCCCCTCCTTTCCCATCTTTAGGTTGCGCCTGAAGACCTTTCTCTTTGACCGCGCTTACGGTCCTGTTGCCCCTCCCCCTGGATCCACCGTTATGAAGCATTGTGAGACACCGCCCAGTGTGGAGAGTGCTACACCTGTGCTCCAAAGCTCAGCAGTACCTTCCTCATCAAACTATTCAGTAAACTCTTAAGATGACCCTTCCTTCCATGTTCCCTTATCTCCTGGGAAAGAGACTCAGTAACATTCTGTAGTAACACACCGGGTAGTGCAGTGTGGGGCCACCAGACTCGAGGCTATCCACTTCAAGGTAACGTGTGTTAGTGATTTCGTGTGTTTCACCACTGCCTCACCCATCATAATTATGTGGTGAAAAATGCAATATGTGATGTGGGAATTATCCCATTGCTGGAAATTATGGTCTAAAAGAGTCTTTAATCATATGGTAATTTTGGGTGTGAATTATATTTCCTTCTTCCCCCTCCCGATCCCTAACTTCCTCGCCAAACCCCCTTGCTCCACCCTCCCTCTGCTCCCTCCCTTTCCCCCACCTCAACTGCTGTTTGAAGCCTCCGATGCCGAACATTGTTAATCCATGTACTGTAGCATTTTCAACAACTTTTGCCAGAGTTCTGGCCCAACTGGATCGTAATTGAAACATGGGCAGCAACAATAGAAGTGGAGGCTGGAGATTTTGGCTGTATTTTGACCAAACCATCATGTTAAAGTCCAGGGGGAGATTAATCAGCCTGGTTATATCTGAAACCAGTAGAAAATGAATGACTGTTTTTGAACACAATTATAGGCACTGGTGACCATTAATATATGATGTCTCGTATTTTCATCCCTACGGTGTTACTCTTTTGGTCCCTTTATGGATTTTATGATAATAACACTATGTGGTGCACATAGATGCTGGTTGGTTAAAAGAGATTTCCTGAATGAATACCTGGAAATCAGTAACTTTAACAATTAGCATATTTCCCTATTATGTTTAGGATCTGTTTCGCATTGAATTGGTTATACTGTATGCTTTTATGCAAGGAGGAGAATGAAGACAGCAGTATGTCTTGCTGTTGACAAGGCTAGTGAAATCGCCAACTGGAGTCCAAACTAGCAATGCTGCAAATTGTTGCAACCAGAATTGTACTGATAACACTTTCAACAGAACATGTGTTGCAACATTTTTCCTTTGAAATTATGCTGTAAGAAATTGTTGTGCAGCTTTCAGGACTAGAACTGAAAAACACGTAGTGGTAACCAGATCCATATCCTGACCCTTAACCTGATGAACAAATATGAACCTGACAGTATGTACCATATATGTAGTGACCAGAGTGCGGAGGGTTTAATAAGGTTAGAGAGGCAAGAGGTCAATGTAAAATTGTATTCATTGGAAATCTACAGAAGTGGCATAAACACAATGCATCACATTCTCTTACTTTAAAAAAAAAATCTTTATTGGCATCTAGGGAATGGTGGTGGGATCATCATTGATTGCCCATTCCTGACTAGCCTGAGAAGATGATGGGATTGCAATACCCAGGGCACAAGGTGGAGCCTTTGTAAGCCGATGCACTCCTATGGGGATGATGTTGGGCAGGTAGTTTATTGATTGTACTCAGTGATGAGAAAGGAATTGCAATATATATCACAGCCAGTGATTGTGATTCTTGGAGGGTTATTTGAAAGTAGAGTTCCCATGGTGCTGCTGCTCTTTAAGATTACTAATTTGTTGCAGTCTCATATGACTAATTTACAAAGTAGTTTGGGGATGGAAGAATATGTAACATGCCAATGTAAAACTTGGTAACAATTTATTGTGTAGGCCCTCCTGATCGGCTCGCATCAGGGTCTCCGCACCTCAGGCGCTGGCAACATCAGCATTCAAGGCTGCACTCTCCACCTCTCAAAGCCAGTCAGGAATCTGAGCATCTTGTTTGACCCCAAACTGTCCTTCCTCCCTCATATCCATGCCATTACCGGTACAGCCTTCCACCACCTGCGTAACGTTGTCAGACTGCACCACTACCTCGCCCCCCCATGCTGCCAAAACACTCATCCACGCATTCATTACATCTAAGCTTGACTACAGGAACTCTCTCCTTGTTGGCCTTCCCAGCTCCTCCCTTCACAAGCTGCAGATTATTCAAAACTCTGCAGCTCATGTACTCTCCCGCACTAGGCTCTGCGACCGCATCACTCCCACCCTCGCCCATCTCCAATGGCTCCCCATTCCCCAGAGGGTCAAATTCAAGATCCTCGTCCTCACCTTGAAGGCCATTCACAGCCTTGCCCCAACCTATCTCTCCAACCTGCTGTCTTCCTATCAGCCTGCCGGTCCACTCTGTTCAACGGGCTCTGGCCTGCTCAGAGTCCCCCGCCCCAACTGCCCTACCATCGGTGGCCGGGCTTTCAACCTCTCTGCTCCCACACTATGGAACTCAATCCCACAATCCCTTTACCTCACTTCCTCTCTTTCATCCTTCAAGGCTGGTCTCAAGACCCTCCTCTTCGACCATGCCTTCTGCTCCCCTCCTAGCTCTTCCCCCTCTCCTACTCTCCTTCCCCTTCCCCCTACCCCGACATAGTGGTAACCAGATCGCTGATCCCCCCCCACCCCGCTCGGGCCCCAACCTAACTGTTCAGTGCCTTGGGATGTCCTCTTAATGTAAAAGGCGCTCTATAAATGTAATTTTTGTTGTTGGTGTTGTAGAATTATGAAGAGCAATTCTGTTTTCACGTTGACTATTGCACTCTCCAGTTAGTTCCTCCAATCTCTCTTCGCATTTGATTGAACTATTCAGTCACTCAAGATCACTTCAAGGAATAAAATTGTATTAAGAATTCATAGAAATGTTTTGTGTTAATATTTTTTGTTTTGCCGGCCACGTGTGTGGAAAGAATAGATTGGCTGGGGAGGAAAATGATCGTCTTTATTGTTTACAGGGAGAACTGGCCAAATAGAGCCCAAATTGCCACAATGCAAAACCGACTGGTGATTAATCACTTGTGTTCATTGCAGTATTTGAATACAGCCTTGAGCAATATGTGCTGAGTTCACCACATCATATCATGGGCTGGGCCTTGAGAACATACAATATTTTTATGCACAGGTGATATATCTCTATGGTATAATATTTAATTATAAATTTCTTCAAACTCACAAGAAGTCATAAGTTCATTTAGTTTTGAATCATTTTCCGTCTGCTCTTGACATTTTATTATCCCTTGTTAATTTTTCAGCTTTATTGGACGTTAACACAATTTGGGTGTTAATTTGTGCAATGAGATCTTGAGATAACAAGATGCAGATGGGATGAAAGGAGATGGCACCTCAATTGAATGAATGTTTTGAGCAGTTATATATCATACAATCGTTGTCTGGGCCTTCATTAAGCATAAGGTCCTGACCTGAATTATGAAATAACATTTTCTAGGCCATGGTGAGTATAATTTTTCACCAGGCAACTGAAGTTACAGCCTAGAAAATAAGTATTGACAAATAAGGGGAGGATGCATGCACCCATTCGCCAGTCAGTATTTTACAACAGGTTTAGTGTGAGTTAGGAATGCGAAGCTTGCACTTAAAACGATGGTACTGATTTAAGGAATGCATGAAAGAGTACCATAAATGTTATCTTGTGTTTTCAAGCAGGTTAAATTCCTCAAACAAGTAGCCAGCACCGCCTGTTCTGTAATTGCCTTGTTCTGTAAATTCCTGAGTCTATATGTAAGTTTACATTTGCACTGCAGCTTAAACTATTTCAAATCAGTATGTTTTGCTATTTGCTAGTGTCCGTCGATATTGAATTTTTCCGATACCGAAATATTGGTGGGTGCATATCGATATATATCGATATCACCAGGTTTTGTTTTACTCACGTTCCAAACCTTTACATATGAATGGCTTGGGAGGGTTGTGCGCAAGTCTGATTGTGTTTGGTGGTGGGGGGAAGGGAAGAAAGGGGATGCGCGCCCATTCAGATATGCGTGCTCTACGGCGACAAGGTCTGTTGAAATTGTTGTTACTGTTTTTGTTGTTTATTGTTGTTGATAGAGCCCTTTGGCGCTTTAAGGAAATTAAGCTCCTGTGTGCTAGGGTCCGTCTATATGGAAATTTTCCGATATCAATATATCGGTTTGCCATTATTGATATATACCTATATCGATATATATCGATATCGTGGTTTTTTTTGTCCTGCGCACGCGCATTCCGGTGTGCACATGCATTCGGATATTGACAAGGTAAGTTGAAGAAGTCCGCATTTTACCGATATATACCGATATATCTATATATCGTCGGAAACGCTATATCGATATTTGCGATATATCGATTTTTTTCAATATATAGAATTTTTTGATATATTGATATTTTTTAAATTCCGATATCGGCATATCGATATGAAAATTATATCGGATATAACCGATATATCGCCGGACCCTATTGTGCGCATTGTGTCGTCAAGTACATTTGAACCTTTGGTTGTATATCTTCTGTATGCTGTAATGTGGCATTTGTTGATGATATACCGATATTTTGTGGATATACCGATTTTTTTTCATACCGAATGTTTCGATATACCGATATATTCAAATTTCCAATATTGGTATATCGATATGAAAAATTATACCGATATAACCAATATATCGATATATCGCTGGACACTACTATTTGCTTTGGAAGATGGAAATTTTGTGGCAGATTTCATAATACTGTTGATAATCATTGAATCTGCTGTGATGTGTTGCTCTGGGGCATCCTCCTGACATGAAAGGCGCTATACAAATGTAATTTTATTGTTGTTTTTCACCCTGAGATGTTACGTCTCTCCCTCCTCTGAGCTACACGTTCTGTTTGGCTTGGTGTGGGAGTAAACTGCTTTTAGGTATCTGCCAATCGTGTGGGCTGTTTGGAGATAATGTTAGATTGGCCTCTAATTTCCTTGTGAGATAAATGAAGTGACTTAGCAGTGAGTTTTAACATGAAATTTTTACCCTCAGAAACTTCAGTTTTTAATGGGGCCTCTAAGCCTGAATATGGCATTGCTGGTTATCAAATGCCTATAATTATACAATCTACAAAACTTTTTTTAACACTTTTATAATCTGTAACCTATTCACATCTGCATTTTGCAATAGGGCTGGCCTCAACACAATGTAGCTGCTTTGATTGGGAAAGAATAGTACGGGAACTGTGCGAGAATTTGCCTGGCACACAAACATATTTGGAAGCCACCCTGCAGTTTTGGTCACTCCGGCTATCCAGGATGTGGTCCTGACTGGATTAAAGGATCTAGACCTCTGTTTTCTATTGTGCCATTTGTAAGCATGTAATGCGCATCACATGGTTTTAAAATCCTTCTCCAAAGATTGCAACAAACGCGCAAAAAAGTAACTGAAATCAACTATGTTTATGACTGTTGCAAAACGGTAAAACATTAAAACAGATTGTAGCTTTTAAAACTATTCTTACATCCTTTACTTCAGAAATATAATAACTTGATTATTACGGTTCAAATTTCTAATAATGTGACCTCAACAGTCTTGTTTTGTTATTTGTTCTACTAATTATTCCCCTCCAATTTCCCCTTCCCGCCTCTAATTCTGAGGGTGTTTGACTGTTTTTCCCTTTTAATGGGCTATTCAGTACCACACCCAAATACACAAGCCTTTAAAACGAGTTGTTTGGGGTACAACACTGCCAAACTTGATCCAGTGTTTCCTTTATTTTCATTAGGTATAAATCTTACAGAAGAATACTCAAGATAACAAATGGGAACCTTGGCTGAATACCAAAATTATTATTATCTTGCCTATAGATCTGAGCTTGTTTTTCAACCCTGGAGACAGCATTTGGAATCATTTGAAATCACCCGCATCCCACCTCACCAGCTGTAGCAAATTAGTCGATACTTAATGATAAAAAGAAACTTCCAGAAAAGAGGCTTAAAAATTAAGACTGGATTTTCAAAATTCTGGATGCTCTTGATATGGAGTAAACCAAGACCCAAGTGGAATTTCTAACTCCACTTCAAAATAGGAGCAGTTGCATTGGGAGGAAAATAATCCTTTATAAGATTGCGAAGGGAACTTCGTCCTGGACCAGGAAAATAACAATATTAGGAAGGAATTAACATTTTAAAGAGAAGTAAAACTATTTACCTCACACAGATGCAGCTGATGGATCATCAATAGGTTGTGAAAGAGGCATTGATAGGCTGCATATAATGCAAATGTAATTTAGAGAGGAATCAGATATACATCTTCGGAAGACAAAGATTTAAGAATGACTTAATGATGAGACAACAGAACATAGAGTGTGAATCATTACAATTCTTGTCTTCTTTAAAAAGACAGCCATCATAAGATGCAGATTGCAACTGGAAGAATTATGGGAGAAGCTATAATTATTTTTCTAGATCGTTATTAGAATATAGAATGCTCTGTCACAAGGGGCTATTAAAACTAACGTCATGATGACATTTAAAAGAAAATTGGGTAAATAATTGAAAAGAAGCAGATATAGTAATATGTAAAAAAGCAGGCAATTGGGATTCTGCTATTTAGCTCCAGTGTAAGAGCCAGTGTCAGTGAGTTTATGAGTTCAAAGGGATGAAAAGCTTCATTCTTTCTATGATGCCATGATTCTAGGAATCCAAAGATTGGAAAGTCAGTGAGAGTCGGAAGCTGAGATGATCTGACAAGTTTTAGGGAAATCAGGATCATGCTTCTAAACAGAAAATAATTAATAATAATCATTGTATTTAATATGGTACTTTTCACACAAGGAGGATGTCTTAAAAAAGCTTCATAGGATTCTACTGTGAAGTGACTTGTGCATTTTGTAGGCATATACAGCATCCAATTGGTGCACAGCAATGTCCTATAAACAGCAATGAACTGATGCTCAATTTTATTAAGAGAATTGTTGGCTAGGACACCAGGAGAAACTCCCTTAATTTTTGAATAGTGCCATAGGATCTTTAAAGTCCTTCTGAATAGGCAGATGGGGCCTTGTTTTGACATCTCATTCACAGGATGGTAACTCCAACAAAGCAGTTACCCCCAACATGGCATTGGTGTGTTTGCTTAATCTTAGATGAAAATAATGTGGAACTTGAACTCACAGCGTTCTAATTCGGAGCTAGGCTGATACCCAACTAACCTTTAATACACGTTAAAATCACTGAAGGAATTATTAACTGTTTTACAGACAAGGGCAGCAATTGTCCTGCTGAACTGTCATTGATCTTTAGCTTTGATTGAGTAAGGGAATCACCATGCCCATAAGTGCAAAGAATTGTTGAGAAGTCAGATTCTCGGAGGAAGATGCATATTGATGACTGGGGACATTCAGGGCTGCTCTGCTAGAGGAATTACACTGCAAGACCCAGATGGTTGGAAGTAATGGCTCTCATTCGTTTCAACTGGGCTCATAAGGTTGAACTACAGAAATAGTAAATCAGCCTCGGATCAAATTTTAATGACATGTAGTTAGAATAACTTAATAAGCATAATTTTCCACATTACAGTCTTGTGCAATACACCACATGCGAAGTTTTAGCTAATGGGTTATGCTACGTAGTTTAAGGGTCTTGGCCACAACTGCTGGAACGTTCAGAACAGTTGCACATTCGTTCTCGTATGACTGTGCTTTGCAGATCCATTGGTTGGTATTTCAGAACACGCACAACAGTTATCTGTGGGTTTATCAACCTCCTTGTCTCATACACTTTCTGTTTTCATTATCCTTAAATCAGCATGATTTTAGTTCTTTTCCCCTGATCTTGCCGTTTTATAATGGATTACAGTGTTCCTCCTGGCTCTTTTCTCCCAGCTTATTTCTCCTGTGGCCTGCACCATGTTCTGTTGCACTTATCCTCCTCCATATTGAGTTCCTGAATGCAGACAGACATGTGGCCCTGTGCCACTGGATAGTTTTATACTCTTGAAATCAAACCACCACTCCACAACTGTATCTTCCATTTAAATAGCTGAAGACTACAGTAGCAGTTTGCAGTCAAATGTAAATGATAGAACAAGACAGTTTGGTTTATCAAAGAATCAAACTCAATTCATGTTTCTGCTTTTTTTCAAAATACTGACAGGTTAATTATCGGAAGAGTCACAAAATGTTACCATTTCCTTAAACTTGGTAGAAAAATTATACGATTTCAACAAACCAGTGGTGTTCCTTGAAATGGTGGGAGATATTTTTGTCCATAGTTTGCATGTGGTAACACATCTTAATTAAAGATATCAAAGTGCAGCTAATCTTGCTAGCTCTTCTCTGGCCCTAGATGTAGGCAAGACTATACAGTATAAATGGTAAATATTGCACTCTCACTGAAGATCCTTTAACTGGTCTGGATTGAATTCTCACCTATGTCTCAGGTGAAAGGACCATTGTGTTTGTACTATTCCAGTCAGTTCCAAACTCTGAGAGAGTACCCTGTGTGAGAAGTGCTATATAAATGTAAGGTAGTCTGTGAACCTGACCTAAAATCTGCTTCATCGATACAAGAATCATTACTCGAACCCATTCTTTTAGAAAACATATTTAGCTACAGACTCTACACTCTACTTTCAGCCATCTATGTTTCCTTAACATAATAAGAGTGCCTATTATTCATTTTATGAAGCTTTAATTAAAAGAAACAAGCTCTAGTGGCAGATGCTTGTGGATTTCCTGGCAGTTTAAAACAGCATAAGATTCAACTATGCTCAGAAAGAGATTACTTGAAACGAATCCTTAGCCAGAGTTCAAAGATCAAGAGAGATCTTTTAAAAGATCTTTTAGAAGAGAGGTAGACATTTATTTGGGGAGGATGGGTTTGCGCGGTTATGGGAAAAGAGCGGGGTGGGTGGGATTAAATTGCTCTTTTTAAAGAGCCGGCACAGACTCGATAGGCTGAATGGCCTCCTTTTGTGCCATAAGATTCTGTGATTCTATGATCACAATGAATCTCGGGGGTGAAATAGCCACTGATTTCATTGAAATGAAAACCTCAAAGAGATTCCTAAATAATAATAAAATAATTCTTGCCCTTGACAAAGGATCCTCATGCCGAGAAGCCATTTCCAAGTACTTTATGTGATATACTGTAATGTGCATTGACTGGGTATTGTATAGGCAATTAAGGAATATGAGTTGCACAATCAGATTACAAGAAGTACAAAACTCCAACTGCACTCTGACACAATCTGCTTCTGGGGAGTAGTTCCTGTGCATCAATGCGAATTGATGCAGCTTTGTTTTGTTAAATCTGGAAGCCAGAAAGATGAGCTAAAAGGTTCAGTAAATCTTTAAAGTATGCTATTTATTCTTTTAAGACTTTTATTTTGGTCAATCAGGTGTCTGGCACACGCAGAAACTCATCACCATACTTACAGAATATTCAAAGCCAGATTGAGATTTCCATTCATCCCACATATGGATGGCAATTTGCCTGTATCTGGAATGGAACATGAACTCTCTCCCCAGAGAAATGCTCTCTGCCTCTTTAATTCAGCAAATTCTTTAATTATGCACAGGTTGGGGAGAGCAAGGACTGAGGGATTCCAGTGTGTTTGTGAAAATCGTTTTCTGCGCAAGTTTCCCATCACGTTTCCAGCTTGAACAGCCCTACTAGTTAGGGCTTTAGCTTCATAGTTAATGGTAGCCAATTAGCAAGAACCTCTGCCAAGAACTGGTCTACCTGTCATCCAGCTGCCCAGCTCTGAAGAGTGGCTCTAAGATCTAAACAATGGCTAAATAAAGCTTTGATTAAAAAAAATATGATTCCGCATAATTACCAGCAAGTTGAGATTGTTGATATATTGACTTGTTTAATCAACAAATCCCAGGCTCATGAATTTAGTCATTTACAAGGGTTTGGAACCCATTCCAAGTCTCAGAGCTTGAATAGGGCAATTGGGGCAAACAGACAGTTCTACAAATCTCTTCCAACCTGAGCTCTTAACTGTGAAGTTATGAAGTGCGGCAACTTGATGATATGAATAAGTTGAGATGGCCTTTGGACTAACTGCAACCTAGAAAGGGAAGTGACACATTGCATTGTGTAGGAGTGGAATATATAACTTGCCAACATTGTTCTTTTAATCTGGCCTTGGAATGCTAGCTTTCAAAATTGATCGCAGTTACTCAGTGTCATCTGGTGATCCCATATAACTATTAGCTAAATATACGCCACATAACTAAAAAGAATGAATCCTTGTTTTTCTGTTGTGACTTGGTACTCAGTGGAAATCAAGGCAATGGGCAGGCTTCATAATTGTAAATTGTAAATTTTACATTGCTGCATTGAGGGGATGCACTTCTGAGGTTGGTGATGGGGAATATTGTTCAGGCTTAATTTCTAAATTGGAATGCAGTTTCCTAAATTATCAAATAATTTTTATATATTAATAACATTTTTGTCACTCAATCTGTGCATGTTTGTGCATGCTTGTGCAATTTTCTGCTGCATTTCACCCATAAAATAATCAGTTCACTTACAATATATTCTGTGAATTTCTTTGAGACTCTTGAAGACTTGATGAAGTGCTGTATCAAGTGCAAGTATTATTATTCTTATTATTAATACGCTGCAAAGGGAACTTCACTTTGTACCCAACAATGCTATCCAAAAAGTTAGTTTTTGCTTCCCAGAGGGCAAGGGAAACAATTCTGGATTTAAAAACAAATATTTTACCAAAATATTTTTTCAATCCTCAATGTTTATTAAGCAGAATTCATCTAAAAACTTGATTTAAAATGACGTTTTTGTTGTAATAGATAGATAGCTTTGTAGTCCTTTAGCTTAGTGGTTAGAGCACTACACTTGCAAGCGAGAAATGTGGGTTTGCTTCCTGGCAGGGCAAAACATTGGGCTAGTTTCCTAACTCCACACCCCTGATAATAATCCCTCAAGAAAAAAAACTGTAATAAAATTGGTCACTTCAATCCACGACTGTTTGTGGGACACTGCTATGTGAAATTGATTGCTGCGTTTCACCCATAAAAGTACTATCAATTCACTTTACAGTATATATACACTTTACATTTCACAAAGCTGTGAATCACTTTGAGATGTCTAGAAGACATGCAAGGATTATTATTGTTAAAATGCACCAACTGGTTGTTTCACTCGGATGGATATTTTAGTTGCGCAGTTCTCAGTAGTTTCCCCGTGCAAACCCACACATACATATTCTGCTGTTGATTCTGAGATTAAACCAATGTTATTTTATAACACTAACTACTGTTGACATTTTATTTGAAGTAGGTACAATTTGTATACTGTACTCACTGTTAAACACAAGTTGTAGCTTGACAATGAATTTCACTCTGGGATCTTGTGATTCTGTTGCTCATTTTATGTATGTGCGAATCTTTGACTGCTTCCTCATTCTATCTCTGCTGCATTAACTCATTGCTATGATTATTGGAATGAGTGTTGAGAAGCTCTGACTGTTTATTTCAAGAAAACTTCAGTATTTGCTTTGGTGTAGGATTCGCTTAATCATATAGGGGTGGGAGAAATTGAGAAGCTTATTTAGAGACAAATCTATGTTTTGAAAATATTTGAGCTTGCAAGTATAATGATGAGGAATTGGGGCACCTCAAATGCAAGGATTATTATGGTGTAGTTGATTGAGATACAGCTTACAGACCAGGGACTTGCTGGTACAATGCCATGGCTGCTTTCGCTCGTCTTACCCAGGGATGAATAGAGATGATGTATTGGCGCCGGGTGGATTACCAGTGACATGGAACTGCACCCCAACAAGAGGAGGTCAGACCAAAAGCAGAGAGGCATGTCTCAATATCAGCACTCTGTATTGATTCTGAGTGAGAAGGATTTGGGTTCAAGTCCCACCTTGGTCGTTGAGCTCACAGTTTAGGCTGACATTCCGCTGCAACATTGCATTGTTAGAGGTACAGTCAGTACTTCAGATGAGAAATTAAACCGAGGCTCTGTTAGCTTGTTCAGATGGATGTTAAAGATCTTAAGGCACAATTCAAAACCAACAGGGATTTGCTCACAACCTCCTGACCAACAATGTTTCAGATAAAAAAGTTAGTCATTCACTTCATGATTGTTTGTAGGTTGTTATTGTGCTTAAATTAGCTGCCACGTTAATTGATAAAGTGCATTGTGAAGCCTTTGAGATATCCTCCCGACATGAGAGCTATAACATGTGAAATATGATGAACCCTGTAGCTCAGGGGTTAGAGCATTCACCTCACAAGTAAGAGACTTGGTTTCAATTCTAGGCAGGGCAAGATCTTGGGCAAGTTTCCTTACTGAACACGCCTGATGACAATCCCTCAACAAAAAAAATTTGGTCACTTCATTCCATGATTTTTTGGGGAACACTGCTGTATGCAATTTGCATCATTCACAAATATAGACTCCATCAACCTTACAGTATTTTCTGTGAAACGCTTTGAGATGTCTAGAAGACGTGAAAAACACTATATCAATTCCAAGGATTATTATTCTAAATAATTATTTTATTTGATTATGACATAATGTTCTATCCTCAACGGTGTTACATAAACACAAGTATTGTTGTGTTATTCAAAGTGAAATTAACAGCTGAGACTGGCTACCAGGAATGATGATAGAAGTTGACTCATTTGTGAAACTGCTTGTCGCTTTAATGCTTTTTGGGACCAGATAATCAATCTACCTGTAAAACCATTTTGTCTTAAAATTTTAAGACTGTGCTTATCTATGGAAAATTCGCAAATGCATTCTTCATCTGACATCCGTTTTTCCAGTTATTAAAAACAAACCAGAGCAAAAAGAGAACACGGATTAAAGCAGAATTTCAGAATTTTCCATAATTACGTGCCATCTTGCATGATGAAAGTGGTTTTACAGCCTGAGGTTGGATGGAATTTTACGCTTAGAGTTGGTTGATCTGGGAGGACCTCCCATCTGCTGCTGTTCCTCTCTTGTCATGTTGGGATAAGAATTGACACGAAACTGTGTCCCAAGACGCTAATCCACCTGGTTATGATATTCTGTGTGTTCAACAATGACAACAATGTTTGGCCAGTTTATACAGTCACAGTGATCTTTGAGAACACATGACTTGAGGGTGTGGTTCACATTGTTGCAAATCTGTCACTGTATCACCAATGCTTCCTGTCATGTGATGTGTTACAATTTATTTTTACATTGTATTGTTACAGTATTTGCTGATGATTATTACAGCAATGTCACAATACCAGCTGTGACAAATTTCCGTAAACATCCACTCTTTCTTAACAAAAATGAATTCTCCATTTGCAATGGAAAGTGAGCCTATTACTGTATTGCGCGATTTGCATCTCTGATTCTTTCTCTTTCCCTTTGTATCTTTCTTTCTCTCTAACCCTGTATTTCTCACGTTCCTTTTCTTTCTCTTTCTGTCTGTAGATGTCTAACTTTCCATTTTGTAGTCGGCATATGGTGCTGAGTCAATTCTCAATAATTGGCTTAGGAATACGATGCCTGGACTACACTGGTCTAAGGTAGTCCTCAGCATTGTTATATATATCATTATCTGGACTCACTGGCTGATCAACAACAACAACAAATTACATTTATAGAGCGCCTTTCACGTCGGGAGGACGTCCCAAGGCGCTGCACAGGAGGCGTGTGACCCGAGCTGAGAGGGGAGTGTTTGGGAAGGGGTGAGATACAAAGGGGAGGTAAAAGAGTTTGGGGTGGAACAAAAGGCACGATCGAAGAGGAAAGTCTTCAAACCGGCCTTGAAAGAGGAAAGGGAAGAAACGAAACGGAGGGATTGAGGGATGGCATTCCATAGGGTGGGAGCGGAGAAACTGAATGATCAATGGGTCCTGGAAGAGTAGACATATTATGTGAGGTTTGAGATTCTTCCTGCTCAGCTGCTGATAGACAAGGCTGCACTTTAAGACATAGGCCAGTTCAGCCTTGTAAAAAACAGGAACTTACAAGTGCTTCATATTAATAAATAGTGTAGAATCAGCTACTGCAAGTGCAGCAATTTCCCAACATGTATCTTGAAAACTCTTGCATGGAACCTCTTAAAAAGGAACTGGATTTCAGTACTTGCCAAAACAAATGTAGGAGAGGCTGTCTACCATAGTATTAAATATTATATTTCAGGACATAGTGCATTAAAGATTTTAAATTAGATAATAATAATACTTTATTATTAATTTGTATTTGACGTTATGCTTCATCACGTTGTTGAGACATCTCAAAATCCTTCAGAGAATATATTGTAAAGTGAATGACATTTACAGTAACTTGTTGTTAAATGTCTTAATTTATCATAATGCAGATTTAAAAAATATGTTTTCTGTTACTATTTTAATGTGTTGCTTTAAACAAACCTATTAAAATGGATCCGATTCAACGCAACGTTGGATAGATTAGTTCAACATAGTAACCAGTTCACATAGGTATGTAGGCCTGATTAATCTTTTTCCATCTTTCTTTAAATATATCAAATGTGAATGTACGATATGTTCATAATGTTCTTAATGTTCACAATGCAGTAAAATATTTAATAATAAACGGATTCAAATGTCAGCAGGCAATGATCTCACAATTTCACTTTTAACTACCCAAAAGTTTAGTTTGTCCCTTCAACCGGCTTCTCCTCCAATCCCCGCAACTGTTTAATATCTACGTACTTGGCAATGTATTCCGCATACATAGGGATAACTTCCACATGTATGCAGACAACACCCAACTCTACCTCTCTGCTTCCACCCTCCACTCCAGGACTGCTGCTAATCTGACAGTTCTGACAGTGATTGTTCTGTTTGACATCAAATCCTGGATTAGCTCTAAATATCTTCAGTTGAATGTCAACAAGACAAAGGCTTTCCTGCTTGCCTCCCATTAGTGCTTTCTCACTACAGGTGCTGGTAAAATCAAACTACCTTGGATGCAAACTCCACCTCAAAGAGGAGCCTTTGAGGAGCTTTGGTTTCTTTTTTGACTCTTAACTGTCTTTTAAACCATCCGTTTAAACCATTCAGCTTTCCCCCTCGTCTTCCATAACATTGCCCGCCTCTGCCACTACTTTGGTTAGTTCAGAATCTCTGGTCTATTGTAGTATCATTTTTATAGTTTTGAATTTCCTTCCATGCATGTGTTTCTTGATGGTGTATTCTTTAATTTGCAGCTGATTTTTGTTCCCTTTGACTCTCTGGACAAGCACCATATGCTAGTGAGCCAGCGGGCACACCATATGTTCTTATACATCTGCCAAAGTTAGTCTGAAACCATAAGGTCAATATTAGCATCTGGGATAACCATATTTCACCCTGCCCCCCCACCGTGTGGTTGCCCAATTCCACAGCAGAGATTGACGATTCAGTGAAACGCCAATCGAACTTCGGTCCCATATTGATGCTTCAATGAGCTATTGAACACTTGTTTATTTAAACATTAGTAATTTACTTCTGGCTTCCAGTCTACAATGCTTGCATAATCTATTTAACAACTCCACAGTCATGTAATGGATTTTATTGTCTTTTATTTTCTGCTGGTGGCTAGTGCTTAGTCTCACACATTGATTTGCTCCCTCGATCCTTTCATACACATAGCTGATTAAACCAATGTAACATATTCACCTAGCCTCGCAAGGTTTGTCCATTGTGAAGTGATATCAAAAACAAATACAGGAAAGTATTATTTGACTGAGCCAAATGATTGATAAATTGTTATTTTATTTTAGTGAGTTATTCATTTACCTTCAGCCTAAGCTCAGCTGGTAGCTCTCTTACTTCTGAACCAGAAGTTTGTGGGTTCAAGCCTTATTTTGGGACTTTCAACTCAGATTGGCATTCCAATACAATGTAGGGGTGTAATGCATTGATACATACCAACCTGTCCGCTCCCTCCTCTCAGCAGGCTCCAGCCTTCTCCACGTCTCCCACCTGGGTTGCTCCACCATCAGCGTTCGGACCTTCAGCCTCTCTGCTTCCACCCTTTGGAACTACATCCTATAGTCCCTTTGCTTGCTTTCTTAATCTCCTTCAGGGCATGCCTCAAGATACTTCTCTTCGACTGCAACTTCAAGCACATTCCCTGCCATTCCACCCTCCTTTATCCCAACCGCTCCGCTCGGGTCCAAATTCCTGACGTTCCAGAGCCTCGGAACTTCCTCCCGACATGATATAATTTTGTATTATAATTGTTTGAATTGCTGTCCTTCAGATGAGAATTAAACCAAGGCCCTATCTTTGCCTGTTCAGGCGGACATTAAAGATCCCATGGCACAATTTGAAAAAACAAAGGAGTTTTTTTTATTGTTTGCTGGCCAACAATTTGTGAAATGAAAAAAGGTTGTTCACTTTGCGCCAGTTGGAGGGAAGCTGCTGTGTACAAATTAGCTGTTGCGTTCACTGCAAATACACTTTATAGTAGGTCCAGTGAAGTATTTTCAGACATCAGACATTAAAGATGCATCAAATTGTAAGCATTTTTAATACTACCTGACATCTATTCTTTTCTTGCTTATGGTTCTTTTCCTAGCTTATGAGCTATTACAGCTTGTCTCACTTTAATGGGGTAATCAGCAATTTATAGGCATTTTCCTAGGAATACATATTACAATTGACTGCAATTATCCGTGAAGTGCTTTGAGACAGTTCAACAATAAAGGCGCTGTATCAGACGCGAGGATTATTATTAATATTAAGTTGATGCTTCTTCAATGATTCGTGAATATGTTTGAACTAGTAGTTTTGCAAAAAAAATGGTGGCAGATCTATTCGCATGGGTTTTTAATGATATTAAATGGTCTACTTTGATTGCTTTGCTCTTATTTTTTTTGCAGGATTATTATGGGTCATTATTTTGTAGTTGGATTAGCTAATCATAAAAGTCTATTTGGAAGGCCACAGCCAAAATTGTTTCATCTGTCTCATAAAATATTAGTGCTGCAATATTACCAATGAGTTTGTAATTCTTTGCTATAAAAGGAAAAGTATTTTGCTAATGTCAAAAATGGCCACATTAACTACATTAACTTTATGTTGCATGGCAGCAACCAAAGTCTCTAATCAATCTCAGGAGCTGTTCTGTTTAACAACACATCTTCTAAAGTCCATATAGAACACTAGCTTGCTGACAACCAGAAGGTGTCTCTTCATGTCACTTGACTCTTTGTTATCTATCATAAAATATTAAGGCTGATTCTTTTCTATATTTCTCACTCTCTCACTCTCTCTCTCTCTATAGATATATTACTCTGTTCTATTCATATTATGCTTAACCATAAAATAAGAGATTTCTCTTGATCCTATCCTCAACAACAACACCAAATCAACAAAATTACATTTGAATAGTGCCTTTTACATCAGGAGTACATCCCATGATGCTGGACAGACAGTAATCCGGACCCAAACTGGAGATAGGGATTGGGGAGGGCAGTGAGAGAAGGAGGTTAATCGAAAGCACAGTCAACAAACAAGGAGGGCATTGAGGTGGGTCTTGAAAAAGGCAAGGGATGGGGCGAGGCAGAGGGAATGTGGGATGGAGTTGCAGAGGGTGGGGTCAGAATGGCTGAAGGCCCGCCCACCAATTGGTGAGCCAAGCTGGGGATGCGAAGCAGGCTGGAGCCCGCCGAGTGTAGGGAACGAGCAGGTTGGTAGAGGGTTAGGAGGTCACAGACATAGGTGGGAGTGAGGCCATGGAGGGCTTTAAAGGTGAGGACCAGGATCTAGAACTGTATTCTCTGTGTGATGGGAAGGCAGTGGAGTCTGGTGAGGGTGATATGGTCACGGAGCTTAATGTGGACTGCAAAGTTCTAGATGATCTACAGTCTATGAAGGGAGGAATTGGGTACTCGAGGGGTGGAAGTGCTGACGGGAGCCAATCAGGAGGGTCTTGGCGCTATACAAATGTAATTATGTTGTTGTTGACCATCAACTGAAGAAAATTAGCTCTCATCCAGGATTTGATGTCTGTCAAGACAGCAGTGCTCCTGGAATGAAGGGTGGAAGCAACAACAACCAAATTACATTTATGTAGTGCCTTTCACGTCGGGAGGATGTCCCAGGGCGCTGAATAGTCAGGGGTCGGTACCGGGCATGGGAGAGGGGCAGGATAGGTGGGGAGAGAGAGAGGTGGGAGGGTGGCAGAAGGCATGATCGAAAAGGAATGTCTTGAGACCAGCCTTGAAGGAGCCAAGCGAGGAAGTGAGGTGAAGGGACTGTGGGATGGAGTTCCAGAGTGTGGGGACAGAGAAGCTGCAAGCCTGGCCACCGATGTTAGAGCAGGTTGGGCGTGAGACATGGAGCAGACCGGAGCCCGCTGAACGGAGGGAGTGGGCATGTTGGTAGGGAGTCAGCAGGTCGGAAAGATAAGAGAGGGCAAGGCCATGGATGGCCTTGAGAATGAGGATCTTGAATTTGATCCTTTGGGGGCTGGCAGATTGATACAGTTGGGTGTCATCAACATACATGTGGACAGAGCTTTTTTCACCCACACCATCAGGAACCTGGGAATTTGACCCCATGTCTGAGGATGATGTCACCAAGAAGAAGCATGTGGGTGTTGATAAGGAGGGGACCAAGGACAGAACCATGAAGGTTGAGGTGAGAGGAGAGAAAATGGATGAGGATAGAGTGGTCATTGCTGTCAAAGGAGCAGAAAGGTCAAGGAGGATGGGGAGCAGAGGGAGCCCTAGTCGCAGATGGACAGTGGTGCCTGTGGATAAGGAGCAGTTGATATGTTTGTGATTAGAGTGGCATGGAGGTGGAGCTGGGAGGTAAGGAGAGGGGTAGGAATGGGGTCATGGGACCAGGTGGTGGCTTTCATGCAGGTTAAAGTGATAATGAGAGAAAGTGGGAGACAGGTTCAGTGTTGTGGTGGGAGGGAAGGTTGGGGCCTGGGGTGGGAGGGTGAGATAGGAAGAGGGTGGGATGCAGGAGGGCAGAGGCAGCTGAGCAGATCCCCTCAACTTTGGCTTTGAGGAAGTCCAGCATCGCCTTGCAGTTGGAGGTGAGGATGGATGAGGTGTGAAAGAATGGATGGAGGAACCAGTTGGTAATGGAGAAGAGGAGCCTGTAGTTGTCCTTGGAGCCAAGATTGGCTTGCCTCCAAGATTGAGTAGAAAGACGAATTAGCAGAGGGGGGAGTAGAATGATAGGATTTGATAAGGTCTAGCCAGATCTGCTGATGGACGGTAAAGTTTCATTTAAGCCAGGTGCGTCCAGCGGCACACACCTGTGCTTGAAAGGAGCAGAGGAGGCCGGTGTACCATGGTGACTTATGTGAGTAGGAGATGATACAGGGAGTGAGGGGACCAAAGAAGTCGATAACGGCGGAGAGCGTGTTGTAGAGGAGAGAAACCGAGGAGGATAGTTCAATGTGGGAGGAAGCCCAGAGTGGGAGGAGTTTGGATGACTCTAAGGCAGCAGAGAGGGTGGTTGGGGAGCTACATTAATTTATTTATATGCATTTACAAAGCATTACTGTGTTGGATTTTGCGATTCAAGGCAACAATTGTTTTGACACTCAAGATGGCTTCAATATTAAGTTTGAGATGCCCACTTCTCTTCAACTGTGCTGCTCTAAGACAGTGCATTTGTATCTGGAGGTTGAATGAATAAGGAAGATAAATATTATGTCACACATGTTTTCAATTTCCACCTTCAAATCTTGCTCAGATGGAACAGATAACAATTTGGGGATGCTTTCTTCAAAATGCTTCTTTTCTTGGCAACAAGTTCCCTTTTCCCTAAAACTAATAATCCTTGCATTTAATATAATGCTTTTCATATCTTCTAGGCGTCTCAAGGCGCTTCACGGATTATATTGTAAAGTGAATTGACTGTATATATGTGGGCGAAACACAGCAGCCAAACGGTTGGATCAGTGTTTTGGATGGATGAGAACACTAAAGGTCAGAGGGCACGCTTTCTCCAAACCAATAATCTAGGTGTGTTGCTCTACTAAACTGGACTGCGAGGTCTCTGCGCTGATACGCAATGAGCTTTCCATTCCCATAGCCGGAATTTCAACAAACAAGCAACTGTATTGATTTTGAAGCAAATTTACGACAAAAGGTACATGCAATATTGGAAAAAGAGATAATTGGGTGTCATTCATATTTGTCCCTAGATCAAACTTGAATGAGAACTGACAACGCTTGATTCAAATTTTAAAATGAGAAGTTAGTATTGGTTGATTGTTTTGAACTAAATATTGCATGATGTCATCTTTTTCTACTGTTTTGATACAATCATGAAGTATTTATTTGAAATTTAAAATGTTGTGCAATTCCATGAGGTTCCCTCTCAGGACGGAAGAGCCTAGCTTGTCAAATTATTGCTCGTTCTTCTAAAGCTGGGGATAATTATCTTTGTTCTCCTCTGGACTGCTTGTAGAGCTGGAAGAATAATCAAAAATATTTCCCAGTGATATATTGGTCTAGCCACATTCATGCATTGGTTTCTATGTCTGAAGAGGTGTTGGAACACATCAGATCCCTCATAATCTCATTTAACGTTATTGAAAATTAACTTAAGCTTTGTCTTCCAATCTTTCTTTATTTGATATCAACTCCTGTCAAGTGACCAATGTATCCAGGTTCCTTTTGAAAGTTGTGCCCCCAGGGTTAGCATCCAAAATATAACAAGAAAGGACAATGCCACCAAGGTTCAGTGGTACAATATTCTTGAAAGGGTGATATTGGAGTGTTGTTTTCACTATTTGAATAGTAACACTTGTAACAGGGGGGTGGATTGCATTAAAAAAACAAATGTATAATATCTATGGTAGGTAACCTATCATTACACCAAAGTGATTTTCATTCCATGAATCAGTTAGACTTCTGGTTGCCTTCTACATTCATTCAGAAATTCGTAAACATAAAGATTTTTTTTAATAGCAATGTCCAACAGTTCAGAGGAACATTTTACAAGGAAGCATTAAAACCATTTACTGGTCGTGGACCCAGAGTTTTGTATTTATAATCAATGCTAGTAGAGTCTGTAGTACTTTCATAAATGTCATTAGAAATACAGAGCTGGATGTTATCTCTAACAAAAGCATTCACTGTACCATGGTTGATTAAAAAAAATCATCATGTTGGAATGTGAATAATGTATTTGTGAGTTTGCGATTATTATTAATTTGGTATACTATTATATTGTTGTACATCTCAAAGTGCTTCACATAATATATTGTAGAATGGATTGACTGTGTATTTTGGGGGCAATCTACAATTGAAACTTGAATTCTGCTGGAGGGGCAGCAATTATTCAAATGTATCTTTAAACAATACATGATACAGGTCATGCTGGCCTGACTGCATTGTAGACAGGCAGTAGATCAGTTTGTTCTTATAAAATTCTATTGATGCACTAATCCCTAACTATTCCATTGTGAAATTAGATTTCTACTCTCCCCACATTGGATTTTATCGGTATTCATTTTCCACTGTTTAAGTTAAGACTGTCTGGAGTTTATATTTGCGGTAGTCTGTAGTGGTTTGAATTTTATGACATGTATTCTGTCCTTTAGAGCGACATTAATTTTCTTGTAAATGAGGAAAAATTAAGCCTCAAAAGAAATAAATTGGATGAGCGAACATGATACTTATGTGCACAGCTGTTCAATGTTGAGAACATTTAGTGCACTGGTTGTCTTACACCATCTTTGCAATTCACTTTCTTTATTACCAAATGTGTGGGATATAATCTTGTTAAGAAAATAGCATTTTTTAAACATTCCATTTGCCTATTTGAATGACTGAAGATTTTAACTTTAGTTCGCTTTTGTATTACTTTTCCGAGGCTTCAATTGTGCTTTGTACATTTGTCCACCTTTTTGCAGATGTATTTTAAACAACTGACAGGATGCTTTTAGCTTTCCTTCTCTGGCAGTATTAAATTATACTTGAAGAGTTCCATGTAAAAGTTCAACATGGAAACCTGGCATGACCAGCCCAACTGAATCATTTATTCTAAAGAACTTGAAAGTAAACTGCAGCTATGATTGTGTAAGGATAGTCCAACAATGGGATTTGAATTTCAGTGTTTCTTAATGATATTTCTTAATAAGAAATCTGAGTCATTCAAGTGTCACAAGTCACACAGTATCCAGTTCATGTTCATCATGTTTACCCAGTGAACTCTGCTCCGATGCAATTTGCTTGTGGAACTAAGTCCACTTGCGTTGAGAGAAATTCTATGAGGATTCCTTATTTAGAAATATTACTGTTAGTAGATACCACAAGTTGGATGCCATTGTTGACACATTAAGAACTGGACTATGAAATTGGCTGATTTGCTCTGAGGGTTAATTTGCTTAATTATATTAATGCTTTGGGGCATAGTGGCCTTCAGCCACTATGCCCCAAAGCTCTGGAATTCCCTTCCTCACTACCTTTGCCTCGCCCCCTCTTTTCTCAGCTTCAGGTCCCAGCTGAAGACCTTTCTCTTTGACTGTGCCTTTGGTCACCTCTCTACCCCTGCCCCTGGCTCGGTCCCGGGATCCGTTATTGTGAAGTGCTTTGAGATGCCGTCCAGTGTGGAGGACGCTATATAAATTGAAGTTGTTGTTGTTGTAATGCAAATCCATTTAAAATATGGCAGAAGTCACCAATGGCACGAATGTTGGCCCTTGATGCTATAAATATGAGCATTTAAAGTATTTAAATTAAATTATGGTCAATATTAATACATAAACTGATGTAAATTTTATTGATATCACCGAAAGATAGAGTTAACAGCTTTATTTGATGTGTGCTGGTCAACAAACCTCCACATTGATTGGTCACTTACCTCATGACTGTTTGTGAGACCTTCATGATACAAATGGCTGCTATGTTACCGATAGAAAAACAATCACTAAATGTGGTAGTAATTATTTGTCAAGCACTTAAGAGCTTTCAACATAAGTTCTTCTTTTCCTACCAAACTTGAAATAGCTACTCTTGCACAATATTGTTTTGCTTTTAATCCAAAGATTTATTTCATTAGTGGACTTAAATGAACATTTTCTGTTCCACTGCTCTGAGTGCATGTTTACAGATTGAGCAAATAGTACTTCAGTGTACACTAAAAGATCATTAACTCATCAAGGATCATTGGATTCAGCAAGTCCAATAATATGATTCATGTAATGTAGACTGGACTGTCACAAGTCGATGAAGCACCTGGAGGATTACACACATTTCAGCTGTGAGTCTAATTCTTACAAGCTTGAAAAGCCATCTGTAGCTTATCACACTACTCTGGCAATATTATCTAAACAAGCTTATTAATAAATTACAAAATACCAGGAAACTTAAGATTTTGCTTTGCCACATAAACAACTGAGATTCAAAATCAGACCAAATTTATTTGAGAACTGATGTAGAGCAGATAATGTTCAGGTTCAGTTTTCAGTTTGGTTTTTACTCTATCATATGATTTTCTAGATGGATGTTCGGCAGTTATTATGTCATTAGAGCATCCCACAAGAGCTACATCTCATAAATAATAAAGAGAGTGATAGGAACATTCATCTCAAAATCCTTAATGAGGACTCCAAGTCACGCAAAAGCTGATTTCTTTCGATAACAGTACATTGGTGTAATGCCGACTGGTAGAAACTTTGCTCCACTTGGAGTTCCAGTAGGGTTGACGGAAATTCTAAAAGAAAACAATACATTTATATAGCTCCTTTCAGCTCAGGAGTATGTCCCAAATTGCTTAACAGTACTGGCTGGGTACCTGTAGTATGGTAGAGGTGCAAGAGATTCCTGGCAAAAACAGTTGGTACTGTGAACGTCCCTCAGTGGAAAGGGAACTGAGTGAATGCTTTCAGCCTGTTGTGACATCCTCTTGACATGAAAGGCACTATACAAATGTAATTTTTTGTTGTTATTGCATTGTTAGAGGTTCATCGCAAAATCACAAGATTAGTCTGGATGACAAAGGCCTATTTGATCTGATCCTTCCAGAATACTAACCTTACTATCTTCGAATGACATTATCCAACTGCTTTAGAAATGAGTCCGATGTCCTGTCCAATTCCACACTCCCTGACAAGGTGTTCCTGTTGTTAACTATCCTCTGGGTAAAGAAAAGCAGATCTTTGTATTCATCCTGAAATTGTTCTCTGTAACTCTAAACCTATGTTCTGTAGTTCTACTTCCTTGTCAGACATCAAATCCTGGATAAGAGCCAAGTTTTTCTAGTGTTGAATGTCAGCAAGACACAGGCCCTCCCGCTTGGCTTCCATTAATGCCTTCTCATCTCAGTTATTGACAGTATTAATCTACATGGAGCTGGTGCAGAATCTCAGTGTCTTGTCTTACTGTTCTTTAATCCCTATATCTGTGACCAGACCCATTCAACTTTCCCTCATTTCCCCAACATTGCCTGCTTCTGCCAACACCACTTCCCTCAGGCCACTGAGACCCTTAACCATGCTTTTATTATGGCTATGCTTGACTATGTCAACACTTCCATCACCAAAGTTCCTCTTCCCGCCACAAACTGCAGACCTCAGAACTTTGTTCCTAGTGTCTTCTCCCATGTCTGTTCCCATCCCCCAGTGGTATGAGTTCAAGATCCTTGTCTTCAATTTAAAGCCGTCCACAGACTTATCCTACGCTACCTCTATAATCTTCTAAAACCCTACCAGAAGCCACCTCCACAGGATTGGCCTGCTTCATGTCCCTTCTCTTCCTGCCTCACCATTGGTGGTTGGGTCTTCAGCCTTTGTACCTCCACTCTCTGGAACTGCATCATAGAGTCCCTTCCACACTTCCCTTATCGCCTTTAATATCTGTTTCAAGACCTTTGTCTTTGTTATTTTCCTTCTTGCTCTGTTCTGGCAGCCCACTTATGTTGCGGTGATTAAAATTGTATGCAATACTCTCGGGACAGCCTGACCAGAGCACTACATGGCTTGACAAGATGAGACATTATATATTTAAATAATAATAATCCTTGCATTCTTGTAACGCCTTTCGCATCGGGAGTATGTAAAGCACTTCCCAGGATATACAGAAATATAGTACATTTTGGTAGCCAATTTTTACACAGCAATGTCCCATAAACAGCCATAATTGGAATGAGCAATTTTATATGAAGAATTTTGGCCAGCACATTGGGAGAAACTTCCTTCTCTTTTCTAATGACATCATGGACTTTAACCACACATGAATAGGCAGATGGATCCTTGGTTTAACATTTCATCCAAGGCCCTATCTGCTGTTTCAGGTGGACAGTAAAGATCCCTTGGCAGTATTAAGACACGACAAGAGAAGGGAGTTTCTCACATGTTTTTCTCATGTTCTGGCCAACAATCCTCCAGATAAAACTGATCATATTATCAACTCAGTGGCTTTTTGTGGCCAGCATTGTGCTCAAATTGGTGCGCATTTACCTAGCATATACATGGTCACTGGACTTTGGAATCAATCCTGTGAAACACTTTGAGATATTTCAATAATGTGATCAGGCACTGAGTCAAATGCATGGAATACAACAGCACAGTATGACAAGGACTGCTGAGGCCGTACATGCGCTGGGCTTGGTTGACCCATTTAAACTGAATACTGAGGAGCAGTAGATAACATTCTATTTACACGTAGAAGATTAACTACTATTCTTCCTTTGGAAAGCTTGGTAATCAATTAAACGTCAATCTCACATTCTGCGATGTGTGTGATCCACGTGTCGGCATCGTGACGAGTGATTGGCTGCTGATTTCTGCTGAGATTCTGTATATATCTGTGGCAGGATGTGGGTGCCAATGTTGTTCTTTTTAGCATTCTGTCACATGATCAAAGGCAGTTCTGCAGTCAGCTTCGATTGCGCTTGAATTTAATTCGGGCTCAGGCGCAACATTCTTATGGCATCAGTAGAGTGCTGAGAACAGAAAAGCAACAAATAATTCCCTCTCAGTGAGTGTGGCAACTATATCCACTTCCCCATCCTGCAGTGTGTGGTGCCTGGTCAAACCCGACTGACTAACGGCTTAAGGTACTGACTTACTTCCTTGTTGTGACTTATCGTTGGGAGTGACTTTTGATTGTTGAGAGTCACTGTTTCTATCTTGCGGCTCATTTGCTTCAAAAATGATATTAGAGTTGAGAAAAGATTGCGATATTGCCGTTAATTCGGTTATAGAATAAAGCAACTGCAAATCTGCAGCAACTGGGAGCAGTTGGGGAAAGGAGAAAGAACGTATAGAATATCCAGACCTCAAAATCTAATAATAATAATCATTATTATCCTTGCATTTGATATAGTGCCTTATTGCGTCATCAAGATCTCTCAAATCACTTCAGAGAATATGCTGTAAAGTGAATTGACTGTATATTTTGTGGGTAAAACACAACAGCCAATTGTGCTACAAAGTCATTGTTTGAGTGACCACATTTCTTTTCTGGCAACCACTTTAAAACAAAGATGAAAGTTGAGATGTGTTTATCCTTTACTTGTAGAAGCATTCACTAGTTTATGTTAGGTCACATGTTGTCATGGTACAATATGATGCTTTGGTCTGCTCAAAAGCACTGTTTGAAATACATTATTACTGCATGATTTACTGTTTTGAGTCCTGATCCATTGATAGCTGTATGATAACTGCTTTCTCAGCAAAGTTGGCAAATGGTATTAGACAGATGGGAATCTTTCCTATATATTATATCATGTTTTGGATTACCTCAATTAGGAAACTCATAAGTTTCACATATGGAGATCTTCCTTTCAACACACCAAGCACAGCTAAATTTACTGTGCATTACCGGAGTCAATTTGTGATCTTGAGAAATGTCACACAACTATTTTGTGAAACCCAGAACTCCTGGTGAGTCCAAGTCTTTCAAACAGGGTGTTTAAAAAAAAATCACACTCAGTTTTTGATCCAAGCAGACATAAAATCTTTGCCTGGCTGGCTGCTTGCTTAATTTAAATAAATTCATATTCAAATAAAATCCCAAGAGCATTTTCTCTTGCCATCAAGTTTAGTACGTATTTGAAGATGTGCACGTCACAAAGAGAAGTCCCACTCTAAGCCACTGCACATAGTGGAATAGGTATGTTTTTTGACAACTCAAAATAAAGAATAAAAGACAGATCTAATAGACGATGGTCAGACTATATACAATATAAGCTCAATACTGTACCTGCTTCAATCTACAGGTTTAAAACAGCTTTTTTTTAAGATGTATGAACCACTTGCATTTGGTAATGTCTGACATACTTGTGTTTCCAATAAAGTACAGGATTTAAATATTCCACACTAATTTAGTCATAGATAGAGTTTTCTAAGGATCACAGTGTCGGTTATTAGAAAAGCCTTGGGCTGAGTAGTTCTGGTAATGTTTTCTGGTATGAGTAGCTGAAAACTAACTTTCTTCCTACACATTTTTTAAGCGTAAAGGGTTCTCACTTTTATAAGTGAGATTTAATTCTATTTGCGGGAACTATATGATGAATGCCCTAAACAATAACTGTTTTGCTTTTGCTCTCTTTGTTGCTCAATAACTTAAAATAAATATTTTGTCTCACTTTATCTCACGTCTCACTAACCATCCCAGAGCAAAATATGACTCCATGTAAGTTTTTTTACATTAGTCTAGCCGTTTGGTTATCTCTACTTTCACAGATAACTGTATGGAATAATTGAGCAAGCAAATCAAAGCATAATTGACTAAGCAGCTATCTGAGTGTCTTTATCTGGATACAGGGCAACTGCTAATGAGTCAATAATTGGGGCATTAACCATAACTGAAGATTGGCAGTTTGTTAAATCTTATTTATCATAAAACAAGATTTCTAAAAGCAACCATTATTTGAAATTGAGTATGTACAATCAAGTGTGTTCATATGTATAGATGTGTACAGATGTAATATGATCAGTATTTTGGATTAGAGGTTTCAAAGTAGAGAATTTATTTGTCCCAATGATATTTTGTTGACATTTGATACAGCACTGATGAAGTTCTGTCGAAGGGTCGTGGAGCTTTATTAGTAGGGGCATAGAGTATAAGTGTAGGGAGGTTATGGTTAATCTATACAAAACACTGGTTAGGCCTCAGCTAGAGTACTGCGTCCAGTTCTGGGCACCTTATTTCAGGAAGGACATTAAGGCACTGGAAAGGGTGCAGAGGAGATTCACGAGAATGATACCAGGAATGGGGAACCTTAGCTATGAGGGCAGACTGGAGAAGTTAGGACTTTTCCCATTAGAACAGAGAAGGTTACGCGGGGACCTGATAGAGGTCTTCAAGATCATGCAAGGTTACGACAGGCTAGATAGGGAAAAGCTGTTTCCACTGGTAGGTGTGTCTGTGACCTGTGGTCACAGTCTTAAGATATCTACCAAAAGAAGCAGAGGGGAGGTTAGAAGAAATTTTTTTACTCAGCGAGTTGTTCGAATTTGGAATGATCTGCCTGAAAGGGTAGTGAGGTCCGATTTCGATAGCAGCTTTTAAGAGAGAACTAGATAGGTATCTGGGGAAGACGGGTTTGTAGGGTTATGGGGTGAAAGCTGGTGATTGGGGTTAACAAAAGTGACTTCTCAGTCAAAGAGCCGGCACAGACTCGATGGGCCGAATGGCCTCCTTCTGTGCCGTAAAATTCTATGATTCTATGACCCGAAACATTGACTCACTTTTTCTTTCTCCATGGATACTGCCTAACCTGCTGAGTGTATCCAGCAGTTTCTGTTTTGACACAGAACTTCTATGTTTGTTTTCAGTTGGGTTTGGGGGTCTCTTACCCTACTTCTATGCTCAACCCCTCTGCTTAGCTAACTCAGGCTTGTTGTGCATCTCTCACTTTCTTACATGCCACAGCATTGGCTGAACCTTCAGTTCTTATACCTCTGGAATTCCTTTCTTATACCATTCGGTTTCGCCACCTCTCTTTCTGCCTTTAAATCCTGCTTGAAATCCTACCTCTTTGAATGTGTCTTCGGCTTTCCCTTGCTATACGAAAGTTCTGGTAATGAGTGGTTCTGATAATGAATCAGCTGAAAATTATCTCTCTTGTTTTACATGTTTTTTTCTCTTTCCATCTTCTCCCTATCCCTTGCTAAGCATCCAATCCCATCCTTGTTAAGCACCCCAAGATCTTACCAAATAAAGTAAGGCACTGTATAAATGCAAGCTCTTGTTGTTATTCTATCCTAGTATCAGTTAATAGAATGAGGCAGTGATAATGGCATGTGGTTTATTCTCTGTATTTTTCTATTTCAGAGCATAGAAAATGGGAAGCAAACTAACCAAGAGCAAGAAGTGTAATGTGACCAATGAAAACACTAAGGATAAGGAGAAATTGGCTGAAGGAACTGCAGCAGAGGATGGAGAAGCACAAAAAGAAAATCAGGATGCGGCCAAGGCTTCAGAAGGGGATTCAGGAGAAAACGCCTCCAAGGACAAGGCTGACAAAGAACCCCAGGCTGCTAACAACATAACAGAGGCTAAAGCAGGAGATACGGACCCAGCAAGCAAGGAGGAGACTCCAAAGGCTGAAGGTGCTCCCACTGAAGCAAAGGCAGAACCTAAGGCTGCAGAGGCTGCCGCAGAAAAGGCCCCAGAGCCAGCCCAGGCTGCCCCTGTCGTTGAGGCCGCAGCCGAAACCAAAGCAGAAGTGAAACCCGCTGAAACTCCAGCGCCTGCCCAAGAAAGCAAAACGGAAGAAAATGTCTCCAGCAAGGTTGAAGCTGAGGCCAAACAGACTGAGGTCTCATCCGCTGCTGCGGTCCAAGAGGAAAGTAAAAAAGCTGAGACTCAGGCTTCGGACTCTGCCACAAGCACCACTGATTCTGCTCCTTCCAAGGAGGCACCGACAGCAGAAGCACCAAGCTCTACCGCAGCGTCTGCCGCAGCAGAAGAAGTTACAGCTTCGGAGGTTCCCGAAGCCATTCCTGATCAAACCGTAGCAGTGCAAGAGTAATGGACAGCCTCATTCAATAACCTCCCACAACCTGCATTAATTTCAACCGTACTAACAAACTTGATCCAACTCTCTTTAACCAGAAAATTCACAAAAGGATATATATATATATATCTATAATATATATATATATATATACACCACACTTTGATCAAATTCCATCAGGAAATTTCAAACCACACCGAAAAAACAAACAATCCTGGACTTTTAATTCAGATGGCTGAAAGATAAGTTGGTGGAGGGAGAAAAAAAAATCTGCTGAACAGCTGTAAATGTTGCAAGTCTGCTAAAACAAAACCAACATAAGGAAAAAAGGTTGTGAATCTGCCCAGTGACACTTAGCGCGGCTGTGCCAAAGCAATCAGATATTAAGATGGTGTCTTATGTTTGTTTGTTTACCAGCCTGATTTTACACAGTAGGATAGCTGCCAGCTTTCAGACCGAAGCCACAGTAGTCACTCACTCATTACAGACCAGATCCAATAGATTTATCTCAAAACGTATTTCAGACTAACATACCCATGTACGTAGCCTACCTAGATTTCTCTTGATCAGTTAATGCATGTCCGTTGTTGGGTGCACCTGTAGTTCTGTTTAACAGTAAGTGGAAACAAGTCTGCGTTCATTGCAATTCCAGCTTCTCTTCCATTCAGTGTCACTATTGCCTCCACCACCACACCACATATTGGTAACGATGAGAATTGTAAAATGGATGCATTGAAATTATACGTGATTGTATAAATGGTGCAACGGTAATAAAAATACCATGAAAAAATAATTAAGACTGCGCATTTTTTTAAAATTTTTAGTCGCATACTTCTGGTCCCAAACACAACCAGGTGTTTAATTTTTGTTTTCTCCGCAACCTCTTAATTCCTGTTGAAATGAAACATTTGTTCTTGTTTGGAGGAACGGTAGTCAGCAGCCCAGAGACTCAATACTGGACTCTGTGCATGTCCAAATGCATGTACAAATAGCAAATTGTACAAAGGAGTTTATCCATTGGTTAACCTTATGAGATCTGTGGCAGCAGTTTGCACACAATATTTAATCATATTAAACACAAAGACGTGCGGATTTTGACTGCAACTCACTATATTCTGGGAAATGTCAATGCAATGTACTTTGCATGTTATTTCCCTTTTTGACTTCCTCCCCCAAAACTCCACATTCATTTGATAAGATGTGGACATGGTCCACATCTTAGATCCAATGTCCTAAGCTCCGTATTGCAATGCCACCTGTTAAAACTGAATTGAGTTCTCAGGAAACATTATTAATTCTGAAATACAAGAATAAATCGAGGTCCCATTGGGTAGGATAGAATTAAACAGCTTTTAGCATTATTATTTACCGTCATCCATTATGAACCCCTTTTGGGAAAAGTGTACTTTGATTCTAATCCTTTGGTCACCTTTCTACCCCTGCCCCTGGCTCGGTCCGGAGATCCACTACTGTGAAGCGCTCTGAGACACCGTCCGGCATGGAGGGTGCTATATAAGTCGAAGCTGTTGTAATGCAATTCAAGAATCTTTTCTGTTCTTAGAATCAATAAATGAGGCATTTGGGGTCTAAATGTGAGGTTCGGTGTCTGCATATGAACTGAGACACATTAACCTTTTGCCTTGGGAGCTGCCAAGGACATTCAATTCTCAGACATCTGCTTTACATATGAAATCCACAAAATGGTCTCCTGGCTATTTTATATATTTCAGCAATAGGATTCTTTGACATTTTAATATATTCTAGTCTCTCTGCACATGTAAGCAATGATGGGCAGAGAAGCTATCACATTCCTCACACAATTACTACAACAGTATTCTAAGCCAGCTGAATGCTTCCAGCAAACCTTACTATGGAAAGACATTTCATTGCTTTTCATTTTCATATATTGGATTGCTTTTCCACCAAACAAATATTGATCATTTACTATACAACTAATAGCACTCTCTGTAACTGGAAGTTGCAAGGCAAATTACTTCTCCATTTGGCTTCACCATGGTCATTAACACTTAACCTCCATGACTGCTCAAATCCACTTCTGGTTCCTCAGGATGGTGAGTATTGTCGCTTTTTATAAACGATAATACAAAAGTACATCCACTAATGGACCAAGCCTGGGCAAATCTAGCAAGCAAGCAGCTGAACGATAAATGGTTAAATGCAACAGAGTAAATACAAAAGATATACATTTAAAAGGTAATTAATAAATACCTAGGTAAGCTCTTTTTTTAGCAGCTTGTTATACTCCAATTTAAGATGCTGTCTTTTCTTTATAATTTCCTTGCTTAGAGTGGGCAAATTACCTTGCTCCCAGACCTCTATCAGTGCCACTTTCAAGCTTCCTGCAGTGGGGTGAATGGGATAGACAAAGTAAATCCAGAATAATAATTTCAGACAAGCCAAGGCAGCAAGAGAAGAGGGCACAACCTCATGGTTGTGAAGGGCAAGATTTGGACAGAGACCACAAGGTATTCCTTTACAAAGAGAGGAATCAACAGCTGGAACAGACGACTGTACCAAGAAGGACGGTTGATGCCAGGATGTGGGAATTATTCAAGATACTCCTTGAAGCTGCAATGGAAAGATGGTAGGTTAATATTCAGGTAAGGTGAGGTCAAATGGGTATTTTTCATCTAAACTTATACTCGGGAAGCTGAAAGTGACTATGTTCTCACTCCCTGTGTCATGTGCTGAGCTCTTTAGTGAATCCTTTTAATAAAGTGGTTCAGATTTTTTTTAAATTGGAATCTATAGGGCAAACCTGCTACCTGCCATTTTTTTATTAAGGCCAGCCGAGTGTCTTGACTGATGCGCAAACCCGTCACTATATTTAAGAGTATAAAACACAGACTGAAAGTTAAATGCATCCCACGTACATGTGGAAACATGGTACTGGAACAAAATGCCCACCCTCTCCCTGGAGGGACACAATCTGCTTATCAAATACTGGAGAGAATTAGGGCATTGATTGAGCAGAGCTTGGGGACCCCAGTGTGTGCGTTGGGGTAACTGCTGGAGTTTAGTAACAAAACCAACTTGCTTATATAGCGCCGTTCATGTGGGGTAGTGTCCCAGAGTGCTTTACAGTGACAGAGTCTGATAACGAGCCGGGGCGAGGGAGGAGGTGACCGTAAGAACAATCAAATGGTCTTTAAGCAGGCTTTGAACGTGGGGAGGGAAGGGACAAGTTGAAGGGACTGAAGGAGAGAGTTTCAGAGTCAACTAAAACTGTAACATTTCCACTGTATGACAAGCCTTCTCACTGCTTGCTCAGCTAGGACACCCTACAAATTAGAGCTTTGACTTGCAAGATTAACAGGAAGTGGGTGGGTAAAACATTGTTTACTTTCATTTACAGTCAGAGGTCTTAAGTGAGGCCATGTCTCACACATGAATTCACTGGCCATTCTTCCGTGGAAAGAATCCCTGCCCCCATTGATTGATTAGCCAATGAGCCAGGCTGGTTGTGCTGTCATCCAAACATATCTCAGAATACTGCAGACCTACCTGGCTCAGGAACCAAAATACCGATATACTGCCACAGAAGGTTGATTGAATTCTGATATTCTATTTCCAAGCATGTCATCTTCCCCCACTCCCCAAGGAGGATAACCAATCTATAGTATGCATATTGGAGAAGCAGTTAGTTATTAGAACAATAAATTACATTTATGTAAAAGTTTTCACTTGGAAGCCACCAAATAGTTGAAAGAAATGGAAACCATGGTCTTTTAAGTAAGAACAAGACTGCACCTTTCAGCAGTCTAGATCACAATCTAAACTCTATGGGGATGGTGATGAATGGCTTCTGTTCATGTTCTAAGAATGATTGACTTTTAATAAAAACGAGATTATCATGTTATTTTCCACTGTAGGTTGGGTTAATAGAATGACACAAGCCTTCAAAGACTTGTGACTGAAAATTATGTTATTGAAGTGCTGAAGCTGTACAGTCTTTATAAAGTGGATTAGAAGAGCACGAGTCTGCTAATGATGCTAATCTCCTATGGACCAAAGATTATTACAAATGTGGTACACTTCTGGCTTCAGGAATGAACAGGCTTGCTCACTATGCATGAATGCAACACATTGGAAGATGGTTGGTCAGCCACAACCATTATTGTGTGCTTTTCTATCACTTGAAACACTTGATAGGTGTTCGTGGCTTGCTGCTTGCTGAATGCACTGTGCGGGAAGCTGGCCACCCTTCCCGCGAATCTAAAAGTAATGTCAGCCATCAGCCATTGGAGATACCTATTCCAATTTCATGATCTTCTCTTCTTTTGTGTTACTTCCTCTTTAAGTGTTTATCAAATCACCCTTTAAATTTTATTTTCATCTCCACCTTAATATAATAATCGTTGCATTTTGTATTCAATAATATTTAATATTAATTTGTGTCAAAATGTTCCTTATTCTGAAAACCCTCGGCATGGGAAAATTTCTTCTAATTTTTCACTCCCCCAATTAACGGTTCTAGTGACAATTTTGAGCGAATACCGCTTATGTTCATTTTTCTAGCAATTGTTATCCATTCTCTCAAGACCATTCAGAAGTTTTGAAACCTTAACTAAATATCCTCTTAACCTTCTGTGTTTCTATAAAAACAGAATCATTTTTTGCGCCTTTCCTAATGAATATAACCTCTCTGTGAACCTATGCTTTGTTCTGATGTGCTTTCTGCACTGAAACATTCAAAGTCTCATTCAATTTAATATACAGTACGCAACTTTATGTAGCAACTTCAATGGCTGGAGAACATCTCGAAGCGCTTGTACTCTTAACTATATTCTAATTGCAGCCTAACAAATTTAACCTTTTACAGTAAATGTCCTGTTTAAATAAGTCTTCTTGTTTCACTCTTGCTTTCTCAAATGTATGCAGACCTGTCCGGGTCAAACAAGTCTGCTTATATTTGAATATCCCTTTCGATGTGTGAGTGTGATAAATGAACTGTACATGTTTTCTCCATCTATTTCTGCCTCTTCCAGACATTTTGCATCCCAACCAAAACATTGCAGACTTTAAATGCACCTGTAATGCTCCACGTCTCCTGAAAAGGAGCATTGCTACTGTACTGGACAGCACATCTGCAGGGCAGTGAATCCATGTGTGAGACATAGCCATACTTAAGAGCTCTAACTGCAAATGAAAGTAAACACTGTTTTACCCACCCACAGGGGCATCTTTTCTTCACAGAACTACAGAACACCCAACAGCATCTCATTCACATCCTCGTAAATGTTACCACACATCTGGTTGTTCGCAAGGGGTACTTCACAGAGATACTATAGTTGCAAGTGGCTTCAATGTGAAGATGCAAGAGACATGCATCTTCACATTGGGCAATTGCTCCAGAAGGGTCAGATCATGTACTTCCAACACCTGCAGATAGATTTGATCTTACAAAGCCAAACTTCTGTTATTTCCACATTTGACAATGGCACCAGGATCTGGCTAAGTTTCTCAAAATCCAGTACAAACCAACACCATAACAATTGACCATGTACAACACAAGATCACTATTCTCTACTTGACACTGGTTTCCCAATAATAAAGCCTACATTATGCCAGAGACTTTGGTCACCCACTTGGAGCGATAGACCGAGGCTACTCTCAGATACCTTCAGTTACAGGAGATTGAGCTCAGAATTCTTCATTCTACATATTCCAGTTAATGCCAGCAGTATAACCAGAAATATACATATTTGTAAAATTAATGTCATACAATGCCTGCAGCCCTTCTGGGAAGAAGTCATAGAGATCAATGTGTCTTCTTTAGCCTCTTTATGGAGCTGACCCCACACTTATTCAACAAGGCACAATCGTCTCTGGGTTAGATACATTTTCTCACTGTTCACAGAGAGAAAGTACATGTGATAGATGTTATAAAATTCCAAATCCCTCATAAGTAACATGAACTTAATTACCTGTTGAAATATCTACTACGCAGATAATAATAATACTAATCCTTGCATTTGATGTAGCACTTTTCATGTTTTCTAGACATCTCAAAGTGCTTTACAGAATATACTATAAGGGGAATTAACTGTATATCTGTGGATGAAATGCAATAGCCAATGAAAAACAGAGTGCAGCTTAAGATGCGTCTTAAAATGTTGCCTTATCCTGACAGGGTTCCTCCACTCTTGCCCATTTCCTCCTCCTTGCAATACTCCTTTTATTCTCCATGTTCGCACAGCTATAAAAGACAAGACCATTCAAGGCTAGAATACTCATTATCTTATAAAATGTCAACAACTTGGTCATTAATATAATATAATACAAATGACATTTATGTAGTGCCTTTCACATCTGGAGGACCAACGCTCAATGAGAGAAGCATCAATATGTTATTGGTGACAATCCAAGCCAATTAATGGAGGTATAAGAATAGTTTGCAATCTGGAGACCTGCTCTATTAACTAACGTGGCAAGTCTCGTGGATGTATTGGAATGGAATTCTTAGCAGGATAGATGGCACATGGAGTGGAGCTTCAGGGATTGAATGGCTTTTCCTTTGTTCATGCTTTCATCTGGATCATGCCTTACCCCTTGTATGTAAGGAAATATTGAGCCTTCAGGCAGAATATGCTGTTTATTCAATCAACTACTTCAGGCATATTTTGTTGCAGGTAGCAATAGAGAGAAAAGTGTTTGAGTGCTTCCACGGGTGGTCTTTGTGGAGGCAGCTGCTGGGATTACCTGAAAGACTACCTCTAAATACTGTATAAAAAGACTGATTCCCAGAGGGATATGAAAATGCTATGGGTTAGAAATTCCACCTGGGTCTAGATTGGCATTATTTAGGGAGCATTCCATTATCCAGAAATTGGCAAATTGTTGAATTCGGTCTTAACTTTGAAGCTATTTTTCTGAGGTATGTTAAAACAAAGCTGCAGAAAACTAGCTTCAAAATTAAAACTGTATTTAAAGATTTATGGTTATTCTGAAATGCAACATAAATAGAGAAGTAAATTATTGAATAGGCTCCCTAGGGGAGACATGGAAGCAGAAAATGTTATTTGTTTCAAGAACAAATTAGATAAATTTCTGCTGGAAAATAAAATCTCGGAATACATTTCATTCTGCCAACCTTATTTGGAGAGTACTAGGCAAGGTTGGTGAGAGCCAAGGCTTGGGGGTACTGCTTGAGATTAACTAGCTAGAAATGCATAACTTGTCTTTGAAAACAATGTCTGGGACCACCCTACTAGTTGCCTTGCAGAGTTAACAGGAGCTGAGTGGGAAGTATCTCTGACCCCAGATTGTTCCGATCTGCAGCTCCATATCCTACTGATGAGCCAAGTTAGCCAATATGTCATCAGCAGTGCTCTATTAACAAAAGGATTCTGACCCTTACAGAGGACTGATGCAATTCCAGATTGTGTTGTTAAGCTTTCCAACTTCGAGCCTGTTCAGCCCCGAGGAAACTTGCTTACTCCCCTCACCCCACTCCCACTGTGACTAATCACTAGTTGGTCAATGTGTAAGAAAGGGACTATCTGTGCCCATAAAGCTTCTATGGGCACAGATATCGAATAAAGTTTTTAAAAGAGTTTTCATACAACAATAAAATTGTATTTCTACTGCTCTTTTCACATCAGGAGGACGTCCCAAGGCGCTGAACAGTCAGGGGTCAGGAAACAAGCATGGAGAACGGGAGGGTAGTGGTGAGGGGATGCAGAGAAGTGGGAGGGCAGCTGAAGGCACGGTAAAAATGGATGGTCTTGAGATTGGCCTTGAAGGAGGCAAGGGAGAAAGCGAATCAGAAGAACTGTGGGATCAAGTTCCAGAGTGTGTGGGCAGAAAAGCTGAAAGCCCGACCACCGATGTTAGTGCCAGTTGCGCACTAGATATGGAGCAGACCGATGCCGATTGAGTGGAGGGAGCGAAAAGGTTGGTAGGGAGTCAGCAAGTCAGAGAGGTACTAGGGGGCAAGGCCATGACCTCGCTTAACAACTTGCCAATCCCTCTGCTCAGCAGGCTCTGGCCTGCTTCACGTACCCGACCCACCCACTCCACCATTGGCGGGCGAGCCTTTAGCTACTCTGCCCCCAACCTCTGGAACTCCATCCTGCAGACACTCCGCCTTGCCCCTCCCTGGCATCCTTCAAGTCCAGCCTCAAAACTCCTCTTCAATGGACCAATTGGAAAATCCTAATCACCACTTCCCTCCTCCCCCACTGTCCTCAGCTTGGGTCTGAAGCTGTGACTGTCCAGTGCCTTGGGGCATCCTCCTGACGTGAAAGGCACTATACACGTTGTTGAAAGCAAGGATGAGGATCGTGATTTCTATCCTCTGGTGGATGAGGAACCAATGGATCCAGGTGAGGGTGTGAGTGATGGGGTCATGTAACCGAGTGCGGGAGAGGACACGAGCTGCAGAGTTTTGGATGATCTGCAGCTTGTGAATGGAAGAGTTGGGAAGGTCGACTAGGAGGGAGTTTCCGCTGTGAAGCATTGATGTGACAAATACATTGGTGAGAGTTTGGGCAGCCTGAGGGGTGGGGCAGTGGCAGAGTCTGGCAATGTTGCGGAGGTGTTGTAAGGCAGTGCTGTTTATGGCATGGATGTGGGGAAGAAAGGATAGTTCAGAATCAAACAAGATACCCAGGTTCCTGACTGGCCAGCGCCCAAGATGCGGAAGCACTGACGTGACTCAATCAGGAGGGTCTCGGTCTTGCTGCCCCTCTCCCCACCCTGCCTCTCTCCCTTGCTCGGGTCCCCACCTGACTGTGACTGTTCAACTCCTTGGGATGATCTCCTGATGCAAAAAGCGCTTTATAAATGTAATTTTGTTGTTGTTGTTTTTGCTAACGTTCAGCTGGAGAACGTTGTCCCTCGTCCAGGACTTAATGTCGGACAGGCAGTCTGTCAGGACGCCAATAGTTCTGGAGTTGAGGGTGGAGGTGGAAAGGTAGAGCTGGGTGTCATCCGTGTAGATGAGGAAATTTACCACATGTCTGTGGATGAAGTCACCGAAGGGGAGCATGTGAAGAGGAGGGGACCAAGGACAGAAAAGCTGTTGGCAGAAATTAAGTGGAGAACTAATCAAGGATGGAACCTTGAAGGTTGTGGTGGGAGGAGAGGTGGTGGAGGAGGATTGACTGGTCCACGGTGTCAAAAGCGGCAGAGAGGTCATGCTGGACGAGGAGGGAAAGGGAGCCCTGGTCACAGATTCATAGATTCATAGAATATTACGGCACAAAAGGAGGCCATTCGGCACATCTAGTCTGTGCCGGCTCTTTGAAAAGAGAGATTCAATCCCACTGCCCTGCCCGCTCCCCATAGCCTAATAGACCTCTTCTCCCTAAATAAAGATCTAATTCCCTTTTAAAAGTTGTTATCGAATCAGCCTCCACCACCTTTTCAGGCAACGCATTCCAGATTCGAACAACTCGCTGAGTGAAAAAAATTCTCCTCAGCTCCCCTCTACTTCGCCTTGAAACTATTTTAAATCTGTGACCAAATTCGCCCACGAGTGGAAATAGTTTTACTCTATTTGCCCTGTCGAAACCCCTCATGATCTTATAAACCTCTATTAGGTCTCCCCTCAATCTTCTCTGCTCCAGAGAGAATAACCCTAGCCTATCTAGCCTCTCCTCATAGCTGAAGTCCCTCAATCCTGGCACCATCCTAGTAAATCTTCTTTGTATCCTTTCCAATGCCTTCACATCCTTTCTGTAGATCATGATGACATTTGTGACCTTAACCAGAGTAGTTTCTCTGTTGTGTGCAGCACAGAAGCCTGATTGGATGGGCTTGTGGAGCGAGTGAGAGGAGAGGAAAGAACAAAGCTGGGAGGGAATGATTCTTTCATGGACCTTGGACAGAAAAGGGAGGTTGGAGATGGGCCGGTAGATGGAGAGCTGTGATGCATCAAGGGAAGGTTTCTTCAGGGTGAGAGTGATAGAGGCTGTTTTTTAGGGTGGCAGGAATGGTGCCAGATGGCAGGGAGAGGTTGATTGTGTCGGCGAGTAGTGGGGCAAGGAGGTGGAGCTGGGAGGTAAGGAGAGATGTGGGGATGGGTTCCAGTGAGCAGTGGTGAGCTTCATGGTGGATATGGTGGTGATAACAGAGGAGGTATTACAGGTTCAAAGGTGTGAAAGGAAGAATGGGTAGCCTTCGGAGTATGGGTGGGGAGATGGGGTGGGGGTGGAAGTTGGGCAGTGGCAGCAGAATGGATTCCCTTGATTTTGGACTCGAGGAAATACAGCATGTCCTCACAGCGGGAATGAGAGGAAAGAATCTGTGAGGCGTGGCGGGGAGGACAGCGGAGCTGGCTGGTGGTGGAGAACCAGAGCTGGGAGTTGATCTTCGCCTCCAGGATTATCCTGGAATAGAAGGATGAACAAACTGCAGAAGGTGGAGAATCTATTGCCTCCACATCTATGGTCACTGCTGATTTGGTAAAGAAAATAGGGGCTGCTGTGACAAAATAATTTTTAAGTACACGCCAGATAACTTAATCCTGGATTAAGTTACCATTGCCGTTGGTCACCATGACTATCAATATTCCGACCACCTCCTATGCAAAATATTGATAAGAGATTTTGCTTTGCATAACACTCCAATTAACACATAACTTGTCGCATTCAAGAAATTCTTGTAAGTACTTAAAATGTTAAATTGATTGGATATCTCATTCCATAAAATGGTGTCTTGCATCGCAGAGACCTCATGGCCTATTCTGTGACTGGTGTAATTGCTCAGCAGAGGTTTGGTGTGTAATGCTCAGATGCATGGAAGAGATATCTAGTCTATTGCAGGGCTGTGCTGTGGCTTCTTGCCTGCCTCCCCCTTTCCTGTGAAAGGATGGGATGGGAGATCACAGTGTAGCTTTTCAATAGACCAGAGGCCTCTGCTATCATCTGAGCATGTGCGCCCAACCTCCACCAGGCTCTTCCTTGTGTCCTGGAAGGACCTATGCCTAACTCACCACTCTGGATAATTTGTCATTGAGCCCTTTCCCCTTTTGAGTGATGAGTTATCTTGGTCTACAAATTAAATTTTATTTTTATTGTTATCTGGAGCTTAGTTGAAAATAGCCCAACATTGGAACTAGTTCAGATATTCCTCAGTCTTCTAGATAACCGTATTCATGTAAAGAAGAATCAATACAGTTGATTAATCATCAGCTCTGCCACTGCCTCTCCTTTCAGGCTACTGAGACCTCAACCACACATTCATCACATCCAGGCTCGACTATATTAACTCCCTGGTCATTGGCCTTCCAAACTCTTCCTTCCACAAACTGCAGATTACTCAGAACTCTGCAGCTGGTGTCCTCTCCCACAGTCTCCATGACCCTATCATCCTCTTCCTTGCCTGGCTTCACTGGCTCCCTATCTCCTAGAGGATAGAGTTAAAAATCTGCATCCTCACTTTCAAATCCCTCCACAGCCTTGCTTCTTCCTATCTCTGACTTGCTAACCCCATACCCGCCTGTCCGTTCATTCTGCTCAGTGGACTCTGGCATGAAGCACACCCCCAGCCCTGTTTGCCGCCACCCACCATTAATGGGCGGGCCTTCAGTTTTTCTGCCCCCACTCTTTGGAATTCCATCCACAATCTCCTTGCCTCACCCCTTCCATTGCCTCTTTTAAGCCTGTCTCAAGACCACACCTTCAGTCACCAATGTGGAAGGCACTATACAATGTTATTTTTGTTGTGAAAAAACAAACATGCTGATTTTAGTTATACGGTTTCCTCAGTAACTCTCAAAATGTTTCCTTACAGTTGACGTAAATACAGCAAAAACAATAACAATCAGATTCTGTAATTCCTATAGCACTGCAAAAAATTCCCAGTCACAGAGCCAGTATTCTGTTCACAAACTACATAATTAATACACTTTACAATATATGCTAAATTAAAATTTGATTTCTATTTGTTATACAACAACAAAATTATATAGCGCGATAGTTATAGCGTCTAATCTCCAGAAATGATAGGCAAATTATCAAATATAAGCATTATTATTTTTAGCCTTATTTTATAGATTAACTGACAACAATGTATTCAGACACTCCAAATTTAAATTGATAGCAGAGAAAATGTTTGCTTTAAATTTATTCTGTGGAGCCCTGTAGCTGGTTAGAGCACTCACTTTGCAAGCGAGAGATCCTGGTTTGATTGGTGGACTGCTGGACGAAATGTTGGGCAAGTTTTGTTCTTTGTCACCTCTTAGCTGGGCTACATTAACACCCTCCTTGCTGGTCTTCCATCCTCTTCCATTCTCCAAATTCAGCTCATCCAAAACTCCGCCACCCATGTGTTCATCCTCACGAAATGTTGTACTCCTATTACAACAACAACAACTTTGATTTATATAGCACCCTCCACGCCGCACGGTGTCTCAGAGTTCATTACCCCAGTTCTTGCCAACCTGCACTGGCTCCCTGACACGGAGAAGATCGACGTCAAGATCCTCACTCTTATCATTACATCCCTCAACTCCTCTGCACCCCCCTACGTCTCTAACCTCTCTCTTCATAGCAGTACTCACTATTTCCGCTGTACTGGATCCGGCCTCGTCCTTGTCTGCTGAATCCTCTGCTCTACCATCGGAGGCCGTGTTTTCACCCACTAAACCCCAAAGCTTTGGAACTCCCTCCCTCAACTCCTTCATCTCACCCCCTCCTTACCCATCTTCAGGTCGCACCTTTCTCTTCAACCGTGTTTACTGTCACCATCCCACTCCCCCTGGTTCGGCCTTGGACTCTGCGATTGTGAAGTGGTCTAAGACACCATCCGGTGTGGAGGGCTATATAGATGCAAGTTGTTGTTGTTGTTCCACATGTCTCTGTTTACCTAGCTGAAAGTAGAAATCTGTTGTTAGTCAATTGGCAGATTGATTTTGCCGCGTTAATAATTCCTTCAAAACAAAATAATAATAAATTGTTCACTTCAATCCATGACCGTTTGTGGGACACTGCTGTGTGCAATTGGCTGCCACTTTTTGTCTGCAAAGCATACCATCAATTCACTTTCCAGTGTATTCGGTGAAGTGCTTTGAAACATCTCAAAGACGCCATAATCAGCTATATCAAATGCAAGGAATATTATTAGCCATTTTAAGAATCAAAAAAATCAAACCATGTTTCAATACATCATTTATATAATCTATTATCCTACAGAAATATGGAGGTAAAATGCATGACATTTTGCAATGCGTTCTTTGGGAATATTATCAATATTTTTCTAATAGAATAATAGGCCTTTGAGCAAAGGGACTTTCAGCTTCTGTTTGAAGTACAGGTTTCAAAGTCTCAAGCTAACAAAATCTAAGCAATTTGATCAATTTGATCTAAGCAACTATCTGTCTTTTAACTTAGATGCTACTGCTGTTTTGAGTGGATATCAAAGGGAAACCGCCACAGAGATTAAAAATAATGTATACAGCAATAAAACTTTTCTGAGCTTGCCAGCCAACAATGACAGCATGATAAGTAACTCCTTTACATTTGTAGCTGCCTCCCGTCACACAATGTTTTCTTCAACCTGAGAATGCTTCTTTGACTTTCTATGTGTGAACAAATGGGAGTTAAACTGACAAAAGAAAATAAGACAAAACAGCCTAAATAGCCATAAATGACAACCATAAATGTTGCAGACTCCAAAAATATGGTTTGAGTGAAACACACCTTATTGCAAAAGTTTCAAGGTGTAAAGAAACAACTGATATTTAGGTTGCTTTCAAGTTGCCATAACATTTTGTGGGGGCTCTGAGGTGAACTTGAGGCAGCACAAAAACATGCTGTTTGACATGATACGACTGCTCGCCTGCCTCTGCTCTTCAGCTTCTGTCATGGTTATAATAATAATCATAATAATCCTTGCATTTGATATAGTGCTTTTCACAACTTATCGATGTCTCAGAGAGCTTCACAGAATACACTGTAAAGTGAATCGACTGTACATTTGTGGGCACAATACAGCAGCCAATTCCACACCGCAGTGTCCCACAAACAGTCGTGGATTGAAATGACCAATTTGGCATTGTGTTTTTTTTTGACGGATTATTATTAGGTATGTGAAGTAAGGAAACTTGATCAAGGTTTCGCCCTGATCTGCCTGGATTTAAACTCAAGCCTCACGCTTTTAAGGCTCTAACCACTCAGTTACAGGAGCTCCATGTAGCTGGTTGTAGCTGAGTTGCCTTTTGCTTGAATCCTGTCTTCATGCCTACTTGTTTCCGATCTATAAAAGGAAGCAAAAATATTTTTAATGAAATGTAAATACGAACAAAGTGGTGCATGTGTATAAAGGTGGATATGTGCAGAGAAGGTTTATTTTCCTTTACTTTTTGAATTTATATTTCTCTAGATAATAGGAACCAGATTCAGGTTAGATTCTGTTAAGTCTGCCAGGACTGACGTGGGTGCCAAGGGTGGCAGGCATGTATCTAACTGCTCAGGCCATTTTATTTTTGTTTTCTGGTCAACCTTATCTGCTAGTGCATACAGGGGTTTCAAGAAACTTTAAACAATTGCTTGTACATATCATTGGTATTTACCACTGACCAAAACTGTGGTCAAAAGCAGTTGATGGATATTACTGGTCATGCAGTGACAACATACATACACGCATGCACCGATTCCCGGAAAGAAACTTTAGGCAAATTTCCTTTCTCAATATGCCTCTGCTTACCTAGCGGTAAGCAGGAAACTGGTTGTTAATCGATTGGTGGATCAATTTTCTGGGGCAATACATCCTCAATAAAATAAACAAAAAATAATAATAATTTGGTCACTCGATCCACAATTGTTTGTGTAAGACTGCTGTGCACAATTGGCTGCTGCTTTTTAGCCACAAAATATACAGTCAATTCACTTTACAGTATATTATGTGAAGTGCTTTGTGACGTCTTAAAGATGTGATAAGGCGCTATATCAAATCCAAGGATTATTAGTATTATTAATTATAAAAACAGGCACCTTTGTCAGTGGATTCATAGCTCAGGATTCCAGTACTACCGCTTCAGATACAGACTTAAAATGAATCATCAGTGAATATCACACCCCATTCACATTTTTCCCTATAAGGATTTAAAGATAAATGGTGAATATACATCTGATTTTCAATTGGGCCAGTTTGTGCTAGTGGCCTGAATAGTGGGCTTACATTGGGGCCAGTTGAAGCGTTAGAGATAACTACATTGTATAGCTTGCAATTGTTTTTATCTTTTCTGCTATGAAAACTTCCCTGCTTACAAAGAAGACAAATATCTGGTGAAATTAAAGCCCCAAATGCCTTATTCATCACACCCCTCCCACCCCACCATCAGCCTTTCTTGTAGATGAACCTTTCTTGTAGATCATGTTCACTGCTTCACTCTCCAGCAATCAGACATTTTGCAAATATCACCAATAATTTGGCAAATTGGAAATTCCAATTGATGCTTCCCAGTCCCTCTTGCAAATAGTTTGTGAATTAATTCTGCACTGTTAGTTTCGTGGCTGGATAGATAGTCGACTGTTTAATGTCATCTATCACTCTTGACATCACTATAAACTAGAAACAAACCAGCTTATTTATTCTTTGGGCACTTGGAATCTTTCAGTGCAGTTCGCAGCAGTAAATATTTACCAGTTAAAATGCAATGGTCCATGTTTATTATACTTTCTCCAGCTATCAACAGTTCTCAGTATAAGATAAGGGAAGTCAGGTCAGGCTTGTTTGAACATCAACTCCGCTGCTGATGTGTGAACTTTAGTTTCCGATAGAACAAAGAGCAAAATGAACCACCATTGAACTAGTTTGCGAGAAAATAATCTTCTGGATTAATTTATTTTTTGCAAGGAATGGTGGGACTGGAGGCTACTTTTTAGGAGACCAAGCCATTTCTTTTCAGGAATAATATCTGAGGGCAGGTTACATCTGAGGCCCGGCACTCAAAGGTTGCATCTTTTCTCTGCTGTTTGGAAGGACATGATTGAGTGCTCGTGGTGGTCAAATCTTTGAGACTTAAATCCTTATAAATAAATTATCTTTCTATGCTATGCCTGCTAAATGATTTGACCAACTTCAAAACCAATCAACAGCTTTCTTACAAAGTCTCTTGTGTATATAGAAGTAGTATTATCACAGTAGGAAATGAACTTATGTGGAGATGTTTTGTGGATTTTTTTTTGTGTTTGAAAGTCCAGGGGCTTGGCTAAGACCTATCATTAAATTTCAGTTAAAGACAATTATTTCCAATTGAGGATCCCATTCTGAGTTACCACACAAGACAGGGTGCCTAGTCGACGATCCTTTTCATTACCAAAGGATATTTAAAAGAATGATATAGAAAAAGTTTTTTGGGATGTCTTTCCGATTAGCTATATAAACCTAAACATATAGTGTATTGTGTTTAGATACTTGGATAGTAGCAGTATTAACGGTATTGCTAAAGAGTGTGACATTTGATTTAAAAGATCTACCCAAATTTTATAAACTGGTAGGACCGGCACGAAAGGTTGAATAGTCTCCTCATGTTCCTGTTTTCTATACTTTTATCCAGCGTTCAGTTCAGACGATGATTTTCTGAAAGTTGCAATAGTTCATGAGAGCAAAAGAGCTTTTCAAATAGTATCAAAAACTGGGATCTAAATTCAATAATGGATTTCTAGGCACATTTAATTTAGACATAGAGATATTACCTCTGGAACCATGGATATAGATTGTTCTCATAACATCTGGAACAACAGGTTGTCTCTCCGGTTAGCTGACTTCGTCAATAAGAGTTCCACGAAGAGTGGAACATTTAGTCATATGGGGTTTTCCACTGCTAACTCTGAAATAAACAAACACCAAATTGTTTATGAATATAAACAAATTGTTTATTTATACCACTAATATGGAACGATGAACCAAATTTAATAAACGTAATATTACATAGTTTATGCTGTTATATTTGATGCTTGTGTTATTTTAACGAGTCACTGAACCTAACATATGACAGGCCTCATAACTTGACTGAAACAATAGTACCACAGCTATATTGTCTTAAATTTGAAGACCTGCCACATTAAAACTATTAAATTAATTTTAAATGCCACTAAAATGATTTAAAAAAAACATACTATAGTATTTAACCAATTCCAAGTTACAACTAACCACACAATAAAATGTCAACACAACATGCTCAAATATGTTGAGACCTCAAGATTGCTTTTTAAAAGCACAAGTTTGTTAGGCCAATTACCCTGTTCCTATGAATAAAATATCCTGAAGAGATTCCATAATGCAGTGATGGCTTCACTGCAGTTATTAAGTTATTATAGCCGGAACTGAATGGTAATTGGAAAATAAGAGCTCAAATTTGGATATGGTATTCTTTTCCCAGTGTTTAAGATCAACTCTTTTGAACATTCCAAGAATTGACCTTTGACACCCAATGGAGATGTCCAGAGGGAGCTCAGTCTGCCTTGTCGGCCTACAGCTGCGCTCTAACAACAGAGTACATTTGTTCTGTTTTCTTCAGTGATTCAGTATAAGATAGGATCCAAGCAGTTTTTCCTGTGAAGTGCTTTGAGACATCTCAATGATGTGATAAGGTGCTCTATCAAATGCAAGAATTACTATAGCACCACAAATGTGTATTTGATATACCCAAATATAACAGCATTGGACACTTGTACTGACTGTATTTTTACAGCATTACTTTGTTCGCAGAATTGATGGGTTTTGATCTGAATATTGCACATGTCGGGTTTATATTTGATTTTCAGGATTTTTAATCTGGACCTTTATTAAATTTTGATCAGTTTAATATTTTTCACAGTTCTCACGGGGTTCTGACTATTTTCTGTTCACATTATTAGCTTGAAGTATTTTTGCTGCTCGTCACGGTGAGAATTTTAAAATTCCTTTCACTGAGTCCTTTGCTTCCCTAAAGCACTAGCTGTTGCCACGGTATATTTTTCATATTGACTTCTGTTGCCTTCTGCTGCTGCACTAAGTAACTAGTCTTCCAAGTATCGACTTTGAAAGTGAATATGGTTACGCGATCAACAAGAGGGTAAATTACAGCCAAGCTCAATCCTCCCTTTTGACATCCACACATACTTTAGAATAGAAATTATTGGATAGCATTCGAAAGTGGGAACCCTGAATGCTTTGTCTATTCCCTTGCAGGATGTTATTGTCAATTATACAGCCTAGCCCACCAAGCCAGCGGAAATCAGCTAACACAGTACGGACTGGTAATGAAATACAGAACTTAGCAGCTGTGAGGTCCAATCTACATCAGTCTTTACCAACTGGGCAATCAAGCAACTTGTTCTCTCCTTTTGTAAAACATATAGCTTTCTTTGATTTTCCTTTCAATTTGTATTTGTTTCAAAACATTAAGCTGTTTACAGATGTTTTTCTTCAATCTTTTCCGCTTTGTGTGTCTCTTCATTTTTCCCCATATGGATATACATATAATAATAAATAAAGAAAAACGATTTAGCCCGTCAGCTGCTCTCATACTGAGGATTCATTTGTGATTACACACAACCAGAATTCACAATTAGCACTCAGCATTCTATTTGCAAATATTGCACCCCATAACAACAGAGTTGATGGAAGTGTGGACAACCTCGTTGACTTAAAAAGAGAACTCAAAGGTAATTCCTTTATGAACAAATTGATAGCATAGTGGGAATTGCTTGGTCAGGGGCATGGCGTGCAATATAGTGAAATACTTTGCTATTGAGCACACTGAAAAGGAAGTTTTTACAATTAGAAAGAAAATCACAACATAATCCCAGCTTTATTAAACACATTAAATTTATATCCTTTGTCAAATTCCTGTTGTTTGCTGCTTACAGCTATTGTTAACCATACATGGCAGCGCATTTTCAGAACACCTGGGCTAATAATGCTGGGTGCTTGGAATAATTGTCAACAGCTTTTGCTTTTGTTGCAATATTGTGGAGCCACTGAAACCAGACAGATATGCGTTCTAAATAACAAAAATAATTCAGCTGATGGCATTTCAAAAACACACAGAATGTACAGGCAAAAAACTTATAGATCAGAAACAAAGAAGGTCTTATTTAAATTGTCCTGTTTATATTTATTTATGCTTCACAGGCCTGATGTTCCATCTCATATTCGCTTGTGAGACCATTTTGCCATGAATATTCAAACTTAATCTGGAAGGTTGGTATTCTTAAAAAGAACTGGCTTCAGATTAAGACTTGAATTAAAGAATTTTCTATAATATTGCACCCCTTTAAAATTTGAGACCAAATAGTCTTGCAGGTTAAAACCAGGTGGAATTTTGAATCCTATAATTAATTGTAAAAGAAACATCCATTATATTGAGCATCACTTTACCATGAAAGAAGGCAGAATATTATTGATAGTGCTGTCTGACACAGGAAAAAGTGTTATGTGCATTCAGTTCCAGATGTCATCAATCAATAAACTACTTGTGTGGAAGGCTCGTGAGGAAAGCAACAAAATTGTGGTTAGATTACAGTCTCTGATGAGAATACAGAACTATGCAAGTTGATTTAAAAGAGTATGTGTGCATGAGAAAGAATAGATGTGGTTTGTATAATTTCATGTTGAAGAGTACACATATCACGTAGTGAATGTATCAGATACCAAGTGGACTGTACAGCTCTGCCAATGCAGCCCGTGTGGGGTTGTCTCTCGGCTGTCTGTCATATCAATCACTTCAATTAAATGTAAAATGGTGTTACCTTTGTGTGTATGCAAATGACACCCAACTCTATTTCTTTGCCTTAACCCTTGACTCCAAGACCACTGCAGTCCTAATGGACTGTCTGCCAGATCACTTCCTGGATGCGAGCCATCGTTCTTCAATTGAATATCAACAAAATCAAACCCTCATAATTGACTCCCATCAGCACCTCCTCACTCGAGCATTGACAGAAGGACCACCCTTATTTGCACTCTTCCCTTCACCAATCCAGTACAGAACTTTGCCTACATCCATGCAATGACCCTGTTTGCCTCCCTCTACCCCACAACATTGTCCACCTCTGATACTATGTCTGCAGTTAGGCTGGCGAGACCTTTCATTGATGCTTTCATTACATCCAGGCGTCACTACGCTGAACCTCACTCACTGGATTACTGAACAAGCTGCAGATTATTCAGAACTCTGGGGTTTGTGTCCTCTCTCGTACTATACTCTACGACCCAATCACTTTTATTCTTGCCTGGCTTCACTGGTTCCCCATCCACCAGAAGATCAAATTTAAGATCCTCATACTCACATTTAAAACCCCCCACTGTCTTGCTCCTCCTTACCTCTGCAATCTACTAAAACACTATCAATTGGTCCGCTCTTTCTACATGACAGGCATTGGCCAACACCATGTCCCCCGTCCACCTGCTCCACCATTGGCAGTTGGGCCTTCAGCCCCTCTACCCCCACATTCTGGAATGGGGCTCTTTTGCATTCCTTTAAGGCCCCTCTCAAGACCTTTCTCTCTCCCCATGCCTTCGGTCATCCTTCCAACCCTCTTGATTCCAACCTCCAGCTTCGTTGTAAACCCTTCATGTCCAACATTGGTAGAGCCAAACAACAGTGCTATCATGTTAGCAGCCTCCCCAGACTGATGATATGTTGAGTCATTTATATTTGAACAAGCCTATTTTTTCCCACTTGTGTAGTTAACATGCTGTAAACATTTGTGCAGTTAATATTTTAGTGTTAAGTGTGGCATTACTGGGGTAAAATATATTGAAAGCAACATAACAATCAATGTCTCCTCTAAAATCCTTAAACTTCCTGCTGTCCCTCGATTTGCCAAACCTGTGTGCAATACTGGCATCAGATTTGACCTCAGCTTCACTATAAACAAGGCTAAAATGATGCACTGTACCAGGCTCTGCATCTAGTTGACCCCAGTTCTTGTCAGGTTCCATTGGCTTCCTGTTACAGAACAGATCGATTTCAAGATCCTAATTATCACTTTCAAATCTCTTTACACCCTGAAACCTCCCTATATTTTCAATCTGCTCACACTCCATCCCACTGACTACTGCAGTCTTCTGCACATCTTCTGCACATCTGCACATCGTCCCTCTGCTCTACCATTGTTCTTTCAGCCGCTATGCCCAGAATCTCTGAAACTCCTTGCCTCACTTCTTCTGTCTTGCTCCCGCTTTGCCTATCTTTAAATTACAGCTGAAAACTTACCTCTTTGTCCGACCTTCAGTCACCTCTCTCTCTGCCTCAACATCAAACCACACTGCTGTTGAACACTCTGAGAAGTTGTTCATATTAAGGATGCTATATCAAGTCAAGTTGTTCATGCTGTTTTGTAATAACCCTAACAATGTGGTGTGGATAATTCCCTTGTGGAAGAAGGTCACACTCATTCCAGAACATGGACAACAACAATTTGCATTTAAATAGCGCCCTTCAGGCAGGGTAGCGTCCCAGAGTGCTTTGACATCATATTGTCACCTGTTGAAAAAGTAAAACAATTATATTAATCTAATTAACAATGTCCATGTTAGAATACAAAATATTATGTGTAGGCTAGTTATAGGTGCAGAGGAAGTATGAGCATTAGTTCCCCACACTATTTAGTCCAAGCATGAAAAGCAGTGGAACAAAGAGATTTTGAATAATATGTTTTCATTATATAGTTCATACATATGAAACCCAGCTGCATAATTTCTCTTTTGTTTTTGGGTGGTGCTTTAAAGCTGCAGTATATGGTTACATCATATGTGACATACAGTGTTGAAATATTACTACGAGGTTATGAATACCAGAAGTTAACATTCACCACTTCTGTTGAATCCATAAAATAACATATACAGTGCTTCCATCTTGAAAGCCAGCCCAATTTTAGTATTACGCTGGATTTGAGCTTCTCTCCTTAGCTCTTATTGAACAAAGGAGTTCTCAAAACACTAGTTCTACGGTTGCAACATGCTTTGCTTTCCTTGGACAGAAAATCTTCCCAAATATTGTGCTTTAACCTCTTTGTTTTGAATGGATGATTGTAAATGAGACAGAGAAATGAATTTGGAATAACTGCCAACCAACTGTTTGATATATTGATCCTGTTGTTTACCTGGTGCCAAATCGGCACATGGATTGTTTAGCATTCTAATCCAAGCTACTATGTTAATATTCTTGTTTCTGCTTTTCTTTGTTTTCATTTGGATCAGTTACAAATCTCACAAATCCTCTTAATGGAGATGTAATTAACAAAATATGGAATGAGAATGGAACTAAAAATTTCAAAATTGTATTCGTCATAACAGGGTAGAAAAACCTTTTTTTTAAACCTTATCTCAACTAGCTACAGTGTCGATTTTTTTAAAATTTCATAGTCTGTCTTGCTGGGTGTCATCCGCAAAGATTAGTTACCTTGCACTGTAAATCCAGGTCACTTGATGTTTACTGCAAGTAGAAGAAAGCACTCCTTTGCGGCTTGAATTTTTATCTCTTCTCTATTTCAGCCTATCTCTCCAAATGAATACTTCCGATCCCAATTGCCAGTCAATTATTCATTCATGCCCATATCTTACCTTTGTTAACCATTGATCTCAGTTGATCTTGTTGTTGAAGGCCTTTAGGAAAACTCGGTGCATGGCATCATTGTCGATCAGTGATGTAATTTGCTCAAAAGTAATCTCTAAATTTGGTCAGACAAGATCTACCTCTTTTGAAGGTTGGTTGTTGTTCATTAGATTATTTTTGTATTCTCCCCCATTTGGTTTTGATGATTGATTCCAGTGTTTCCTATTATTGAAGTCAGACGATTGGGTTTTCAGTTTCTAGATAATGGCTCTGACATTTATCTTAATACAGTATAAACATTTGCAATTACTATATATTGACTGGTGACTATGTATTTTTAGGCGAATGCAGCGGTCAATTTTCACAAGACAATACCTGATAAACAGCCATGAAGTGAATGACCAACTATTATCTTGGGGATTATTGGCCAGGTCACCGGGAAAAACTCTGTTCTTGTTGAATAAAGCCATTCACCTATACAGTCAGACAGGACCCTAGTTTAGTAACTCATCTGAAGTACAACACCTCCTAAAATGTAATACCAATCCCTTCCCAGAAACCTATTGGCATATCAGCCTGGATACCCATAAGCGTCTGATTCAGAGGCAGGAGTGCTACCAACTGAGCCACGCTGATTCCAGTCTGTTGGACTATCTCTACTGTTGACTCATGAAATTCCTGTCATTCTGTTGTGTGAATGAAGGTCTCAATCCAATCCGGTTAGAACCAAACTAATCACATGTCATCAAAGTTTGTATTGAGTGGACTGAATAAGTGCTTATTACAAGGGCTTGTGATGCAGAGATAATGGTAACAAATCTGAGTTCATATATAAACAGAAATTCTAACTGTGGCTACAAAAGGCAGCTGAAATTATTTTTGTCAAAAAAATTGGAAACATATTTTTATTGTTAAATACAGAATCGCCAGTTGGCTCATGTCAGCTGGTTCTTTTTATTCCACATTCAGGATATGCCTTGCTTTCTCTTTTATTCATGATGTTTATGATCTGGAATCATTCATTGCTACAAGAGTAAGTATTCAGTCTTCTCATTGCCATGGATGCGCCCAGCAAATTGTTCAATTCCCCCTGTTATTATTTTTGCAGTTTATAATTTTTGGGGGTATTTCACACATGAGTAAAGTATGATAGTTGTTTTTTCAATGAGATAGAAATAAAATACTAGCTGTCTGAACTGATCTTGCCAACAATAACAATAATAATAATAATAATATCCATTTGATATGTATTTTTAACGTCTTCTAGACGTCTCAAAGTGCTTCACAGAATTTACTGTAAAGTGACTTGACTGTATATGTGTGGGTGAAATGCGGCAGCCAATTGTGTACAGCAGTGTCCTGCAAACAGTCATGGATATAAATGACCATTTTTTTTTCTTCAGGGATCATTATCAGGCATGTTGTGTCAGGAAACTTGCCCAAGGTTTCGCCCTGCCTCGAATTGAACCAGGTCTCTCACTTGTAAGACAAATGCTCTAACCACTGAGCTACAGGACTCCAAGTGGAAACTAACAACTAGTATGCCAGTACAAGTTTTAAATTTTTTACATTTTTATATATTGTGTCAATAATAATGAAACAGCTAAAAGACCATCATGTTAATTACTTTCATGTGTAGTAACTGTTTTGTGTAGGTATACATACCAGTTATAAGTCCCACAAAATACATGAGTTGGAGAATTGTTGTCAGGAAATTGTAAGAAACTCCTTTCTATTTTTAATCATTTTAATCAGTGGGCGAGTGGGATTGATTTGGACAGATCTTTTTAAAGAACTGGCACAGACACAATGGACCAAATGGCCTCCTCCTGCGCTGTATAATTCATGATTTAATATATGTAGGACTTTTAACATCCACTCGCAGAACAAATAGATTATTTTAAGATAAAATATTGAAATTCATATTATTTTATTACACTTCCTCCTCCATCCACCAGAAAAATTATTAAATATGTCTCTTTTTTAGGCTTGATGGTAATAAATTAAATTCATCATTCAAATTTTAATATTATGAACCTGAAATAATTTTACGTATCAGCTGTTGATCAGGGGAATGTCATGCATGAGTTTCATGGTGGAATTTTGAGATTGCCTTTTCTGCTATTTTATCTTTGTGTCTGTCACTATCAGTATTTTGCTCCTTTCTTTCTGTTGATGGGTTTTCTTTTCTTATCTCAATGACTCAGCCCTATAGCTGTGCGTTCTTTTACAACATATAACTTTATAGTCTTCAGTCCCAATTGGTGAATACAATACAAATAACACTTGTATAGGTCCTTTCACGTCGGGAGGATGTCCCAAGAATGCAATTGATGATACTGAGGACTTTATAATGGACGTAATCTTGCAAAACATTTATATCCAGAAGTAAACGGCAACCAACAATTACCTCACTTGGACAGTTGTGATATTGTAAATTCTCAATGCATTCTCAATTCCCGTCCTTTGGATGAGACATTAAACTGAGATCCTACCTGCCTGTAAAGGTGAATGTTAAAGATCCCATGGCACTATTCAAACACAGAAGAGAGTTTCTCCCTGTTTCCTGGCAAATAATCCCACAAATAATGTTGTCATTTGCTACATGGCTGTTTGTGGGACACTGTTGTGTACTAGCGATTGCCAAGTTTCACATACAAAATACTCATTCAATCCACTTTACAGTGTATCCTATAAAGAGCTTTGAGATAACATCAACAAAATTGCACTTACATAGAACCTTTCATGTCGGGAGGACGACCCAAAGCATTGAACAGTCAGGTCGAGATCCGAGCGGGGTGGGGTTGTGGGGGGAGGATCGGGGTAGGGGGACGTCTCAACAGTGACAAAGACAGTTGCTGACGTGATCATATGCAAGGATGTTATTACTTTTATTACTATTAAGTCCTGATTGGTTTAGGACAGCTATTGTTAACACATAGGCTGTCTGACTATTTGTTTGTTTGTCTCTCTCTCTGCCGATCATTTGCTGAAGTTTTAAAATCTTTGTTAGAGCTGGAGAAAATTTTGAGAAAATTGCCCTCAAATATGTAGTCACTATAAATATAATAATAATAATCCTTGCAATTTATATAGGGCCTTATCACATCATTGCGATGTCTCAAAGGACTTCACAGAATATTCTGGGAAGTGAATTGCCTGTACACTGGATATAACGTAGCAGTTCATTGCACACAACAGGGTTGCACAAATAGTTGTGGATTGAGTGGCCAATACTTTTTTTTACTAAACTCAATACTAAATCACCTTTATTTTATGTGATCCTATTTCCCAGCTCTTTCCACATATCTGTTACTATTAACCCCAGAAAAGTGGTACACCAATTGACTAACAACAGGGTTCCTACATACTGCTGGATAAGTAAGTAGCGTTCCTACTTACTGCTAGGTAAACAGAGGCCTGTAGAGTAAGTAAATTTGCCTAACGATTTAGCCCTGCCCAGGAGTCAAACCAGGTCCTCACACTTGCGAGACAAATACTCTAGCCAATATGTGAAAGCACTTCACTACACTCTACAGTAAATCCTTTGACATATTTTGGCACAATGCAAAAAATCACTATTCTTATATAACTGATGGCCAAGAGCTGCTTCTGGGCATAAATAATTAGCAGGAAGTAAGAAATTGAAAAGATAATGTAGAATTGAAGAAGCAGTATGTATTGGTTTAAAGCACACTAGTAGACTGGTGCTGTGAGGAGAAGAATATTGTTGTTTTACAGGTGACTCTCCAGTTGCATGTTAAGGCAATCTGATCCAGAGCTCACATTGTAAAATAGGATAATTGTAGATGAAGCCTGCTCAAATTGCAGCTTAGTTTAAATTTATAATTCACAGAATCCCTTTGCTTGATAGATTGCACAAAATTGGTTTACTGCCACAAATATCAGGAACCAAATTTGCAGCATTTGAAATTGGCCCATGCCTTTCCCAGGTTGATATTGAGTTTGGTTATGTACTGTATTGCAATCTTTGTGTAATAATTACTCTCAAATCCATCCTTTTGATCCTCGGGAGGTTTCAGCTGAGCAACGAGGGCTTTATTTTTTGCAAATAGACAGAAAAAGAAAACAATAACATATTGTAAAATGAAAGAAGAGATTCAGCGGTCCACTTTCAACTTCACATCTGGTAGCTATCAGAGGCAGACATGTGTTGGAGAACCCACTGAGTGTCACATTCCAAAGAAACAAAGTCTCAAACTGTTCTTATATTTCACTGCTCAGCCGTCACAGTTCATTTCAGCCTTTATTGAAACAGAAATTACAACTAAACTGGTGCCCATATATAACCCAGGTTTTAAATAATAATAATACTTGCATTCTATATAGCATCTTATCATGCTGTCAAAATGTCTCAAAAACGCTTCTCAGGATTTTTACTGTAAAGTTTAGTGACTTTGTGTCTGTGGGCAGAGTTTTTGGTCTTGAACATGTCTGATTTTCTTCAGGGCATTGCCTGCATGTAAGGTGGCCGGCTGAAATAAAACAGAAATAGAAATGGTACGTTGACTGTCACAGAAACAGAAACTTTCAGCATTCAGAACATTGAGTGACACTGTTACCTCTAATACTAAATTACCCTTATTTTATGTAATCCCATTTCCCAGCTCTTTCCACATATCCGCTAATATTTATAATGTTCAACCAGATGTTTACCAAGTTCCCTTGATAGTCATTGGCTACTTTTTGATATCCGGAAATAAAGCCCCTGAAAGCACTTGAATTCAGTTCACGTGGGATAATGGCAATCACTAATGATTTTTAGATTACCATTCTATTTTGTTATTTGCACCACATGAATATGTGGCTGTGAATCAAATTGTCCGGATGGAAATGATAGGAAATGGACACAGAGTTAGTTCATCTTTTGATTTGGAAAAGACTATTACGAAGTCTTGGGATTTTAACATTTTGTTTTATCCTGAATTTGACGGATAAGTTCACTTGTCTGCAGGGAAACAGAGAATTTAGGTTTAGTCATCAGCCAAATGATTTTTGGAACTGAAGTTATCTGTTGTCGTAGAACGATCAGTGGTTGGAGACAAAATACTGTTTTGCAAGGATTTCTTTATTTTAAAATGATTTCAATTCCTTAGAGGTGCTCACTGCCTTTTCCAGTCAGCATTAAGGAATTGTTGTGCCGTAAGGATTGAAAGAAGCTGAAAATGGCATTATGCAGTAAGAAATTACGTCACAGAACTTCGGTAATTTTCATCTTCTTTTCTAATGTATTTTGGTGCATGCTCTGCTGAATTTGTAGCAAGGGTAATTGTAGATCCCTATATCTTAATGGCTCGCAATGAAAAGCAGCTGAGAACTTTTGTAGTTAATGCATTTTAAAAATATTTTACATTTTCTTTTAAAAAATCATTTTTTCTCTCTCCATGTTTCTTCCTGATGACCTGCTTCTATGCCCTTGACAAACTCAAAACTTGATCATTTAACCCAGAGATGACTAGCTCAGGACCTCACAAACAGACTCCCATTTTGTATGTCTCCCACTCCTATGATATTCCATCTGTCTCTCTTTGTGTCTTTCTCTCTCTTCACTCCTAACTCCTACTATGCTGTCTGCTCCATGCACTCAGCGGGCTCCAGTCTGCTTCATGTCCCCATCATTGGGGGAGTAGGCGTTCAGCCTCTCTTCTCCCTCTGGAGCTGCATCCCATGGTCACTCCTCCTCGTCCCTCCCTTGCCTCCACCAAGTCTCAAGACCCTCCTCTTCAACCGTGCATTCGGTCACCCTCCTACCCTACCCTCTCTGCCCTCCATCTCTCCTGACCCCAACCATCAGCTTGGGTGCGGATCTGTGACTGTCCAGCACTTTGGGATATCCTTCTGACATGAAATGCACTATATGTAATGTGTTGTTGTTACATCACCTGCTTTTCGAACAAAATTCACCACTTGATCTATCAGTGAGGCTTGCATTTCATTGAAGAATCCTTCACATGAGATATTAAACCAAGGTCCTGTCTGCCTGTTCAAATGAATGTAAATGATGTTACGATTCTTTGCCATTACTTGAAAGGAGAAGTGAATTAGCAATTCACATGCACACACCTAGGGAGACGATCTGCAGTATGTGATGTGATAATTAGGACCAGTGAGCTAAAATCTATGAGCATCTTCTGAAGGTTGGGATAAACTATTTCCTTAAAGTTTTAGAGGAGGAGAGGCTATAAAACAGCATTAAACATGTTGTTAAAGACAGGTTTAAAAAAATAAACTTTAACTGCCATTTTTTGCCCTTATGATAATTATATGCCATATCTTCTCACTTCCTTATGCTTAACTCAGAATTGCACAAACCAAATACCAAAGTAGAAATGCATCTCTCTGCAGTGGGGGCATTGAGTCCTTTAAAAAAAATGTTTTGTTGTGTATTATTGGTTATCCTTGAAATAACAGGGCACTGGATTTGCAGAAAAACAACTCATAAGTATTATTTTTCTGTTTCAAGAAGGACAAACCTGCATAACATATATATTATGAAGCTGTTGTACATTTCATAGCCTGGGGTTTATAGAAAGTATATAGGTATTGGCCTGTCTCAGTTGGTAGCACTCTTCCTCAGAGTCAGAAGTTGTGGATTCTAGTTCCACCTGGGACTGTCAGTGCAAGGTTGAGACTGACACTCCAGGACAGTGCTGGATGGAGTTGTACTGCATTGTTGGAAGTATCATCTTTACAATGACACATTAAACAGAGGTTCTGTTTGCTTGTTCTGATGGACAATAAACATCCCATGACACTATTTGAAAAAATGATGTAGTTTCTCCCAATGTCCTGGCCAACAATCCCCCACATAAAATTGGTCATTCACTTATTCATTTTGTGACTGTTTGTAGGATGTTGCTGTGTGCAAATTGGTTGCTCCTTTGCTTACAAAATACAATGTACCCAATAGTATACAAAATGTATTTTGGAGTAAATGCTATGAATTTCTTGGAGACATCCTCATAACAGGAAAGGCACTATATCGAAATGCAAGGATTATTTTTATTAATGTGTTAGGTGTGCTGACATGGTTGCATATAAACTCGCAGCAGTATTTTTCCAAGGGTTGACGCAATTTATTTGTTTTGAGCTTCCAGGATCAAGTGGATCTAACTAAATGAAAGGTCTTCGATGTTAAGTTTGCTATCTTTGTCTGGCTTCAATGAGGTCACTGCTGATTTATTTCCTTTCCTGATGTGTTATGATTATTCTCAGCAACTAGTGTTAAGCATATCTCCAAGAAAAGAGTCTTAAAACTGACTGGCATTTCACCCAGATCCACAGACACAGCCTTACTTATGTAAAAGAACATATCAACACACTTAATGATTGTGAGTAGAAATTCAGAGGAAATTCATAATATCTGAGATGTATAGCTCACATTAATGAGTCTACCAAAACAGTAGTGGCAAATCAAAGCATTGTTGTGGTGACCTAAGGAGTGAAACTTGTACCAGTAGGTAAATGTAATGACAGTATTGATTTGCACCATGAGATTGTGATTTCACGATACTCAATGATCAAGTGATTTGCATAATTTCTCATGAAAATGACAACACAGATGCTCTTTGAATAATGTTGGAGGTACCTGACCAGCTGAATCTGTCTGCTCTAATCACAACTCCATACTACCTCATGTACACTTGCATACTTGATTACTCAAAGCATACCTGTTTGTGGGACACCACTGAGTGCAATTGGCTGCCGCGTTTCGCCCACAAATAAACAGTCTATTCAATAAATAGCAAAATCTGTGAAGTGCTTTGAGATGTCTAGAAGACGTGAAAAGCATTATATCAAATGCAAGAATTTTAATTTTATTTATACTTCCATTAGACTGTAGCTGATGTTGCTGATAGGTTGAGGTCTTGCTACTGTTGGTACAATGTGAACAGTGCAGCATCAAGAAATCTTTGCTGACTTTTCAATGAAAATAGAGCAACATAAATTCCACCCCCACCTCCACTCACCTGCCCGCAAAATAGAATCTGACAAATTGACTGTTGAATTTAAACATGTGACAAGTGTGTAACAAGTAATTTAATTATAATAATCCTTGCGTTTGATATAGAGTGTTATCATGTTTTCAAGACACCTCAAAGTGCTTCACACACTACACAGAATGCGAAGCGAGAATGTCATGGACTTCTTCTCCTCCAAAATCCACAATATCCACCAGACAGCCTCATCCTCCTGCCTCTCATCGCCCACCATCACCCCCATTCCCCCCTCACCCTCTCCATCATCAGCTACCACCACGACCCCGTTCCTGCAATCCTTCTTCCCCGTCTCTCCTTCCTCCTTCTCATCCACCATCACCGCAATGAAGCCCACCACCTGCTGCCTTGACCCCCTTCCCACCAATAATAATAATAATCCTTGCATTTGATATAGCGCTTTTCACATCTTATCGTCTTCCAAAGCGCTTCACAGAATAAACTGTAAAGTGAATTGACTGTATATTTGTGGACGAATCGCGGCAGCCAATTGCGCACAGCGGTGTCCGACAAACAGTTGTGGATTGAAATAACCAATTTTATTATTGTGGGTTTTTTTTGGACGGATTATTATTAGGTGTGTGGAGTAAGGAAACTTGCCCAAGGTTTCAGCCTGACCTGCCTGGATTCGAACACAGGTCTCCCCAGCTTGGTCTCCCCAGCTTGTAAGACAAGTGCTCTAACCACTGAGCCACAGGAGCTCCACTTACTGGTCACCCAGCTGCCCCTCCTCTGCCCACTGTTGGCTGATATCGTAAATCAGTTTCTGTCCACAGGATCAGTCCCTGCCTCTCTCAAAACTGCCGACATCATCCCCCTCCTCAAAAATCCTAACCTAGATCCCTCTAACCCTAGCCACTACCGCCCCATTTCCAACCTGCCCTTCCTTTCCAATGTACTTGAATGCATTGTTGCCAAGCAACTCCACGTCCACCTCTCCTCACAATCCCTTTTCGATCCCCTCCAATCCGGTTTCCGCCCTACCCACAATACAGAGACTGCGCTTGTGAAAGTCACAAATGACGTGCTCTCTATCTGTAAACAAGGCTCCCTCTGCCTCCTTGTCCTCCTGGACCTCTCAGCTGCATTCGACACAATCGACCGTGCCATCCTCCTCCACTACCTATCCTCCGTCATTCATCTTAGTGGGACTCGCCAGGTTTGAGTCCTACCTCACAAACCACCAGCAGGATTACATTGCCACAAATGGCTTTTCCTCCTCCTCTCACCTGGTTATCTGTGGGGTGCCCCAAGGATCCATCCTTGGCCCCCTCCTCTTCCTAATCTATATGCTCCCTCATGGTGATGTCATCCACAAACATGGGGTACACTTCCAGATGTATGCGGATGATGCCCAGCTCTATTTCTCCAACTTACTTTGCGACCCCCAGTCCCCTGATGTTCTGTCAGCCTGCCTGTCAGACATCAGGAGCTGGATGAGCTCAAATTTCCTGCAGCTGAATGTTGACAAGACGGAGGCCATACTGTTTGGCTTCATCAGCGTCTTCAATCACATGGATCTCACCTACTCCACCTACCCAACTGGTCCCTAAAACTCTCTGAACCGGTACGCAACCTTGGTGTAAGGTTCGACCACCAACTGCTCTTCCCTCCCCACATCCGGTCCCTCACCAGCACCGCTTTTTCCACCTCCGGCAATACTTTGCCCCAAAGGCCGTTGAAACTCTGGTCCATGCCTTTGTCACCTCTCGGCTGGACTACACAAATGCCCTTCTTACCAGTCTCCCTTCCACCACAATTCATAAAATCCAGCTCATTTGGAACTCTGCCTCCCGCATTCTCACCCACACCAAACTTCATTCCCCCATTACCCCAGTCCTTGCTAGACTTCACTGGCTCCCTGTCCTGGAGCGGATCGATTTCAAGATCCTCACTCTTGTTTTCAAATCTCTCCACTCCTCTGCAACTCTCTACCTCTCTGACCTCCTCGCTCCCCAAAACTGCACCCATTGCCTTGCTCCTCGTTCTTGTCCCCCGAATCCTCCGCTTCACGATCGGCGGCTGTGCCTTCAGCCACTACGCCCCGAAGCTCTGGACCTCCCTTTCCTCACTCTCTTCACGTTGCTCCCTCTCTTCCTAGTTACAGGACTCGGCTAAAGACCTTTCTTTTCGACCGCACCTTCAGTTACCTTTTTTCTCCTGCCCATGGCTCGGGCCCGGGATCCATGATTGTGAAGCGCTCTGAGACGCCGTCCAGTGTGGAGGGCACTATATGAATCGAAGTTGTTATTGTTACCGTGAAGTGAACTGACTGTATATTTTGTGGGTGAAAATTAGTAGCCAATTATGCACAGCAGTGTCCCACAAACAGATGTGGATTGAGCCAACGCGTTTTTTTTAAAAAAAGAGGGATAATTACCTACAGAAAAGCGATCTGCCAATTGACTAACAACAGGGTTCCAACCTACAATTTGGTAAATGGAGGCATGTGGAGTTAGGAAACTTGCCCAAGGTTTCGCCCAGCCTGGGAATCAAACCCAGGACTTCTTGCATGCGAGGTGACTGCCCTAAACCACCAGGCTATAGGACTCCACAATATTCTTCTTATGGAACTTTAGCTTAAACCCGTTATGTGATTGGAAGTTAATTCCCAAGGTTAATTCCCTACTCCATCGCTATTTGCACATTCTTTGGATGAAAATAACAATAATAATCTTTATATTTCGCATAGAACTTTCCATATCTAGACTGCGTCTCAAAGTGCTTCACAGGATGGACTGTAAAGTGGGGGTAGTTGTGTACCTTGTGGACAAATGTAGCAGCCAATTTGTGGAATCAGCCATTGAGTGAAAAACATGAAGAAGTGAATGTCTGAAATAAAGGTCTGAAATTTCACTTGGGCTTAGCCTGTGAGACCTGTGTTAAAATGTTGTCTTAAAATTGAAGCGGTACAAAATTATGGCAAATTCTCAGATTCAGTATTTATTCTGAAAGCCTGTTTTCAGCAGTTCTTAAAAAGAAACTGGTGTCTAAATCAAGACAGAATTTATGAAGTGTCCACAATTATGTACGATCTTCAGTTGTAAGCCAAAATGGTCATACAGGTTAAGACTAGGCCAAATTCTGAGACTAAAGTCTGCGGCTGTGTAATTTCAATCACATTGCCATATTAATTGAAACACCAGGAAGCTTACAAAGAGTAAAATTGTACTGATGTAAACTAACTGGAATTAATTTTGCTTTTATCTTTCATGAAATTGGAGAAAGAGAATTCGGTATCTGGCATATTATAATACAAAGAGCCTCAAAAAACCTGGAAGTAATTCACTATGAAGCTTCACAGACAAAAAAAATCAGTGTGCTTCCCATTAGTAAATAAAAGATAATTCATTTGCAAATAGGCTCACAGCTGATCACAAGTTTGCTACTCAGCAAGTTATGAGGTTTATTTTAAAATATTTGCTGCATTCTCTCTGCATTTAAATGGTGCCAAATGAGTTTTTCTCTCATTCAGCATCAGGATAACAGAGCTTGAGTGATGACAGTGGGAAGGCTGCCTGACACAATAAATTGACAAATATGAAGCGACTTTTGGGAATGCTGTGATGAAATTGTGCATCCAGTTGGATCTGAAACTGGTACTGAGTGTGATTATTGTTGGGATGGCTGTTAGTGCAACAGAGCAGCAAAATGCTGGCAGCTGTAATGTGCAGTCTGTTAATTGTGGCATTAGGGCTGATTAAGTCAGCAGTTTTCCCCTTTAATAAACAAGCAATTGCCACTGTAACAATGTTACTGGAACAATCTGAGTAAATCTTACAGCTCGCCAAGCCTAGTGCGAGACGGGTGGGGGTATTGTTGGATCATTACGCTTCGCCCTCCCAGCATATTTATTAAAGAAGATTTGCTGTTATAGGAATAGAAGTAGGCCATTCAGCTGATCATGGCTGATTTGTACCTCAAGTGCAATTACTAATCATTGTCCATTATCCCTGGATACCCTCACCTAACAAATCCACCTCAGTCTTGAAAATTACAATGAATCCAGCATCCTGTTTGGGGAGGGGAAGAAAAGTAATAATATTGATTATAATTCTTGCATTTGATACATGGATTTGGCAAAAGTCCTTTTTCTACCATCGCCATATCATTGCCTACCCCATTCCAACCTCAATGCAGCTGAAAACCCTCACCCACACTTTTGTCACCTCTGGATTTGATTTCTCCGATGCCCTGCTCACTGACCTCAACAGCTCTATTCTCCGTAAACTCCAGATTACCCAGAACTTTCCCTCCACTATCACTCTACTGAAGCTCTCCGAGACGCCGATCGGTGTGGAGGGTATTATATAAATCCATATTGTTGTTGTATCAGGCTCTGTGAGCCTATTACCTAGGATGAGGATCCACGAGCTTCCGAAACCTCGGCAGATTGACTTTAAGATCCTTGCTCTAAACTCTGTTTGACTTTAAGTTCCTTGCTCTACCTCACTGCCCCACCTATCATATCATTGTATTCCCAATCCACCCACACATTTTGCTCCACAAACTCAAGCTTGCTTTACGCCTCCCAAGTTCCCGCACCAGGGGAATTTTCAGCCACTTTGCCCCTGATCTCTGGAACTCTCCCCAAATTTCAGGCATTCACTTTCTGCTTTCATAACCCTCTAAAATTCTATCTATTTGATTGTGACTTAAGCTATCTTTCTCCTAGTTGAAGCCACAACACTGGACTCGGGCAGCTTGCTGGTATGATTGGCCCCTTACTTTTCAACATCTATATGCTCCCACTCAATTACATAATCCGAAGACATGGGGTTAACTTCCACATGTATGCGGATGACACACAACTCTATCTCTCTTCCTCTACCCTCGATTCCAGGACCACTACTGTCCTGACAGACTGTCTGTCAGACATCAAGTCCTGGATGAGAGCTAACTTTCTACAGTTGAATGTCAACAAGATCAAGGCCCTACTGATTGGCTCGTTCCAGCGCCTTGCATCAGGCGCTGGCAGCATCAACCTCCATGGTTGCACACTCAACCTCACCAAGCCAGTCAGGAACGTAGCTGTCTTGTTCAACCCTCAACTGACTTTCCTCCCCCACATCCAAGCAATGATTCGCTCTGCCTTTCCCCATCTCTGCAACATTGCCCGACTCCACCATTACCCCACCCCTAAAGCCGCTGAAACCCTCATCCGTGCCTTCATTACATCCCGGCTCGATTATGCAAATGCCCTGCTGGTCAGCCTTCCCAATTCCTCCCTCCACAGGCTGCAGGTAATCCAGAATTCTGTGGCTGGTGTCCTCTACTGTTCCAAACTCTGTGACCCTATCTCCCGCATCCTTGCCCAACTCCATTGGCTCCCCATCACCCAGAGGATCCAATTGAAGATCCTGGTCCTCACATTTAAAGCCCTCCACTACCCCACCACATCCTAGATTGGTGACCTCCTATCCTCTTACCAACCTGCCCAACCACTCCGCTCAGCAGGCTCTGGCCTGCTCCAAGTCCCCCACCCCACCCCACCCCACCCCACCCCACCCGCCCCACCATTGGTGTGCAAGCCTTCAGCCACTCTGCCCCCAACCTCTGGAACTCCATCCTGCAGTTCCTCCACCTCGCCCCTTTCCCTGGCCTCCTTCAAGTCTTGTCTCAAGACTCTCCTCTTCGATGGACCCTTCAGCAACTCCTAATAATCCCCACTTCTCACCCTCCCCCCACCACCCCATAACCTGTCCTTAGCTCAGGTCTGAAGCAGTGACTGTCCAGCACCTCAGGATGTCCTCCTGATGTGAAAGGTGCTGTACAGTACAAGTGTAATTTTGTTGTTGTTATTTGGGGATTGTAAGGTAAGTGTTCTGCAAGTATGAGATCGGATGGGCCAAGAGACCTTCTTCTTCCAAACCAATCTGCTGGATTGTGAATTCATATCCTGAAAAAACTAACCAGTTTACAGGGAAGTGAGGAAAAGCTTACAATGATCTCACAATCTTACTCTATTGGGCCAATACCAAACTACGGCTATCAAGTTTAGATAGAGTCCTAGGAACAATTGGACAGTGTCAACAGTTTTATTGAATTGCAGAAAACAGGACAGCGGTTGGGTTAGCACACTGCATACAATGGGGCAATAAAACTTCCCTATTTCAGCAGGCTCTACTCCACATACAATTGGACAAAGCAGTTTGAACTATGCAACAAAAGAAGGTAAGTTACACAAGAGCCTGTGATTACCATTACTCATAATTCTTGCAGCCCACTGTCAAGTACCACAAGGACAGGAAAACTCTGCGCGTTTAGCTGGTAAAACCATTGCTTCTTAAAGTATAAGATCACACAAAATTTTCCATAATCTTAATTTGAAAACTGGTTTTCTTCAGTTCCAAAAGATAAATGGCATCCAAATTAAAACTGAATTTAAGACTGGTCCATTTGTCTGTGTGATCTTGTAATGTTAAAATGAAATTATCCTAAATGCTGAATAGGCCTTTTAGCTTTGTCTGGAAACAAAGGCTACCTTTTTATCCCATTTGTGATTCATGTTTTCGAGGCACATCCCCCGAGTGACTTTCTGGCTCAGTTGGCTCTGCAAACTTCCACCAATTATTTTCCAACATGCAAATAAAGGCTAAAAATCTGATGAGATTGCAGTTTCTATTTCAGATAGAACTAGTCTGGCCTACCCAAGTACACACCTGTCTAGTGTTCTACTTGACTGTTACTGGAAAAACACAGTGACTGGGAAGTGCAAAATATCTAAAAGTATAAAAGCAAAGTATAAACATTGTAATTCTGCCAAAAGACTCATTGTATTCATGTTATAGCTTGTAATACCATGCAAACAAGATGCACAAACACAATGTGAACTATTGCAACATTCATGATTTGGCAAACAGAGTTCTGTAGCTCAGTGGTTAAAGCAGTCAGTTTTCTTACTCCACTCAGTTTACGGTAAGTAGGAACCTGGTTGTTCGTCGATTGACACATCACTATTCTGAGGGTAATAATTCCTTTAAAAAAATGTGGTCACTTAATGCACGACCGTTTGTGGAACACTGCTGTGTGTGTTTGGCTGCCGCATTTTGTCCATAAAATATAGTCAATTCATTTCACAGTATATTTCATGAAGTGCTTTGAGAACTCTTGAAGATGTGATAAGGAGCTATATAAAATGCAAGTATTATTATTCATTATTAATCAAAATTATGAGAGGTTTAGAAAGGCTAACCAATAAGAAACAATTTCCCCTGTGAGTTGGTAAGTTTAGGACATAAATTTTAAATAATCATTTTAAAAAAAGGAGAGTTTAGAATCTGGTCACTGTTACAGCAAAAGTTAAATCGTAAACTAACTTCTTTTATTTTAAAGACAAATACAGTATTTTTGGACTTCCCCATATGCCATTTGTATGTTCTTCTAACACAAATCTTGCAATTATGATGTTTTGTTCCCCTTGTGATGACGAGGCAGGAGGAGGGGCAGGTGGAATGTGACTTTAGGAATGGTCGTAAGGTAGGTTTTTAGGCAAATATAAAGACACATAAAAAGAATGAGAGGTAGGGAGAGGGAGTTACAGAGGCAACCGTATAGAATTAGAAAGCTCAGCTGTTGAAGGTGGCTTCAATAGGGCGGGGATACGAGTGGAAGGATCGAGTAGAGGAATGGTGTAGGGGAAGACTTCAGGGATAGGAAAGTGCTGAGGCTTGAAGGGATTTATAAGTGAAGGTGAGAACCTTTGAAGTTGCAGCGTTTGGTGCTGACGAGGATTCGGGCAGCAGAGTTTTGCATCAGCTTTTAAACATCATAGATAACACAGAATAATCTATTGTTTTTTAATGTCTTGCAGCTTATCTCTTTTGCATTTTTGTTAATTAAAACAACCAGACCAGTGCTCTCTTAATTACAGAAACTTAGACAAAAGAGAATCATGTGATCTCTTAGTTTGACATATACACATATACATTTTATATTCACTCTGCTGTGAGCCTCTAAGAAAAGCTGCTAAACTTCTAGTGTTAGTTGATCCTGACCTCCTGAACTTCTCTCTTCTATGAAAAATTGGCGAATAGCTTCTAATGTTGTGACACTGCACAATGTTCATCTATGTTCATTCAAGCTGTAATTCGAAGATAGTAGAGCCTGTTTTATGAAAGCATGAGATTAAACTGGCTGAAGGGTTCACTCACCCAAACTATTCCTCTGCTATATCTCAAACTGCACTAAATACATACTACAGAGTCAATTTCTCTGCTGCGCTCCTATCATGTACTAATTAAAAGCAGATAATTTATATGATACAACAACAAAACTACATTTACATTTTACATTTCCAAAGTGCCTTTCATGTCTAGAGGACGTCCAGGAGGATTCAGAGCCTTGGTCCTCCCACTGTGAAATACGCTGTACAAATGCAATCTGTTGATGCTGTTGATTATTCTGTTACCAGCTTCACCTTCCAGGGCCTTGTTCTGGCACGTTGGGATGTCATCCCAATGTGAAAGGCATTTTCCAAATACATTTTGGTGTTGCTATAGTCCCAGGGTTCGAATGTTGCAAGAAAATGCAGATTTCTAGTGAAATAAACAAAGATTTTGATTTACAAATACACAAGTCAGTAAAAGCACTTTTCCCTAACTATTGGAAATTCCCTTGTAGGATATAGTTTTTGTTTGTTTTTTGGCCTAGGGGCGGGAACTCTTCTGCTGCTCCAGGAGTAAACAACGATGCGGACCGCAATGGATTGAGTTTGTGTATCTTGTATTTTTGAGATTTTCCTTCCTGATCTGCGCTACAGGCATCCCACTCCTCTGCATAATCACTGCCTTAAAACATAGAAAAGCAAAGAAGGGAACAAATCCTTAGATGCATTGATCTCATACTCCCACCACCTACCCAGTTATCACACTTTACATGATGTCCTGTAAAACACTTTCTGTGGAGGGCCCTGAAAGTGAAGTGCAGATATTAGGCAGACCACAATGTGTGCGTTGCGGTACTGCTGGAGTTTAATAAGCTAAAGCCTCACAGCATGCCATTAAAAGCAGAATCTGCCAAGCTTCTGGCTGCTTGTCCTTATAAGGCACAGTTGCAGGGTTAACAACAACAACAACAAAGTTACATTTATAGAGCGCCTTTCATGTCAGGAGGATGTCCCAAGGTGCTTAACAATCAGGTCGGGACCCAAGCAGTGGGGGAAGGGTCAAGGTAAGGGGAAGGAGAGTAGGAGAGGGTGAAGAGTTAGGAGGGGAGCAGAAGGGACGGTCGAAGAGGAAAGTCTCAAGACCGGCCTTGAAGGAGGAAAGAGAGGAAGTGAGGTGAAGGGATTGCAGGATGGAGTTCCACAGTGTGGGAGCAGAGAGGCTGAAAGCCTGGCCACTGATGGTGGGGCGCTTAGGGCGGTGGACACGGAGCAGGCCAGAGCCTGCTGAACAGAGGGGACGGGTGGGCTGATAGGGTTGGTAACGGGCTGATTAACCTGAGCTGAGTGGGAAGAATCATTGCCTCCAGTGTCCATCAAAGACTGCTGATGAGCCAATCTGACTGTGCTGTCACCAGCAGTATAGTGGAGTACTGCGGACCTGCCTGGCTCAGGAATCGTGCAACCAAGGCCGCTCAGAGGATTAGTTGAATTCTGTCAATTCATTGCCAAACATGTCACCTCTGAGCCAGTTCATCTCCAAGGAGACCCCACTCTTCCCCCCACTGCTCCGAAGGAGAATAATTCAGTAGTTGGTCATTTGATATCTGCCAAGCACAGGCTTGAGGCCTCACTGGATGGATGGATGGCACACACTATGAACTCTGCGAGCTTCCTATTGAGCAGCACAGTTAGTACCCTTGGGCCTTGTATTTTTTAAGGCAGCTATTGTGCTGCCACAGGTCAGACCTGCTTGCAGTCAGCACAATAGCTGCTTTGAACATAGAAATCATAGCCTTAGATGCTTTGATTTTTGAGTCTTCAGGACATAATGTCATAAATCTAATGTCTTCCAGGGCAGCACATTAATAATAGTTCCCAATTGCATTTTTAATTAGCATGATGTATAAATAATGATATGAGGTTACATCAGTTTAAGATTGTTTAGGTTCTGTCCCAAGAATTTAAATATACAGTATTTGCATGTCACTGCATGACACTGGCTCATAACTTGTTTTGAGCTTTTGAAAGATTTTAGCAGCAAACTGATGAGGTTGTGATATGTATTGTTGTAAAACCTCCCTTGTTTGTGAATTTCAATTCTATATTTGGGAGATTCCCTCCATTATAATGGATGATTGTGGTTCCGCTGAATTTCACCCCTCGATTTTACTTAGGAGTTCACTGTAATGCATTGCCTGGGAAAGCGTCTGCCTCTTCAACCAATTAATCAATCTTTTCCAGGTAATTTCAGCCTGTACATAGGACCATACTTTTTCAATTGTCTTCATGCAGTGTTGATAGAGATATTCTTTATAGCAAAATAACCTGAAACAAGCTGATGCCAAGATTAACTGAAGTCATTTTACATCTTGTCTTATTTTTGTCTTCTGTTTACATAAATACATTTACCTGCTGCTCTCATGGTATTATATGTGTCACCTTATTGCATATAACCTCTTCCCATATAGGTACATTTAAACTGGTACTGAATAATATTATAAATACTTATATTTGGCTTGTCCTGTATTTATAGTCCTGTGGAGTCTTGTAGCTCAGTGGTTAGAGCATTTGCTTCATAAACGAGAGACCTGGGTTTGATTCCTAGCAGGGCGAAATGTTGAGTAAGTTTCCTTACTCCATTCTCTTCTCTTTACCTAGCAATAAGTAGGAACCTGGTTGTTAGTTGATTGGCGAATTGCTTTTCCGGGGCTAATAATTCCTTCAAAAATTAATAAGAATAATATATTGGTCACTTTAATTCAGTTTATTTTGAGAAATTGTTGGCCAAGGAATTGGAAAAGCCACTTCTTTTTTCAAATAGTGCTAAGAGATCATTAATGTCCACCTGACGCATCTGACTGACGGCATCTCCAACAATACAGCACATCCCCAGCACTGCATTGAAGTGTCAACTTAGACTATGTCAGTTCCAAGTCTCAATATGGGGCTTGAACCCACAACCTTCTGATTTAGAGGCAAGAATGCTACCAACTGAACCAGGCTGACACTCAAAGGATACAGGACACAGTTTGAATTAATGCACTGCTCCACTGTTCATGGCCACTCTGCAGCCAGCTTCTCCCAGTTAGGTGGCCACAGAAATAGTTCAGTAAGAAATGGGAAAATACATTTAGCATCTAAATTTTACGATAAAAATGTTTAATTTTCATTTTAATCACAATCGAGCAGACTGTGTTTTAAAACAAAATAATCAGGCCAGGAGAAACCATCTTCTAACTATGAGTCTGAGGGTTGTTCTGACCCTCCATCCACCTCCTGTTAGGATCATTCAGCGTATAACACAAAATGCTCTTGTGATAATTATAGCCAACACTAGTTAGGTCACTAGCAATAATTATCATATTGGAAAATTAAACCCCATGTATTATTATCATACAGTATTCTACTGCATTTTGAAATTCAATTCTACTGCAAAACTTGTATTGAAATCCATGATAGTACTGTATATTGTTACAAAGTTTCATACTCAGAGTAATTATGGTATGGAAAAAGGTCATTTGTTGCTGTTTCCCCACATCATTAAAAATAATTGTTCACTTGTTTCACATTGTAATTTCGAATCTCTAAAAAGCTATTTGGTTCCATCAAAGTACAGTTGATGCAGTTTTTATTGAACAAAAATGTAAATATTTAATAAAAGTGTAAGCAGCTGTCGTTCTCTATTACTAAAATTAGGTCCAGTGAAACTTATTGTAGCCTGAAGCTTACTCAAAGAGAACAGTAAGTGAGCTGGGATGAGGTATTAAATTCAGCCTCTGTTAGTAAATAGAAAAATATACCATTTCTGTTTTATGGTGTTTTTCGGTGAGACAAATCCATTTAATTAATTGCATATGAATGCTCCAGTTACTAATGTATATCTAATGCACGGTGGCCAAAATGGGGCCAAACTAATCTACAGTAGAAACCTCTTTATCTGTGACCCGATTAACCGGTTTGCTCAACCCCCTCCCGGGGCAATTCCCCATTCCAGCAATCGCGAGTATGCTCAATTTGCGCATGCATGTGCACTTACTAAACTCACGAACTTGGAGGTTTTTACCGATCTGTAATTTTTTTTTTACCAAGGGTGCTGAAATCTTTATTGGTAAGTATCCATACAATATTCTATTACTATTTAGTATATTATTAATATAGTATGTTTTAAAATAAGTAACTTTTTTGTGTTGGGTTTTCGGCAACTTGCCACCTGATTATCCGGCATAGTAAATTAGTTGACCCCCCAAGCGTGCCGGATAAATGGGCTTCTACTGTATTTTGTTCCTTTTGCACAGATCAATGCATGTCTCCAGCCATCAGTCAAGTCCAGAAGACACTGATTAGACAGAATGGTTTGGTTTGAGATAGATTAAGATTGTCAGTGTATTATGGAGCTTGGCTTTGGTCCAAGCAATAGCTAAGGAAATGGACTTTGTGTTGCACAGCACACTTTCCAGACACCAGGCAAAATGGAAGAGGGTACAATATCACCATCCTTATTGCCTGATGGTGCATTTAGGGTTAGGAGCATAAATACTGGTTGTAGGAATATTAATAGTGAATAATAGGTGTCAACCTGAGGTTTAAGATCAACTTCAGAACACAGCCTAGGATGACACTCCAATGTAGTGCTGGAGGTGTGCTTCACTGGTGGAAGTGTTGTCCTTCAGATGAGACATTAAACCCAGGTGCTGTTTGCCTTTGCCAGAGCGTGGTAAAGATCTAGTGGCACTATTTGAAACAGAATTAAGTTTCTCCTGGTAGTGTAGCCACCCATCCCCCAGATAAAAGTGGTCATTAATTTTATGTTTTTTTGTGCGACATTGCTGTATGTAATACAAATTTATTTTAGCTGGGGGAATACAATTTTGTGGTTGTCGCTGCTGTCGTGTGAAAATTGGTTGCTATATATGCCTACAAGTATACGTTTGTTACTACCATATAGGGTTCGTCGATATGGAAATTTTCCGATTTAGATATATCGATGGGCTCATATCGAGATATACCGAAATATTGATATTTTCGGGTTTTTCGTACTGTGCATGCGCGCATGACGCGCGCATTCGGAGTGCGCGCGCATTCTCAGTGTGCGCGCGTTCCGGGTGCGTGCGTGTTCCGGGTGCACGTGCATTCGGGGCCTATCTCCTCAGCAGGTAAATATCTTTCTCTCTCTGTGTCTCTCACTCTCTCCATCTCTGTGTTTTTCTGTCTGTGTCTCTCTCACATCTCCCCCATCCCTATCTATCTGTATATTATCACATCCACCCCGTCTCTCCCCCCACCCCACAGCCGTCTCTCTCCCCCACCACCCACCCCAGCCATCTCTCTCCCTCCCCACCACCCCCAGTCGTCTCTTTCACCCTCCCCCCCCGCCGTCTCTCTCCCCCCCACCCCCCCCAGTCGTCTCTCTCCCCCCATTCCTCCCAGCCGTCTCTCTGCCCCCCAACCACCCCCAGCCGTCTCTCTCCCCCCCACCCCCCGCAGCCGTCTCTCTCCCCCACCCACCCTCCCCCAGCCATCTCTCTCCCCCCCACCACCCACTAGCCGTCTCTCTTCCCCACCCACTCCCCGAGCCCAGCCTTCTCTCCCCCCCCCCCACCCCTTGCATACCTCTATATTGTATTCGAGGACTATGAATACAATATGGCGGCTTTGCACCTCGGTCTGTGCATTGTGTATAGAGATGAGTGTTCTGGGTCTTGTAGTTCAGTGTGCGCCCATTCCGATTTTTTACCTCGATATATCGACTTTTCGATATATTGATATTTTTGAAATGCCTATATCGGCGTATCGGTAGGAAAATTATATCGGGTTTTAGCGATATATCGATATATCGCCGGACCCTACTACTATATAATATAGTGCTTTTTACCTTGATAACAAATCAAAGTGTGTCACAAAGTTTCTATAAACAATAACTTCTGTAAGTATGGAGGATGCAGTTCAAGATTCTAGTCCTCAGCTTCAATGCCCTCCATGGCCTAGCTCCCTCCTACCTCTGCAACCTTCTAACCCCCTGCAATAAACAACAACAACAAATTACATTTATAGAGCGCCTTTCATGTCGGGAGGACATACCAAGGCGCTGGCCCTACCAACCTGCCCGCTCCCTACTCTCGATACGCTTTAGTCTTCTTCACTTCCCCCGCCTCGCCCACCCTACCATTGGAGGCCGGGCCTTCAGCCATTCTGCCCCCACCCTCTGTAACTCCATCCTACAGTCCCTCCAACTTGCCCGATCCCTTGCCTCCTTCAAGACCCACCTCAAAGCCTTCCTGTTTGACCACGCTTTCAATCAATCTCCTTCCCCCCTGCCCTTCTCCTCCCCAATCCCAGCTCGTGTCCAGAATACTGTCTGTCCAGTACCTTGAGATGTCTTCCCGACGTGAAAAGCGCGATATAAATTGAATTTTGTTGTTGTTATTGCTGTTTCTGTGCATTTGTTGGTAAACACAGCAGCCAGTTTATGACCAGCAACGGCCCAAAAAGAACCAATATTTTTTTCAACCAGAGGATCGGTGGCTAGGATACTAAGTGAAATTGACTTTCTTTTTTTGAATAGTGCCTTCAGATTTTTTTTAATTTTCCAGTCCAGGTAGATAGGCCCTTAGTTTCAATCTTATTTGAAAGTGTGCAATGCTCAGTGGCATTCCTACACCACTGCATTGGAAAGTTGTGTGGGGGAATACCCTGGGCAGAAGATATTCCAGGTGATCAGATAAAAATGAGAGGTTGTGGGGTTGAGATAAAATTATATTTCACAAAAGTTGTACTTCAATAACAGTGATTCAGACTTACTGCAGTATTAATGAATTCCATTGTGAACACTGCATTTTTAATTGCAATACTGATTTAGTATTAGCCATATGTAAATGTAGGTGAGAGGCATATAATTCTCAGTTTTGTTTGCATACCATAAGCACAGTGTTTCCATGTGTCAAGAGACCTGGCTGAAATTAAAAAAAAGAAAAGAGGGATGTCCTCTTCCTAAGTTGTTTTCCTCTGCTCTCACACTCCTTCTCTCACCCTCACACCTACCTCTGACTCACACACACCTAACTCAAAGAGGGACATTGCCAGGTCAGATACACAGCAAAGCTCCTACGCTGTCCTGTGGCCTTGAGCATAATGAGTTGAGAGCAGCCTAGAGAGAGTGTGTGGTGATTGTTAGAGTCAGACTGTGCCCGAGTCCCAACAGGCATGTGAATCACACTACACAACTGCCACTAATTGGCTGGGGTGGGTGGGGAGGAGCAATTATTATTCATTATAAATGAATTTCACAATCTTCCAGTTTAGCAGAACACCTGGTCACACTTATACAGCAAGTCTGTGCTGAGTTTATTGGTCGCAGGTTCTGTATCAAGTGTCTGGGACGCACACACACACACACACAGTTCCCATCAGAGACTAGATAGTGAGATGTCATCTACTCCTCCATCTGGTCCATGGCTCATTCCTCAGTAACACCCTCTTTCCTCTCTTCCTCCTCTCTGCTCCTTTCTCCTCCTCCCTCCCCTTCCCCTCTTCTCAACCCTCCCCCATCCCCTCTTATTTCCTCTCCTCTCTTCCACCTCTCTCCACAACTCTCTGCTCTCTTCCCCTCTTTTTTCCTCCCCTCTCCTTTCCTCTCCTTTTCTTCATCCACCTCTCTCCCCCCGTCTCCTCTCCTCTTCTCCCCTCTTCTCTCCTTTCCTTTCGTCTTATCACATCTCCTCTCCTTTCCTGCTTTTGAAACCCTCTGATATATCTTGTGGAGTCCTGTTGCGTATTGGTTTTGAACGTTTGCTTTGCTAGTGAGATGACCTGGGTTCGATTCCCGGGTGGGAGGGAACCTTAGGCAATCTTCCTTGCTCCACCCGCAAGCTTCTGTTTCCCTGACACTAAGTAAGAACCCGGTTGTTAGTTGATTGACAGATCGTTTTCCGGGGGTAATAATCCTTCCAAAAAAAGATTAGTCACTAAATTCACGACTGTTTGTGGGACACTGCTATGCCCAATTGGCTGCCGCATTTTGCCAACAAAATATACAGTGAATTCACTTCACAATATATTCTGTGAAGTGCTTTGAGAATCTCAACAACGTGATAAGGCGCTATATCAAATTTTTATTCTTTATTATTACGTTGAAGGGATTTTGGAACAGAGTTCCAGAGAATGGAGACAATCTGGCTGAAAGCTTGTCTGCTGAGCTGATGAGTAACGTGAAGTAGGCCAGAGGTGACAGAATGTAAGGGGCAGTGTGGGATACAGGATCATAAGAGATCACAAAGGTCGTGTGATGCAAGGCCCTGAGGTTATTTGAAGGTGAGGAAGAGGATCTTAATGTAGGCACAGGGATTCAGAGAAGCAGGGTGAGAATGGGGATTTGGGGGAAAGAGAAAAGGCAGGTTGTGATGTTTTGAATGACATAGAGCTTGTGAAAGGTAGAGCAGGGAAAGCTGATTGTCAAAGGTGGGGTTCGGTGCCACCACTTACATATGGACGTGGACCCCATTCCTACCTGCACAGTATATGTATTGCAATATAGTCAGCTGTCTGGTCATTTCAGAGTATCTCAGAAGGCTCAGGCTCAGCAGGCAGGTTTTTGTGTAGCTGTGTCATCTGCTGCAAAAAGACCTGAGGGGACAGCACAGCTATTACTTCAGAGAAAGCCGATGCGGCTCTCAATGTGTAGACTATCCAGAATTCTGCAGGTTGTGTCCTCTTCTGCACCAGAATCCATCACTCCTATCCTTGCTACGCTTCACTGGCTCCCCGTGGCTTTGTCACGCTGACCTTTCAGACACCCATAGGGAGCATCGCAGGAGTCAGATTGCAGCTTCACACAGCATACATTTTGTGCAATTCATATATTTAGGTCTAACACTTAGAAATACACTGGCACTCCACTTTGCAGTGAAGCAGTATGAGATGTCCTTCTGATATGAAAGGCGCAAAACCAAATGCAAGGATTACTATAACACGAGTGAACATTTTGTTTTATGCTTATAATCGGAAATCCTACCCTATGAGTGGAAAAAATCTTTGCTATTGTTAGCAAACATGAGTTAGATCCAATGATCAGATTTACAATGTTGTAGCAAGTTTTTTTAAAATCAGAAAGCTGTCAAGCCACTACGTGCCTATGCGTATATAAAAAAATACAGGGTCAACCGCGTTGGATCTATTATGTTTGGAAAAGTATTGTGTTCCAAAACATTTCACTTTCAGCTGTGAATATGTTTAGTTTGAGATGTCCTCAAAAACAATAGCCAAGTTTGTTTGTTAACAATTCAAATTGAAAGAGTCCCTTGAAGCCGCCCCAAAACTTGGATCGATGTTTTGTTAACATCAAAGGTTTGGCAGGTGTTACCAGACCACAAAAGTGGTTCATCTGGAGAACAGAGAGAGACAGCAGGTCAGGAACTCAGACAAGGAAAACAAAGAGCGAGAGAGAGAGTGGGAGAGAGATCCGATTGTGTTTGTTGGTTCTGTACTGTGAAGCAAAGTACCATTTTGCAAGAAAAAGAGACTGTCGGTAAAAATTTCCAGATTTTCTATGGCTTTAATTCTTTTACTTACCAATTTTAGTATGAGTGTTTATATATATATATAGATATACACTGTATATGATATATATACACATTCATAATATTTGGATAAGGTTCCAAATTAAAAGCTTCTTTAGTTGGAAAATATGCTTACATATTGTTGAAATATTTGCGATCTGTTCAGTGGAGATTCAAGATTTCCCTGGTGTTTTATTGTTTACCCTGGTTAGTTTAAGCTTGATTGATTGTACTTACAACAACAAAAAACACTTGCATCTATGTTGTGACCCTCACATAGGGTAGCAGTATGTGCTGCAGAATAAGCTTGGAGGGAGCAAAGCCAGGTGCAACTTAAATGTACAATGATCAAAAAAAGGACTGCAAAGGTCATTCAATGCGGATAAAGCAGACAATAAGTAACATTGTGATCAATATACTTGTGCTTTCAATGTCTTAGTTCCTACATCTTCAAGATTCTCTAGCAAATGGACCATTGCTTGTCGATGATGTATCAGTTCTTTAGTCTGCTGCCCTCTGACCCCTTCTATAAGATGTACGTCCTCTCCCATCATGGCTCATTTCTGGTAGTTTGCATAATCTTGCAGTTTTCACATATTTGCTAGTTAGATTTTTGTTAACTTTTTTACCCGTACACTAAATATGCACATGAGTCCTAATGTCCTGCCGGATTCTGACATTAGCAGTTATATTTAATACTGTTATTTAGTTTGTATAGTTCCTGCCATCAGAACATATCTTGTCACCTTGTGAACAATTTTGCCTTATTCGGCATTGTGGAATTTTGAGTTAATTACGTCCAGTTTGTGAAATGCACTGAACATTTGATGTTCAACTATTGAGGAATTTCAGATTCTTTATGTTCCTGTTAATTTAAAATAAGTCAGTGAATGCACTTCCTTCTTCCCTACTGCATTATAAAATGCCAAAGAAAGTGACAACCATTTTTTCCTTTACATTGAAGCAGGGCAGATTTCTAGTGCTGTATATTTCTTTGTTCCTAGATAACCTTTTCTTTACTGAGTAGAAGCTTAGATATGATTAAGATTCTTAAAAGGCCTTGACAGGGTAGATGTTGTGAGACTGTTTCCCCTGGTTGGAGAATCTCAAACTAGGGGTCATAGTCTCAAGATTAAAGGTCAGCATTTTAGAACAGCATTGAGAAAACATTTCTTCTCTCAGAGAGTAGTGAATTTGTGGAATTCTCTACCTCAGAAGGCTATGGATGCTCAATCATTGAACATATTCAAGATTGAGATCGTTCGATTTAAAAAAAACGGGATCATGGGATAAGGGGATAGGGTGGGTAAATGTAATTAGGATAGAAGATCAACCATGATTTTATTAAATGGCGTGTCAGGCTGGAGGGACTACACCTGCTCTTTCTTGAATTCATGATCCGCATCCTCATCTTCAAGGCCATTCACAGCCTTGCTCCCACCCACCTCTCTGACCTGCTGTCCTACTATGAACCTCCCCACCCCCTATGTTCAGTGGGCTTCGGCCTGCTCCATGTCCCCCTCCTGACCCACTCTACCATTGGCAGATGGGCTTTCAGCCTCTCTGCCCCCACATTTTGGAACTCCATCCCACAGTCTCTTTACCTCATCCCCTCCTTCACCTCCTTCAAGGCTGGTCTCAAGACCCTCCTCTTCGACCGTGCCTTCTGCTGCCCTCCCAACTCTCTCCCTTCCCTCCTAACTTTCTCCCACCCACCCCCCTATCCTGCCCCTCTCCCTTGCTTGGGTCCTTTCCTGACTGTTCAGCGCCTTGGAATATCCTCTGGACATGAAAGGAGCCAAATAAATGTAATTTTGTTGTTGTTATTGTTGTTATGTTGTTGTGTTCTTAAGATTTAAAGGTAATACCTTACCGCCTCCCATTAGACTGACTGGATTCAGATTCAATGTTGTGTTGATACAGTATTTATTTATTATTTTGTTGTACTGAATGAATCATAGGGCTCATAATTGCCCCAAAACATAATACACTTTACAAGTATATAAAGCTTTTCACGTTGGGAGGACAATTCAAACATTGCTTGCTGGGCACCTGAGTGGGGGAAGCTGAAGAAGTGGGAGGGGAAAGATGACTAAAAGTGCGGTCAAAGAGTGCGGTCTTGAGCAATGTATAGGATGGAGGGAGTATCCTTCATGGAGGTGTGAGCCCAGACGGGTGGGAGGGTAAAAATTATTGAAAGCACAATTTGAGGGCACAGTGAGTGGAATGCAGGGTCAAGGGAGGGGATATGAAACAGGCCAGTGTTCGCTCTTTGTCCTTACCTTCAAGGCCATTCACGGCCTTGCCCCTGCCTATCTCTCTGACCTACAGTCTCCCTATCAGCCCGTCTGTCCCCTCTGCTCTAACCGCCCGACCATCGGTAGCCAGGCTTTCAGCCTCTCTGCTCCCATGCTGTGGAACTCCATCCCGCAATCCCTTCGCCTCACTTCCTCTCTTTCCTCCTTCAAGGCCGGTCTCATGACCTTCCTCTTCGACTGTGCCTTCTACTCCTCTTCTAACTCTTCCCCCTCTCCTACTCTCCTTCCCCCTACCCCAACCCTTCCCCACCTGCTCAGGTCCCGATCTGATTGTTCAGCGCTTTGGGACGCCCTCCCGACGTGAAAGGTGCTCTATAAATGTAATTTTGTTGTTGATGTTGTCATAAGCAAAGAGAGCGGCCAGACTGGTGTGATTAGCAGAGGTTACAGAGATACTGTGGGGTGAGACCATAGAGAGTGTTTTGCCTAAAAATATCTAGTCAATTCACTTTACAGCATATTCTGCTAAGCACTTTGTGACATCTAGAAGTGAAAAGCGTAAAATATCAAATGCAAGGATTATTATTATTATAGAAGGATTTGAACTTTAGAATAATGATCTTGAACTCAATCAGCTTGGGGGATGGGGAGCCAGTGGAGCTGAGCAAGGATAGGCATGAGGGACTTGATACATACGTGAGAAAGAAGGAAATAGATAGGAGAGTGGAATAGGAGAGTTAGAGGCTCTTATGGAATATAAACATTGCTGAATGTCCTGTTTCTGAGCTGTATCAATCTATATATTTATGAAATTTGTTTGTCCCTGAAGATTCCTAGCTGTCGTCTTTGGAACAGAAACAGCAGAAAGAACAAGAACAACAACAACAACAAGATGACATTGTAGAGTGCCTTTCACGTCGAGAGGATGTCCCAAGGCGCTGTGGCGCTGAGGCAACATGCCAGGCTGTAGAACATCCCAAGGCACTCTGTCCCAAGAAACAGTTTTATAGTTCCAAATGATTCAGAGTACAGTATTTAAAGAAGAAATTTGGTACATTAAAAAGCATAAGAATGTTAAAATCACCTGGTACATAATGTATGAATCAACTTGTCTGGTCTGACAGCTACAGATAAAATTTATGTGGAACAGTTCACCATACTGGAGGCAAAACAGATGGGCAGTCAGAGATTATCCTTAAAGTTACTGAAGTATCCTATTGTTGCTGTAGGTCTTTGCATGATGAGGGAGTTACATTCTGGTTTTTATTTCATTTAAATATATGAGGGATGATATGGCATGAGACAGCTTCTGCTTTCAATATGTTTGAGTGAATGACTTAATGGACATCCTCTCGATGTGAAAGGAGCCATATAAATGCAATTTGTTTTTGTTAATCACTTTAAAAGACAATAATAAATAACAAGCCTTGCATTTGAGATAGCACTATTCATGTCTTCTAGATGTATCAAAGCGCTTCATAGAATTTATAAAGTGAATTAACTGTATATCAGCGCTTTGGCACCTCCTCCCAACGTGAAAGGCGCTCTATAAATGTATTATTGTTGTTGTTTTTGTATATTTCTGGGTGAAATGCGGCAGCCAATTGTGCACAGCAGTGTTCCATAGACAACCATGGATTGAAATGACCAACTATTTTTGAGGAATTATTATCAGGCGTGTGAAACAAGGAAACTTGACCAAGGATTCCTCTGCCTGGACTTCATTGGACGTCCAGGCATAGGAATGGACGTTCCTCTGAACGTCTGAAACTCTGCTCATAATCCTGCACCTATAGAAATTTAGGGAAATGGAGCAAATGTGGCATCTTGCTTTAACATACAACAACCTAAAATGTGTTGTGAACAAATATACCATGCTTTGTTTTATGCAAAATGAAATCAGCTAGGTGACTGATTTGGGGGGTCAGCTAGGTGTCTGATACAAGCAGAAACCAATAATCATTCTTGAGAATCCCAAACAGTTCTACATATGCACTTGGAAATTTCCCTGTGTCTGGAATGGTATTCGCACTCTCCTCCCTTGAGGGACATAAGCTGTTTATCGAATTCCAGAGAATGTCAGGCACTCCACCCATTAGGGCTTCGGCTTTCGGAGCTGAGTTTGACAGAGACCACACTCCTCTGATTTGAGCAGGATTATTGGACTGAGCAATAGAATATCTCATTGCTCCCAATTCCACAGAACAGACTATTTGCACATCAACAAATAGGATGCCGACTTAATTCAGTTGGCATCCTGTAAAGCAACATTCAGCTACGGCATCTGAGCTCATGACATTTTTTTTTTGTGCTGAGTTCATTTGGCCCACATCAAAGGTGGTAGGCAAACAAGTTTGAAAAGTCCCTACAGAGCAAAATGTTATGCCAAAATTGTGAGCCTATTCAGATTTAAATTGTTATGTAGTTTCACAACAGTTTCAAATTATAAGAAAAGTAATACATTTCTCTTTTTCTCCTCTACCACCATGTGCAAGTTATAAAAATTTATATTTATATAGTGTTTTTCATTAGGAGGCTGGGGAAAATGTTTGAGGAAAGAGATATAGTGTGCAATGCGCACAATATGTAGTTTAGTGCAGTGCAGTTTAGTGCAGTGGCGCTGTTTCAAACAAAATGTTATCCCATATCTTTTGTTATTACATTCACATGATGCTGGCAAGCTGGTGCTACAGTACCAGGAATAGTAAGAAAATCTTTCAGAATGTTGACACATGCTTTACTGTCTGCAATGTCTCACTGTGGCTAATCAGTAAAACTCTACTTTTGACTGGACAAATTAGTTCAATGGATTTAGAGCATTGATCATGTTTGTATTATGGTAAATTACAATGCTTTATGTTAGCTGGGCCAAAACAAGTTTGACTGAAATTTTTGATCTGAATGTATTGAGTAATAAATTTATATAATAAGTCTTACTGTGGATCTGCAGTTGACACATTGTTTTGACTCATTCTTTATTTCACAAACAAAGTTGGGTACAGGCTCGACAATTCACAACAAGTCGCAGAGCACAAATGTGAAGTAGATATCGCTTATTCCCCTATACTAATCAACCTGCTAGTTAAGCTCCAAATAGGTCATTAGAAAATACAAGGGTATAACAACAACAACTTGCATTTATATAGCACCTTTCACCCAGGTTATGCTTAATGGTTACACGATCAGATTTGACCGGAAAATATAGCTGCATTCTCCAATTATGAGTTATAGCAACTGAATGTTATCCCGACGTCCTCCTGACATGAAAGGTGCTTGAAAAATTTAATTTTGTTGTTGTTGTTGTTATGGATTTGATTTCAATCTACCAGTCGTCTGACACATGTGATGCTTAAGAATATACAAACCAGACTTAGACTTTTACATATGCATGCCACCTACATACAGAAATGTCCCTGCATCTGGAATGAAATACGTAACCTCGTTGTGGAAGGATACGCCCTCATACCTAAATCTGAAGAATATTAGATGTAGCTTGGCAAGCTGTTCTAACAAGGGCTAATAAGAGCTGAGCAGGAAGTATCTTTGTCTGTCCTTCCAAGTCCTGCTGAAGAGCCAAGCAGGGTGGTCCGCCATCAGCAATGCTCTGAAACTCTGCAGATCCGATTGGCTCAGAAACTGGACTACCACCACAACAACAAAAACAACAACAACAAAATTTACATTGTATAGTGCCTTTCACGTCGGGAGGATGTCCGAAGGCACTGAACAGTTAGTTCGGGACCCGAGCGGTGGGGGTGGTGGGTGGGGGGATGGTCGGTGTAAAGGGAAGGAGAGTAGGGGAGTGGGAAGAGTTAGGAGGTGAGCTGAAGGCCCGGTCAAAGAGGAAGATCTTGAGACTGGCTTTGAAGGAGCAAAGAGAGGAAACAAGGCGGAAGGACTGCGGGATGGAGTTCCAGAGTGTGGGAACAGAGAGGCAGAAAGCCCGGCCGCCGACTACCAAGAACACCGCAGAGAATTGACTGGATTCTGACATTTCATTCCCAATGGAGCCGGCTCAGGATAATAATAATAATAGTAGTAATGCTTAAGTTTATATAGCGCTTTCCACGTCTTATCGACATCTCAAAGCGCTTCACAGAATACAACAAAGTCCCAAGGTTGGGACCAGTGCAGGGGGCAGGGGTTGTGGTTGGGGAAGGAAAGTAAGAAAGTTGACTGTATATTTGTGGGTGAAACGCGGCAGCCAAATTGCGCACAGCAGTGTACCACAAACAGTTGTGAAATTGGGGCCAGGGGAGAAAGGGGGAAAAGAGGTTAAAGGGGAGAGGGAGGTGAGAGAGAGAGGAAATCCCCCCTCTAACTCCTCCCACCTCCCCCCCAACCCCTCCCACCTCCCCCCTACCCCCCACCCCACCACCACACACAAGAGGATAGTCATGAATGTTACGGATGGATATCGAAGTATAAACTATGTTAAATCAAAAGCTATGGCTTTTGGGGCAAATTCCAAAAAAGAAGAGATTTCCATTCACAAGGCCAAATGCCATAAGATACTTCAATGGCTTAACATTTCTTGAGGTTTTAGCTCTCAGATCATTCGAAATTTGGTATGATCTTAATTTTTAAGAAAATAGTTTAAAGACCGACATATGAACTAGGCACAGCTCCCACATTCTGAGGGCTACACAGAAGGAACTACATCCAGGCATGTGGCTGAGAGAGAGAGAGCATGCAAGGTCAGATGTTAGCCTGATTGACTGTGGGATGAGGGAGGAGGAGGGAAAAACATTTTTAAAAATAGTTTGGTAGCCTGCCCAAATGGGTATTACTCTCAACTCTGAGAAAGTTGTGGTTTCAAACCCCACATTGGGACTTAGGACTCATATGAGTTATGTTAATATACTACTAGTGGTGTATTGCATTATTGCAGATCCCATCCTTTGGATCAGATGTTAAATCAGGTCTGTCTCTTCAGATGTTAAAGATTCGAAAATAGAAGGCCAAAAATTGCTCCAATAAAACTGGTCATTCACTCCATGGCTATTTGTCAGACATTGCTTTGCATAAAATGGCTGCTGTATCACCCACAAGGTACAGTACATCATTACTCCACTTTGAAGTGCTTTGTAATGCTGTCTTGACATGGAAGATGATAATTGAAATATAAGAATTATTATTGTTATAATAAACAAAATGTATAATATGCAAAATGTTGGCCATGTTTCCTAACTCCACATGCCTGTGTTTACCTAGTAAATAGAAACCCTGTTATTACTACAACAACAGCAAAATTACATTTGCAGAGTGACTTTCATGTAGGGAAGACGTCCCAAGGCGCTCTTAGTTGATTGGTGGATTGCTTTTCTGGGAGTAATAATCCTGTTTTAGAAAATGTGATCACTCAATCCAGGACTATTTGTGGGACACTGCAGTGCAAAATTGGTTGTCGTGTTTTGCCCCCAAAATATACAGTCAATTCACTTTATGAATGACAAATGAATGAATGTCAATTCACATGACAAAGCTCACATTTTTTATGGATACAGAGACAATAACTTGCATTCATTCTCTGAATTTCTTGGAAGAGCACTTCTGAAAGACAGACTTGTGTGTTTTATGGTCTTCATTAGCACTGACCCAATGTGCGAAAGATCAAACGTTATAACCCCAATCTGGGAAGAACAGGCTTCTGCTCAGCTCAGAGGGCGAGAGTATATCCAAAGGCAGTGAATAATATAATATCAATAATAATCCTAGCAGTTTGATATAGCAGTTTTCACATCTTCTTGATGCCTCAAAGCACTTCACAGAATACACTGTAAAGTGAATCGACTGTGTATTTGCGGTAGCAAATTATGCAGAGCAGTGTCCCACAAACAGCTGTGGATTGAAATGACCAATTTATTATAGGTTTTTTTGGGGATGGATTATTATCAGGCATGGAGTAAGGAAATTTGCACAAGGTTTCACCCTGACCTGCATGAGTTGAAACACAGGTCTCACACTGCTCTAATAATGAATGAGAGTGCTCTCATAATAGATGAGAAAGATCAATTACACTATAAAAATGCAAGTTGTTGTTGAATGTTAATGTCAATCAACCCTCCTTGGACCCATCCCTGCTTTCCACTTACCACTCCATTTCCAACTACTTTTTCCCAGGTCCTGGAACAAGTTGTTGCTTCCCAGCTTTGCTTTTGTCTCTCGTCATTTTCTTGCAAACCCCTACAATCAGGTTTATGTGTCGCCCATAGCACAGGAAAAACTTTCATCAAATGACACTTTGTCCATCTGCAACCAGGGGTCCCTCTGCCTCCTTGATCTCTCTGCTGCCTTTGATACTGTTGACCACTCTATCCTCCTGTCACCTCAACCTTCACGGTTCTATCCTTGAAGAGTTCAGTTCCTATGTCTCACACCATCTCCACATTGTCTCACAAACTGTTTCTCCTCTAGTCCCTGCACTGTCTCATGCGGTGTTGCCCAGGGCTCTGTCCTTGGTCCTCTCCTCTTCAACATCTACATGCTCCCTCTTGTTGACATCATCTGCAGACTGGTGTCAACTTCCACTCGACTAACATCCGGGTTACTACTGGTTTGGGTGAAGAAAACTCTTCCGTCCTTTTAATATTATCCTTCCAGAATACCCACCCTACTGACTATAGTAAATCCTGTAAAATGATTTGCGTCCAATGATGTGATGAGACACTATATCAAATGTAAGGATTATTATAAGTTTGCCTTTAATTTAATATGCTATATACATTTTCCTCTCAATGTTCAATTCCTCATGTTATTTCGACTGCTTGACTTGTTATTGGATTTGAAAGTTTAAATAATAATAATGAACTTTATATTTGATATAGCACTTTTCAGGTCTTCTAGATGTCTCAAAATACTTCACAGAATATACTGTCAAATTAATTGATTGTATATTTTGTGGGTAAAACTCAGCAGCCAATTGTGCACAGTGGTGTTCCACAAACAGTTATGGACGGAAGTGACCAATTTTTTTTAGGGAAGTATTATCACTGTAAAAATGATCTGCCAATTGACTAACAACCAGGTTGCTACTTACTGCTAGGAAAACTGAGGCATGTGGACCAAGGGACTTGCCCAACATTTCGCCCTGCCGGGAATTGAACCCAAGTCTCTCGTTTGTGAGGCAAGTGCTCTAACCACTGAGCTACAGGACTCTATAACTTTACAGAACATGTCCATTCTTATCTTTCATTACGAACATCTTTGCTCCTCAGTGGGAATGTCAATTTTAACATATTTGAATCTGAGTTTTCTCTTCTGCTCCATTCATCACAGACTTTTCCTACCCCTTTGTCTCTCACTGATATTTCATATCTCCTATCTCTGTCTCCAGCTCATGTTTCGTCATCTATCACCCACTAGCAGCATCCAACAATCTGTCCCTTTCTGCCTTCTTTATTCACAGCCTCTCACTTGATGGTTCCATACAACACAGTCTGAATTGAACTTTAATAGGGTTGTGTTCACCCACTCCATGCTGTTGCTTTCATGAAACTAGGGTACTTCTTTCAAGTTTTACTCTTGAAACCAAAGTTAATTTACAGAACTGGTTAATTGAAGTTGAGCTTTGCAATTGATGGCCTTGTTGTTTTAATGCTTCTGTTTGTGGTTCTTTAAGTTGAGAACACTTTGCCGATTTGCTAGAAAAATACACAGTTGAATCAGGTTGAGGTGATTTTTGTTAGAGTCCAGCTGTTGTTACAACCCAACACAGACTCTGGGATCAGGAAGCCTTGACTCTTGCCAACCTGGGTCTAATACTTTCCAGAATTAGGTAAGCAGGATGCATCCCTCCATTCCAACAATCTACCCCCATGTTCCATGCGTAGATGGAATACATGGAAATCTCAGCTTGGCTTGGATATTCTTAAGCATGGTGTTGGGTTTCCACATTTGCCTACCAAAGAAAATTCCTACTTTCAGGCAGTAGTTTTACTTGGGCATTGAAAGGCACTTGCTGCAGTACAAACCCAATCTCTGGTCAAAAACAGCTCCTTAAAAGTACTTGAGTGTCTGGCACCCCTGGTGAAACCTGTTAACAAAACAAATTTGCTCCCAGCAGCATATAAAGTACCCCTGCCATCTGAGGCTGCAGAGAATTGCTTGAGGGGCAGGCAGTTTGTGAGATTTTAACTGGTTCACAGTGTAACGCTGAAATGTCCCGCTGTACAGTATTAATGTAATGTTAAAGTTCAGAAGTGTCATTAACATACGTGAGTGGCAGCAATAATTTGATCACTGCATTTACATGGTTTCTAACTGCAGCAATCTTAAGATTCTCCAAAAACTGTTTTCACAGGTTAGGTGAACAACCTAACAAAAAGGTACATACGCTAGATCAGTGCTTCACATTAATCCATGAATGTTTGCCTAGAGATATTTCTTGCTTCAGTATATTTACATTTCCACCACCTCCTCCTCCTCCTCCTCCTGTCTTGCGTATTCTTTTACACTAGATCTGTTCCAGCGATTTATTCTGCTGAATCCTTGCCTTTAGATAACTCACAAATAATTGAAAAGAGACAAAAATAGATACCGTAAATACCCACGTATAAGGCGCACTTTTTTTTCACGTCGCAAGATCTCGAAAGTTGGGGGTGCGCCCTATACACAGGTACAAGAAATTTTGAGCTTCGGAAATACAGTAAACAGGAGGGGCGGCCGGCGCTGGCAGCCGGGGTTTGGTCAGTGTCCGGCGGGGGTTGGTGGGAGCGGGTGATTGAGTTTCGGTCTCGGCCGCCCGGGCAGCGGCAGCAGCAGCGGAAATCAGTGATGTGCCTGCTGCCTGCCTTCTGCCAAACCCAGTCTGCCTACATCCCTCCCTCCCTGCCCGTCTGCCTGCCTCCCTTTCCTGCCTCCCTGCCTCCCTCCCTCTCTCCCTCCCTCACTGCCTGCCTGCCTCCCTTCCTGCCTGCCTGCCTGCCTGCCCTGCTTGCCTACCTCTCTCCCTCCCTACCTGTCTCTCCTGCCTCCCTCCCTCCCTCCCTGCCTGCCTGCCTGCCTCCCTCCCTCTCTCCCTCCCTCACTGCCTGCCTGTTTGCCTCCCTTCCTGCCTGCCTGCCTGCCCTGCTTGCCTCCCTCTCTCCCTCCCTACCTGTCTCTCCTGCCTCCCTCCCTCCCTCTCTCCCTCCCTCACTGCTTCCCTTCCTGCCTGCCGTGCCTGCCTGACTGCCTACCTCCCTCTCTCCCTCCCTACCTGTCTCTCGTGCCTCCCTCCCTTCTGCCGGCAATATCATCGAAAATGCTTCCGTTTTTTTTCACCAAGAAAAGGTCAAAAGTGGGGTGCGGGCCGTATACGCGAGTGCGCCTTATACGCGGGTATTTACGGTAAATGCTGTTTTGACACAGTCTGTCATATTTTCACAACAATATTGTGTGGAAATAGCTTGCAGATGAGACATGACTAATTTGTAACAAAGTGGCCCTGGCTTGTGGAAAAGTCGTAAAAATTATAGCTCCACGGTGCTTTCAAAATTTTGTGAATCTCAAACTGACAACACAGAGCAGTTGCAAATCCTTTGCAGACAACAGTACTGTATTGTGGATGAAAATAAAGACCCTAGAAGGCTCCAATGCTGCTTCAATGTTTCAATCTTTGGAAAATCAGGTTTTAAGTCACATTGTGTTTTTTGTTCAGAAATGCTATCCCATGGTTTGGCTTCTGCTTACCTTTGAGAGTTGCCTCTTGCGCATTTGGCATGGTGAGAATCATGAGCTCCTATCAGCCTCATGAGCCTAGTTCCAGGCAAAGCATTAACTGACGTCAAATTACCGGTTTGTGTTTGGGTCTAAGATTTGCCGCAATGCACCAATTCTGCTAATTAAGACTGTTCCTTATTATTCAACTGAGCTCTATGATAATTATTTAAACAGAGGCTCCAATAAACCTTTAACTCTTTTGATACAAATGAAATGCAAATTAATTTCTTCTGTATTTTCTCCAATAATCACATGATGGTTCTTCCTTTATTAAAGCACAGCGTCACTGCCTGCTTATTGAGGTCATTAATTTTTAAGGAGTTTGGCTATGAGGCAATGGGAGTGGGTGGGGGTTTGGAGGATGTGGAGGTGGGGGAGTAGGGTTGAAGTTTAATGATTTGTTGGATGTATAGATAAATCCTATCTTCCTTTCAGACAAAACCTATGGGATAAAAGTGGTAATTAAAAAAAGAATCAATTTGTTGTAGAATCTGTTAAAATCCAGTGCATATTTCCTGTTGATATATAAAGGCTGATTGTGGGTTTGAAGCACTTCCCTTAACTTCAGCACAGAGGTTGGGCCTGACATTAATGTGATATTTTCAGCACCACCGTTATTGTTGCTAACAGTGGAACATGGCCCTCTTTTAAGGCTCATCTTAAAATGTATGTTTTTAACAGTGCTTTCAGTCTCCTTTCTCCACCTTGCCTTCCACATCTCCGATCCTTAACTCCAGTGCCAAGCCTACATTGTCAGGTATTTTGGGATGCCCTCCCTATCTAAATGTAAATTATACTATCAATTGTATAATATGTTTTTTTATTGCAGCTTCATAGGACACCAGCTTGTCTCAACCAGTCAGACATTGTCTGAAAGATCATCAGGACAGGAAATAGCAACTGGTGGCAATGGTACATATGAACATAACAAATGATAGATGAAAAAAGACCGAGGTCCATTTAGTTGGTCTCCACCTTCCTGGTGGTCACATGTAATTATTATTATTGAAGGAATTATTCCCCCCGGAAAAGTGATCCGTCAATCGATTGACAACAGGGTTCCTACTTATTGCAAGGTAAACAGAGGCATATGGAGTAGGAAACTTACCCAACATTTTGCCCTGCCTGGAAATCGAACCTAATTCCTCTCATTTGTGAGAAAAGTGCTCTAACCATTGAGCCACAGGGCTCCACATTTGATAGTTATCACATCAAATAACATAATATTCACCCACAGCATTTTTATTTTTCCAATAGAAGTAACATCCTACATTATCTGAAAAGTTAAGAAAATGCCTACCCTATACAACTTTGTATCAAGATCTTCTAATTAAAATAAGCATCCAGTAAAATTAATGGTTTGGGTTTTCACCTTCTAATTTAAAGTGTTTAGTGTCATCGAAAATGTGAACTTTACATTTGGAGCTTGCTCACAGTATTTTATTTAAAAAAAATGTTTTGACGTGAATCATTTGCATGTACATACATACATATACACACATACAAGCTTGCTTAGCTAGCTACATACATACACACACACAAACAAATACACACACACATCCTCAATTTACCAAATCAGGAGCCACAGATTGATGCATTATCTAAATCAGAAAAACAAAGTAAAATGAGACAGCAACTGTTATATAAAACCTAAGAGAAGGTGCAGAAAGGTACAAAGAGAGTCTATAGGAGAAATAGTTGGTGAAAAACAATTAGATGTATCCAGGTTTGGTAAGAAATCTTTCAGACAGCTGTCTTTGGGTGAACGGAGGGAAGTCTAAGGTAAATGGTGTGATCTTGAGAGCAATTAATCAATCAATCCAAGCTGTAGAACTGGTTTGACAAAGAAACAAATAATGAAAATTATATGCAATTGTGCGACGAATACACAGTGGCATAAAATAGCTGTTTTGTTGACCATATACTGTATAAGTATTAATCCCTTTATAACTTCTTGAAACAATAATGTACAGTGATACTTTCATTACTTATACAGTACATGGTGTATTATAGATGGAACGTATGTTTGTGATAGATACAGTTACCCAGGGACCTATTACATTGATGAACTGTTCTGTAAAACCTGTGAATGGATACTGCAGAAAGAATGAGGTAGTGATGGACAGCTTAGCCATCTTTATTTCAATTCCCTTGTCATTATTTGCGAGGGCTTCTTCATGGCAGACTCACCATCATTGCCATTGGTAGATTAATTATTCAGATGACTCAATAGCTCGGTGTGCAAACTCATGCAAATCCAGTTTAAGAGTCAAAAATTTATGTTTTGTTCAAGGTCTTATTAACAGTAAGCTGTGTGGACTCTTTGGAAACATGAAACTAATGAGATAAATATTGTGCTTGTTACTATACCAACCTGACTGTTCAGTACTTTGGGATGTCCTCCCAACGTGAAAGTTGTTCTATAAATATAATTTTGTTGCTGTGGTTGTAGAATTACAAAGAACATTGCAGCATTCAGCTCAATTAATCAGTTCCATTGATTATACATAACACGAGTCTTCACCCTCCACCCATCCCTCCCTACATGGCTCTATTCACTTTTCCCTCATGTATGCATCAAGTTTACTTTTAAATGTATAAGTTGCACATTCTGCCCAGCCCTTGTGTGAAAAAGATTCCTCTTAATCTCCTTTTTAGATCTGCCACGAGGTATCTAATATTTTTTGGGACTCACCAATATGTGGCTATGAGTCCACCCAATGCTTACTTCACACATAATTTTAAAATAATAATTAATGCTTTAAAGTGTCTCTTGGTATTCACTACCCTGTCTGAGGGGCGTTATGTGAATGCAAGTTGAATGAATTAAACATGATATGATCACTGCCATGAAAAGAGCTAAAATGATTGGATATCTTCCTTCAATCTCTATTTGACTCATTAAAAGGTATTGCTTGGTTTTCTTGGGACTGTCAAGATCCTCATTCTTTATGACAAATGCTGACTTATCTATAAACAGTTGAATTATACATGAAAGAAGAAGTTATGCATAGACTGAATGCTTTTTCCCTCTGGTTAGAAACACAAACATAATATTTCTAAGCATTGAGGAAGGGCAGTACTCTGGTTTGCGGCACACACTGTCGCTATTATCAAATTTACCAAACTCTAGTTCATTATTGCCATAGTATCTATAATATTTGAAGCTATCCATCCAAGTAAATAAAAATTAAACTAAATTCAATAACTCCATTTATTCAGATATCTCCTGAACTCTTGCTGGATCAGACGACTCAATAATCTGTGCATTTGATATAGCACCTAATCATATTGTCAAGACATCTCAAAGTGACTCACAGGAGGTAGTGTCAAATGTTACTAATAACAATAATCCTTATGTTTCATATAGTGCTTTTCACATCTTCAAGATGTCTCAAAGTGCTTCACAGAGAATACTGTAAAGTGAATGATTGTATATTTGTGGGCGAAATGCGGCAGCCAATTGTGCACAGCAGTGTCCCACAAACAATCATGGATTGAAGTGACCAATTTATGAATGTTTGTTTTTCTTGAGGGATTATAATAATATAATAATAATCCTTGCATTTGATATAGCGCTTTTCACATCTTATTGACGTCCTAATGTGCTTCACAGAATATACTGTAAAGTAGGGTATGTTAATATGAAAATGTTCCGAGTTAGATATATCGATGGGCTCATATCGAGATATACCGAAATATCGATATTTTCGGAGTTTTGGTAATGCGCATGCGCGCTTGGCGCGCGCATTCGGGGTGCGCGTGCATTCGGGGTGCGTGCGCATTCGGGGCCTATCTCCTCAGGAGGTAAATATCTTTCTCTGTGTCTCTCACACTCACTCTCTCCATCTCTGTGTTTTTCTGTCTGTGTCTCTGTGTCTCTCTCCTCTCTCACATCCCCCCATCTCTATCTAACTCTATATTATCACATCCACCCTGTCTCTCCCCCCACCCCCCCCCGCACCTCTCTCCTCCCCCCCACCACCGCCGTCCCTCTCTCCCCCCCCCCCCCCCCCCGGCATCTCTCTCCCCCCCCCCCCCACCCCTTGCATACCTGTATATAGTATTCGAGTACTATGAATACAGTATGGCGGCTTTGCACCTCGGTCTGTGCATTGTGTATAGAGATGAGCATACTGGGTCTTGTAGTTCAGTATGCGCGCATTCCGATTTTTCGATATATTGATATTTTTGAAATGCCTATATCGGCGTATCGATATGAAAATTATATCGGGTTTTAGCGATATATCGATATATCGTCAGACCCTACTGTAAAGTGAATTGACTCTATATTTGTGGGCGAATTGTGGCAGCCAATTGCACACAGCAGTGTCTCACAAACAGTCGTGGATTGAAATGAACAATTTTATTATTGTGGGGGTTTTTTTGGACAGATTATTATTAGGCGTGTGGAGTAAGGAAACTTGCCTCAGGTTTTGCCCTGACTTGCCTGGATTCGAACACAGGTCTCCCCAGCTTGGTCTCTCCTGCTTGCAAGAGAAGTGCTCTAACCATTAAACCACAGGAGCTCCAAATTATTATCAGGCATGTGGAATAAATAAACTTGCCCAAGGTTTTGCCCCACCAGGAATCGAACCCAGGTCTCTCGCTTGCGAGGTGAGTGTGTATTTTGCCCACAAACACACGGTCAATTAACTTTACAGTATATTCTGTGAAGCACTTTGAGACATCTAGAAGATGTGAAAAGTGCTATATCAAATGCAAGGATTATTATTATTATAACCACCGAGGACTTCACTGTAAAGTCCCTACTCTTTTCAAATAGTGGGATCTGAATATGGGATAAATAAGCATTCTGAGACACTACCCGACGTGTAGGGTGCTATATAAGTGCATGTTGTTGGTGGTAGTGTTGTAATAAACAGGCAGACATGACCTGGGTCTAACATCTCAGCTGAAGGACAGCATTTGTAGAAGAAATACAAGCTGAGATGTTCCTTACTGTCTGACAACACCTTTGTTGAATCAGAACAGTAAATTAGTTTACAGTTCACACATTGTGACATTCAAATGGAATCCTGCTGAATCCAATAATACATAATGCATGAAGCCTTGTCATCTTAAATTAGGCTGGAAACAAAATTATACTTTGAAGACATTGGGAGGTAATTTCTCACTGCAACCAAATTGGAGTTGGACGATTGGTTTCTTTTAGAGTGATTTTAAAATATAACCAGTAAATGCTGGAATTTCATAGTTGGTCAACCTGCAAGGGAAAAGTAGGTTCTGATGAAAGTCACATCCAAAAATTGGACTTGTCTTTCTCTGTCATGTGCTAATTGACGTGATGTGTGTTTTCTAGCTTTATATCTTTATATCTTATTTCAAATTCATGAAAATTTCCTTTTGATTTAAACTAAATTTGAACTTGCTTTATTTCCAAACATACACAATATTTTCTTCCCCTGCAGAAATGAAAACAGATAAAATTGGTACATTTGCTTTTTAATTATTGCTGGATAGTCTTTTCAGAGGGCACTGTCTAATTCACTCAGGGTTTAGTACTGAGACCATTTGAGCTTTGCATAGATTCTAAATGATTTTCTATCAGTCTATAATGAGACTAAAGTCTTAATTTAAGTAGATGATACTGCCTTGATGTATGATCCTGTCTCAGCGCTTGATTCACCCAATACTCTTATTAGAATTGTAGGATGTTTGTAAATTGAATTGAATTGAATCATTTGTCATTAAAATTGGTCAAATGAAATGCAACACTGTTTAACATTAGCCCTCCTTAGAAAACTGGCAAGAGCACATTTAGGAATAGTAAATTGAAAACAGCAATAGTGTACACATAGTATTAAACTCATCCATACCAATCCAATGGTTTAAAAAAAAGCTTAACTTTGTCAAAAAAGGACTTGCATTTCTATAGCATCTGATCACTTCACCTCATCTCAAAGAGCCATGAGGCAAATGATCATTAAGTTTCAAGGAATGTTGGTCAGGACACCAGTGGAAACGTAATTCTCTGTTTCAACATTGTAATGATGTATTTACTGATTAACAGGAAAATGGGAACTTAATTTAAGATCTGATCTGAAGGACATAATCTCCAACAATGCAGCACTCTCCAAATCCTGCACTAATGTTCAGCCTAGACTGAGCTTAAAATCCTCATGGGAAAGAGCGGTACCAACTAGGCCAAGTTGTCAAAATTTATGTGAAATACAACATTGTAAAAGGACAAAGAATTCTTGAATCTATCTGTGACTTTTTCTTTCTGAAGAGCGAACAATAATAAATTGGTAAATTCAATCCACGGCTGTTTGTGGGACACTGCTGTACACAATGGGCTGCCGCATTTCTCCCACAAATATAGTCAATTCACTTTACTGTATATTCTGTGAATTGCTTTGAGACGTCTAGAAGATGTGAAAAGTGCTCCATCAAATGTAAGGATTATTATTATCATTTCCAATAGTCCTGCACCAATGAAGAAATGCCAGGATATAAATTGGTGATATTCCATTTGCTGTCAAAGTCAATAGCCATAGTATATTAAATCTGCAGGAATTTATAATTTGGCAGTAAAAGTAGCCTCAATTTCACACATGTTGCACTTCCTGCCTCAAGATCTGAAACTGTGAAATTTACGATTGAATTTGCAAAGAATTTGCAGTATGTTTTTTTGTTAAAATTTCACAGGTGCTAAACTTAGCACAGGTGCATTCATTTCATGTTAGCCTAGGGCAGCCATTTATAAAAGGAGCAGAGATTTGTATTGAGCAGAGCACTCATGTAAAATGTCCCAATGTTTGTCCATGACTCTGTGAGACAGACCTTGTTCGATGTTTTGAAGATGAGCTATGCAGCTCTATCAAATAGCCATTTCCTCTTTATAATTCCCCACTCTACAGCTATCTTACTGGCCATCAACTATATATAAGAATTAAAAGGATGTGGATCTTTATGTGAAAGCTATCAATACTGATTATTAGCACTTTTCCCATTAGTTCCTATTTTGTAACGGCATCAAACAACAGTACTGCATGCAATACTCAGTAAAAAAGAAACCCCCACACTTTACCCAATTAAAATACAGCAGAATTATACCATTAAGGGGTTAAATATTCATAATCATAGAAGCACCTGAACATCTCCTTTGTATTTCTAAATGTTCTTAGCATCCTTCGTATAATTGCACTTCAGCATCTTTAATCATTAAATATATTGCTGGTAACCTCATTGATTTTTATTATAATTATCTAATTGATGAGCTATGAGGAGGAAATTAGGGTATCATATTTAAGAACAGGTTTGCTGACCCTGTGATCATTTTTAATTAGTAAAAGTGCAACTGTAATGATATAGTATCGATGGCTGCAGCTTTCACCTCAGACGTCAGTTTGTGTATCATTTAACAAAAAATCAAAGTATGATGAAAGGGCTCTGGTGTAAAGTTGGGCATTGTGATCAAAAGATTTGACAGGATTTAATAAAGCAGACATGTTTTGAATAACCTCCTATTGTTCCTGTTTTCCTAAATTCCTAATTGGATACACAGGGGAACGAATACCCATTGATCAGAAGAGGGAGAAGAACAGTAGAATCATTGTTTGATATAACAATCGTGTCAAAATGTCTGGAAGTGACACTCAATGAATGAACTTGAAGTGTAGTGAGAGGGAGAGGTGAGGTGACCTTAAGCATGACCAAAAAGGAAGGTCTTCAGACAGAATTTGAAGGTTGGGAGGGAGGACCAAGGAGGAGGGATTGAGGGAGAGAGCTCCAGAGATTTTGGATATAGAGGCTGAAGGCATGGCTACCAATAGTAGGAGGGAACAAGGGACAATTAGGAGGAACTACTTTGCACTAGAAAAGTCCCATAAAGAACGGTGAAGTGAATAATAATTATTTATTTTTTCGACATGGTTGTACAGTAAAACCTTGCTTATCCAACCACACGCATACTCAACCAACTGGTATCTCCCAATACAATTCACCATTCCAGCAATCTGATCTCATACTGTAGCCATCCGGGACACTCGCGGTATGCTTACTTTGTGCATGTGTGTGCATGCGCATTTATTAAGCTTACCGAACGCTGGAATGCTTTTTTACTGATCATTTTACCGAGCGTGCTGGAATGCTTTATTGGTAAGTATCCATACAGTATTCTGTTATTATTTAGTCTATTATTAATATGGTATGTTTTAAAATAAGTTTTAAAAAATTGTTGGATTTTCGGCAACTTGCCACTCGATTATCCAGTATATTTGATTAATCAGCACCGGTCAGGTCCCGAGGGTGTCGGATAACAAAGGGTTCACTGTAGTGGGGAGGAATATTAACCAAAAGACCAAAATAACTAACTGATGTTCCAAATGGTATCAGTGGATCTTCTGCGTAATCAGAACGGGTAGCCAATATCTGGGTTTAAGTCTCACTCAAAAGGTAACTCCTTTGACAATATGAGGCAGCCCCAATTGTGCACCTGAGTGTCAACCCCTTAGGTGTCACAACCTAGTAGAGCTCTCACACTCCACTGCCACAAGAATGACATTTAACATTTGTCGTCCAGGGCAGTACTGCTACAGGAGGAGGAGGAGGAGGAGGAGACTTTGGGGACTCCATTGTGGTTCCTCTCTCCCTCCACATCTCAGGCACCGGCAGCATCAGCATCCATGGATGCACACTCCATGTAACCAAGCCAGTCAGGAACCTGGGTGTCTTGTTTGACCCTGAACTGTCCTTTCTCCCCCATATCCGTGCCATGACCAGCACTGCCTTCCACCACCGCAATATCACCTGCCTCCACCACAGCCTCACCCCTCAGGCTGCTGAAACCCTTACCCACGCATTTATCACCTCAAGGCTCGACTATAGCAATTCCCTCCTTGTCAACCTCCCCAACTCTTCCCTTCACAAGCTGCAGATAATCCCAAACACTGCTGCTCATGTCCTTTCCTGCACCATGGTTTGCGACCCATCACTCCACCCTCGCCCAGCTCCACTAGCTCCCCATCCCTCAGAGGATCGAATTCAAGAATCTATAAAATCCATAAAATCCAACTAATTCAAAACTCTGCCGCCTGCATTCTCACCTGCACCAAACTTCGCTCTCCCATTATCCCAGTCCTTGTCAGACTTAACTGGCTCCCTGTCCCAGAGAGGATCGATTTCAAGATCCTCACCCTTGTTTTCAAATCCCTCCACTCCTCTATACCCCTCTACCTCTCTGACCTCCTCTCTCCTCAAACCAGCTCCCATTGCCTTCGCTCCACCGGGTCTGGCCTCCTCCTTGTCCCCCGAATCCTCCGCTCCACCATCGGCGGCCATGCCTTCAGCCACTACGCCGCAAAGCTCTGGAACTCCCTTTCTCACTACTTTCGTCTTGCCCCCTTTCTTCCCAGTTTTAGGTCTCAGCTAAAGACCTTTCTCTTTGACCATGCTTTTGGTCACCTTTCTTCCCCTGTCCCTGGCTCTCTGCCCCCCACACTCTGGAACTCCATATTTTTTATACTCAAAACCCTCCTTTTTGATCGTGCCTTCAGTTGACCTCCTAACTCTCTGGCCTCCCTCATCCCAATCCTGCCACCCCACACCCCACCACCCCCCATGCTCGGGTCTTGACCCCTGCCCTTTCAATGATTTGGGATGTCCTCCTCATGTGAAAGGCGCACTACAAATGTAATTTTGTTGTTGTAAAGCATGTGATAGCACTAGTTAGTTACAAATATCTTACGTCACATTTGCCACTCTATACTTTAATAATACTGTACTGTAAAAATACCACATCCATTTAGGAGCCTTGTATCTTCAATAATTTATAAATAAATCAATGTTGTGTCGAAGCCAAATAAATATCTCCAGACATTTTTAGTTAAATTTAATTACTTCAACTATTAAAATATTTCAATCCTGTTAGTTGTCTTGGAACAGGTTTAAGTGTGTGATTTTGAATTGGAAAGAACTAAGGCAATCATATTGGATCTTTATAATTGCTCTTCAGAAGAGGATTGATTTCCTTGGCTTAGAACATCCACCCACACACATATCTGGAAAAAGCTGACACAGTAATATTTTTAACATCAAAGAATTAATAACAGACCTTCTGATGTCTGATCCTGCTCAGTATGTAAAATAAGTTGTTGGAAGACAGATCTGGATTCCAATTTGCATTATATCTTAATAAGGAATCTCATTAGAATCTCTGACATTCCATGGGAATTCTACTTTGAGAGGTAGATTGTATACAAACTGGGATCCCACAGAGCTGTGAAATGTACTTCAGGTTATAGAAAGGAATCCCATTTCCCGAGGTCCCACCTAGACTATTGTGTTCTACTGTACAAAAATGTTCAAGACATTGTGGTTTACAGATACATGCATTTATAATTTTGCAGAGGTTGACTGGGCTGGCCATTTTGTGGTTCGGTATATTCTGTTTCATTAAACTTACAGCTTTCTCATTGCAACAGAATATTTTGCAAAATATTAGATAAGGGTAACAAGCTCTTGAGGGAGGTAAGCAGGGTCTACTTGGAACTGAGCTGTCTCCAAGGTGACATGCTTTGCTGATTCAGATTTGAATCAACCTTGTATCATGGTCTCAGTAGTCTGGTTACTGAGCAAGACTGTTCCACAGTACTGCAGCCTGGCTTATTGGCAGAACTTGGAGAGAGCCAGACTGGGAGTAGGGATTCCTCCCTCTCAGCTCTCTGCAAGCCAAAGCCCGAAAAGATAGTGTATTCCAAGATGGACAAGCAGTGGGGGTTTATCAGACATTGCTCTCAAATAGATGTGTGATTTTATCTGGTTTGCTTGGATAATCCAAGCCACATTCTGAGGTCTTCATGCTTTGTGTCCTGCTGCCTAATACTATCTATAATTTGGTAAACAGGGATGCATCAGGGAGAAAGTTTCAATTCAGGGAGAATGTGTATATTTCATTCCTGGCGCAGGAAATTTCCATGGGTAAATGGCATAGATATATGGAACTCTTGTATGCCCTGACCTACCGGTTTTGTGCCATTTCAACTCTCCTTCCCACTCGCAGTCTGACCTCTCCATCCACGGTCTCCTACACTGATCCAATGAACCGCAGCGCAAACTCGAGTATCCATCTACTAGGAAATTTACAGCCCTCTGGCCTTAATATTGATTTAACAATCTGATCTGTCTATTTTAATGTTATTAAAACCTCTCCTCTCCAGTTTTGTTGCAATTCCCCCTTTTGTTTCACAACATTAACACCTCTTTAACCCATCATCTCCTGCCCTCACTGCCAACATGCCACAATTCTGATGAAGGGTCTTGGACCTGAAACGTTGACTCACTTTTCCTTTCTCCATAGATGCTGTCTGACCTGCTGAGTGTTTCGAACAAATTCTGTTTTTGTTATGGAACTCTCAGTCTGTATTGGATACTCTTAAGCATGGTGATGGGTATTTGCACATTTCAGATATGGATAAGGATGAATAGCTGGAAAAATAAAAAGGATATTGACAAAATGGCATTGTAATCCTTTTTAACATGCATCATTCATCAACTGAATGACTCCTAGAAAGGCAGTAAATATTTTTGTGTTCAGTACCAACCATGCAACTCTAAAAGTCCAATACCACTGCCAGCAAATAATGAGCTTCCAGCTAAGCATGGTTCTAGATTACTACATTTAGGAGGCCAGATTTCATGCAAAGCTGTTTAATAGTGCATACTGTAATCATTTGCAATCAAAGTATAATTCTAGATCTGTCCACTTTTAATTCAGGTTTACAAGGCTGCTAATATACATTTTTTATTTTTTGCTTTGAGCTGCCATTTTCTTGAAAATGTTATATTGTGAAATGTTAAAAAAAATCAGGTTAAAGGAAGAATGATTGCTGGATATGAATCAAACAAAACATTGCAGTTATATTACTTAAATCTTTATTTGCTTGCATTTAAGCTTTTTCAGCATCTGTTAATTTTGTGATGACATTTTCCAGCAAGTTTCCAGAAAGTACTGATACCCGTAGGAGAGGAGGAAAGGGGGATAATCCATTGATTGTTAATATTGGGCTCTGTTTTTTGATATTCAAAACCAGATTTGTAATGTCAAAGACAGTTTCTGATAGTTTCAGTTTTGTGAAATTCACAGCTGGTACCTTGTTGATTGTTGCATCGCCCATTTAACCAATGTCCATATACTCCACTCTTCAGATTCTGATTTGCTGCTCATTCCTGACTATCTTTCTCCTAATATTGATGACCGAATCTCCAGCAATTATTCCTCTGCTCTTGCAAAATTCCTAGGCCTTTCTCCTTCACTCCCTGCATCAAAACCTTTTCCACACATTTCTTAGATCATGCACCTTCAAACTCAATCTTCTCTCGTATCTTGTTTAATGATTTTTCCATTAGCTTTGAAAAGAACTTTGTAATATTCATCCTTTATGGAAGGTAGGTGAAGCTGCGGTTGTTATAAATCTTGAGTACTGCTGCTTTATTTTACTGTTGTACTTTATGGACCTTCATTTCTGTAGTTTGTTGCCCAGGATCTTGATTCTTTAAACATCTAGATATGAGAAGAGATCTTTAATCAGAAGCTCAGTCAATAACTCATTACACCTACTGGGCAGTTCATTTTTCTTCTTTAACACTTTACAGATTGAGTGTAAAACTCAGATTTTCTTTTATTATAAACACTGGCAGATCTCATATACAAATACACTGCTTTTGCAGCTGGACAACTGACAATCGTTGACTGACAGATTATGAGAGAACATTGCTGAATATCAATAATATTTATCAGAAGATCAATACCATCTGTACAAAGACATGCTGTGGAATAAAAGCTGTGAAATAAAACAAACAATGTAGTCTTGTTAAAATTCATTTCACTTAATATGTTAGAACAAGCTTTAAGACCCCACAGGCTGTTTTAATCAATAGTTGCTTATAGTATTCCTTGTTCCCGTATCAGTTCATTGGTACTTTCGTATTTGCATCAAGTAAAGATCAAGTATATATCGATGATTCACTTTGTGGCTGTTTTGGGGAAATAATTGTGAGCAAATTGATTATCGTGTTTGCCGACAAAATACACAGTCACTACTCTTCACAATATGTGCAGCACTTTATGACTACCTCCTGGAGTGAACAGTACTATAGCTAATGCAAGCATTATTGTTTATTGTTATATGTGAATAAAAATTCCTTTCCATGGTGCGTGAAATTCCTTTGGTGATATCGGTCACGAAAGGACTAGTACCTAGTTTGAATGGTGGAAGGAGAGGGGTTTATATTGGACAACAAAATGTAAGAAAATGTAAAGTATCACTTGCTTTTCATGCACATAATTGTTTTTACCAAGTGCCTTGAGTTTATTTCCAAACAAACTGATGATGTTACACATACCTTTACTTTGTAACATTCTCATGAACAAAATATCACATTGACCACCAGTCTCTTTGAAAGCTGTGCTGTGCTAACAAGAAGGATTTCACTGAAATAACTGATTTGTGCATTTTTGTTAGGACTTTGATATGAGGCAATGTAGGTTGAGGAACAAATGATTTCTTTGTATCAAAACTGGGGGAAAGTGATTGATTATATTTGTTTTGAATTGTTTTAACTAGGGTCCGGCGATATATCGCTAAAACCCAATATAATTTTCATATCGATACGCCGATATAGACATTTCAAAAATATCGATATATCGAGGTAAAAAATCGGGATGCGAGCACACTGAACTACAAGACCCAGAATGCTCATCTCTATACACAAGGCACAGACCGAGGTGCAAAGCCACCATATTGTATTCATAGTCCTCGAATACAATATAGAGGTATGCAAGGGGTGGGGATGGGGGGTGGGGGGGGTGGGGGTGTGAGGGGGAGAGAGACGGCTGGGGGGGGAGAGGGGGAGAGAGACGGCTGGGGGTAGAGGGGGAGAGAGACGGCTGGGGGGTGGAGAGAGGGGGAGAGAGATGGCTGGGGGGGGGGGAGAGGGGGAGAGAGACAGCTGGGGGTGGGGAGAGGGTGAGAGAGACGGCTAGGGGGGGGAGAGGGGGAGAGAGACGGCTGGGGGGAGGGGGAGAGAGACGGCTGGGGGGAGGGGGAGAGAGACGGCTGTGGGGAGAGGGGGAGAGAGACGGCTGGGGGGAGAGTGGGAGAGAGACGGCTGGGGATGGGGAGAGGGGGAGAGAGACGGCTGGGGGGAGGGGGAGAGTGACGGCTAGTGGGAGGGTGAGAGAGACGGCTGGTGGGTGGAGAGAGACGGCTGGGGGGAGGGGGAGAGAGATGGCTGGGGTGGGAGGAGAGGGGGAGAGAGATGACTGGGGGGGAGTGGGAGAGAGACAGCTGGGGGGAGGGGGAGAGATCCGGCTGGGGGGGTGGGAGAGAGACGGCTGGAGGGGGGAAGGGAGAGAGAGACGGCGGGAGGGGGAGGGGGAAAGAGACGGCTGGGGGGCTGGTGGGGGAGAGAGACGACCGGGGTGGGGGTTGCGAGAGAGGGACGGCGGGGTGGTGGGGCAGAGACGGGGTGGATGTGATAATATACAGATAGATAGAGATGGGGGGGATGTGAGAGAGGAGAGAGACACAGAGACAGAAAAACACAGAGATGGAGAGAGTGAGAGACAGAGAGAAAGATATTTACCTCCTGAGGAAATAGGCCCCGAATGCACACACACCCCGAATGCGCGTGCTGCGCGCACATGCGCAGTATGAAAAACCCCAAAATATCGATATTTCCGAATATCTCGATATCAGCCCATCGATATATCTATATCGGAAAATTTCCATATCGACGGACCCTAATTTTAACTCTTAAATAAACAACATTTCTTGAATGCAGTTGACTTCCTGATTGCAGCCTAATGAGTGGCTTGGATGCTTCCCATCTTTCCTTTGCTTGGTCGATCATCTGGTTGCCAATTATTCAAAAAATGCATGTGCCATCAACATCTGTTTGGTGTGTTGAGCAAGAGGTCTGTACGGAATCAGCAGTGTCCTGCGAAACGTCTCAAAATGATTTACAATTCGTATGCTAGACAATTAGTCCTGTGCTGTCTGTACCAACAATAAGTAGAATCCTATGAGTGCACCGTTCTCTGCCAACTAAATTGTGTTTGCTGGCATTTTTTACATAATCTGCAAATGCAGCACCGAGTGCTCCAGAGATAAACTCTCCCACTGCAGCTAAATGTTGTTGATGGTTATTGTTTAATGCTAACTGACCTAAATTAAAATACAAAGCTGAGTCATTTAAAAAAAAAGCTGATAGTAAGATCATACATATTTGAAGAGCGTGGGCAAATTATTTTGTATAGCAAAATAGGAATCTAGAGGACTGCAAAAGATAACAACAAAAAGTTCAATCGAAGAGCTCAAAATGTACTGCTAACAGCAATGATGCCAACACTCTCTAATATATTGCAGTCTCCAATGTGACACTTCAATGCACATTCGGCTGTATTTAAATACTGCTATTTTGCAAGGAGAAATTGTGGCACAAAGATGAGTTTGTATTCGTAATGGTACAACCATACAACATACAGCAAATACACCATAGTAAAGAGAAATCACTTCAAACAGGCAATGTCAAAGCATTTCATAATTACAAATTTATGAACTTACCGGTTAATGATGCAAATGGTGTAATAAATAAATTGTTTAAATAGTTGCTTTCACATTATCAAAGTACAGCATAGTTATCAAAAGTTCACCCGAAATGTTTAACTGGAAAAGGCCCTTGGTCCTATTAGATTTCTTTGTATTATCCTCAAGAACATTCTTATTCTTACTTTAGTAGTCCTGTAGCTCAATGGTGGGGTCACTCGCCTCGAAAGCGAGAGGTTCGATTACTGGCTTGGTGAAACCTTGGGCAAGTTTCCTCATTCAACATGCCTGATAATAAACCCCGAAGAAAAAAAAATGGTTAATTCAATCCAAGACTGTTTGTGGGACACTGCTGTGTGCAATTGACTGCTGCCTTTCTCCTACATATACACTATACAGCATAATCTATGAAGTGTAGTGAGATGTCTAGAAGACGTGAAAAGTGCTATAATAAAATGTTATGATTCTATACTTTGGATAGCACTTTCAAAGAGCCGGCACAGACATGAAAGGCCGAATAGCTTCTTTTTGTGCTATAAAATCCTATGATTCTAACAAATGCAAGGATTATTATTATTAATTATTGTATTCTGTGAAGCACTTTGAGACATCTAGAAGACTTGTAAAACGTTATATCAAATGCATGGGTTATTATTATTATTATTGCTCATGAGGAGGTGTCAGTGTAAAATATTTCTGTTATGTGAACTCTTCTCCCACTTCAGCACAATGATTGAATACAAGGTTTCCATGACTCTATTGTGGTTCCTCATATCCTGTAGTTGGAGATAGCATCCATGCCTAATGCGCCAGTGGCTAGTCCATTGAACTCTCATCCAGAATCACCCCTTTTTTGTTTGGAATTAGTTTATTTTAAAACATTCCAGTACAGCACACTACCTTTATTGAGTCACCATTAAACACTTTAGATGTTTACAATAGTGTAGATATACTTTTTCCTTAGGTTTCAGTGATAAAAATGCCAGACAGTTTTGTGCACTAAACAATTAGGTCAGTGTACATTCATTTCTGCTTCTTTGTGTATCATGTTTAAGAGAAGCCAATGCTTTCTGAGATCCAACAACATAAACCAAATGGCTGGAAAGGCCATGTATATGACTTCTTTATTATACTGTATATAGATACCCAGATATCTAAATAACACAGATAGACCAGACAACAAGGGCTGCCTATGATTCTTCTCTTTTCTGCATCCACTTTATATTTATTATTGACTTCTAACAAATTCATTGCATGAGTACAAATACAACTAGCTATAAACAATTACCATATTTCTTTGGGCCATATTATGGACAGCTTGCCATAACTCATAAATAATGGAATCTATTTATTTTGCTCCAATTTGCTCTCCTTTCCTGAAGGCATTGATTATGCTGGAGTTCGGTTTCAATGGAGCCAGCTGCCCTTTTGGTATGGTGCCCATTTTTCCTGTTTTGTTATGTAAGCCAAGCTAGTGAGTCCTTGATTTTCCCCCTCCTTAGTCCTGGTATTTTTGAGTCCAACACCACCACTCTGGCTGAGATGAATTAATTCAGCACAGAATGTCACTCCAATATGACCCTTTCTTGGTTGGCATGACTCAGTACCACAGAACAACAAGGGACAAAGTCTTTATTAACTGAATTTAGAATCTTGTTTTAAGATGATTAATGTATGTTTGATAACTGTCTGAACCCTGAAGCATTCCTCATTGTACTGCTGTTGCGCTTTGCTGTTGGAATTTCATAGGGCCAGTGTTGTGCATTAAAACTCTATTAAACTGTAGAAGAGGCAAGAGGAGTTTTATAATAGATAATCAAGTGGCACAAATCTGTTAAATGAGTGGACTGAACTTAACAAGCAGCCAACTGATCAACATTCCTCCAGATAAAGTGGGTCATTCAGTTCATGGCTGTTTTTTTTTCTGTGTATGTGTGCGCGTGCATGCAAAATCATAGAATCGTAGCATTTTTCAGCACAAAAGGAGGCCATTCAGCCCATTGAGTTTGTGCCGGTTCTTTGAAAAGATCTATTCAAAGTCAATCCCACTCACCGGCTCTCTCCACATAACCCCGCAAACCTGTCCTCCCCAAAGTGGCTGCTGCTTTATTGAAAACAGTCACTACATGTGACAGTAGTTATTATCAGGCACTTTGAGACATTTTGTCGTTTTATACTCTTCGCAAATGCTTCCTTCCTCTAGGTTTTCTTCTGTTCATTCTCTATTCTGGATCTTCTCAGCTAACATGATATAGGAAAGAAAGATTCACAGTTGCAGCTGGAAAAAGTGACATACACGTGTGTAATTCAAATGATATGTGCCAACAAGGACATTCACTGAGTAGAAGCCTTCAATCTATGTACATGAATAAATGACAAGAATACCATTCAAGACATTGGTGAAGCCAGTCACAATAATAATAATCACAATGTTAATAGTAATAAAAACGATCTTAACATTTATTCAGCGTTTTTCACATTAGAAGCACATTTTAAAACATTCCCAGGATTTACTGTGAAGTGCCATGACCGTTTTGTAGGTAAAGAACGTCTGTTTTTTCTCAGGTGCTTTTGAGATACAATACATTACAGGCTTTCTGACTTGTTTTCCTTGTTTCCAGCAATAAAACCGTTACCTTCTTTTTAGAGCAGCTCAGGTGTCCGGAATAGCTTTATCTCCGGAATACTAACCTATGCTGCTAAAATAAACACTTACAAAAATCAAATAGAAATAGAGGAGTTGAAAATCCATCATAACCTTTATAACTCACTGAACAATGTGGGTGTTGTTGAATTGGTTTGAGAGTAGTGATAGGTAGCAATGATAATTGGATCTCATTTTCTTAGATGCCAGAGGGACACATTTAACCACGGAGATGTAAAGATATTTCAATTTAAAAGCATTTTATTTGGGGCAGGAAAGGCTGGGAAATTTGTGGGCACTGCTATACACACATTCACCTAACATACGTAGTCACTACACCTCACAGTAAGATCCTGTGAATGGTTTTGAGACGTCTCAATGAGGTGATAAGGCACTATATCAAATGCAATTGTTATTATTATTAATAATAATTTAATTCATTTACATTCAGTCAGACTGCAATTATTATATCTTTAAATGGTTTAAATGTCTTAGTTTAATAATAGATTTGATGTAAATGGAGTTTTGCATTAATCTGAACAGGAATCTGAACAAGAAACTCAGCTGTGCTGATGTAGATAACAGAAAAGAGCACACACATGCACCAGTGTGAAAAACCTTCCAGATAAAAATCTAATTATCATTAATATTAATTAAAACTGCAGAATGGGTAATAACTAGACTGGTGTGCCATTTTGTAATATATTATTTATAACATAAAAGATAAACAGGAGCTCGAAAGGAGCCTTCAACCATACTGTTACGCTAATGGAAAAAGCTTCCCCCTGAGACCCTCACAAAGGCCCTCTCATCCTCAGACCTCATCTCTTTGGCCTTCTACCCATAGCGATCCTGAAGCAGCCATCAAGCTGCTCCATGATTGCCTTTCCTCTACTTCCATTCGCTCGTTCCCCTGAAATCCAGGATGGTCTCTAAACCCACCCTTTCCTCCTGGTTCAACAGCCAACTCTGCGCCCTACAATCCTAAACCCAGCTGCTCAAGCACAGGTGGCAGAAAACCAGCCTTTCAGTTCACCACCAGCTGTGGCTCTAGCATCTTCATAGCTACTGCCATTGCCTGATGCAAACAAAAATGGTGCACTATTCTAACGTCATTCTGGAGGCCCAAAATAACTCCAAAGTCCTATTCTTTACCACCCACCACCTCCATCATGCGCCCCCTTTAAGCACCCTCAATCTATCCATGGCCCCAAGGATCTATACATGGGCCCCTGCTCTTCCTCATCCACATGCTACCTCTTGGTGAAGTCGTCCGCGGACATGTGGTTAACATCCACATGTATCTGGATGACACCCAACTCTACAGTTCCATCTTCAGCTGTGACCTCAGACCCCTGATGTTCTGACAGCTTGTATGTCAGACATCAAGAGCTGGTGAGCACAAATTTCCTGCAGTTAAATACCAACAAGATAAAAGCCATTCTCTTTAACTCTCGTCGACGTCTTCTGTCCCATGGTTCTGACCTCCTGAACCTACCTGACCTTCCTTTAAAATTCTCTGAATCCGTGCGCAACTAAGGCATCAGATTCGATCCCCTGTTATACTTTTTGCCCCATATTTGGTTCCTGACCAGCACTACTTTCTTCCAACTCTGCCACATTGCCTGTCTCCATCAATACCTTAACCCAAATGCTGCCGAAACCCTGGCCCATGCCTTTGTTATCTCTTGGCTAGACTGTTCTAACACCCTACATTGCCAGTCTCCCCTCATCCACCATCCACAAAATTCAGCTCATGCAAAACTCTGCCGTCGCATTCTCACCTGTACCAAACTTTGTACACCAATTGCCCCAAACTGCACTGGTTCCCTGTCACAGAGCAGATCGACTGCCTCCGTTCTACTGGGTCTGGCATCCTCATCCTCCAAATTTTCTACTTCACCATCGGTTGCCATGCTTTCAGCCACTTTGCCCCCAAATTTTGGAACACCATCCCTCAACCCCTTCACCTCACCCCCTCCATCCCCATCTTCAGGTCGCGCTTGAAGACCTTTATCTATGACTGCACTTACATCACCTCCCCCACTCCCTGACTCGATCTCATGCTTCCCCAAAGAGAAATGGTCTGAGATGCCTCCAGGACCAGGACCACACTATATAAATGCAAGTTGTTGTTGTTGTCTGGTGATCACTCCAGCACCTTTGTTTGCTTCGCACTGGGAGTCATTGAAGTACGGCTTGTACAATTTTGACAACCCACCTTCTCCTGGATCTCTGGCTTCACCCTTCACCCACTGTAAGATTTTCCACTGCAAATGGTTGTAGCTCAATCTTGTTCTTAAAAAATATTGTGTATTGTTAGGCTGAGTAGCATCAGTGGCTTAAATGTTGTCAAAAGTATTAAGAGCTAATTTTAGTTCAATCTCAAAGAGAATTTATGAAGAATTGGTACTCAGCAGTAGTGGAGGCGGAGGCCAAAGGAGTGCAGTCCTATATTGAGTGGGTGGAGGGATGGAAGAATGATCAGTGGTGGAAAGCTTTGTTGTTTTTCAAAGCCAAGCAGTATAAATGTTAGCCTTGGAAAATAACGAACAGTGAAAAGACATGCAATTACTGTAATTCAATATTTCCAGATGGACACGCTTCATTATTGATCCCCTCAGGAGTGACATTTTTCCAATTCCTGTTAAAAAAAATGCTCACCAGGAGTCTCACTAAATGACTAAATGTATTCTCCCTGCACTGCCTTCATGTAGGTTTACAACAAACTACAGGAATTTACATTTATACAGCATCTTTTAGATCAGAAGGATGTCTGAAAAAGAATCACACAAGGGAATTGGAGAGTAAACTGTGGAGGTGGATGTTGGGGTGAAGAAGAGTGGCCAAAAGCACGCTTGAAGAGATACGTTTAAGGTGGGTTCAGCAACTACATCCCAAAATTCTAGAAGACTCTCCATCAATCCCTCAACCTTGCCCCACTCTCCCCATTTTCAAATCCTGCCTGAAAACCTACCACTGACCGTGCTTATGGTTGCATTCACCTCCCCCCAACCTTCACCCCACCCCAGCTGGAAGTCAGGATCTGCCACTGACGCACACTTCACCTCACCAAGCCAGTCAGGAACATAGATGTCTTTGTCCATCCTCAATTGTCTTTTCTCCCCCACATTCATGCCGTGACTCGCTCTGCCTTCCCTCACCTCAGCAACATTGGCCGATTCCATCATTACCTCAACCCTCAGGCCTTTAAAATTCTCATTCATGCTTTCATTATGTCTATGCTCGACTATACCAATGCTTATAGGCCTTCCCAACTATTCCTCGTCCAGAACTCTCCAGCCCTTTTTCTCTCCTGCACCAAGCTCCGTGACTTTATCACCCCCATCCTTACCCAACTCCACTGGCTTCCCATCCCACAGCGGATTGAATTAAAGATCCTAATTCTCATGTTGAAAGTCCTCCTTGACCTTCCCTCCATCCTCCCCGAATCTGACCACAGCTCTGGTCCAAAACACTGACTGTCCAGTGCCTTGTGACATCCTCCTGATATGAAAGGAGATAGACACGTATAATTTTGTTGTTGTTGTTGTTTTTAAGTGCTCTGGGATGCTATCTGGTTTGGTGGGAGCTATATAAATGCAAGGTGTTGTTGCCTTGAAGTCAGCAAGCAAGGGGCCAAGATGGAGGGACTCTGGAATGGAGTTCAAGAGAGCGAGGAGAATAATGATAATAGTTGCATTAAATATGGCACCATATTATATTGTTGAGACGTCTCAAAGCGCTGCACCAGATATATTGTAAATTGCATGACTGCATAATTGTGTAGCTAAACGTGCAGCCAATTTGTGCAGAGAAATGTTCCACAAGCAACTGTGAAGTTAATCCATTTTTATCTGGAGGATGGTTGGCCAAGAGACGGGAGAAACTAATTTCTATTTTCGAATAGTAACATAGGATCTTTAACATCTTAAACTTGAACAGGCACACAACTTCAGTATAATGTCTCACTCAAAAGATTGCACCCACACAAAGCGCTCCACACAGCAGTGCACTAAAGTGTCAGGTGGCTGGGTGTGGTGGGAGGGGGGGGGGTGATGGGATGTGAAGCAATCTGGAGTTTCCTGAGCAGCAGAATTGTAGGTCACACAGGTAGCTTGGGGTGAGATCACTCTCCAAATGAAGACAATGTTACAGACTATATTTGTTTGCAAATACAGTACTATAATAAATCTTGCCACAAAGGTTGTACAATGGACTTTATTCACTTCCAGATCATCGGATTATTGTTGCTATCTCTTCCTGATTTGCATAGGTACAAGAAATAGAACGTTATGTCAGCACTAACTGGAAGTTGCCTATTTTGCCTTTTAGTGTGGGACTCAGTTGTTGTGCTGTGAGCTGGTTGGCTGTGCATTTATCTACTGCTCTTTGTGCCTCATTATAGTGCAGACCCAATTACAGTACAATACATATTAACATTTATTTAGCACCTTTCATGCTGAGAACATCGCAAAGACAGTTTGCAATTACCACGTTATGAATCTCAACCTCCAAACTATAAAGTGGCTGTACTGTATTATAGCCAGTGTATGTGCTATGCAGAGGAACATGCCATAATCAATACATTAATGAATCATTCCTCTATCATATGAAAAAATGCAGACAATGGTTCAAGATCAATAACCAAGAAGATTCTGCAAGAAATTAGCTGCAGCATCACAGAATCTAAACTGAGTTTTAGGTTGTTTTCCAATATTTAGGATAATCTTGAATTTAAGACAGTGGTTTTAAGCTTAAGAATATGGGAAATGTCATGCCTCTTGTTTTTAGAACAGTAAAAATTAAACATTTAGTTTTGATGATCTGCAAATATACACAATATTACAATTATCTGGGGTTTGTTTTACAGAGGGTTAGGGGAACACTCTCCCTTTATCTCTCTATCTCACCCTATCTCTATCTGTCTTCAAATTTTATTGCATACCTTCATAACCCTCCTTCAGTGGGCTTAGGCCTGCTTCATGTCCCCCGGCCCACCATCAGTGGATGAGCCTTCAGCCACTGTGCCCCCAACCTTTGGAATTCCATCCCGCAATCCTTCTGTTTCACCCCCTCCTTAGCCTCCTTCAAGTGCCACCTAAAGACCCTCTTCTTTGACCGTGCCATCAGTCACCACCCTTCCCCTTCCTTCCCTCCACCCTCCCTGATCCCGACCCCAGCTCAAAAACACTGACTGTCCAGTGCCTTGAGATGTCCTCCAGATGTGAAGGGTGCTCTATAAATGTAATTTTGTTACATTTACATTTGTTATTGTTGTTGTTGTTACTCTATACAGACTAGGGCTACATAAATGCAAACTGTTGTTACAAAATGATTCAGTGTGGAAAGTAATAAATTCTTATATTCGATATAATGCCTTTTGTATCAGTAGGACATCTCAAAGCACTTCATATGATTGTACTGTAAAGTATAGTGATTGTGAATTTTGTAGGCAAACACAGCTGCCCATTAGTTCACTAGCAATGTCCCCCAGCCATGAAGTGAATGACAAATTTATCTGGGAGATTTTTGATTAGGACACCAGCAGAAACTGTCTTCTCTTTACAAATAATTTCTTTGGGATCTTTAACATCCGGGGCATTGGTTTAACAAGGGCAGTGCATTGGTTTAGCAACTCAATGGAAGAACCATATCTCCAACAATGCAGTGTCTGCCTAGCTGATATGAATTCAAAGTTCTAACAAAAAGTTTAAACTCGTAAATTTGTGATTCTGGGGTGAATGTACTTCCAACTCAGAGGCAAGAGGGCTGATACCTAACAGAATTTCCACTACACATCACAACAGCAAAGTTTTGCTCAAGCCTATATAAAGATAGCAAGGTATCCTGAGGAATCATAGCTTTGCAGATAGTTTTTGTCAGTCTGCTAATTTAACGCCCAAATAGGTATACAATTGTCCATTCTGTGTCATATCTGTCAAATATGTTTTCAAAGATTTAAGCCACTTGAACTTTTTTCCAAGATTATTGAGCTAACCATTTTACAGTATATTTCATAACACATTTTATATAGTAATCTACATATTATGAAAGATTACATTTTTGTTCCCTATATATTTATATATAATGGGTACTTAGGGATATAAAATATTGTCCTCTGGTGAAGCTTTGTCTATCTGTTTTTGATGATTTCTTCTTCTGGCTATACCTCTGAAGGGAATATGGGTGTCTTTATGCCTTCCTTTTTTTCTCATTTAACAATTGTAATTCAGTTTACCTTCTTCCATGTAATTAAATATTAGAAAAATGTCAATTAATCATGATAGATGTGCAAGATCAGTATGCAGGGGGTTTTGTTCCCTGGATTTCTATTTGGCAGCTTTTGTGGGATTTCTACAGGATCTGCCATTCGATGCGGAGGGTTTGGTTTTCCTCCTGAATTATGTAATTGTGTAGCAGAGCCAAGGCACACAGCTGAATATGGAATCAAGATTTTTCCACTCTGAGTAACTTTTAATTTCCTTATTTACAAAAAACCCTTTGGTTACACAGAACGATGAAGCCTTCATAAATAACTGGATTTTACAATGCACATCAGACCAATTAATAAATATATATTGAACCAAAGAAGCACAATTCCCGCATGTACATGAATGACGCAGAGATGGGATGGAATCTAATTCTGTTTTGGGCTCCTATTGTTAGTGGATGCTCAAGACTTTAATTATCCCATTTATGTCATTGTGGTGGAAGAGTGGGGGGAGTGGAAGAGAATTTGGTGCTCAGTTTCTTGCTATATAAAAGCAGCAAAAATGCAGGAACTCAATGACTTTAGCATATTTTTGCTTTGTAGTATAACATACACGCTCAGAGATCTAATAGGGGTTTCTATTAACTCAATTACAGTGTTGTGTATTGAATGAGTCAGACTGAATCTTTATGTCCTAATATAAAAACCAATGGGATCATTACTAATGCACTTGTTGTGAACAGTGTAATAAGGATTTGTTTGCACTGTATTGAAAATCATTGATCGTAATACCACAAAAAATAAAGGGGAGATCATTGAGATGTTTAACAGATTCAATATCATACATAATCTGTAAAGAAATACTTCACTACAATGTGGCATGAATGCCTATTGTAGCAAAACATCCAACAGTGCTTCTCAAAATACGTTGATTTGAAATTCAGTGACTATACAGGATAAATTAAAAGTCCTTTCTCATGGAGTCCTGTAGCTCAGTGGTTAGAGCACTCACCTTACAAGCGTGAGACCTGTGTTTCGAATCAAGGCAGGTCAGGGCAAAATCTTGGGCAAGTTTCCTTACTCCACATGCCTAATGATAATCCATCCAGGAAAACAATTGGTCATTTTCAATCTACGGCTGTTTGTGGGTCATTGTTGTGTGCAATTGGCTGCCGTGTTTTGCTCACAAATATACAGTCAATTCACTTTACAGTGTATTCTGTGAAGTGCTTTGAGATGTCTAGAAGATGTGAAAAGTGCTATATCAAAAAAAATGCAAGGATTATAGGTCTTTATGAGATGTTCAAACTGAATGCCATGTAAATGTTTACATGGATCAACTCAGTATCAAAACCTTTCACAAATGCGGTAGAGAGTGTGCAATAGCTGCACACTCTCTACCAATGCCACCTTAAAAGAATACATAATAATAATCCTTCTCTTTGATATAGTGCCTCATCATATTAGTGATACTTGTAAAATGTATTGACTGTATATTTTGTAGGCGATACATGGCAGCCATTGCGCACAGCAGTATCCCACAAACAATTGTGGATTAGGTGACCACATTTGTTTTGACGGAATTATTACTCCCAGAAAGTAATCTGCCAATGTACTACTAACTGGGTTCCTGATTACTGGTAGGCATATGGAGTAAGGAAACTTCTCCAAGGGCTCGTTTCACTTGGGAATTGAAACTGGGCCCTCTCACTTGTGAGGCGAGCTCGCTAACCATCATGCTATGCAATCCCTATATAATATAGTTAATGGAACAACAACAACAAAATTATATTTATAGAGTGCCTTTCACGCCGGGAGGTCATCCCAAGGTGCTGAACAGTCAGTTGTCGGGACCAGAGCAAGGGGGAGGGGCAGGGTGGCGGGGAGGGGAGGGGAGGGGGTGGGAGGAGAGAGTTGGGAGGGCGGCAGAAGGCATGATCGAAGAGGAGGACCTTGAAAGAGGTAAGGGAGAAAGCGAGGCCAAGGGACTGTGGGATGGAGTTCCAAAGTATGGGGGCAGAGAGGCTGAAATCCCAGCCACTGATGGCTGGGTGGGTCATGGAGCAGACCTTAACTCGCTGAATGGAGCGGGCAGGTAGGTTGAGAGAGATATGATGGGGGCAAGGCTGTGAATGGCCTTGAAAGTGAGAACGAGGATCTTGAATTCGATCCTCTGGGGGACGGGTAGCCAATGGAGCCAGGCGAGGATGGGAGTGATGTGACTGTGGAGCTTAGTGCAGAAGAGGACATGAGCTGCAGAGTTCTGGATGATATACAATTTAATAATTAAAATCTTTTTTGTAAGAAGCTCTGATTTACTGATGGCCACTGATGGTTGGGTGGGTCATGGAGCAGACCTGAGCTCACTGAATGGAGCAGGCAGGTAGGTTCAGAGAGATATGATGGGGGCAAGGTCGTGAATGGCATTGAAAGTGAGAACGAGGATCTTGAATTCGATCCTCTGGGGGATGGGTAGCCAATGGAGCCAGGAGAGGATGGGAGTGATGTGACTGTGGAGCTTAGTGCCGAAGAGGACATGAGCTGCAGAGTTCAGGATGATATACAATTTAATAATTAAAATCTCTTTTAGTAAGAAGCTCTGATTTACCCTGTAGTTATATAGGCAAAAGCGGTAGCTAGCCTCTGACTGGAGAGATCTATAAATAGCAGCGAGTATAATTCAAATTTGCATCCTTCATAAGTTAATTGATTAAGCCACATTGCTTGGTGTGGAACCATGCCATAGAAATGGGAAGATTTCAGACACAATCCCTGCTCTGTGTAAATTGAGTTGCTATTTAATTGTGATTGGCCTCAGAATGCTTGGGGGGGAGAAATAATTTGGATGTGGGTATATGTGGACAAGATCAAGCTTGGCTGTGATTCTTCTCATGGTTGCACATGAAGAATAGTTACTTGGATGAAATGTTGGACAGTGGCCAGGTCCCATGGAACTATAATGTGGAATAAGTTTGTAGTCTTTGGGAGATCAGGGGAAACGAATAAATATGGTAGGATTGTTTTTATTGTTTGAAATGTTATATGAAAGTTTTTAATAAAATGTTTTGATATTGGGCAGCAAAAACCCACAGGTGACTAGCTCATGTTTGTTAGGGGTTTTATTTCCTTCTTTTCCAATGTTTCCCTTCCTTTCCTAAAGATGCTGTGTCTATTTTGAATGTTATTCCAAGGTTACTACTGACTCCCCTTCAATACTTCATACAAATCAGTCAGTCAATTGTGAGGCTAGTCAGCAAATCTTGGCAGATTATTCAAAAACGGACGAGGCCTTGTCTGAAAAGCATACATACGCACTTTCCATTATGGTATTGTCTGAATGGTTAGGAATAGGATCTCAGTCTGTTTTCATCTTCTCTCCAATTTGGAGGCATGGAAGCCAATTGTTGCATCGTTTCTAATCACAATTACAAAGAAAGGTATGGCTAGAAAGACTCATTTGATCTCATTGTTTCAGAATGCAAACCCATTTGTCTTCCCATCTCACAAGGGTTCTAATCCCGACAGGGCGAAACATTGGGCAATTTTCCTTATGCCACACACATCTGTTTACCTAGTACCCAGGTGTTAGTTAATTGGCCTGTTCGCTCTTCCTGGGGTAATACTTCCTTTAAAAAACATGGTCACTCAATCTCTGACTGTGGGACACTTCTGTGTGCAATTTTGTGTTTTGCCCACAAAATACACGTTTGATTCACTTTAAAATATATTCTGTGAAGCTTTTGGGGTGTTTGGGGATTTATTGCAATGGTGAACTTATGGCCCTTCACATTGGGCAGTGGAATGAAGATTGTAACATTTTCCACCAGTTCTACAACTCTAAAACAATTGGCTGATTCTAATTTTGTTCAATTTTACTCTGTGATTCCACAGTCTATAACGTTATCAGGTTACATTTCTGATTCTATACTCAGATCACTGAAATGTCATTTATTCTTGCTTAAGTAGCTTGTTCCTTCAGGAAGATAAATTTGTCACCATACATCCCCTGGAGGCAATGGACTATCTAAGGAATTGTGACAAGCTGACTTGTTTAGCTACGTAGTTTTGCAACACTCCCAAGGTCACAGCATTTCCTATGGTATTGTTAAGGCAAAATACTGCCAGATATATCAATCAGCTTAAAGCAGACATGAGTGACATAGAGACAAGACATGTACAAACATCAGGCTTGTCTACTTGTCATTGATCCTCTAATCAGAAGAAACTTAAGGGCTAAGCTATATATTACTATATTTGGGTTGCACTATTATATTATTTTGAAAAAAATATTCTATTTTTTGTAGTTTTTTTAACTAGCTGTATTCTATTCTATGTTCTGACAGCATGTCTGTCCGACATTGAGTCCTGGACGAGGGACAACTTCCTCCAATTGAACGTGAGCAAGACCGAGGTCCACCTGATTGGCTCAAGCCAGCGCCTCCGCACATCGGGCACTGCCAGCCTCAATATCCAAGGCTGTACTCTCCACCTCACAAAGCCAGTCAGGAACCTCGGCATCACGTTCGACCATAAACTCTCCTTCCTCCCCCACATCTGTGCCTTGACCAGCACCGCCTATTTCCACCTGCGCAACATTGCCAGGCACCGCAACTATCTCACCCCCCATGCTGCCGAAACACTCGTGCACGCGTACATCAGCTCACGGCTGGACTACGGAAACTCTCTCCTCGTCGGTCTCCCCAGCTCTTCCATTCACAGGCTGCAGGTCATCCAAAACTCTGCAGCCCATGTACTATCCCGCACCCACCTCCGCGACCACATAACCCCCACCCTTGCCCATCTCCGCTGGCTCCCCATCCTCCAGAGGATCGAGTTCAAGATCCTCGTCCTCACCATCAAGGCCTTACGCGGCCTTGCCCCGCCCTATTTAACCAATTTACTCTCCCCCTACAAGCCAACCTGGACCCTCCGTTCAGCAGGACTTGGCCTGCTCCAAGCCCCTGCCCGAACCGCCCCACCATCGGAGGCCGGGCCTTCAGTTTCTCCGTTCCCACCCTGTGCAATTCCATCCCCCAATCCCTCTGCCTTGTTTCCTCCCTTTCCTCTTTCAAGGCCGGTTTAAACACTTTCCTCTTCGACCGTGCCTTTTGTTCCCCCCCAAACTTTTCGACCACCCCTACGTGTTTCACCCCTTCCCGAACACTCCCCTCCCAGCTCGGGTCACACGCCTCCTGTGCAGTGCCTTTGGACGTCTTCCCGACGTGAAAGGCGCTTTATAAGTTTAAATTGTTGTTGTTGTTGTTGTTTATTGCTGACACTTTTGTATGCGTATCAAATAGATTCATTTCATAACATTTGGAGTTTCTATTTCTCCTTCCATCTTTATTCTACCCCATCAAACAGAACAATAAACCCATATTTTTTTTAAAACTTCAGATTGGCTAAGTACAATACAAGTTGGATTTTGCATTAATATAGTTCTTCTTTACTTGGGAGAACAGGTTTGCAGGTCCTTATTGTGTATTGCCAGAAAGACAGATCATCAGATGGAATGCCGCCCTAAACTGAATTTCTAGTTATAGATTCCAGTTATAGAGCAGCAGTGGATATGCTTTTGGCGCAGATCTCCTGCCGTCACACAAGGAATAATCTAAATTTTGGGATGACTTTCAAATGAGGAAATGGAAAACAAACAAAACAAAATTAGGCTTTCTTCCTTTCGAAGGTTCACTTGGGCTGCTGAAGAACTACTGAATGTTTCTGTGAATGTGTTGATTCTTTCAAAAGCAAATTACAGGTAGATAGATTTATTTTAGAAAATAATATCTCTGAACATAGAATATAGTTTGGGACATCTCATGTGCATACTACTGCCAAATTGGTGGAAGGGGAGCTTGGTCTTCTTTTGTCTAGCAATTCTTATGTTCCTATGTCCCTCTCTAACTAGATTGTATCCTGAAGACACCCAAACATAAACTTAACAGAGCAAAATGTTTATGCTTTCAATACAGCCACATCATATTTGTATTGGTAAGCAGTTGATGAATGCACAAGCACTTGATCCAAAAGGAGCCCAACTTTGGATGGCTAACAATGTTGATTCCAAGGCAAATGATTCAGGAATGTGCTGAGGAATTATATGTCAATCAAAGCAAGAAAAAAACAGCATTAAGGAATTCTATTTTCTTTTTTCTAATCATTATTGAATTTGATATACAAACCGAGTCAGCAGTCAAGAAACATGAGCAAGCTTTACTTCTTCAAGACATACTATAACTTCTTGATGTTTGGAAATGACAAGAATTAACTGAACAATAATAGAAAAAAATCATCACATTCACTGTTAGCAATAGGCATTCTGTCTTTATTTTTCTTGGAGGGTGTTGAAGGGAATACATTGATTAAGGTATAAAACAAAGGCAATGCCTTGTCTCATACTATTGACCTTACTCAGGCCTCCAAGGAACAAACGCATCTGTTCGATATATCAGCTCCTTTTGCATCTTGTGCATCTTGTGTGAAATGATCAATCACCAGAGATCAGGTGGGCAATGTACTGCAAGGATTGCTCATGGAGATGCATGATAAAGATCTAGGGAGACACAAATAAGTACATTTCCCACCGTAAGTATTAATGTCATGAGTATAAATAAAGTATCAGTGTGTCAATCTGAATCAGGAATTGGTTGCATTCTTCCTCCAAGTCAGAAGGTGGTGGAGTCCATGTCAGGAAATGGAACTCATATAGTCTAGGCTGATGGTCCAATGCAGTGTTGGAGATGCACATCATTGTCAAATATGCTATCCTTTGGATGAGATATTAAACTGAGGTCCTGTCTGCCTTTGACATTCTCTGAAATATCCTTCTGATGTGAAATACAATTCTTCTTGTCATTGCATGAAATGCCACTCTTGCCTAATACTAAAGCAATATTCCAACATGGAAAAACAAATAACTTATCATTGGAGACATTGGTTTACTCTGTTATGAGGGGTTTTGAAAGGATAAATAGAGAGAACTAATAATAATAATAGTAATCCTTGCATTTGATACAGCACTTTTCACATCTTATTGATGTCTCAAAGCGCTTCACAGAATATACTGTAAAGTGAATTGACAATATATTTATTGGCAAAACATGGCAGGCAATTGCACACAGCAGTGTGCCACAAACAGTCATGGATAGAAATTACCAATTTTTTATTGTTGTGTTTTTTTTTGGAGGGATTATTATTAGGCGTGTGGAGTAAGGAAACTTGCTCTTAGCGTCAGGTTCGACCTTCAACTGTCCTTCCTCCCTCACATCCGGTCCCTCACCAGCACCGCTTTCTTCCACCTCCGTCGGATCACCCGTTTCCGGCAATATCTCGCCCCAAAAGCCACTAAAACCCTGGTCCATGCCTTTGTCACCTCTCGGCTGGACTATTTAAATGCCCTCCTCACTGGTCTCTCCTCCAGCACAATCCATAAACTCATTCAAAACTCTGCTGCCTGCATTTTCATCCACACCAAACTTTGCTCCCTCATTTCTCCAGTCTTTGCCAGACTTCACTGGCTCCCTATCCCACAGTGGATCGATTTCAAGATCCTCACCCTTGTCTTCAAATCCCTCCACTCCTCTGCACCCCCCTATGTCTGCAACCTCCTCTCTCCTCAAACCAGCACCCATTGCCTTCGCTCCATCAAGTATGGTCTCCTCCATGTCCCCCAAATCCTTCGCTCCACCCTCGGTGGCTGTGCTTTCAGCCACTACGCCCCGAGGCTCTGGAACTCCCTTCCTCACTACCTTTGCCTTGCCCCCTCTATTCCCAGTTTCAGGTCCCAGTTAAAGATGTTTCACTTCGACTGCACCTTTGGTCACATTTCTACCCCTGCCTCTGACTCAGTCCCGGGATCCGTTGTTGTGAAGCAATCTGAGAAGCTGTCCGGCGTGGAGGGCGCTATATAAATCAAAGTTGTTGTTGTAAACCATGCAAATTAATTCAGTACTTAACTATGCAAATCAAGAAGTCTAAAATTGATGTAGAGGTTATTAATCTTGGTTAAGGAAGCAGTAGATGCTACAACAATCGCAGTGTTCATGGCGAAGGTAGGGAGAGCATCAATAAGTGTTGCTGCTCCTGATCGTTGTAGTGACCAAGAGAATAACATGTTTTCTTTTTACTGATTTCTGTGCAGCGTGCTAAAAGTACAATAAGAACAAGCTACATTTATATAGACCCCTTCATGTGGGGTAACAACTTGGAGAACTAAAAGTGAAACCCATCTTCCATAACTTGAATCATAATTTTCAATTTACACATTATTAATATAAGGGTAATAGAGAAGACTATTCAAAAGAAAACAGCTGGCACTTAGGATGTCTGAAACCTGAGACTTTTTTTCAAGAATAGTATGTGAGGTTGCATGTCTAGAGTCTGTTACAATAACAACATGGGTACCATGGATGGGTGCCAGCTCCCCAAAGGGAGATTACCTCATAGAAATTTCCCATGGAAAAATACCCAGATTTAATGGAAATAAAAATCAATGCACTATGAGCATAATAGGAGGGGATGGGGGATTTTGAAAATGTAATAATTATCACTGGTGATATTTATCCTAAGATACAGAATTTGCTATTGTTAGTAATTAACTTCAATGTTTTAGTTCTAGACTTTTCATTCAGCACTCTATCTGGTAAAGAAGTGAAAATTTCCGCACTCATTTGCAGCTCCGATTTATAATATATTTTTTCGGGTTAGCCTGGCTTCTGGGCTGGATAGACACCGTGTCAAATTTTCATGAGTAATAAATTATGGATACTGAGGCATGATTTCCATCTTCTGTAAAGTTAGCGAATGACAGGGAATCAGTGACGCTTGCCTGTCAATATCAAGACAATTTACCAGCATTTGAGGAAACATTCCTCAATTGTCAAGCACACTACTGGTTATTTAGGGGGAACGTTTCCTAACGATTCAACAACAAATTATAATGCTCAAAGATGAGTACCACCTGCTCACACTTCTGTTTGCATCATGAATTGTTTCCAAATATCAATCTGACAACTAATTTTTTTTAATCAACCATTTCCCAAATCATAAGAACATAGATAGTAATTTTTATGTTACGGATGATGCTCTTGGTTTAAATCTGATTTCACACAGAAGGTAGCAGCGCAACATTTTCTCCCTATCATGATCCTGACAAATTGTTTTACAAAGATCATTTTACTTGTCATAGAGGCATTGAAATCTGAATTGAAATATGATGAGCTACTGTAATTGATTTCATTGATATTTACTTTGTTAAATTCAAAGAAAGGGAATTTAGGAAACTAATTTTTCCTCAGTAAAGAACTTGATGCCACAATTTGCTTTCTAAACTGTACTGAAAACTGTTGTGCTAATGAACACCTAGAGCGAATAGATAACTGTGTTGCCCAAATTTACTTGATGGGAGTTCTCATTACTGTAAAATACGCTGTGCAGTGTTTTACCCAGAGACCAGCAAGGAAAGGTATTAAGGATAATTGTACTGCATTCAATTGTGCCCATTGAAAATTTATCCGTTAATTTGCCTTTGCTGCATTCAAGATATTTTGATTGTTGGGACTCTAATAGCATCTTTAAATTTAAAAATATTTTTTTTGTGAAAAGGTTGACTGCATTTTGTTGAAATAGCCGAATATTGTGATAGTGAACTTCATGTAAGAATCAATTCACTGTCCAACTCTTACATTAGTATGACTTCCTACCACCAATCAAAATGCACAAGATGAGACTACATGTTAAATTTTAGTCTCCTGCCAAGGAATAATAATAATAATCCATGACTTTGATATGGTGCTTTTCACGTCTTCTAGACATCTCAAAGCGCTTCACAGAATATAGTGAATTGACTGCTTATTTGTGGGCGAAATGCGGCAGCCAATTGCACATAGCAGTGTCCCACAAACAGTCGTGGATTGAAATAACCAATCTATTATAGGGTATTTTTGATGGATTATTATTAGGCATGTGGAGTAAGGAAACTTGCCCAAGGTTTTGCCATGCCTGGATTTGAACACAGGTCTCACGCTTGTAAGGCGAGTGGTCGAACCACTGAGCTACAGGATTCCACAATGGCTCACTCTCTGGGCTTATTTTTTAGATTTGGTGTTCAATCAATCTGCCTGTTAAAGGGGAGTGTTCATTTGAAGGGAGTTTCTTCCGTTGCCCTGGCCAACAATTCCCCCAAACATTATTGGTCATTCACTCCGTGGCTGTTTGTGGGACAATATTACAATGCAAATTGACCATCGCTTTCACCCAGAAAATACAGATTCACTACACCTCACAGTATATTTTGTGAAACTCGTTGAGATGTGTTGATGATTGCAGGTATTTGACAAAATGCCAAAAAAGTACATGGATACAACGTTTTTCACATCAAGGATGTACCAAGGCACTGGAAGTATTATTCATGTGTTTAAAAGATGATTTGTCGAATTCAGTGGGCATAAAATCATGGGATTACGAGATTGTTCAAATTCATCACTGTCTAGATTTTTGACGTTATAACAACCTAAATGGATGCTGTAAAAATCAAGTGAAGCTGGGTAAGCCAGTTGCTGGCCAACTGATTGGTCACAGGCCCTTCTGCAGAGTTCTTTTGGAGTTGATTTATTGGAGTTACTTTGGTAGATACTCAAGCAACCATCTGTGTTCAGCAATATATAAACATTGAATAAAATCCATTCCATCCTTTGCCTCCCTTTAGACTTCAAAAGCTAAATTGCTCTTTAGCTGACAATGCTTCTTATTTGGATTGTCTGGTGGAAGGAGGTGGATGGAAGGGAATATTTCCTCCTCTGGATTTCAAAAAAAAGGAATCTGGTAAGTTCCGGGAACTTAACTGGAATCTTGGTTATTAGACGAAGAGATAAATGCATCAAAGGGATCGTCTGAATATTTAAATGGGCAGGCTGGACATAACAATGGATTACTCCTGCCGAAAACTGGTGCTATGCTATCATATTGACAGCTGTAGAATATTATAATGTTAGGCTTAATCGGCCCAGACTCAATGGGCTGAATGGCCTCCTTTTGTGCTGAAAATGTATGATATCACATAATTCTACAATAATCTGGCATACATAAGCCTTCATGTATCTCTGGATGGTTGGATTTGGGTAGAAGTGCATTCCTTGCAACAGTAGTTCTCAACATTAAGATTGGTTCAATTATCAGGAGGTACGATCTGGCTGCAATTTCTGTATGCAGCTCCCTTCAGGAATGTCAAGTTTCTACTCTGCTTAAAATTAGATTCAAGCCCTTCAGTGATTTTCCACAGACCTTAACAGCATCTAACAGTAGCTAGAGACAAGAAAAATCTCTCATGATAAAGCTCACAACAAGTGTTTTTTTACTTGCTGCATTCTGCACAAACTTTTATGACAAAATAAATCAAGTCTATTGTTTTCAAAAGACAACAAGGTTTTATGTTCTACTGATTGCTCAGTTATTAAAGACATGAATCAGAGCTATACAGGCGAGAAGCATACTTTGTTTGATTCCAAATCTACTCATATATAGTTAATTTCAGTCAGAATAACAATAGGGAACAAGGAAAGAAACAAAACATGAACAAGAAGAAGTCACTGGGACATTAAACGTGCTTTTTGTTTCCACACTTGCAATCATCTTTCCCCGCCATAGGATTCATACCATCATTTGAGTGTACTTGTATCAATAATAGTTGTTGAAATACAGAAACATCCTTACATTGACATCTCAAAGTGCTTTACAGTATATACCATAAAGTGTTGTGACTGTATTTTGTTGGTAAACATGTTAGCTAAATTGCGCATACCATATCCCACAAACAGCCATGAAGTAAATGTCCAATTTTACAAAGAGAATTATTGACCAGAACCTTGGGAGAAACTCCTTTTCCTTTTGAACAGTCAAACCCTCTTGGCTCCCTGTTAAGTTCGAAAGAAATGTATTGGTCAGATGATAAATTCCGAACGTATATGAAAACGCTGGACTACTCATCGCTTCTCACATCTGGCAATTAATCCTGATTTCCTTTCTTCTTTAGACAATTAAATAATAATTATCTTTACATTTGATAAATAACATCTTACATTTATATAGTGTCCTTCACACAGCATCCAGGGGCGCTTGAAAACCTCCTTATGAGATGTGTTAAAACGCTTCACAGAATATACTATGACGTGAATTGATTGCATATTTTGTGGGTGAAACACGCCAGCCAATTGTGCACAGCAGTGTACCACAAATAATCTTGTTACTTGAATAATCAGTAATTTTTTGTGGAGAGATTATTACCCCCAGTTGACAATTGACTAAACCAAGTTCATACTTACTGCAAGGTAAAGGTAAACAGTAGGGTCCATCGATATGGAAATTTTCCGATTTAGATATATCGATCGGCTCATATCGAGATATACCGAAATATCGATATTTTCGGGGTTTTCGTACTGCGCATGCGCGTGCGGCGCGCATATTCCAGGTGCGCGCGCATTCTGGGCCTATCTCCTCAGGAGGTAAATATCTCTCTCTCTGTGTCTCTCACACTCACTCTCTCCATCTCTGTGTTTTTCTGTCTGTGTCTCTGTGTCTCGCTCACATCCCCCACATCTCTATCTATCTGTATATGATCACCTCCACCCCGTCTCTCCCCCCCCCCCCCCCCCCGCCGTCTTTATCCCTCCCCCCACACCCCCCCCAGCCGTCTCTCTCTCCCTCCAACCCCCCGCCATCTGTCTCTAACCCCCACCTCCCCCCAGCCGTCTCTCTCAACCCCCACCCCCCACCAGCCGTCTCTCTCCCCCCCACACCCCCGCCAGCCATCTCTCTTCCCCTCCCACTCCCCCAGCCATCTCTCTCCCCCCCCACCCCTCACCAGCCGTCTCTCTCCCCCACCACCTCCCCCAGCTGTCTCTCTCCCCCCAACCCCTTGCATACCTGTATATTGTATTCTAGGACTGTGAATACAATATGGCGGCTTTGCACCTCAGTCTGTGCATTGTGTATAGAGTTGAGCATTCTGGGTCTTGTAGTTCAGTGTGCTCGCATTCCGATTTTTTATCTCGATATACCGATTTTTTGATATATCGATATTTTTGAAATGCCTATATCGGCGTATCGATATGAAAATTATATCAGGTTTTAGCGATATATCGATATATCGCCGGACCCTAGTAAACAGATATGTGGAGTAAGGAAACTTGCCTAATAATAATACTACTACTACTATTACTAATAATAAGAATCCTTGCATTTGATATAGTGCTACATAAATCTTCGAGACATCTTAAACCAATTCACAGAATAATAATAATAATGATGGTCCTTGCATTTGATATGGCGCTTTTCACGTCTTCTAGACATCTCAAAAAACTTCACAGAATATACTGTAATGTGAATTAACTGTAGTTTGGGATGGAGCACTGCATCAATGGCTCACAGCAGTGTCCCACAAACACTTTTCTGGAGGGATTATTACCCCTGGAAAGGTGATCAACTAACAACCGGGTTCTAACTTTTTGCTGGGTGAACTGAAGCATGTGGTGTAAGGTCCAACATTTTACCCTGTCCACGAATCAAACCCAGGTCCACTTGCGAGATGAATTCCCAAACTAATAAGATAGAGGACTCCAACAACCGACCCCTTCATTCATATCTGGACATTTATCTATCCACTAAACTACAGGACTACACAAGCTACAGGATTTTTAAGGTTTCGCCGAACCAAAGAAACAAACCTGGGTCATAAGACCATAAGAAATAGGTGCAGGCCTAAGTCATTCATGGCTGATCTTCTAACCTAATTCCACTTATCCGCCCTATCCCCATATCCTTTAATCCCTTTAGATTTAGAAAAATCTCTCCTAGTCTCCCAACTTGCAAGGCAAGTGCTCTAACGAACCCATGAGAGGACTCCAACATCCCACCCCTTTGTTCACACCTGCACAGCTATCTATCCATGTCTATGTGTGCCAGGAATGGTTTTCTCTGCTATTTTTATGTATTCTGTTGAATTCAGACATGTCACAAAGGTATAAAATCCCATCTATACTCATTCTTTGATGAATAGCAAAACTGATTTTCCATAAACGTTGCATGTTTATGGAAATAATAATGAAAACCTACCGGGTGCATGTCAATAGAGTCTATTGTTCACTGTAATTGTTAAACCAAATCTCACTCTGCACAGTGTTACCTGATACAGGTAAGAAAACTATTACAAGAAAACTATAACGAGAAGGGGATTGACAGTTTATACGTAATCACTCTAATTACACTTATTCAAACCATTGAACCAATTATTGGAAGATATGGTGATTTTGCTCTAATCTTCTTTGAGTGTATATCTTGCCTTTACATTATTAAAGCTATGTTAAAATTGGAAACTGCTATCAACACTGTACAAAAATAATCCATTACTCCACAGTTGTACATTTACATAAATTGACCTTCAGATGGGAAATTATCATATAATTTCCTTACCTAAGGACAGCCAGGTCTGATGTTATACAAATTTATGCTTGTAAGTTTAGGTTAGCTTATATACAAATTCAATCAATTCGTACCTTGTTAAGGCTATTTTCTCATAAAATTTAGGGTAAGGAAGAATTGTGGAACATTCTTAAATTCACTCTTAAATTTTTAGGTAAAATGGTGCTTATAGGCTAAAACTAGATGGAATTCTGGATCTAAAGTGCTATATTGGGGTAACTAATTTGACAAATTCAATCTGTTTATATGTGTTGGAGTCCTGCAGTTCAGTGGTTAGAGCACCTGTCTTACAAGCTTGAGACCTGTGTTCGAATCCAGGCAGGTCAAGGTGAAACCTTGGGCGAGTTTCCTTACTCCACACACCTAATAATGATCCCTCAAAAAACAACACAATAATAAATGGGTCATTTAAATCTATGACTGTTTGTGGGTCACTACTGTGTGTAATTGGCTGCCGGGTTTCGCCTACAAATATACAGTCAATTAACTTTACAGTATATTCTGTGAAGCGCTTTGAGACATCTAAAAAAAAAAGTGAAAAGTGCTATATCAAATGCAAGGATTACTGTTATTATTAAAGAGTCCTGTAGCTTAGTGGCTAGAGCACTCGCCTTACAGGCGAGAGACCTGGGTTCAATTTGGAAAAGTTTCCTTACTTCACATGCCTGATAATAATCATTCAAATTTTTTTTATAAATTGGTCATTTCAATCCAAGACTGCCGCATTTTGCACACAACTATACAATCAATTAACTTTACAGCATACTCTGTGAAGCGGTTTGAGATGTCTAGAAGACGTGAAAATGCTATATCATATGCAATGATTATTATTCAGCCACTCAACATGAAAGGCGCTATACAAATAATATTTTGTTGTTGTTATCTGTAATAATTGTCTTAATTTTGGTCTAGTGGTAAATTAAGTAGCTGACACTTGGAAATGATAGCATTTCCATTCAGGTCTTAAGTGAAGGAGCCTACTAGACTATAACAAGCTAAAGTATCTTACAACCCTTGGTCGTATTCTGTGAATTTGATACAGAATTGTATCCATCCTAATATTGTACAGTATTATATATAACAGTCAAAGCAAATGCAAGAGGATAGTATTGTGAGGTATTCATTTTTGCTACCAATAATAATCTATCATAGCTGTGTAATCAATAAGGAATAAGCTATTTGGATATAGAGTTCTAGTTGGAAATTATGAGTTTAAAATAATAAACTTGTTTCGACAATAGCATAGAATGACTTCCCCATGATGCAGACTGGTGGCAGTTTGTAACACATTTTCTTTGAAATATTGAACTCTTTCAAAATGTCGCTGTGGTTTCTTTGCAACTGATATAGCCAAGTAGCTGATTGTAACTCATCGGAGCTGAGAAGGTTGGGTGGAGAGTGGGCTGATAGAAACCTTTAAGAATAATAAAGGGAATGATAGGATAAAGAGGAATGGATACTTTTCACTGCTTATCAGGTCTGGAAAAGACCCCACATTTAATATAACTGCAATTAAAAGAGTGGGTAGAAAACAGTCATCATTCAAAAGAATCAAAACAGCAAATAGCAAAACTAACCTGTCACTGGTGCCTCATGCCAGAATAATTGTTTTGCACCACAAACTCTAATTTCTGAGTCCCCTGCTTCCTCTCCTCCCTGTATATCAAGTTGATTCATGTCCCCAAATGACCAGTCTAGGATGAGAGGGTAGAATGCGACTCTTTAATGTATTTAAACACAATGGTACATATTAATTGCTTTCAGCGTGATGCATGTTGTCGTTTGGTACTGTGTTAATCTACTCATTCAGTCTCCTCATTATATTGTTACTCAGCATACAATTTTTTGTAAAAAAAATTAAACAAGATCAGACTCAATTTTGTGCCTATAAATGAAAACAACTGTTATAATTTGTCCTTCAACACTGTCTAACATGTTCCATTTCAGCCACCTGCTCCATCCGCTCCACATCTTAAAGATCCCCAAGGGAGTCTCGGCATCTGCTTGGTCTAGTTTGTTGGCATGGTAACCTTTTTGCCTCTCTGCTTTTATCCTATGATTTAGGCAGTTCTTTACAGCTCATTGAAAATTGACCAGTGGAATATGCAAGGACTCTTGTCTGCCACAACTCATGTGTCCAGAAGACTAATTCTGCGTGTACCAGATTACATATTTTAATCTAGTTTTTTAAAATAGTTAAATGGTAATAGGGAAGATTTGACAGGGAAATAGGTTCTATTTAAATAAGTTGGGACAAACACTGAAAAGCATTATTAGAATCAGTCCTTTCTTGAATTGGCATGTGCCTGTGGAATATCAGTTGCAGAGTTGACATTCACCTGAAACATTTAAAAACGTTATAGAGAATATAAAGGTGTACAGTTCAGTACTAGAAAATCTGGCATTGACAATATGAGGATTGCAACATAATACAATTACCAGCATAATACATAATAGTCCCCAAACTTCCTCATATGGTTATTCAGTTACAACAGCACAAAAACTTGTATTTACATTTTACAAAGGATAGTATCTCACAGTATGTATAATGACAGGATTAGCCACCAAGCAAGAGAAAATGGGGAGGTGACCACATGCGCAGTCGATATAACAGCTATTTTAGGTTCTGTGTGTCTAATTCAGGTGAATGTCAACCCTGCCACTGTTATTCCACAGACACGCGCAGTCTTTCTTTTGAAAGTGTGAAAGTGCTACTACAACATTTTGGATTGTATTCTGCTCCTGATACAAATTTACTGTGCAATTGGAATGAATTGGCTGCACATCTAGTTGGTTATGGGATGTTGAAATACGTGACTGAACAACAACATCAACAAAATTACATTTGTAAAGCGCCTTTCCTGTCGGGAGGATGTCCCAAGGTGTTGAACAGTTGTTGAGTTTGCTCAAGCTTATTTGCTCATTTGTTGCATTTCAAATCAATTAGATTTTGTAATTTGCTCTAAAGCATTTATTTACAGTACTGTATATGTAAAAGCCACTGTATAAAAAACAATTACTATTTGAATACCTACAAAATACAGAGTCACTGCACTTTACATTATGATGTATCAGCTCTCTTTGAGACATCCTAATGTGAAAATGCTGTATCAGATGCAAGGATTATTGTCATAGAAAATCAAGTCAATTTTGTTGATTTGCAGTGAATAATATTAGACTATATTCGAGTTTTATTAGATTGGTTCTCCATTTGTGACATCCATCCAATCAACCAATCAATCAACCAATCAACCAATCAATCAATCAATCAATCAATCAAAACTTACATTTTTATATAGAGCCTTTCACATCGAGAGGATGTCCCAAGGCTCTGTACAGTCAGGTAGGGACAAGAGCAGCAGGGGAGGGGTTGGGGCAGGATGAAGGAGAGTAGGAGAATTGACTGTATACTGAATTGACTGTGGGCAAAACGCGGCAGCCAAATTGCGCACAGCAGTGTCCCACAAACAGCCATGGAAGTGGGGTCAGGGAAGAAAGGGGGGAAAGAGGGCAAGGGGAGTGGTCGAGGTAGGGGGAAGGAGAGCAGGAAAACCGACTGTATATTTGTGGGTGAAACATCCACAGTATATTATTGACATTAGTAATGCATTATGAAATGTTGCAAATTGTGGTCCCACTTTATAGTTAAAGGGTGAAATGTTCTAATTTTACAGTACTGTACTGTCATTGGTTTTGCTTGGTACTCATTGCAATAACAACATTTGAGTTCATGTTTTTTTTAAAAGAAAATAATGCAAACAATCACAATGTGCTATAGTTTTGCACATAGTCTTATTGTGGGTTGGAAAATCCGTGACATCAACACAAATACCACTAAAATTTGTTGTGGTTTTGAATTCCCCTAGAACATACTCCAAATCATCGATGTCTGTGTTTATATTTACTGTCATGTGTATATTCTAGAGAAAATATTAATATTAATAATCATTACATTTGATATAACATATGCACATCAAGATTTGTCTCAAAATGCTTTGCAGGATACAATGTAAAATGTAGTGCCTCTGCATTTTGTGGGCAAACAATGCTGTAATACTTTGGTGATAGTCAAGGGAATTTTACATTGTTTTCCTAAAATTATTTAGCCGTGTTCATCACTTTAGAGTAGTTTTTTTGGGATCATCTGGGTGTTTGACTAAAGAGAAGCAAACAGAGAAGTGAGGTTCAGACAGAAATTCTCAAACCACATTCAGTTTGAAAATTGGGCATTGCAGAGATGTGTACAGATTCCTTGCTCCAGACTTCAATGCAGAAAAATGTGTATGAATCAATACAAGTGAGAAAACTGTATGAGCAAAATCAAATTGCCAAACATAATCTTGGCATTAACATTCCTATAGGGTTAAGTCAAGAATGTTAATGCTAGTTTCATGCACTCAACAAGATTACTTTCATATAAAAAAAGCCTTAAGTAATAACATGCTGAAGGCCATTATGGAAAAAAAATCTAAAATGTGAGTACAGTATGAATACCAGTCTCAGTTAATTCATGTCCCCTTATGCAATTCCAGCAAGCATTACTGACAGTGATGAGGAACTTCTTATATACCCCTCCTTAAACCGAGTCCAAACTCAATAATCCGCAAACCAGTTTGTGATTTCTATTATTGGCTAGCCACATTGACTACGTTTATCACTGATGTTGAAGTCCATAAAATCCCAACCAACCTTATAATGGGGCGTGATGGCTGACCACTGCTTCAATGGCTGTAGATTAAATCATTTAGCTTTCCAAACCCTAAAAAATGATGAACTTCTGGGTTCATCAAGGAAGAAGTGATGTCAGTGACTAGCTGATCACCTGGAAATTGAATTTTTAGGGAGTGGAATGTGGTCAGAATGCAGGAAATCTCTTAAGCAGATGCACAGGGCACCTACTTTATTAAGTGAAGCAATGTCCTAACAGATCATAATTATTACACCGTATGCCAAATTTGTCTCCTCAATAACTGAACTTCTATTTCTCTTGCATTACTATTATTGTTAATGTTATTATTATTAGTAAGAGATTATTTTATTTCTTGTCAGAGTACAGTCTACAAATAAACGGAAACCCATCTAGGAAAAAAGTAAGTCAAATGTACACCATTTAACAGTAACTTTTTTTGTAAAATGCAGTTATTAATTTGAATAACAACAACTTGCATTTCTATAGTACCTTTCACACACTGTTGTGTCTCAGAGCGCTTGAATTATTAATCTGTGCTAAGTATTAGCAGCTTTTTTTTTACAGATTGGCAGTTCATTTTCAAGCAATATTGAAAGATGATCATCTCCCTAACGGTTTTCTGTTCTGAAGTGACTGGTAGTTACTTGATTTATGTTAACGGTGCTTGCTGGCAAAGCTTCAGGAGCATAGTTTCCTGCTACCACCCATGCTGAGTGACATATGTGTCGTTTTTTATTGGGCTGCAATTACAGTGAGGCTTAATACTGTGTTCAAAGTTACTGGCTGTCTTTTAAAATAATGATAATAATTGTATTGGTTACTGCACCTTTCATATCGGGAGACTGTTTTAAACCGCTTCACAGGATTTACTGTAAAGTGTTGTGACTTGTATTTTGTAAATTAATACTTTTAATATGAGAACAACAACAACAAAATTACATTTGTATAGCTCCTTTCACATCAGGAGGACATCCCAAGGTGCTGGATGGACAGTCACTTTGTCAGACCCGAGCTAGGGATGGGGTGGGGAGGAATGGGGGGAATTAGGAGTTTCAGATGGGACCATCGAAGAGAAGAGTTTTGAGGCGGGACTTGAAGGAGGCCAGGAAGGGGGTGAGGTGGAGGGACTATGAGATGGAGTTCCAGAGGTTGGGGGCAGAATGGCTAAAGGCTCACCCACCAATGGTGGGGCGGATGGGTCGGGGGACGTGGAGCAGGCCAGAGCCTGCTGAGCAGAGGGGACAGGCAGGTTGGTAAGGGGTTAGAAGGTCATGAGTGTAGGGTGGGGCAAGGTTGTGGAGGGCTTTGTATGTGAGGACCAGGATCTTGAATTGGATCCTCTGGGTGATGGTGAACCAATGGAGTTGGGCAAGGATGCGGGAGATAGGGTCACAGAGTTTGGAACAGTAGAGGACACCAGCCACAGAATTCTGGATTACCTGCAGCCTGTGGAGGGAGGAATTGGGAAGGCTGACCAGCAGGGCATTTGCATAATCGAGCCGGGATGTAATGAAGGCGAGGATGGGGGAGATGGGGACACGGAATTCAGAACGGTAGAGGACACAGGCCACAGAGTTCTGGATCATCTGCAGCCTATGGAGGGAGGAATTGGGAAAGCCAACAAGCAGGGCGATTGCATAGATGAGTCAGGATGTAATGAAGGCATGAATGAGGGCTTTGGGGGTGAGGTAGTGGTGAAGAAGTGAAAATGTTAAAATTTGAACATCATTTCAGAAATATTTAAATTTAATCAAAAACCACAATAGATGGAAAAGATTAACATTTCTATTTTACCATAAACAAACAGAATAAAAATCTGCTTTTAAATACAACTATATTGATCCTATGTCCATTTATATTAAAAAAGATAAATAGAGTAGACTGAGTGATGCATTTGATAATACTTGCATTAATAATGCTTGCATTACTTTTACACTGGAAGGATGTCTCAAAACACTTCACAAGATTTACTGTGAATGAAGTGACTATATGTTTGTACAAGAATGTAGCAGCCCACCTTTACTCTCAATGTCCCACAAAGAGCTATGAAACAAATAACCAATTGAATTTCCTGCCAAGAAATTTTTTCATAACTACATATCATAAGGTTATATGTGTTTAGTAACTTGTGAAACTTGTGTGTTTAGTAACTAGGTGCTTAAATATGTATTCTCTCCTGAAAGTATCAATCAAGGGTAGTTAAATGGATTCCATCTGGTAGTTTGCCTGAGTGATAATTCATCACGGATAATACCGGGAAGGAGGTCTCAACACACCATTAGCCGATGGGGCAGATGTATTGCATCCAAGGCTGAAGGCTGGCATATTTCTATTCTAACATCTGCAGACATCCACAGGCGGGTGGGGGGTGGGGGATGGGAGGGAGGGGGGGTTGATGTCTGTGATTGAGAGCATATAATATTAAGCCTTACATATAGAGAAAACGTTTCCAGCTTCTGAGATCATATACTCCAACCAAACCAGAGACCTTTTGCATCTGCGTGGTCTAGTGCTGCATCATGCAATACATTCACCCCATGAAACATCCATAAATAATAATTTAAATAAGAAAGAGGATTACTTTACATTTCTTGTCACAGTTTTGACACATTAAAGAAGGATTACCATAGGAACATGGTACAGTACAAAAACAAATAATTTGTCTAGGATTTGGGTAAATAATTTGCAGAGTATATTTTTTAACCTCTTTGTTCAAACCAAAAACAGTATTTGGTACAGCCTGATTTTCCATTGTAAGGGGGGGAGGGGAGAATGTTTTCAGTTTCTATTTATTTATTCTTTTGTTCTAAGACACTGTACATTGAACCAGAACTGCAGGATAAGATCTATCGCCTTACACTTGCATTTTATTTACTGTAACGTACAGCCCTGTATCCAACTATAATAAAATACATAAAGAAGCCAATTAAAACAAAAGACTTACTCCTAATAGCTGACTGGGTTGTCATATTTTTTCTAAGGCTGCACACCGAATCATGACTTTTTTGTCAATTACCCTCCATTCTTCCACCCCCTGCTGCTCATTGCTGACCTGTTCTGAAGCCTTCCTTCATTAATTGTTACGGAGCTGTGCACAAATCTCCAAAGCTGTGCTGGAAGGCTTAGTCTTCGGCGATTTACAGAAGCACACTTTATGAAAGAAAATTGATGCATGCTTCAAAAGCTATACATGCCAGTGCTTGTCAGTTTCAAAGGGTTAATTGTTGACCATAAAACTTCAGTGACAAAGATTAAATTAGATTCAATATGCCCAACAAATCTCAAACCTGACCTATCAGCTAATCTTAGTTTTAAATCCATTTTGTGTTAAAAATGTAAAGATTATGCAGAATTATGACACCTGACAAGCATCGGTTTGAGCCCTCACTAGTGATGGAACCAGGAAGGCCCTGTAAACTTCCTGGCGGGCAACACAGCTCAGCATGAAATGCGTGAGAGCGTTGCCACCATCTTCCTGTTGTACAGTACACATCAGCAGAGAAAAAAGAAGGGAGTTTCTCCCAGTGTTCAGACCAACAAACCTCCAGATTAAATTTGACATTCACTTCTTCTTTGTTTTTGGAACATTTCCACGTGCAAATTGGCTGCTGTGTTTACTCATAAATACAATGAGTACACTTTACAGAAATGCTGTGAAGCACTGCAAGATACTATAGGGGTATATAAACTGCAATAATCATTATTGTTTCTGGTACTGCAAAGAGCACATTAGAAATTGGTTTTGCCCCATTACTAATAATAATAATAAAACTTGCAATTGATATAGCACTTTTCACGTCTTCTAGATATCTCAAGTGCTTCATAGACTATACCGTAAAGTGAATTGACTGGGTGAAATGTGGGTGAAATGTGGCAGCCAATTATGCAGAACAGTATCTCACAAACAGTCGTGGATTGAAATGACCAATTAATTATTTTTCTAAATTTATTTGATGAGTGACTAACTGTGGGACCTGGAGGGATGGATGGATAATCAGGAGGCCGGTGCTAGATGAGTGGAGACTCCAGGTGGTGGATTGGGGAGTGCGGAGGTCAGAGGGGTATAGAAGTGACAGAGAGTGAAAAGATTTAAACATGATTGTGAGGATGATTGTGAGGATCTTGAAGTCGATCTGTTCAGTGATGGAGAATTAGTGGAGCCTGGGCAGAACTTGTGAGATGCAGGTATGGAGTTTGGTTCAGGTCAGTATGTGGGCCATAAAGGTCTGAATGAGCTGAATTTTTTGAATAGTAGAGCTGGGGAGACTGGCGAGAAGTGTTTTGGAGTAATCCAGGCAGGAGGAGCAAATGCATCTGTGAGGTTTTTGGCTGCATTTGGGGTAAGGTATGGTTGGAGGTCGGCAATGTGGCAAAGGTGAAGGAAGGGGGTCCTGGTCAGGGAACGGATGCAGAGAAGGAAGGACAGCTAGGGATCGAACAGGATGCCTAGATTGCGCTTTGGTTTGGTGAGTCAGATGACGATCCCATCAACATCTTCACTCAAATTTGCGGATGCCATAGTCCTTGGATCCCATCAACATCTTCACTCCTGTGGATCTGAACTCCTCAACCACAAATCTAAATTGAGGATCTTTTGAGGAGGTCAGATCCATAGGAGTGAAGACGTTGATGGGATCCAAGGAGTATGGCATCCATCTTCTCCACATTCAGTTGCATATTGTTTGCACACATTGAGGCCTTGATGGCTGCCAGACAAGCTGATGGCATATCAGCAGATCTGGAGTCGATGCTGGAGGAAGGAAAATAGATTTGCGGGTCATCCGCATACATGTGAAAGTGCATTCCATGTCTGCGGATAACATCACCCAGAGCATTTAGATAAGGAAAATAAGAGAGTCAAGAATGGAGCCCTGGAGTATCCTGCAGGTGACTGGGCATGAGGTGGAGGAGAATCTATTTGCAAAGCAGGGCTTTAACTCAGAAGCCTTTACTCCCAGCTATAAGACCAATACATCCTAAATATGATTTCATTTGGGCCTTTGATAAGCCTGCAGTTTAAAATTTAATTTCCAACATTGCTCAGCTTTGCTTTGAAACTTGGTTGCTTCATGCAGAATATTACTCCTGCAGGTAGTGATAACAATTATTTGTATTATGGCAACATTTCTACAGTTATGCAAAATTATATGTTATGTAAATCAGAAATACATATTCCTTGGTATGTGGTAGATTAAGATCTTTCATTACAAAAATAGATTCTGCTCTTCTCAAGTTTCATATCAAATTTCAGCTTCTGTTCAAAGATCTGTTTGGAAGGGACAAATTGGATTTTGCACTCATGCAGAATCCATAATTATTACAATACAATTTACAATACAATTTATGGTTATATATCACCGTTCACCCTGGGAGGATGTCCCATAGCACTTGAAAATGCTGCTGGGCACCTGACCTGGTAGTGGGAGATGATGGCAATGGGGAAAGGAAAGACAGTCCAAAGCATGATCTTGAGCAGGGCCTCTCGCACTGCAATGCAGTATCAGCCAAGACCAGTGTTGGCAAATCATTTTGGTCGGCCAACAAAATACATTTTCTTGATTGAATATTTATTGATTTATTTAGGCTATAAATCAAGAAATATTCAAACAAAAAGAACCTGGAACCACACTAAGGAACACAGACAAACCTCAACTAGCTCCAATCAGGTGCCACTTCTTGTCGTCACGATTGGCTGGTAGCAGCGTGAAGGCCGTTGTTTAGTGAGCACTGGCCTAGACAGTTCAAAGACCTATTGTGGGGCTTGAACCAAGAAAAACAATAGCAACTGTTCTAGAGCCTGGAATTTATAATACTTTTGAGTTACATGGCATATTACAACATGGTTAGAGCATTCGCCTTGCAGCAAGAGACCTGGGTTCGATTCCCAGCAGGGTGAAACCTTGGGCAAGATTTGGTACTTCACACTGTATAAATCCAAGTTGATGTTGTTGTTGTCACTTGAAGGTTAAAAAAACCCCCAGCAGGCCCTAGATCTGAGAAAGGAACAACAAAAAAATTGCATTTGTATAACATCTGTCACATCGGGAGGACAACTACTTTCTGTGGTGTTATCTTTTAGATGTTACGCTTTCTAACAGTACTTCTGTGCTTTAAATGAGGTTGTGTGGTGAAATCTCCTCTGGTACACCAGTGAAGAAATCATTCGACTAAGACTGCATTATTTTGTTGTAAAACCGTAAAATTTAACTACAAACACAAACCACAATTGCAATTTAAGTAAGTTGTGTATTGATTTTATAACAGAATTTTATAAAATGAGGAGTGATGAAGTCACTCTGTTAAATGTTAACATTGACTCACAATTCATAATTATTTTGACCATGGCAGTATAATTAAATAGAAGCTTTGCTGGAATGATACCCAGTGATTTCAATATTTCACATTAGCATTTTATAGGTTATAAAACACATGTGCTATAATTGGAATCATGAAAGTGAGATTCTTTTGAAGATGGCAGTAAAATACAGATGGGATAAACTGCAACTTGGGGCCCTGGTTGATCTGATGATCAAATTGTAATATGAACAACATCATATGAACCCTGAAATCTTTTTACAATCATTCCAATCCCTTGGTTTGTATTTCAGTCTCAAAACTCATTCTCAGCCACCTGTTATTTTATTTGATAGATGCAGAGGGATTTCAAGTAAATTGAAAGTGATTAGTTCAGTCAGCCATTGGGACTGAGAGCCGTGAGTTTTCAAGGATTATAAATGATGAATACTCTGGTCTCTTTGGTTGGAGGAAATAAAAAAAGAGCTTGTGCGGGCTCTTTCTTCTGACATTTTTTTCTCCTTATAAATAATAGTCATTCTCACATTTTATACAGCATCTTTCACATCTGGAGGACATCCGAAAGCATTTCACAGAATACACTGTAGATTGTTGTGACTGTATATTTTGGTGGCAAACATGGCAGTCAATTTGCACAGAAATGTTCCATAAGCAGTATGAAGTGAATGACCAATTTTATCTGGGGTATCATTGACCGGGACACCCGGAGAAGTTCCGTTCTCTCTTTGATATTGTCATGGGATCTTCAGCGTCCACCTGAAAAGGATGCTAAACCGGAACAGGACCTCAGTTTAGTGAAGGACAGATCCGCCAAAATGCAGCACAACCCTTGCCCTCATCACTGCATTAGAGAATCAGCTTTGAATACGAGTTGAAAATCCCAAGATGAGGCTTGAATTGACAACCTTCCAACTGAGAGTGAGAGCATTACCATGTAAGCCAGAATTAAACCAAAACCAGGTTGAAAATAAAATGCATTTAATTTAAAATTGCAATTGTGAAATTTTGTTTTGATGTCATTGCCTCTGCTAATGACCTTTGAAATAACATTTACAATGTGTCTTGTGACAAGAAAGATGGTACACTATCATTTGGAACTAGCACAATAAATTAATTGCATGGAATGGGGAAGATTTATATACTAGTTTGGGCAGTATTATTGAAAAGGTTTATAATTATTCATTTACGCTTCCATTTTTAGCCTCTCACAGAACACCAGTCAAATTTGTTCTGATGTGCTTTTACTGCATTTGGATTTTACTCTCTATTCATCTGGGAGGAGGCTTTTTTCAAAACAGTCCACAGCAGTTTTTCTTGCCAAAATGGAACTTTCCACTATTTTGTGGCATCTGATTTGGCAGCCTGGCTGAAAAGTGATAAAGCTCACCCAACTCGGCTCAATGAGATTGAATGAGAAACTGTCCTGGGATATGAATTGGCTTGAACTACTGAGCAAGAACACCTGCTTTTAAATAATCCACTCATTGGCAGTGGCGTCATATTTCATTTAGAAGAGCCTATAGTCTGTTCATATTACTCTTCTCGTCAGATGAACACCACATGGAAACAAACTAGTGTACAGGGTAATAGTTAATAGCAGATGTGAAGACATCTACATTGAAGTATTGACTTTAATCTGCATGCTCATCACAAGAAGCATGAGTCACAAACAATCCCATTCTTTATGAGCTTCAGACTAACTTCCTTCTGCTGGAATAATTATGTTATATACCTTATACAGGGTGACCAAAAAGTTGTGAAAAAAATCATAATTTCTTTATGACAAATTAGACATTGTCATGTTATCATGACTTTTTAATCACCCTGTACATGTCAACAACTGCACTACCAGAAGCCTCAAGTTATCCATCTACTCCTCCTCTAGTGTTCAACTCAATGAAGGAGAGCACCAAGTGTAGGGGGAATACATTATGAGCAATCATTAGACAAGCTGGGACACTTCAAATTTAAGAGGAGATGGGACTTGAAGGGAAACTTATAGAGGTGTACAAAATTCTAAATGGGATTGAAAAAGTAAACCCATATCAATATGTTTGATTATGCCAAGACAGAAGGACGAGAAGACATAGGTTTAGAGTTGCAAAGGGCAATTTCAGATCATAAAGCTATTTTTTTCACCTAGATGGTAGAGTGGGTATTTGGAAGGATGAGATCAGAAGAGCCGAAGGACCTCATTCATCTGAACTAATCTGATGACTACTGGTATAGGTGGGAACTAATTCAATTGTCAACGCAACTGACACGAACACAGGATTGTGGGATAGTATTGTTGCACATTTTGCATTTACATTTGAGCTGTTGTAAATTACTTAGACCATGTTGTTTAAGTGCACAGCTTGAAATGGCAGAGGTTTTTCACAACCTGCTGTCCACAGTTCTTCCTCTCTATCTGTGGTCCATGGGTCTTCAGCTGTGCTTACGGCCAATGCCACCCACTCCACTCCCCCGGTTCAGAGTCAGGCTCCCCCATGTTAAGCACTCTGAGAAGCTACCCTGTGTATAGGGTGTTATATAAGTGCAGGTTGTTGTTGTTGTTGTTGAGCCTCTCTGTAATAGCAGACTCAGAAGGTTGTGCATTTAAAGCCAATTGCAGGAAATGAATTATGGAGTCTTTTAGCTCACTGGTTAGAGCACTCACTTTGCAAGCAGGAGGAACGAGATTCAATTCCCAGCAGCACAAACCATCAGCCGTGTTTACTTATTCCATACACCTCTGTTTTCCTAGCAGGAAGTAGGAACTCGGTTGTTAGTTGATTGGTGGATTGTTTTTCTGGGGATAATAATTCCTTCAAAAAATAATAATAATTTGGACTTAATCCACAACTGTTTGTGGGACACTGTTCTGTGCATTTGGCTGCTGCGTTTTGATCACAATACATACAGCATATTTTTTGCAATGCTTTGAGATAGAATATGTGACAAGATGCTACATTATATGTAAGGATTATTATTATTATATCATAGTCTTAGATGACAATCCAATGCAGTGCTGGGGTTGTGTTGCAGTATTGGAGATGCCATGCTTCAGATGAGACATTAAACCAAGGTCCCTGTTGAGTTGCACATTAAAGATCCATTGGCACTGTTGGAAAATAGAAAGGAATTTCTCATGGTATCTGGCCAACCATCACCCAAATAAAATTGGACACTCACTCCATGACTGTTTGTGGGACATTGGTACCATGTTTAGTCAATAAAATATCAAGTCAAACCTCTTTGCAGTGAATTCTATTAGGTGCTATGATACTTCTCAACATGATAAGGTGTTATATCGAATTGTAGGATTATTATTACCTTCAGATCATGATTCATCCAGTATCCCACTCATGATCTTGCAAAACCTTCCCCATTGTTTTGAATGAAGCAGGCACTTTGACCTATTTCATCCTTCTTGGATAACCCTCCATCACCAAGGTTGTAACGTAACTAACTACCAGGTTACCCACAATCACTGGTAAAATAATAACATTTGATATAGCATCCTTTATGTAGGAGGACATCAAAAGCCCCTCACAAGATTTATTATGAAATGTTGTGACAGCTGAACCAGTCTGATGTACAGTTAATGCTCACATGGATACCCTTATTATGTGAGCAGAATGCTTTATGAGATCAAAGAAGAGGTTTGGGATATCCTTTTAGTCCATTTAATATAAAATATAAAGTCAAACCAACCTTCTTTCATTTAGAGTGTCAGACTGCTTCTCAAAAGACTCCAACATTAGCGTAGCAAGTATTTTTAACCTAATTTAACCTAAAATATTTTAACCTTCACAAATACTGGCATTGAGATCATAACCTTTGATCTCCAAGAGCATCACACAAGAATGGAAGAAGACATTATTTCATGCTTGAGTTTGTGACTAATGACGGTAGATAAATTATTTTATAGCTGATGTCAGTCTACACAGATTGCTATGAGATAAGCAAAAGATACCTCATCTCAGGGATTCTACCAGGGCTGTAGTCGAGTCCTCCTCATCCGAATCTGAGTCCCTGGTGTCCGAGTCCGAGTCTGAGTCCGAGTCCCTGCCACTTTTTAGAGTCCGAGTCCCTGGTGTCCGAGTCCGAGTCCATGGTGTCCGAGTCAGAGTCCCTGCCACTTTTTAATGTCCGAGTCTGAGTCCTCAATGTCCAAGTCCGAGTCCTCCATGTAAAAATTCACGCCCATCACCAATTTATACATACTAGAATTTCAGTCTTATACCTTTTTTTGATGTATATTTGTATAGATGTAAGCTTGTAAACAAAGCTTGCTACGCTTTGTTTACAAGGGTTGGGTTCTTACTTCACGGCTTTATGCAATAAATTGACTCATTATCCTGAAGTTAAAGTGCTTAATGGTTTGGTTCAAGAACTAATTAAAATTCTATTTTTAGTCCTTGAAGTCCAAGGAATATTGACTTCTCAAGTCGTCAGTCACTTGTCTGATAAAGCCATTGCACTGATATTCACTGAAATGAAGATTCACAAAATGCTAAGACAGTGATATGCGTTCATTAATTTGAGGAAGGTAACACGGTCAGGCATGAAAAACAAGTGTCTTGAAAGTTGATGTTAATCCTCTCCAAACATGCAGTTAAGCAGTAGTTCCGCAGTAACCTGTGTCGTATTAAATTTGTCTTTTGAAGTGCTTCAAATTGATAAGTTTACCTAATTAAAAAATTCTAGCTCAAACGTCTAACTGCAATTTAGAGACTTTGCAGTTTAAAACTGACTGGGAACTAGTAACTTGGCTGGCTTGTGGTATACGCTTTTATTCAAACTGGTGGACGAGAATTCAATGAATTCCTCTTACGAGTCTCCTACATTTGTGTGTTTTCTAATTGCGTTCTCCTTTCCTTTCTGGCTGTCCGTCACTCTGCTACCTGTCTTATCTCTCCCACTGACTCCCACTGACTCTCATCTGTCTCCCTTCCTCCGTCTGAAGCAGATTTATAGAGTCAACCCAGAAGATATCCGACTGTGGGCAAAATTTAAGAAGCAATAATCGAGTCTAACCTTTAATTTGGAGAGGCAAGGATTCACATGGCACAGGCATGATAATAATAATAAGAAGAAGAATCCTTGCATTTGATATAGCGCTTTTCACGTCTTCTAGATGTCTTGCGATGGTGTGAATGGCCTCCTTCTGTGTTGTACAATTCTATGATCTCCAAATCCATCTAGATTTATAAATCTAAACTTTGTTTGGTAAATGTATTTGAAAAGGCCTGCCTGGCATGATTTTCCTGGAAATGCACATGTATGAACCCCAATTGAAGACAGAAGGATTGGGTTGGCTTTTGTGCGTTTGTATGCGTGTATGTATATGTCTCTCCCTGTCTCTCTCTTCCCCAACCTCCATTTATGTCGAGGAGAGAGATTTTAATTTTTTTTCCAAATAAAAGTCTAGCTGCAGATTGCTTGCCTAGGCTTGTACTTGTACATATTGGTGTGTGACCGAGCACTCGTGAATGCTGCTGACCCGAGTACGAGTCAGTGCATTGTGCACAAAGAAGAAAATTGCAGGGCTGTAGGTCTCGAGTCCTCATTTCAAAGATAGTAGAATGCTTTGCGGCGCTCAGGCTCTACTTTTTACGCGTATCTCTATGGGGCTAGATTTTTGTCTCTGTATATATTTCTACTACATAGACCTAAGATCTACCCCTAGTAAGGCCAATTTCAGCAGGTAGTGGTATATTATATGTGAGACTTCCACCTGTGTTGGAGGAGAGCGACAACTCCTCCAACCAGATGGATTTTTCTGTAGACTGAGGCCTACCCAACATAGTTCAGAAAATAGTCTTTATTAGATTAAATTTTCAAGACTATTAACATGACAAAATTTATCGTGATTCATGAGTAACGCGTTCCGACAAAAGTCCACACACACACTTAATTTATTGTATAGTCTAATCGTAAATGAGTATGAAACTTACTTTTCTTTATGACGTCGCTGCAGATGGCGTGTGAAATTCAATGTGGTGCCTCATGTTTCAGTTACAACACATTTGCAAAACTTACATTTTGCGTGATGTTTGTTCCCCCCTGTTGTTGTGAATTCCTTATGATCCGTGTACTCGAGACACAACAGACATGGTGAGGCTCGCACGCGCCGGGCAGGTAAGAATCAGGGAGGTTTCAGTGCGTAGCACGCGATATAAGCGTAGTACGGTAGCCCTTGTACAGTTAGTACACAAGACAATGTACAGAAAAATACTCAGCGTGTCAGCAGAAATCAGTGTTACTACTCACACAATGGAACTGGAACACGTGGCAATCCAGGGCATTGGATTTAAACGCGTCACTTTTTAAAGGGCTTTTTTCATTGGTAGAAAGTTTACATGTGATAGATAGGAAGTAGTATCCCATGTGGGATACCGCGTCACAGTTCATTCACAAGCAACTTTCATTGCAAGATTTCCGGTAAATTGGCCGATGTCGTATTTACGCGAACTGCAGAAAACCCTGCAGCTCCGCTCATACCTGCTGGACTCGCGGCGGTCTTAAGCCCGAGTCCTCGCTGTCGAGTCCGAGTCCGAGTCCTGCACAGCTGAGTCCGAGTCCTCCAGCCCTGGATTCTACATAAGAACATAAGAAATAGGAGCAGGGGTAGGCCATTCAGCCCCTCAAGCTTGCCCTGCCATTTAATAAGATCATGGCTGATCATCTAACCTAATTCCATTTACCCACCCTAACCCCATATCCCCTAATCCCTCTATCCTTTAATAATGTTCAAGGACTGAGCATCACAGCTTTCTGGGGTAGAGAAATCCATAAATTCACGACCCTCTGGATGAAGAAATGTTCGAAAAGGCCAATCCTTAATCTTGAGACTATGACCACTAGTTTTAGATTCTCTAACCAGGGGAAATAGTCTCATACTGTCTATTCTGTCAAACCTTTAAGAATCTTATAGGTTGCTATAAAATCACCGCTAATTCTTCTATATTGTAGGCGTAGTTTACTCAACCTGTCCTCATAGGTCAACTCATTCATCCCAGGAACCAACTTTCTATGCTGCACCCCCTCCAAGGCGAGTATATCCTTTCTTAAATAAGGAGATCAAACTGCACACAATATTCTCTGTTGCTTTCTATAGCATTACTGTAGACTAAAACTGCTTTTCCTCCAGTTGCATTACCTTTTGGGAAATTCATAATAGAAAATCAATACAGAGCCTTAATCTCTAACCTATACTTTCAAATTTACCTTTCTACCTTAAATTCTGTGGTAAGGCAGAGGCAGTGACCCATTATTACTCTATAATCACAATTTCCACTATAACACCACACATTTACTTTGTATTTCTGGACCTTCACGACTTTTCAATTTTGTTGCATGACATGTGAAACAGCAGCAGATAATTCTTCATTGGAACTCATATAATGAAAGGCATGATGGATGAATACTTTGCCACGTGATGTAACATTTTCTAAGACTATCTTCGCTCACAACTATCTTGAAAGAAGTTGAGTTGCACAGAATTTGTCTAGTCAGAATGTTGGTTTGAATTATTTTGAACTTAAATCTTATCATTATAGGTGACAATTCTTGGGAACCATTTGGAGCATTTTAATGAGCAATTTTGATAACTGCAGGCATGATTGAAGAGGAAGGTCTTCAGATGTCATTTGAAGACAGAGAAGGAGGAGGCAATGTGGAGTGAATACTACTATAAATAGATAGGGTTGGAGCAATGCTATCAAGTGTAAACATGTCCCATTACCTTATTCTGGCAGGATTCAACATTGCAAATTCTGTTCAACTGCTTTTGCTGACAACACATTTCTGACTCAAATAACAGGTTTAATCAAGAACATATTTCTGCTATAGGTTTACTGAACTTCATTTGTGATGCATTCTCTTTATATTGATAATGTTCATGTGTGCGTGGACCAACAGGAAGTAAATATTCTAGGTGAATGATTGAAATATCAGAAACATATTTAAGGAAACAAGGAACACAATTTCAGTTTGATCGGTTGCTGTTTTGTCCCTTCAAAACAACTTTTGCAGTTGTATCTTTTCCAATCATCTACTTATCTTCTGTAGTTGTGCAATGATACATGAAGAAAAGTAGCAACTTTTAATGTTAAGAATAGATTTATATTTCATTTATCTTTCATTCTGGAATGGAAGTCTTGTGTATTTCACTCTTTCGAATGCCATAACTTTTGATGCTTTCAGCACTTTCCAGAGATTTCACTGGGACCTCTACACCTTCAATGATTTTTGCTCAATTTTGCTCTTCACTTAGCTTGCAATTGTTGAGCCCAAAGCTGGCCCACAATGTCCAATGGAGTTCTTGCACCAAGATTAGGGCATCTGCCACTTAATGTATTACTGGCTTAATTCACAATTAGTGGATTATCTTCAGCTACTTTCCCACAAATTCAAAGTCTTTGGGCTCATCCATTATTATAAAATTGGGTGGAGATGAACTTGTGGACCAGATAAGCTGAACCTGTTGGCCACATTTTTTTTAACAGCAGTGTCCCACAAACAGTTGTGAATTTTTGTATAAATCTAAGATGAGACATTTGTGTTTTGGTCCTCCAGTGATGTCCAGGGAGGCTGAGTGAAAGGAAGCTACAGAGAGGCTTATCGACAGTCTGTTGACAGCAACAATAACTTGAGTCGCATAGTGCTTAATTGTGATAAAGCTTCACCCCAAAGCCCTTGGCAGGGTGAGGTGACTGTAGGCATGGATCTGCAAGTGTAATCTGAAGATGGTCAAGGAGGAGGCAACGCAGAGTGATGGAGGCAAATAGTTCCATAGTTTGGGGCATAGTGTCTGAAAGCATGACCACCGATGGTGGAGCAGAGGATGGTCCTGAATGGGACCTGCAGGAGGCTGGAACCAGATGAGTGAAAGGAGCAAGTAAATGAATGAGTATAAACTATTGGGATTACTAACAATTTTCATTTCAGTAATTTATCTAGAAATCATACCAGCAGAACTGGGCCCGAAATGGAAACCATTAGAAATAAAATTCCGTGGCCTCAAATTTAATCTCACAAATCTAACCTCACACCAGCTCACCTCTCCGAGTGCACACTGGTACCAAAATTGTGATTCTGGATTGCTAGCCCGAATCTACCCAGATTTTCCCACTCTCCATTAGTGCGGTTAGCTAGGGTTTCTGTGTATTTTCTTTGTCACTTTCAAATACCTCCATACATTCGCCCAGCCTACGTCTGCAATATCCTCCAGTTCCGCTCCTTCACCCACTCCCTCCATTCTGTTAAATCAAGCCTGTTATTTCTCACCACCTCCTCCGACTCCTCATTAATGGTGGACCTTTCAGACATGTTGCCCTACTTTCAAAATATCCCTCTGCCTCTTCACTCTCTGCTTCCAAAACTCTTCTGAAAACATACCTTTTTGACCATGTTTTCAGTCATCTTTACTTATCATTCTCATCTCCCACCTTACTCAAGTTCCCACTCAGTCACAGCAAAATTTTCAAAATGTTGCTGAAATAGAAACATGCCATATAAATTCAAGTAATTCTTGTTCTACTTGATTATGCTTCGAATGGCACCAGTCAGACTGACACCTTACCCAGTGGCTATTATGCAAGTGTGAACATTGAGAATGAGTGTCAGCATGCTGTTGAACTACGGGAGGCATCATAGCCAAGCCCGATCCTGTCCGCTCATAGGTAGCTGCAACAGAGGTAATTGAATAGAGAACAGTTGCAGAAACCTTGGCAGGTTTCCACCTCCACCAAGGCAATGAAATGATTGCAGCACCCCTGCTGCTACTCAGAGATGTGATCAGCAACACAGCAGAGACCAGGACACCTGTACTCAGCTGCTTGCTGTATAAACTCTCTTAGCCATCAGGGAGACACAAAATTTAGGTTTAAAGTACCAAATGCTATTGCTTGACCTATGCAATTCCCCTCCTCCTACTCAATTAAATTGAGAAACAAATAAGATTGCTAAAGTCTGTTGTGAATGTGAATGTTCACCCTTATAACAACCCTTGCCTTTCATATATCGAGAGGATATCTCAGAAAGAACCAGACCAGGGCGATGTTCTGGAAAATCTTTTCTGTTTAAAATTTGTATATGGTAAATTTTAAAAGAATTTTTTCTTCTTTTCATTCCGTTATGAGGAAGGCTATGCAAAGTGCACAGCTATAATAAATCTAATTAAATCAACTGAAGAAATGTTCCCGCTGCAGCACTGTAGCCCTGTGATGAGTGACTTACATTATCATGTGAAATGAGTTATAACACCGTTGAGGTGTGGATCCCATTCACTGCTCATCCACTCTGCTGGACTTCATGCTCCCGGTACGCCAGCTGTCTTTCACACTGAAATGCCCTATGGTTGGGTCATTAGGTCACCGCTGACATCACTTCCTTTGTTGATCATTCACAGAGCAGGAAGTGACATTAGGGACAACAACAACAAAATTACATTTATAGAGTACCTTTCACATCAGGAGGGCGTCCCAAGGCGCTGAACAGTCAGGTCGGGACCCGAGCAAGGGAGAGGGGGTGGGGGAGGGAGGGTCGGAGGGACGGACGGACGGACGGGAGAGAGGGACGGACGGGAGAGAGGGACAGGAGAGAGCGAGTTAGGAAGGGAGGGAGAGAGTTAGGAAGTGAGGGTGAGAGTTGGGAGGGCAGCAGAAGGCACGTCCGAGACCTACACAGAGGATTGACTCGATTTGAACACTCCATTGTCAAGCACGTCACTTTGGAGCCATGAGAGCCCTGCTCACCTCCCACCCATTGCATGTTCTATTTAAAAAATGCAGTCTAATTTCAAACTGAATCCTGTGAAAGTGTTGGTGTACTCCAAACATGGTAGGAGCTACAAAAAATGAAAGGATTATTATTTATTATTAAATCTCATTGCTTACTGTTCTTTTCACAAATGGACAGTAAAATGTCGAAAGGACTTGACGAAAGAGAAAATTAGATGCTGCTCAGTGAGAGACCTAATAGAGCGAAAAACCAACATGTAGAATAAATAAATAGTGTAGAATAACAACCACTGCAAGAGGTAATGAAATTACCAACTAGGATCATAAAAATATGCTTCAATAAACCTTATTCAGCTCTGGGGGAATTCTTTCTGAGTAATTCTTGTGCCATGGGGCTTTCACGCACAAACAGAGCACAGACACGTCTGATAAACAACTAGCAGTTTTATGAACTGTATCCCTCTAGTCAGATCAATGCTCACCGCTTCAAGAGATGTTACATTATAAATGGTGTACCAAAGTCATGCTATGCTGAGAGGAGACAAGCACCATTACATTCCATACTTGAATGTAAAATCTAAATCAACAGAGTATAATGCATACTACTACTGTGCAGTGTGATATGGAGGCACTATGGCTTGGAGTCAATATTAATCTCTATTCTTTGACATATCATTTTAGTATTAAGTAGATAACATTTGAGATCTCATTATGAGGTTATACATATAAGGATTATTATTACCCCAATTGCAATTGGTTATTATTCATCCATACATATAACAAACAATTTTTAACAATGGGTTAACTTTGATTCTGCTCAAATGGTTTCTGGGAACAACAAACTTTGGAAAATACCATTTGAGAATAGTGATGCATTAGATTTGTCCAGAAAAGTCCATGATTCTTTCAAAAATGATTATGCACTTGCTTTTTGCTGTAGAGAAAAATACTGTATTGCATCAGTCAGTCTGGTTTACTTAGGATCCTATTGTGACCCTTTAAGTCCCATCTTAAGTCTTACCCGTTTGACCACGCTTATAGTCAACTCCCCCTTTCTCCCCTGCTTGGGGCCCAACTCCATCACTGTGCAGCCCTCCGGGATGCTTATAAAAGAATGGAGTTTGGACGTTGGGCAAGGGGAAAGTGGGAGGGGAGGGGGATGAAACAAATTGAATTGCTCTATCCTATAAATGTACGTCAGTCAAATTGGAAAAGCCTGTATCAGCTTGAAATATTTGTGTCTTCCAAAAGAGATGAGAAACATTGAAAACATTACATGCAAGGAAGATTACTAAAATTAATTACTAATATCAAGGTGAATGCTAAAAAGGTACTGCTAAAGGGTTGCTAATGTGAATCATATTCACAGCTGATGTGAATTAGCAATGAGATAAGTTCAAAAAGACCTTCAGGATTGTAACAGCTTCAAATCAAAATTGCAGCATGCTTGAAATGATGGATGACAATGTACACAATGTGACAACTGAGAGTGAATGGGCTGACATTGTCACTGTATTTTATTTATTAATTCCTAAAACAAAACGAGTGTCATATTTAATGTCCATGATGAACTGCCACAAATAGAAAGAATGTAATAAGTTAGTTCTCTCTGATGGCAGCCAGAGTGGTTTAGATGTCTGCCTATCATTCCTGTCCTCCACATGCAGGGACATGCATTAGGGAAGCTCCTATAAGAAATGTAAGGGATTCTGCGCTGGAGGTAAATCTTTTCCATATTATGGTCAGCTTCCTCCTGCATGTTCCTTCATAAGATTATCAGAAAATCTTCCTCTACTAGGTTGGCAATCTCCAATACGATGGGAAAACATCATATTGAACTATCTTACTATTGTTCTTGTTTTTGCCCACAAAAATACAGTAAATTCACTATACAGTATATTCTGTGAAGCGCTTTCAGACATCTCAAAGACATGATGAGGCTCTATATCAAATGCAAGGATTATTTTTTCTTATTTTCAACGAATACAAAACAGGTAGGGTTTGACCCAACCAATCCAGTAAGAGATTGCCTTATAAGAGTGAGATCGTTTTTTTTAAAAATCGGATTTCTCTTTTACTTCAATCAGATTTTTTGCAATAAACAAAAGGATTTGTGAAGAGTGAATCCTGCAGATTCCCAGATGGAACTTCACTTGTTTTTTTCTTACTTTGAAACATCTCAAATTCATGATTAAGGCATTACATCAAATGCAAGGAATGCTTTTATTATTCAATTTGCGGCCAACTGAGGTTCCAGTTAGTGGGCAGGGGATGGATATCTTACAGGAAAGTCACATTTGCGATTTACAAATTCTTTCAGGAATATCATAAATGAGCCTCAGTTTTCAGCTATTTGAGGGACTGTGTTATCCACTGTGTGTTATAGCTTTTCTCTGGACTTATCTGTAATTAGATAATACTTGGCTGCGCTGGTTTGTGGTATATTGTCTTAACCAAACATTTCAAGCTGTTTTTTGGTGGGCGTCAGAATCATTCACGTTGAAAACCAGCTCCAAAATTGAATCTGCTGGATGGCAAATTCAATTACGTCACAAGCCAGTTCAACTGGAAGTGCCACAGCCCCATCCATTCTCAATAGTTTGGGGGAGAGTGCTGACCCCCAGGCAGTTATCCACTGGGACATTGCCAAGAGTGGAATATCCGATTACGTGATAATTATCACTGGTAATATATACAACACTGAATGATACAGTTTGCATCAAGATGTCTGTGAGGCAGCACCAAACAGTGAATACTTAATACTGCCATATCTGTACTGCTCTGTTTGCGTAGAAGCCCTAACTGTGAGATTTCACAAAATATTAGAGAATAAAGGCTGTGATAAGCTTTACACAGTGATATCTTTCATTCCACTGAGTGAGTTCAATTTCTGTCTTGCAAGAACAAAATTGCTCATTTTAACCCTTCAGATGTGTTATTCTAGCTGCATTAGGGGTTAATCAATTTCATTGCCACTCAATTATAGAGCCATATATCTTTACAAATAGAGAAACAATTCGAGCAGAAGGTTGAGCCCTGGAGCCCATTGGAGCATTAAATAATGTAAAAAGCCTGCAGACACTGAGTGGGAGATTCAGTCCAGTGCACAACTGATGTGGAGCACCAGACTATGATAATTACATCTCACTAGGTGCATGCGCTTCCACTAAGGAATTGACAAGATTCATCTGAGTAAAGGTGATGAACAGCCAATACTGATTCTAATTCCCATCCTGCTGCATGTAAGTCGGCCCGGGAACAAGCTGCTTCCCTTGGGAACACTTTTGCTTCTGAAACAGATTGCAGCTAATTTCCAAGGCACTCACAGCAATCAGCAGGATGAAGTCAGGTCAGACTCAAGCGAGTGCAGTCAGGTCGATTTGGCTGAGTTATAGTTGCTTATGTTACATTAAACATGTGAATGGATTTGAAAGGATAATTTGGGCTATAGAAATCCATGTTTACTTTTCCCCACTATGATGTGGGCTTAAGTCAGAGATGAAATAAGTATCACAGAGCAAGGGGGAGGAATGCTATAGCCTATTATTTCCTGAACTCTGAGACCTTTCTGAAAACATTAGAAAGAAATACTGTACATGCTTTTGAGGTCCGATTTGCTAAATACTGTAAAACCAAATGTTTTACAGCACAGATTACGAACTGCTTGGAAACATCTTGCCATTGCCCATCTTGGAGTCCTGCACATAATGCTGGTGTGATGGACCTTCCCCATGCTCAATCACTTTCATGTGACAAGTATTCAGTGAAATGTACAGCTTAATGGTTTTTATTCCTTTACCAAGGAAAGTGGAAATACTAGGAAGCAAATGCTTCATGACATGAAATTTAATACCACCACAATTTACATGTGTTTAGCATCTTTCACATCAGGAGGATTTCTCAAAGCAATTCCCGCAGCTGACTGCTAGTCCAAACTCGGTGAGGGAGTGGGAGAGGTGGCTGCAAACATAGCCAAAATATTGGTCCAGAGGCAGATATTGAAGGGAGGGAGCTAGGTACAGGCACTCCAAGATGGAATGTCAGAAAGTGTGGCAGATTGCGCTAAAGCTGCTTGATTGGAAGGTGGTGGTGGTGGAGGAGAGGACACAGGCTGCAGAGTTCTAGATGGTCTACAACTTGTGTAGAGAGGAGATGAGGAGGCTGCAAAGCAGACTGTTGGACATGTTGTGCATATTTTCATCACAAATTAACCATATTACTTAATAATAAATAATGATCCTTGCATTTGATCTAGTACTTCTAATGTCTTATAGATTACTCAAAGCGCTTCACACAATATATTATAAAATGAATTGATTGTATATTTTGTGGGCAAAATGTGTCAATAAAGCTGATATAATGATACTGCTGTTGTTACTCCTTTTGAGTGATCAACACTATTCAATAAAACAAATGAAACACATAACAATTGTTAGTCACAGTAACAAATAGGTGCTACCGGCAAAAAATAACTGGCCAAAAATCGGAATACGTTTTCCAGCACAACCAGCACAATTGATTCAATTTGTAGAGCCTCTGTCTAAAACAGCAATCCCTGAGAACACTCATCTGGCCAGGCAGCTTCAATGGAGAAAGGAAAAATGAGTCAACGTTTCGGGTCCACGACCCTTCGTCAGAACTGACAAGCAATGCAAGTTAATGGTATCAGTCTTTTGATGTCAATATTGAAAAAAGATGCAATTTGTGGATTGAGCCACTGTATCAAAATTCGATGTTGTTTTGTAGATCAAATTTTATGTCTTTTATTTGTTAATCAATTTGGGAATTGGATTCTATGAAAGATGTACACCCATGTAGAAGCCCCAAATGCAACTCAGAAGTTAATCATTGTCATAATACTGTAGGTATATTGAACTGGTAACAAAATTCATTTTAAGTACCACAACTAAACATCTAGAACAAGGTCCCTTATAGCTTTATTGCTTTAAAACAGAAGGACTGGCGAATCCATGTCAGAACATTTTTGACTGTATTATCATAAAGAACGTGGCCTGACTTCCTGGATAATTTATTTAATGAAAATATATCGTTTTTGGCAACTGTTTCCATTGCAGAATCATAAAGATAGCCTGAAATATTCAGCCCAATTTATTGTCTACCACTCAGAAATATTGCCTTTATGTTCTTTGTGCTGATATTTAAAGCAAATTTATTTCTTAGTTAAGTCAAAATTGGCAAATATTTTTCAAGCAAAGCATAAAGTAAACGCCCAAATCCCCTGTGCATCAGCAGATGTCTACAATTGCAGTGAGGATGCAAGAGACAAGCAACACAGCAGGACTACTGATCCATAAACTCCATGCACTGTCATGACTACATAAAGGGCAAAAAGCTCAAACAAAGGCACCATAAATTTCAGTACAAAGGGCCTCAATTATACATCATACATATTATTATCTAAAGAATTGTTTTGTTGTGGACGTTGTTTTTGTTTGCCTATAAGCAGAGAGTGCAAAGATTTTGTGGTGCTTTAATAAATGAAACGTGGTATGAATTCGTGATATCTGAATACATTGAAAGTATTGCTGCCAGGTAATCGTTGTAGAGGATTGATTTGGCAGGCGAAATAAGAAACTGTTGCCAGACTGTCTTTGCAAGGCACTCTGAAAGATGTATCTGTGTGTTGTGTAAATGTCTCTTGGGGTTAAAGAGGTTAAACAGATGTTTTGTGCCTTACTTTGCTGCAAGGTTAAACCATTATCAGAATTCTACAGGGACCTGAAACCATTATACAAATAAGAATCTGAAGAAGTCTCTTACATGTCAGAATTCTTCATTCCCGGTTTAGTGCACTTAATATGGAATGAAACACAAAGGTCAACTTCAGCCCTCTGAGAAATTTACATCTATATTAAGTAGTAATAAGGAAAGCTTGTGGCCCATCTATTTATTTGTCCTATTGTCACTAGTGATCATTCCTTTGAGAGGAGCATCAATATTCAACAGTAAATGTAAGTAAGGATGAATAAACTTGGTCTTTTATTCTGCTGTTGCGATACATACAGGGTTTGTCTTCTCAAAACTGGAATAATAGGGATGCTAGAATCAAGACTGTAAATAAATTGTACAGTAAGACTGTACATTAAGACTGTAGTAATTGTGGGATTAGATTGATGCATGTTTGTGGGTGTGCATAAATTCATGAGCATCAAGCAGAATACAGGATTAAATTTGTTTGAAGGTAGAAAAGGTAGTATAGTATTGCTTAAAGTAAAAAAAAATATTTTGGCATTTCAAGGGACTATAAAGAAGTTATTTAACAGATCATGAAAAATATATGATTATACCTGATACAGTATTTGCTTTCAACAATAACTTGACTGGAGGTACTTCAGGCAAATTAAAATGTGATTACACAGGCTGTTTGCAAAATGTTGTCCGAAAATTGGTAGATAATTATAAGGAAAGAGAATGGTGCAGCTGATGATGAGGATACCTGACCTGACCTTCCTCACTTGGGACACAGCTGCTGTTTCACTCAAAGCTACTTACTATTAGCTACTTACTAAAGCTACTTATATAGCGTCCTCCACGCCGTCTGGCATGGAGGGCGCTATATAAATCAAAGTTGTTGTTATTGTTGTTATTCTATCTGGACTATAGCAATTCTGCATTTAGATTTTTTTGTCCCTGTAGTACATACATAATGTCAATAGCATCTCTCATTTATTTTCTACTTGTGAGATAGAATTTTGTCTCACTTGTTCTAATTGCGTAAAGTTCAATGAGATGGCACTGACAACTTCCTAGTTAATTCATAATAATAATCCTTGCATTTGATATAGCGCTTTCCACATCTTATCAATGTCCCAAAGCGCTTCACAAAATATATTGTAAAGTGAATTGACTGTATATATTTGTGGGCGAATCCTGGCAGCCAATTGCGCACAGCAGTGTCCCACACACAGTCGTGGATTGAAATGACCAATTTTATTATTGTGTTTTTTTTAGGAGGGATTATTATTAGGCATGTGGAGTAAGGAAACTTGCCCAAGGTTTCGCCCTGACCTGCCTGGATTCGAACACAGGTCTCCCCAGCTTGGTCTCCCCAACTTGCAAGACAAGTGCTCTAACCACTGAGCCACAATTCACTCCCTGAACCTCTCTGATGTGATTTTGCACAAATAATTTCATTCAAATCCAGTTGCTATACACAACAACAAAATAATATTTGTATAGCGCCTTTCATGTTACGAGGACGTGATAGCGTATTGAGCGATTTAGCTGACTGGCATTGCTTTTGATCCTGCTGTTATGCTGATTGGAGTATTCCAGCACCAGCTTAATTTAATTTCTAGAGTCCAGCGATAAATCATTACATCACATATTAGATTTTTCACTCCTTTGTCTCTTTATGCCTTGCAGTTACTGGTTTGGTTTTATCTCATGAACTTCCCAAAAGAAGAAGGTGACCTTGGGCCTGAATATTCAAAACAGTACTGAAAGAGGTAAAAAACAATAAGAGCCAAGTGAGAACTCATAGGAACAGAGCATTAAATGTAAAACATGACTCAAAATCTGTTCAATATTATAACAGTAAGGAGGTGGATGTTAAAAAAGATGTAGATGTTAGAGAAGATGTTAAAACCCTAACCAAAAGGGGAGTTACAAAATAGAATAAACAGAAGACAGCAAACAAATTAAACGACTACTAAAGTGCTCCAGGAAAAGCTACCCCGTGTGAAGGGTGCTATATAAATGCATGTTGTTATTGTACATCCTCTATGTCTTTAATAATAGTAATCCTTGCACTTGACATAGTATCTTTCATCTCGAAGCACTTCACAGCATTCATTAGTGATTGTGTATTTTTGTATGCAGGCTTACAAGAAAGGAAACAAAAATATACTACTTGGAGGGAGGAGACTAAAAACATGCATCCCCAACATCCATCAAGCAATGTTTGAACTTCAGGACTTTCTCATAAATAAATTTGAGATTCTAGATAGGCTCAAGAGCATGAAAACTAAAAAAATCCTCTGTGGTGGATGAACTGTACTTCAAGGTACTTAGGGAGACAACGTAGGAGATTTGTGTAGCAATGATAAATTATGAGGGAGTCAATCGTGACTGGTGAGGTTCCAATAAACTAAAAGCATACAAATACTCTTCGCATATTCCACAACATGGTAGAACTATACCTGGCCACGATAGACTCAACTATAGACTAGCAACTATTAGCCTTACCTCAATAATTGGAAAATAGTTGGAATCAATCAGAAAGCCACTAGGAGATTATTTTTGTTCACAAAAATAGTAATGGAAAAGTTAATAAACATGAGCTAACATGGATTCAGAAAGGGTAGATCTCCTCTGAATATTCTCATAAACGCTTTGAGTAGGTGACAGCCTACATTTGTTGTGTAAAATAATATGACATAGTGTATCTAGACTTCAAAAAGCATTTGGAAAAGTAAAGCCTGAAAAACGCCTTCATAACCTGTGGTCACTGGGTATCAAGGGCAAGGCGAAGACATGGACTCAGAATTGGGAGAGACATCAATCATGGTGCCTCTGTATGGATTCTGTATGGAACCCTGCTTGTTACTTGTACAGTTGTCCCTCGTCCACTCTCCCCGCTCGTCGCTCTCCCCTCTCTCACTGATTCACTGGAGACAATAAAACAGCACCTTACACTACCACAGCTTGGCTAAATTATTTTACCTTTGGTCCTGGAAGTGTTAGGCAGGAGGTAGCGTCCTCGCAAGTGTGCATGCACGCGAGGTTGGCGTCCTCCTAAGTGTGCATGGGCACGGGGCCAGCCAGTGCGTATACTCATATTTTACTCATGTTCTGCATTTTACTCGCATTCTGCCGCATTTATTTCTTCGCGTATAGTCGAATTCGCACTCGAGAAAGTCACGCCCGGCAAGGGTTGACTGTATCTATTAATGATTGAACCTAACATAAGGTTTATTCTTTACCTGATCTGAGAATACTTGATATTGACATTGGGTGGCTAAACCGAAAAAGTCTTTGAATTCCTGCATACCAACCAGCACTGCATTGGAATGGCACCATAGAATATATGGGTCACAAGACATGAGGCATGAATCCGCAACCTTCTTACTCCAAGTTGAGGAAATTGGGAAAGGCTATGGTTTGATACTATGAGTAATAAAATTTCACAAGTGTAACAAAACTGCATAAGTTCCAAATACTGTACTGTAAAGTGCTGAATAAGAAATGTCGCTGTAAAATTCATATCTATTCTATCTTGTATGATCAATATGCAAATTCTTAACTTCACTTTCTTTGGCATGTGCACTCAGTTATAATAGTTATCAAATATCTAAGGCAGCTCTGAATATTAACAAGGTTTTAGAAATGTGCAGTTGTATTGAAGAAGAAAAAACTATATAATTGAAGATAGTAGATAGGAAGGAGGAAAGAAAAACTGTGAAAGAAATAACAAATTCTCAATATTCCAATGATGTATGGAGCAGATTCTTGGTTTACACTGCTGTATGAATCAATGGATTGACTTGATTGCTCTCATATGTCTGTTGTCTTTTATGCATTTAAATTGCAAATTATATTTTTCATAAGTAATGATATTTTGAAATTGATTTTCATGATTTTTCTTTTGAATTAGAAAAATGTAGTCCTGGATAAAGGAAAAAAGTTTAAAATCTGAAGTCAGAGAGATTCTAAAGAGAGGTATTAAGGATGAGCAGTCTTTTATGGCTCTCAGTTTGATGATAATAATAATAATAATCTGGTCACTCAATCCACTATTGCTTTTGAGACACTGCTGTGTGCAATTGGCTGCCAAGTTTCACCCACAATATATACAATAAAATTCACTTTACAGTATATTCTGCTTTAAGACGTCTTGAAGACATGATAAGGCCCTTTCTCAAATACTAGGATTATTATTATCATAATACCATAATAATCTTTGCATTTGATATAGTGCCTTATCACGCCTTCGAGATGTCTCAAAGCGCTTCACAGAATATACTGTAAAGTGAATTGACTATATTTTCTGCAAAACGTAATCATACAAACATCTGCTTAATGTTGCAAGGGTTATGGTTAGATTAAGGTTCCTCAATGCTAATGTAAGGGACAGAGGAGTAAATATATTATTATTATAATTTTCTCCTCAGGTCTAATTTGCAACATTTGCTACCCAGATTTGGGGCACTAATTTTGACTTCCATTTACCAATATTAAAATCTGTCTTGTGTCAAACATTCACAACAAGGCTAAATGTGAGTTCTGAAAAACGATAAATGTGTAAAATAAACTTGGTTAAAGAACTGATTAGTGATGAATCTTCATTCCTACACCATGGCCTGATCGAGATGTTCAAGATTATTTAATGATTTGAGGTGCAACAACAACAACTTAACTATACTGCCCTTCATGCAGTATGGAGCAGCTTAAAGCAATTACAATACTATAATTAATTATAATTGACATGTTTTAACTTTTTAATGAACATTTGGCTGCATTGTAAAATCCAACTGCATGTCTCTTGTTGGTCAAGCCCTTTATTAATTGTGCTTATACTTATGCACAAGCATGAAACATTTTTTCCCATCTGATTGTCACCTATGAAAATTATGGGTGGGATTTTTCTATCAATGTATTCATTCAGTAAAATTCACTATGCTTTGCCAAAACATTGCAGAGTAAAGCATATAATGAGCACTGTGCAAAGTCCAATATTCAAGCAAGTACAATGAGTATTTAAGGCAGAGTAAATATATATTTAAGATAGAATATAGTTCTCACAGAATTAAATGTTTTCTATTCTTTGTCAGAGTTTTTTTCCCAGGACGGTTCCATTGGATGGTTTTAATCTGGAAGTGAATGATGCTGTGTTTAAACAATTTACATTTAAATCGTGCCTTTCATGTTGGGAGGACATCACAGAATGCTTGAATCTGCCGGCTGGTCACCGGAGCTGTGGTTTGGAGCCAATTGAGGGGGTTGAGAGTGGGAGGGGAACGAGGAGAGAACGCATGGCCAAGGAGGTCAAATACTGCATATTTGGTGGTGATTCTGAGCAATTTTGACACTGGTTCCCCACTAAATGTGCAGTAATATGTGGGATCTATATTGGGCAATGGTTTGGACATGCTCCTAACACCACCTGGAGGAAATGCTTTCAGAAGCAGTGAGCTTTGCAGCCATCGTGTATCGACACTGAGACAAGGGAGGGGGAACTTTGAAGAGGCAGTGATTTTAATTTTAGTAATGAACCAATCCTTACTCCAGCCATTCTTTAATAAGATTAAACCAAATGCTTGCATGTGTAGAAAGCATTAGTGACTTTTTGGCAATAATTGAAAGCAAAATCTGAATATAGCCTGCAGCTCTGCATTACTAAACTGGTGGGTCCTGTCAGTATGACTGCAGTATGTGTGTCTTGATATTTTAGTATTGTCGCACATTTGAATCAGTATTGTTGATTTGCACCAGAGACTCCAAAGAGATATCAGACAGGGAGTGGTGCAAACATTCAACTCCATAAAATGGAGGCAAGATTTAATTCCTTATGAATCATCGCTTGCTAATGTGTCATCAGTTTCTCACACTGTTGCTACACAGATAATGAATCCTTACCATTTGAGTGGAATCATGTGCCTTTTAGCTTCTATTTAATTATAGTGTTCTGATTACTGACATTCAAGTGATGTCTTCCGACTGCTTTCAAATGTGCTGTGATGTATGAATTACTAAAAATATCTCACTTCACCATTTTATTTACATATAACAACTCACTTTCAAAATTTCATTAATACCCAATCTTTTAGACTAGCTTGCCACTATAGTGGACACTGTTCCCCTTCTGTGGATATTAGGTAAATACAGGATTGTGTTCAGCAGTGGGAAGTCAAATAGCCTGCCAACACTTACCATTGAAGCTCATGCAGAAATAAAGGCCGCTTATCCCAAGCACTGGAGGGTGACCCTTGACCATGGAACCGTGAATCATCAGGTACAATAAGGACTCAAACACTTTCAGGAGAAAACAACGTAAGGGCAATAAACTGGCACGAAAAGTATGTGGGCAACGGTCACGTGTCAGATAGACATCCAACAACATACAGATTTATTTTAACTTTCTGAACCATTCAAAGGACTATCTATTTCTTCTACTCAATTTAATGTACTGGATATACCTCTTTTTATCTCTTAAGCTGCCAATTTAATGAAGTCTTACTAGCCTATACTAGCCTATAGCTAGCACTTCTTAAAAAAAAGTGTGGCAGAAATAAAGGCCATTTTAGTCCGTCACTGTGGTAATATCATTAGAGATCTGTCTGTGATTAAAGCATATTTTATTATCGCTTTGTGCATTCGGGCTAAAGACATTACTTTTAGCAACTTTCTGTAGCATAGTGTACATAAACAAAATTGCAAACAAAACAATATGCAAATCTGTGCCATTAGATAAATTATTGTTAGCATGTATTTTTGGCAACCTTTCACGTTGCTATTTATTTTTTGAAGTACTCAGCAGGATGAGATATTTCTAAACTCATGCCATTCCTTAAATTATCTCGAAAGATAAACAAGAAACACTTTGTCAATGAAAACTGTCCTTAATAACAAGTTTGGAAATAAACTTTACTCTGATTTGAGTACCCTTCAGAGTTTATGCAGATTTAAGAGAACATGACTCAAACGGGGACCTGTTAAGAGTTGTATATAATTTTAAATGAGATTGAAATAGTTTAAACGGTAAATTGCAAATGGGATTGGAAAAGTAAATCAATACTTTTGGATACACAACGACAACAATAAAAACAAAATTACATTTGTATAGCAGCTTTCATGTTGGGAGGCTGGGGTTTGGCATTGCAGGGGATGGAAGGCCAGTGTGGGACGGAGGGTGATCAAAGACATGGTCGAAGAGGAAGGTCTTGAAGGAGGTAAGGGAGGGGTTGAGGTGGGGGGCCTGCAGGAAAGAGTTCCAGAAGGTGGGGACAGAGTGGCTGAAGGCCCGACCACCAATGGTAGAGCGAGTGAGGCAGGGGACGTGAAGCAGGTCGGAAAGAAAGCAGTTGTCCTGGAGTTAATGGTGGACAGTATAACAAGACAGTAGGACAAGACACACAGCATGACCCTATCACCCCTACTCTCGCCCGGTTCCACTGCTTCCATTTCCCCCAGAGGATTGAATTTAAAATCCTTGCCCTCACCTTCAAGACCCTCCATGGCCTTACCCCCTCCTACCTCTCCAGCCTGCTGACCTTTTGTCAACCTGTCCACTCCCTCCGCTCAGCCTGCTCCATATCCCCAACCGCTACCATTGGCGGTCTGGACTTCAGCCTCTCTGCCCCCACACTTTGGAACTCCATCCCACATTCCCTTTGCCTTGCTCACTTCCTTGCCTCTTTCAAGAAAGCCTCAAGACCCTCCACTTCAACTGTGTCTCCGGCCACTTTCCTACCCTCTCTGCCATTCACCCTCCCTGATCCCAACCCCCATCGTTCGGGATCTAATCCATGACTCCTTGGCGCCTCGGGACATCCTCCAATATGACACTCACTTTACAAATATAACATTGTATTGCAATAGCTGCTGGTGTCATAGAAACAGCCCATCCAACCCCATTCAGCCACACAAGCTTGTTCTACCATCCTATATGATCATGGCTGACCTGCATCTCAGCTCCAATTAAAGTACCTTAATACCCTGACCTAGCAAATATTTATTTACCTCTTCTTGAAAATGTGAATGGATCCAGATTTCCTTTGGGTAAGTAAATGGCCTAGCTTTCATTTTAAGATTATGTCCTGGATTCTCCCACCAGAAGAAATAGTTTATCTGCATCTATCCTATCAAATCATTTAATTATTTAAAAACGTTAATGATATCACACCTCAACCTTCTAAATTCAAGGGAATAGAGATTAAGTTTGTGTAACCTGTCATCAGAATTTAACCCTTTAAGCCTTGGAATCATTCTGATGATTAATATTACACACCCTCTAGAGACAATATATCCTTCCTTGAGGTGCGGTGTGCAAAACTGAACACAGTATTCCAGGTGGGGTCTGACAAGTATCAGTTGAAGTTGAAGCATAATTTCCTCTCCTTTATGTTCCATTCCCCCTTGAGATAAAGGTTAACATACCATTAGCCCTTTTGATAATTTTTTGTACCGGTGAGGTTGTTAATGATTGGTGTACATGGATACCCACCCAAATGACAACAACAACAAAAACTTTGATTTATATAACGCTGGACGGCGTCTCAGAGCACTTCACAACAATGGATCCAGGGGCCCGGGAAAGAGTTCTCAACCTATTGAAAACAATTTTGTAATATGAATTGTTTATAGTCAAAATTGAATACAAAACATTATTTTTTAAAAAAGGCTGATTACAGGGGTGAAAATTGCATATGTCAACACTTCCATGAGATGTTTGAGACCTTTACAGATGTTCAACTGTGCAAAAGAAGATATATAAGTGCAAGTGCTTTGTAACAATTTGATGTGATCCATCTTATTATCTTAACCTGGAACACCATCATTTGCTTTAACATTTAAAATTTGTCAGAAATTCTTTCAGTCTGTCTTAATTTGATATTTTTAACAAACTGCGAAAACTTGGCGTCCAGACTAACACTAGATTTATGAGTGTTCCACATTCTGCACAATTTTTTAAAGAACAATTGGCTGTCTCTATGAAAGATCAATTGGACAGCTGAGTGGAAACCAAAATTACAAGAAGAACAACTTGAATTTATATCAGCCCAAACTACAGTGAATGGTTTGAATTAAGCCTTTGGGGTAAACCACAAAATGTGATGCTGCATATTAATAATAACAACAACAAACAAATTGCAATGGTATAGAGTATTTCACGTTGGGAGGCTGTCCCATGGCACTGGACGCCCATCTGACGTGAAAGGCACAATACTATTGTAATTTGTTGTTTTCACCCTCATTGGGATATTTTATGTTATATTGGTCAAGTTGTTGTTTTAGCTATCTCTTGTAAAACAGCAGCATTGCTGATAAACATGCTTTTGCTAACTTCCTGCTTGCCTCAAATTGTCCTCGGTTAGTGCAGGCTTGCATCTACTTATAGGAACGGTTGTATACTAACCTGCATTTATATGGTCAGTTTTTGAACAAGCTAGGCTTATTTCAAACATCGTTTGCTGCTGTACATTTGATGTGCAGTAGAAATTGTGTTTACCAAGTTTACTGTGTGAAGTCTTACCAAGATGTATTCATTTCTAGAAAACCCTCATATGCACAGTGTAGTTAATATATGTTTAATTAGTAGGAACTTCCTAAATTCCCCCCAGTTTTAGCCTGTAAGATCGTTTTTTCTTCAACTTTATGAGTTCCACCCAAAATATACAGTTAATTCACATTGCAGTTTATTCTGTGAAGTGCTTTGGGATATCTCAAAGATGTGATAAAGCACTATATAAATGGCAAGGATTATTATTATTTTGATTGTAGATTTATTTTGTTCTTTCTTGGTGCAGTGAAAGAAACACTGGAAGCCTAACCAAACAATACAATACACAGTTGCATTTCTATTGCACCTTTCACATTGGCAGGAGGTTCGTCCGGCGTGGAGGGCGGTATATAAATCAAAGTTGTTGTTGTTGTTCCAAGGAGCTGGACAGTCAGGGATTTGGACCATTGACAGCAACAACAACAACAACAAAATTACATTTCTATAGCACCTTTCACATCATGGGGACATCACAAGGTGCTGGACAGTTACTGCTTCGGACCCAAGCTGAGGACAGGGTGGGAGGGAAGTGGGGGATTAGGAGTTGTCAATGGGCCCGTCGAAGAGGAAAATCTTGAGGCGAGACTTGAGGGAGACCAGGGAGGGGGCGAGGTGGAGGAACTGCTGGATGGAGTTCCAGAGGTTGGGGGCAGAGGGATGCCCATCAATGGTGGGGTGGGTGGGTCGGGGGATGTGGAGAAGGCCAGAGCCTGCTGAGCGGAGGGGGCGGGAACGTTGGTAAGCGGATAGGAGGTCATGGATGTAGTGTGGGGCGAGTTTGTGGAGGGCTGTAAATGTGAGGACCAGGATCTTGAATTGGATTCTCTGGATAATGGGGAGCCAATGGAGTCGGGCAAGGATGGGGGAGATGAGTTTTGTAATATCTGCAGCCTGTGGAGGGAGGAATATGGAAGGCCGACCAGCAGGGCATTTGCATAATTGAGCCGGGATGTAATGAAGGTGTGGATAAGGGTTTCAGTGGCTTTGGGGGTGAGATAGTGGCAGAGTCAGGCAATGTTGTGGAGGTAGGGAAAGGCAGAGTGAGTTATGGCTTGGATGTGGGGGAGGAAAGACATTTGAGGGTCGAACAAGACACCTAGGTTCCTGACTGGCTTGGTGAGGTTGAGTGTGCATGGAGGTAGATGCTGCTAGCATCTGATGGAAGAAGGCCTGGCATGAGCCAATCAGTAGCGCCTCTGTCTTGTTGACATTCAACTGTAGAAAGTTAACTCTCATCCAGGACGTGATTTCTGATAGACAGTCTGTCACAACAGTGGTAGTCCTGGAGTTGAGAGTAGAGGCAGAGAGATAGTGTTGGGTGTCATCCGCACATTACATATGAAGGAAAATGGTACAAATGGACAGTGGAGGGGAGGAAAAATCAACAGCTATGCACTTACAGATTGAGAAACCTACCAGATTGCTATAAAAGTAATGGTTGATCAAGTAGATGTTACTAAGGTCAGTCTGAACTGAAGTTCTTGAATCTGCTCTAGACTAAGAGATTAGAGGGGAGCTGAGGTGCTTCCATCAGATTCTTCCTTCTGAACTGTAATCAAACAAATGCCTTTCTTCAATTGGCTGCCATGTTTTGCCCACATACATACAGTTATTTCACTTCACAATATCTTCTGTGAAACGTCTAGAAGACATTATATCAAATGCAAATATTATTATTTATTATTATTATTCACCACTTGCCTGCTTTTCCTCAGGTGTAAAGCTTTGATTTTTACAGCCTTTGATAAGCAATCCTCTCTGACTTATGTTAGGGTCTTCTTGTGTGTTGCCCTGTTTATACAGTTATTTTGAAAAGCCTAAAGAATATTAACTTTGTGTACTTGCTGCTGGAAAAATAGGATATTCAGTGCTTCATACCAGATAAATATTTCCTTCTTATACTGAAAATTGATCTGATTTTTGCCTGAAGGTTCCATTCAGTTTGACAAGAAAATAATAAATAATAATATTTTTATATTTTAGATGCCTTGTCAAATCTTCGAAACGTCTGAAAGTGTTTCACAGGATTTTCTGTAAAGTGCAATAACTGTATTTTTGTAGCTGAAAGATAGTGAAAGAATGCATGGGAAGTCAGAGATGATTGCTTATCGAAGGTTGCAAAAAGCAATAGATCTACACCTTGATGAAAAGCAGGCAACTAGTGAAAAACCCAGAAATATCCATTACAGAGGCCCATTCAGCTTATCATGTCTGTGCCGGCTTCCTGAAGAGTAATCTTTTCAGTCCCACTCACTTGTCCTTTCCCCACACCTCTGTAGCTGACTCTTTTTAAGGTCAGTCCTCTCGACGTGAAAGGCGCTATATAAATGTAAGTTTTGTTTGTATGTATAAAGACCAAAAAGGTCAATCATTGTGTTCAATATTACCAGATACTATGAAGATCAATCTAATTGAAGATTCTGACATGTGTCATTTATTAGCCAGTTAGTTTTATTATCACAACAAAATACAACAAAATTACACTTGTATTGCGCCTTTCACTTTTTCCCCAGCGCCTTGGGACATCCTCCTGACGTGAAAGGTGCCATACAAGTATAATTTTGTTGTTCTTGTTGTTCTCGACAGGAGGATACCACAAATACCTTAGCTATCTTAGTTTCTCAAGTTTCTTAACTATTTAAGTGCCTGTAATTTCTCCTGATTTTAGTCTAAAGACAATGTCTTAAAATGCAGGATTTTGTAGCATTTTGGAAATGTTTTAAATTCAGTCTTAAATTTATTTTAAACACTCTCAAATTGTATCTGAAATTAAGTCTTTTCCCAAATTCTCCACAATCTCATAACTGTATGAAAATGTTTTTAAGATTAACCATATGAGAAAGTTTGGACTACTATGCCCCCAAATGCTGGAAGCCTCTTCCTCCTTTGCTATCTTCACACCATGCCTAAAGACTTTCCTCTTTGACCGTACCTACAGTCACCTTACCCAACTTGTCATCTTGGAATGCCTCCCTATGTGATAGGTGTTATATAAATGCAAGATGTTGTTGTTTTAAATTTGTAGAAACATGTTTTAACAATTATTCATCTGTGTTTCTTGTTGCCTGCATTGCATTGCCGAGAACTCCAGATTGCAAGACAATTTAAGTTTTGACCTGTCATCTTGTCCTTTGGATCAGCTTGCCAATTCTTAAACAAAAATAGAGAGAGCTGGGAAACCTCAGCAGGTCAGGCAGCATCTATGGAGAAAGGAAAGTGAGTCAATGTTTCGGGTCCATTACCCTTCATCAAAACAATTCTTCATTTGTTTTAACAATGCACGTATCCATTATTAGATCATCTAAAAAATAAATGTCTATAGTTGCACTCTGTGTCCAGAGAAATTTTGCCTTACGAGAATTCAGAGCCCTAATATTGCTAAAAGTAATACAGTTATTTTCATTACTTGTTTATAATACAATAATAAAAATAATCCTTGCATTTGATATAATATATTCTAAACAAGCAAGTAAAGCATCATTACTTTTGGAAATCAACTGTTATATACTCTATTGAATACTTCCTCAAAGGACATCTACAATACTACAAATAGCTCCATTTATAGATTTATTAGAGGTGGGGAAATCCTCCTTGCAATAAACACTAGCCACTGAGTACATGTGTTACATTCATGGTTAAAAGTATATATATATATATCTATAGTATATATATTGTAGATATATATATATAAAACATATATATATATTTAAGTGTGTAGGTGGGATGCATGAAATTCTCAGTTTGGTTTGTATACTCTTAAGCATGATGATGGATTTTTGCATGTGTCAGGCTGCCAAAAAACATTAAGTGGAGTATCTGCTTAACTGCTGCAAGTAGAGTGGTGCACCTTTTCCTGTGTTCATTTAGTAACTGACCATCCTGTTCCTCTATCTTATGCTGACTGCTTATGTGCTACAGGAAGTGAGGATGCTAACTCCATATTGCAGACCGTCCACTTCCCCTTCAGCTGCTCGACATGAAACTAGTGGGAGCAGACTACTGCCTGGGGACAGCTGGGGAAATGTTTTAAGAGCTGACAAAATTATGCCAATTCTACATTTTTCTCTTGAAATTGTAGTACAGTACTCCCACATAAACTCTTGGGAGTTTAAGAGACATGAAACTGTGCTGCAATGTGACATTTGAAGAAAGGAAATTAGTTTAACCTCAGGATGTAGTTTCCATTCCTTAACTATTCTTACATTGAACTGAGGCATTATGAAAAAACACATTACAGAGTGTGAGTCACTTTCTCATTTCTTCTTGTCGTTATAGTCCAAAAAATCTTCATCTCTAAAACAGACTGATCTGTTTCAAGTTCCCTCAGCTGGAGAAATTATTTACTTGTTCTTATGGCAAGAAACGTTTTGTAATTGTGTTCTTCAAAAGAAGCATGATCTGATTAAAGACCTCAAACTACTTCTGAAGTATGCCTCAGGCCAAGTATGATTTAGTAAGCACTGTCTGCATGCCCTTAATATCCTGGTAATTCGATCATTTCCACTTCCCTCCACCACCACCACCACACACACACACATTTTCTGTGGCAACTGATTTCAGCTTGTCAATCTAGCTTCTCAGCTATTTGAAAATGGTGGCTGGATAAAAGGTTTTTTCGCTTCCTGCAGAGAGGTTCCTGGCTCTGTTCAATGCCCCACTTCATGAATGTAGCTAAAATCTGGGCCTCAGGCAAGTGGGGTATCAATGTTGGTTTCTCCACCTCTTTCATGGATTCTCACCCAACAGCAATATTTAAACAAACTTCAGAGAACATCTCAAGGCATGGTTGTGTTGTGTGAGCTTTACCAATTATGATAATAACCTGGCGTATTGTTATAATTGACAAAGCTCACACAACACAACCATGTGGCACGGCACCTTTCAGGTCATGTGGATGTTCCAAAGCATGATGCAGAACATAATAATAATAATCCTTGCATTTGGTATAGCATATTATCATATCGTTGAGATGACTCAAAGCACTTCACAGAATATATTGTTATGCAGATTAACTGTGTATTTTGGGGGCAAAATGTGACAGCCAATAGCATAGAGCAATGTTCCACAAGCAGTTCTTTGTTCTGGGGGGAGGGATTTTCAATCCCCGGAAACCGACCCGCCGATTGACTAACAACCGGGTTTCTATTAAAGGCTAGATAAACAGAGGTAGGTAGAGTAAGGAAACTTGCTAGGTTTCTTTCCACTCAGGAATCGAACCCAGGTTCTCTCGCTGTAGTGTATAGTGGAGTGGTGTACATTTATAGGTCAAATTGTGCGATGTTCCCCGAATAGCCATGATATGAATGACCAATTTAATTTCGGGTATTGTTGGCCGGAACATCGGGAGAAATTTCTTTTTCTTTTTGAATAGTGTTATGCGATCTGTAACAGCCCCAATCAGGCAGACAGGGTCTTGATTTAACATCTGGTCTGAAGGACAGCGCCTCCAACAAGGCACACCACCCATACTGTATTGGAGTGTCAGGTCAGCTTAGTCTATATGAGTTCCAAGTCCTGACATGGTGAGAGTGCGATCAACTAATCCAGACTGAACTTTCTCCTATAATTCCTTCCTGATTATGGGTGTTCATTCACAGCATAGGTATGAGGGGACTTTGGTAATGTCAACATGTTTAAGGTTATACCTACTCTAAAATCAATATTGGCCTTGCCCAATCAAGAATTACAACATGTATTTTTTTGACAATGAGTGTGTGGATTTTGGCGTTTCTAAGCTGTAAAAATAAATATGGAATAGCCAAATGACTCAGAGTCCAGTGTAGAGTCTAAAAATTTGAAAACAAAACTCCTGTCTCAGACTCAAAATAATGGTGGACGTTGGGAGCTAGAAAGGAAGCATTTCCAAACCTGGAGGGATGTGCCGCCACCTTGTGGGCAATAATGTATACAAATATTAAATAAAAAATAACATTTTTTACCCCTGTATTATTTCTATGATGGGTTCTCTCTCTCCATTCATGGAAGAACCATAATTTCCACATTGGATAACATCTCGGAGCACTACACAAAGAATGGGTCAGATAGCCAAGTAAGTGAGGAGGGGAAAAGGGAAGGGGATAGTAGGTAATGGTGTGACTGAAGAGCTAGGATTTAGTTTGGATTTAAAGACAGTTAGAGAGAAGGCGAAATGGAGGGATAGAGAGAAAGTGATTACCAGAGGTTGGCAGCATAGTGACTAATGTGTGGGGGTAAAGTAGAAGACCTGAGTTTACTGAGCAGAGGGGATGAGTCAAAGAGTGATGTTGGAGAAGATTATAAAGGCAGGGAGTTTTAAGGACCTGAAGAGATTTGTAGTTGAGGGTGAGAATCTTGTAGTTGATTTGCAGGGAGATGGAGTGAGTGGACCCAGGGAAGGACGATGAGAATGCAAATAATTTTGAGATTGAAAGTGGTGGTGTTTGAATCAACTGGAGCTTTTGGAAGCCTGGCTGGGGAGACTGATGAGGAGGGTATTAGAACAATCAAATCTAGACGTGATAAAGGAATTAATGAGGTTTTGTCAATCTTGGGCATGAAATAAGGCAGAGACCAAGTATGCATTGAAGGTGCAGAAAAGTAGTTTGGGACAGGATCACATGTAGCTAACCTTATATATTGCAGCAAGCAGAGTAACATCAGTGAAAAATATTGATTGTGAAGTCTTTCGATGACTATTGTGTTGCCAATTTTGTGGTAATAGAATAGAAACCAACTAATTTCTCCCTAATTCCTTCACCCCTTCATCATCATCTAAGTTTTTGGCTACTAATCCCTTAAAACCCTGGAACTTTCTTCCGAAATCTTTTTCCTTTGTTAACCAAGTTTTGGTTAACATCTGCAAATATTCGATGACTACAGCAAAATGTATCAAGCAATTTCAGATGTTGTTTTGTGTAAAATGCACTTTGTTGTGGTGTGTTTGTACAGTTCATGAGGTAATAGCTTCTGGTGAAAAATGGATTTAATATAAGTCTAAACTCCACAATTGCTTTCTGCAACTTATTCTGGGAAATCGAAAGTGAAAAATGTGAATGAGATTTTCTTTAGATTTGCCATATTTGCAGACAATAAAAAATACAAAGTGCCTATAATATACAGCATATCCCGTGAAGTGAATTGAGTCATCTTCCTGATGTGAAAGGCTCTATACCAAATGTTAGGATTATTATTATTATTCTTGCCAAGGAGGCTGGGTACCCAAATTTTTCTTTCCATTGCTCTCAAGTGGTTAAAGCTAAAGGCATGCACTTCTCTTTCTCTCTCTTTCTCTCTTTGTCCTATGAGATGGGCTATGTTGAGCCTCTGTTCCTTCATCTGAATCACATTTTCCTAAAGGTAGCTGCAGCTGCTCTTTTTCCCAGTGGAAGGAATGCTGGCCTTGATGAGAGAGAGTGGGTCCACAGGCTCAGCATCCTAGGCTGTGATAGGCAACGCAGAGGAGAGCTGAATCCTCAGACCAAAGATGGGAATCATGGTCACATAGATAGGTACGCAGCCCTCAAGTAGGGTTATGATGCCAAGGAAGATAGGAAGAAATGCCTAAATTAACTCTACACCTGTGAATAGAAACTTTATTTCTTCACTGTAAAGCTAATCATTTTTATCTACTGCCCTTGATAACTGGAATATCTCAAGTAAAGCCACCAAAATATTGGAGTTGTGATTTCAATCATTCTAAATTATTAAGTTATTAGTTATTATTACTAATGAAATGTTACAGTACCAAGCTATTGAACTACATATAATACAGTTCTCACATGTTTTCTAGCTAAGTAACAGTCAGAGTTGGCTTGTATTGAACAAACACCTAACTCTCGAGTTGTGTGTAGTCTGTCACTGTGATAGAATCACAGGGAAGGGATCAATATTTTTAGTTGACTGCAGTTTATTAACACAGTATGAAATATCATATGACAAAAGTCACAATTTTCAATCCAAAAGATTTAAACACAAACCAGTGTTCAAATTCCATGTATTACAGAGCCTTTCATCTCTGCTTAGTGTAGGAACACAATATTATTGTACAGTACTTTGAAGCACCTCCAGTGAAGGAATACTTCCCACTTCATTCTTCCACATTAAATACTCAGATAGTCACTGAATATCAGAAGCAGAGAACGTAGAGATTTCCAAGATAATTGTCTTTAAATGTCTTAGCTGCTGGTTTTGAACCATTATTTTTTGTTTTGAGAATTGAGAAATCTATGACTTCCATATTCACAGACTTTCTATTGACTAAAGACTAAATACAATAATAATCCTTGCATTTGATATAACGCTTTCCATGTGTTCCAGATGTCTCAAAGTGCTTTGCAATATATATATATTACACATTGCTGAGGTGCTTTTACAATAACTTGTGTGTTTGTGGTATATGTATATTTTGCCCATATATACACAGTCAACTCACTTTTACAGTATATTCTGTAATGTGCTTTGAGATGTCTAGACAATGTGAAAAGCACTAGATCATATGCAAGGATTATTTAATATTATTATTTATATGAATGCCTTATATGTAACTCCTACTGATGATGTAGATGCTGGACAAAATGTGGATTAAGTGTTTCCTGTAGACTGCCAAACAGAGTTATGGCTTTGAGTCATTGGGTGATCGTCTCTCTGTATCACTGAATTGGTGAAGATGTGGAATTCTTCAGGATTTCCTTTTTGTTTTTCAGTCTAGTTTGCTTTTATATTTGCTCTCTGTTTGCTGCAGTGTAAGATCAGACTGATCCAAAGAGCTGAATGTTCTGTATTGTATGGAGTAGAGGTGGATAGTATGATGAATACCACCAGAGGTGATATTTCTCAGCAGTGCTTGGACTCAATGCTCAGTGATAATACACCTACCTCGGTCTGTCTATCTGTCGTAGTTTCACAGCTGATTGATTCTCAAATAGTAAGTAAACTGTTCTGTATATGATGGTCCAATCAGTAAATGGAGCCACACTTTTTTTCTATTAAAAAAAACACTTTTCATGAAAGAGAGTTGGGCCAAGCCTTTGTTTGTGATACCACTGTGAGCAATAAAATAAACAGACTAACATTTAGTCAGGTTGACCCGGTGTGTGAGTTCTCAAGGTGAGGAACTTACTTCAGGACTTTCGCACTTGGGCTAAATTAGGACTCATCTGAATCAAGTGCTCTGAGATGCCTTCCTGCATGGAGGGCACTATATAAATCGAAGTTGTTGTTGTTGTTGTTCATGATCAAGAAGCCAGCCTTTTAAAGTTTCTTCTATATTACAAATCACTTGTGAAGCTAATTTACAATTTCACAAATTAGTGACACTCCCAGTTGGGGAGAGTTTGAAGCTGAACTGATTCTGGATGACATGCTTGGCAATGGACTGTTGGAATCAGGCCAACCCTTGGTGACAGTCTCGGCAGTCCGTTTCCTGTGCCAGGCAGGTCTGCAGTAATCCAGGGCCAGCTGATGACAGATCAGTCATTTTGGCTGATCAGCAGGATTTTGATGACCAACCAGTCACTGGGGATGGACTCTCCAACTCAGCTCCCATTAAGTGCTGTCAATGGCAAGCTATTTGGTTTAAGCTGGGTAGACTCCAGCAGTACTCCCCACATATGCTCTGGGGTCCCCAAGTTTGGTTTGATGCCAAACATTTTCCCAAATTAGGTAAGTATTGTCTGCCTCTCCAGTGAGAGAGTGGACATTGCATTCCAGATTAAGGAAATTGCCATGTGTGGGTGGCATACATGGAACTTGTAATTTGGTTTGGCTACTCTTAAACATGATGATGGGTTTCTATGTGTGTCAGACTGGTCAAAAAAGGCTGATCAGGACTGTTTGTCAGGCTGATCAAAAAAAAATCCACACGTAACCATAGATAGACATTAAAGGAGGAGCAGCAACTCCTTTAACAACAGTACCACTTATGTGAGTTCCTCAAAATGCGGTAACTAAACCACATCAGTATGGAGCAAATGTATTCAAATGATTACAATATGGAAACAGAAAAATCAACTTTCTGTTACTGAATAAGATAATTTTTGCTGTACAGGTAGAGACCCCACTTACCGAACGCCTGGTCAATGAAAGTTCACTATAACGAAGGTTTCTATTTGTACCACTTATCTGCTTAACGAAGGCTGTGTTCGCTTTAACGAATGTTTACATACACTTTAATTCTCGTGGGCTTCTCGTGGGCAGCATTTTATGGTTGGCCAGCATTCTGCCGCTTAAGCTCCTTCCATATTGTACGAGCTGCACTGCTTCGTGGCTTCAATAATAGTAAGTCGAGGACAGTCTGTATTTTATTTTTTATTGTTGTATTTACTAACATGTTAATATTTTATTGTTGTATTTAAAGTTGTGTAGCCTTCAATAGCAGTTATATCTACCTTAGGCCTTTGCTAGAACAGGGACCAAGGCCGAGTGGGTTTTCGTGTTTCTGATGTCCGAGATCCGGAAATGCCCGAGCCCAGGTTTGGGTATTTCTGGACTTCGGAATGCCAGAAGCGCATCATGAGTCCGGAAATGCCTGGCCCAGGTTGCGATATTTCATTGCGGTGACTGTGAAGACCTGGCCTGGAGCAGGCAGGATTGGAGTTTTATTCTTGCAATTTTTGTCTCATTCCGGATTCCGGAACTCCGGATTTTGGAACTCCGGATTTTGGCAGCTGAACCTGTACACTGAAAATGTTAGCGCTAGGAACCACTAGGAATATTTTAGCGGGGAGGCTCGAGCTGGGGGCGGCATTTTGGCTGCGGCCAAATACAGCTTAACAAAATTTTCGCTTAAAGAAGGGTTTTAAAGTCCCTAACCCCTTCGTTAAGCGGGGTCTTTACCTGTATTGCTAAGGCTCTATACATTACTGTGCATTTTTAGTGTCAACATGATACGGACCACAAAATTATTTAATTTTGTAGTTACTGTGAATTAACAATGTAACTGTTGCTGAAACATCTGGTTATTTGATGTTTCCTGAAAAATATGAATGCACACAGTACACTCTGCTTTCTGCATTTAAATGTTGCCTCATTTGAAATGTTACTGTGCAAATCTTAGCAGTTGCCATGGCAGCCCAACACTTCTGTGGTAAGCCATTGCCATTGCACAAAATGTTTCCCTTCCATTCCGACTGAGACAATAGAATAAAAGCAGCTGGTCAAATATAGTGGATGAGTTTGATATTTGCTGTAACAGTTGGCAGTAATACCTTGCGTAGGTTTATGGCATTAAATAGCATAATTAAAGAAAAAACTAAGGATGGCAATTTTCACATTGTTGCTCGAGTTACAGGAGTATATTTTGTCTGTAACAATAGGACAGTGGTGGTTTCATGAAAGCAACATATAAAATTTCTATGTTTTGCTCTCTTTCACCCCATCTGGTTTTACATCAGATTGTACTATTGATTGGATGAATGTCTCCACACATGTAGAATATACCATTTGTCTCACCACTTGATATTACTATGCAAAAATGCTTTTCTAGATGAATGAATAAGCAATAAAACTCTTTATCCCTACCACACAGAGAGGATGTTTATGTATGTTTGGTCCCGTGCACACTGCTGATAAATTTGTCTTCCTTCGGCCTTATTTTCATAACTATTTATATATCATCCAACAATAACTACCTGCCTACTTAATTGAGGAAATTATTTCTTCCTTGCCCAAACTACAAAAAAACACAAATTTATCAAATGTGGTCATTCTTAAACTTGTTTTCCTTCTGTTACTAGATAGAAGTCTTCCAACAATGTTTCTAGACATAGTCTTGCAAATAATTGTACTTTGACAAGCAAATAGGTTTATGCTGCATGTTTGGCAATGGAATATCGGAATCGAGCAAGTCCTCTGTTGCGATCATTTTAGTCCAGTTCCTGAAGCAGGTGGATCTGCAGTATTCCATGGCAGACCAATCAATGGGGACAGAGAACCCTCCTATTAACCTGGAAGCCATGCCCGGCAAGTCAGGTGGTCTTAGCTGGACAAGCAGTGGGACGCTTGCCAGACAGTGATATCAACAAGCTATGCAGTTTTACCTGGTCAGACTCCAGCAGTACCCCAACACACACTATGGGGTGCCCGACCCTTGGCATTTGATAGTCTGCACCTAATATTTTCCAAAATTTGGTAAGCAGGATAGATCCCTCCAGGAGAGAATGCACATTCCATTCCAACAAACTATCTCTGGGCTTTCTATGTGTAGAAATTGTCAGTTTTGTTTGGACATCCCCCTGATGTGAAATGTGATATACAAATGTAATTTTGTTGTTGTTATAGATACTCTTAAGCATGGTGATGGGTGTATGGATGTATCAGACACCCAGCTGCCCCAAAAAATATATCAAATGCATGGATTTGTATATACTTTAATTATGTTACAAATTGTTGTATTTTGCTTTCCCAAAATGACTGTTAGCAGTGAAGGAGGTCATTCAACATACTTTTTATTTCACCCTTTTTATTAATACAGCAGCATTAAAATAGTTTGAGATGATTAGCAGTTTTTTTTGTATGTTGGAAGAACCTGCTATATCACCTACACAAATCTATCAACAACAACACAAGAACAAAATTGCACTTATATAGCGCCTTTCACGTCGGGAGGATGTCCCAAAGCGCTGAACAGTCAGGTCGGGATCCGAGCGGGGGTGGGAGGGTCAGGGTAGGTGGAAGAGGAAGGAGAGTGGGAGAGAGGGAAGAGTTGGTGGGGCAGCCAAGGCACGGTCGAAGAGGAAGGTCAAAGAGAAACCCGGCCTTGAAGGAGGAAAGGGAGAATGCAAGGCAGAGGGGCTGCGGGATGGAGTTCCACAGTGTGGGAGCAGAGCAGTTGAAAGCCCAGCCACCGATGGTTGGGCGGTTAGGGTGGTGGGTGCAGAGCAGGCCTGAGTCTGTTGAACGGAATGTGCGGGCAGGCTGATAGGGAGACAGTAGGTCAGAGAGATAGATGCGGGCAAGGCTGTGAATGGCCTTGAAAGTGAGAACAAGGATCTTGAATTCGATCCTCTGGGTGACGGGGAGCCAGTGAAGACGGGCGAGGGTGGGAGTGATGTGGTTGCGAAGCCTAGTACGGGAGAGTAGACGAGCTGCAGAATTCTGAATGATCTGCAGCCTGTGAAGGGAGGAACTGGGGAGGCCAATGAGGAGAGAGTTCCCATAGTCGAGCCTGGAAGTGATGAAGGCGTGGATGAGAGTTTTGGCAGTGTGGTGGGTGAGGTAGTGGTGGAGTTTGGCAATATTATGGAGGGATGGAAGGCTGTGCCGGAGCGGAGAGATGGAGAGAGCAGCCGTGAACTCTGAAGTTGTCAGCGCCTGAGGTGCGGAGGCGCTGATGTGACCCAATCAGGAGGGCTTGAGTCTTGTTGACGTTGAGTTGTAGGAAATTTGCCCTCGTCCATGTCTGTCAATGTCTGACAGACATGTAGTCAGAACACTAGTGGTCCTGGAATCGAGGGTTGATCAGATAGAATTGGGGTTCATCCACATACATGTTGAAATTTACCCCATGTCTGCGGATGATGTTGCCTAGGGGAAGAATGTAGAGGGTGAAGAGCAGTGGGCCAAGGACAGAGCCGTGGGTAATGGCGCATGTGTCTGTGCAGGAGCTGGAGGTGAAGCCATTGGAGGAGATGAAGTGAAGGCGGTGGGAGAGATAGGACCAGAACCATTCGAGGATAGAGCCTTGCAGGTTGAGGAGGGAGGAGGCGGTGGAGGAGCATAGCGTGGTCCATGGCATCGAACGCAGCGGATAGGTCGATGAGGATGAGGAGGCAGAAGGAGCCCTGGTCACAGATGGTCAGGATGTCATTTGTGACCTTGACCAGGGCAGTTTCCGAGCTATGGGAGGCACTGAAACCCGATTGGAGGGGTTTGAGGAGTGTGTGTTTTGTGAGGAAAGAGCGGAGCTGGGAGGCAACCACTCTTTCAAGGACCTTGGAAAGGAAGGGGAGGTTGTTGATGGGCCAGAAGCTTGATAGCTGCAACGCATCAAGGGAAGGCTTTTTTAGGATGGGGGTGATGGTGGCAGTTTGAAGGGAGTGGGAACAGTCCCGGATGAGAAGGACAGGTTGATAATGTCGGTGATTAGAATGGCTAGAAGGTGGAGCTGGGTGGTGAGTAGAGGAGTGAGGATGAGATCAAGGGAGCAGGTGGTGAGCTTCATTGAGGAGATGGTCTCAATGACAGAGGATGGGGAGATGGGGTTGAAGGTGTGGAGGGGGGCATGGGTAGGAGACGGGGTGTGGGGGGGAGGTGGGGAGGGGTTGGAAGTTGGGGGGACAGTGACCGCAGAGCGGATTCCCTCGATTTTGGTCATGAGGAAATCCAGCATCTCCTGGCAGCGGGAGTTTGAGGAGAGGATCTGCGAGGTGAAACGGGGGGGTAATGGAGGAGATGGTTGGTGGTCTCCTTTCAACCTTTCAGCCTGACTCTCTTTCAATATGGCTGAACCACTTAGATTGCTTGTTAGAATAAGATCTGTCAACAAATGTCATGAGCCTAAAAATGCAATGTTTATCAGCATAGTATTGTTACAATACAGCTCGGTTAATAAGATGTATTAATACCTTATTATCTCTTGTGTCAGTCTGGCATTACCATGATACAATCAATGTCTCAGTTGAGCATGACATTAAGAATGTTTATAGTTGCTAATTTGATATGCCTTTTCTGCTGGTTTGAAGGTGAAAATGTGAGTGCTAATGCTTAGAAATTCACCAGTAAATAAGATATTTAATTACGCAGCGCAAACTAAAAACTGAAACTGCATTTTTTTCCACAGTTCCCACCAACTGTGGTTACTGCCTGCTAAAAATTCTGAGACTCATTCCCTTAGGTAAAGTAATGTTGGGAATTTTAGGAAGTATTTTGCTTGAGGATAGAGTGAGGAACCAGCTGTGGTTTAAGGTTCATTATTGTCCAAGTAGCCTTGACTGCAATTCTGCAGATGAGACTTATTCTACCTAAATTAGCACTCAAAGAAAAATGTGGCTATTTGCTGAACAGATAAAGCAGTTCTAATAAAGTGTTGAAGGAAAAAGCAATGATGCTTCTTTCACTCCTAAACACACACAAATTCCACCCAACCCCATCCAATGGTGTAATAACCTGCTGACAATCATTGTAAAGACTCACACATGACAGATATTAGCGCTGACTTCATTTATAGCACTCTGGTCTCTGAGTCAGAAGATTATTTTTTTTACAGGTATTTGTGAAATTCTGGCTCTACAACAGTGACTATTTTTGGTACTCTATGTGTTAGGAATATTGCATAAACTGTCAAGATAAGTGGTTGTTCTTTCTACAAATATTGCTACGTTAAGGCTGCTGGAAGCAAAGTAGAGCTATGTGAAACTTTGGGAAATCTAATTTATACCTATCGCTTTTTATTTGAGCTGTTTATAACCTGTTAATAATCCCTAAACAAAACACTAACAAAATTGGTCAATTGAACCATGACTATTTGTGGGACACTGCTATGCACAATTGGCTGCCACATTTCACCCACAAATATACAATCAATTTACTTTACAGTACATTATGTGAAGCGCTTTGAGACATCTAGAAGTCATGAAAAGCGCTATATCAAATGCAAGGATTATTATTATTATTATAATGGGTTCAAATCCTATTTCAGGACTTTTAATTTCTATATTCTAAGTTAACACTGTATTATTAGAGGTGTCATTCTTCAGATGAGATAAGAATCACCTGCAGGGAGAAAAAAACTGAATGGGCAAAATCACACACATGATTTTCACTCTAAACAAATAGAACACTGTGAGGTGGAAAAACAATATAATCCTTGCATTTGATAGAGCATCTTATCATGTTTTCAAGACTTCTCAAAACGCTTCACAGAATTTACTATGAAGTGAATCGACTCTGTACTTTGTGGGTGAAAAGGTTATGTTTCATAACAATTCGAATTCATTTTAAACGTCATATTTTTCCATCCTGTACTAAAGACTGGCCATTAATCATTAACAATAATTAATGTTATTTAATAAATAATTAAATAACATAATTATTTATGTTATTTACCCATAAATAAATACACATTTATGGGTGTTTATTTATGGGTAAATAATGATTCTGTCTACCTTTGTTGCTATGATTCCTGTGTCACTGTCCAGTATTCCCAATTAATGGCCCCAATTTCTGTTCCCGGTGATAGAGCCAGTGTTTGAATGACACCTTATGGGATACAAACTGGGTTAGGAAGCTGATCTGAAACTAGTTTATTGTAAGTTATCTTCATTGCCATAAATTACCTCACATTGCATCAACGATGGAAAATAACAATGACTACGTTGAAATCTTTAGGTCCAAGCACAGTGCCAAGGTTCACAGGATGATATAGAAAGGATCATTCCTACAACCAGCCTTTAGAAACTGATTGAAAATATAATGTTTGATAATACATTTGGTAACACATTCAGTATTATTGAATCTATTTTAGATGTGATGATTCTGTATTAATAAATGATTAGTATTCAGGTAAATGTAAAGATAATGTAACCAGGCAAGCTGGTAGAGTGGTTATGTGGTGATTAATTTTAAAATACGACCTTCAATTTGAGCTGTACTGAAGCAAAATGAGAGAAAATCAATTAAAATAAGATGCAATTTATGGCCATTTATTTAATTATTTAGCCCCTCTAGTAGCAGTATAATAAAACAAACTGAAGTGACGTTTAGTTACCCCATTCTCCATCTACAATAACTGTGACCATCACATTGACCTAAGACGACTTCTCTTGGCCAACAAATCAGATGGTAGTAGTTGACTTTCATTTTGTGATTGCACAATGAATATGAGGCACTCCTTGACACTCCCTATCTCTCTAACCTCTTCTTTCCTCACAGCAGTATCTGCTGCCTCCACTCTACTAGCTCCGGGCTCCTTCTTGTCTCCCAAATCCTCCACTCCACCATCAGCGGTCATGCTTTCAACCACTCCAACAACAACAAAATTACACTTGTAGAGTGTATTTCATGTCAGGAGGATGTCCCAAGGTGCTGAACAGTCAGGGTTCAGGACCTGAGCATTGGGAAAGTGTGTGCGTGGGGGGGTGTTTTCGGGCAGGGTTGGGATGAGGAAGGGCCAAGTGGTAGGATGCCAGATGAAGGTATGGTCAAAGAGGAGTGCCTTCAGACCACTCTTGAAGGAGGCAAGGGAGGGAGCAAGGTGCAGGGATGGAGTTCCAAAGTATAGGGGCAGAGAGGCTGAAAGCCTGGCCACCGATAGTATGGGGGGTAGGGCAGGAGACACTGGAGCCAGGCAATGGTTGGAGTGATGGGGTCGCGGAGCCTGGTGTGGGAGAGGACATGAGCTACTGAATTTTGGATGGTCTGCAGAATGTGGAGGGAAGAGTTGGGGAGGCCGACAAAGAGGGAGTTGCCATAGTTGGCTTTGAAGTGATAGACTGGATAAGGATTTCAGCAGCCTTGGGGGAGAGGTAGTGAGGAGATGTGAGATCTGGTAGAGGTGGTGGAAGGTGGTGCTGGTCATGGCATGAATATGGAGGTGAAAGGATAGCTGAGGATCGAACAAGACACCCGGGTTCCTGACTAGCTTGGTTATGTGGAGTGTGCATCTGTGGATCCTGATGCTGTCAGTGCCTGATATGAGGAGGCACTGGCAAGAGCTAATCAAAAAGACCTCAGTCTTTCTGACATACAGATGTTTAAAGTTGTCTCTCATCCAGGATTTGATATCTGACAAGCAGTCTGCCATGATGCCAGTTGCCCTGGAATTGAGGGTAGAGGCAGAGAGATAGAGTTGGGTACATTTGGATTTGCCCATGTCTTTAGATGATGTCACCAATGGGGAGCATGTACAGGTTGAAGACGCCAAAACTTTGGAACTCCCTCCCTCAACCCTTTCACCTCACCCCTCCTTCCTCAACTTCAGGTCATGCCTTCAGACCTTTCTTTTCGACAGCGCTTACCTTCCCCTGCCATTGCCTTGGTCTCAGGCTTCAACATTTGGAAGCACCCTGAGATACCGCCTGGCGTGGAGTGTGCTATATAAATGCAAGTTGTTGTTGTTGAGGCAGACTTGAATGCTTATACAAGAAGTTGTACTGGTTTGCTTTGAACATTGATGTGATTATTAGTGGAAAGGAGATACCCTTTGATGTAGGTTACAGACTACTTTAAAGACAGGAATATTAAATAAAAAAAAGCGAAAGCACGCACATTTTATTCTACTAATCTTATTGAGCTGTTTGATTTTACTGTTCAGAGCTATACCTTCCTCTTGATGTGCTCCTGTGACCATCACCTGAATGTAAACATAGTGGTCATCTCTGATATGATTTGTTTTTTTGTGATTTGCTGAATTGCAAATATTACACTACATATTCTTAGTGGATTATACAGCAAAAATGTAATTATAGAAAATCATTTTATCCTCTGCATTTTAAAAAAAAACATAGCCTTTGTTGGGATATATAGTGCTTCCAAAAATAATTGGTTCTATTTTAAGCTATCTGTAATTTTATGAATTGCTTCATGCTTTATTCAATTTTCAATTTGTTTCCACGGTTTCCAATTCAATTTTCCTATTTTTAAGTATTGAAGTCTGAAGGGTCTAAAATGCAGATATTGCAAGATGGATACACAAAGCATGATCAATATTGAATCCAGCTCATAAATGTACATGTATCATCAGAATTGCAGGAACTCTGTACTCTGGACCTCCTGTTATGCAACACTAAGCAGAGTTTGTGTAGGTTATAAATGCTCCAAAATGCTGACCATCATGAAAGGCGCTATAAAAATAAAAGTTTTTGTTTCTGCTGTGGTTGGTGTGCCATACATTCAATTACTGGCAGGATTCAATACTTCTGAAAATTTAGTTTGTGAACATGATATTTCCCACCTCACTACTTGGATTTTACACAAAACTTAAGTTATGATGTTAAAACAGCATCAGGCAATCTTTTTTTAATGCCATTCATGCTTTAGCACTGAATAAATATGTTTAGATTTACTCTACAGAATTGGATTACTATACTAAATATCTTCTGGTTTCAACTTTGCATTAAACCAATCTAATTTTAGATATCTCTCCTATACAATTTCAAATATATTAATATTACCTGGGATATGAAATAGCCACAAATTCAAATATTGCATATCTTCTGAGTTATAACAGTATTCTCTTTGTATTATCTAATATTATATCCCTCAAGCCCTCTACAGAATTTCAGCAGTCTTAATAATCCCTGGGATGTGAAATTGCCACAAAATAAAGGGGGCATAGTCACACAAATATTAAAAGTGCTTTACCAGTTTAGATTCTGGTTACATTTCAGCAGAAGTAAACCAAATATTGCACATGTTTTGGAAAATCAACAAACCTAATCTCAGCTACTTTGCAAAGCACTATATGAAGCAGATATGCTCTTCAGTTATCTGATGTGCACAAGGAAAGACTTGAAGAACTTCCGAAATGTAGGTACAGGAAATGACATTAGGCTCTCTAATTATAGAAGCTCTGATGTGGAGTTACATTCAGGTCTTTTTACTTTTGCCACTTTTCTAATACTGGAGATACTTGTTCTTGTTGGAGGTGTGTTGCTTGTGCATTACCAGCCCCCAATACACTCTCCTTTTTAAATTGACTTCTACAATATTTGTGCCAGAAAGTGAGTGTCGGCAACTGCTTCATAATAACAACAACAACAACAACAAATTACACTTATAAAGCACCTTTCACGTCGGGAGGACTTCCCAAGGCGCTGCACAGGAGGCGTGTGACCCGAGCTGGGAGGGGAGTGTACGGGAAGGGGTGAAACAAGTAAGGGAGGTCGAAGAATTCGGGGTGGAACAAAAGGCACGGTCGAAGAGGAAAGTCTTCAAACCGGCCTTGAAAGAGGAAAGGGAAGAAACGAAACGGAGGGCTTGGGGGATGGAATTCCACAGGGTCGGAGCAGAAAAACTGAAGGCCCGGCCTCTGATGGTGGGGCGGTTCGGGCGGGGGGCTTGGAGCAGGCCAAGTCCTGCTGAACGGAGGGTCCGGGTGGGCTTGTAGGGGGAGAGTAAATTGGTTAAATAGGGCGGGGCAAGGCCATGTAAGGCCTTGAAGGTGAGGACGAGGATCTTGAACTCGATCCTTTGGAGGATGGGGAGTCAGTGGAGATGGGCGACTCTTAAAATGGTACCTCCCTCCACGTAGATTGCTCTATCTATGATATTAAAGAACTTTACAGTATTTTGTACCAAATCTAAATAATGCCATTGTTATGATTGATATATCACTGCCAAGTGTTATTATGGTTTGAACTCGGAGCTGGCACAGCATTTGCAGGAGGAGGATAATAATAAATAATATTGAATAATAATAAATATCAGAACAAACCTTAGTGATAGTATACTATCAGTCTGATAGTACAGTAGTATCAAAATGATAGAGAAACATGAAAAACAGAAAAATATATTTTATATCATTACCCAAACAATCAAGATCAAACAAGAATATGACAACTATTTAAAAATAATAGAAAATAGCTCATCTGAACCTCAAATGGAGTGAAAATTCTCCTTCAAAATAAAATGAAAACTTGTGAAAAAAAATGGGAGAAGCAAATGCTGCATTCCAAGAGAAATTAAAGGACAAAGCCCAGATATGAATCAAAGCCACATGGTTGATTAACAGGGATCTGAAATCCGAAACAGAAGCTCTAATATATGCACAATACCAATCGACTGCTACCTGTTATCATGAAAATAAGATCTGAAAGAAAAATATCCTAAATACGTCACCAAGCCCTGGAAACAGTATATTATTATCGTACAGTAAAACCTCAATAATCCGACATTCCGAAAGCAGGCAACTCCCTAAAAAGGGCAAGATTTCAAAGCACAACAGTATTAGATTTTTTTTCCGATGTCAGCAAATCTCCCGAAGTTTGGAACAGCTGCTTGTGGTTCACGGCATCACTGCTCTGTCATCTAGTGCTGTGGGTGGAGCTCGGCCATTTGTTCCCTTTGGTGCTGTGTTCACAGCTCACATGCTGTATGCGGTGGTGCTTCCCCAGCCATTTCTAGGTAGGTTTCTAAATACCAACAAACTCCGAAATCCGTGAGGTGTGTGGGATTATCGAGGTTTTATAATAATAAATAATCCTTGCATTTGATATAGCGCTTTCCACGTCTTATCGACATCCCAAATCGCTTCACAGAATATACTGTAAAGTGAATTGACTGTATATATTTGTGGGCGAATCACAACAGCCAATTGTGCACAGCAGTGTCCCACACACAGTCGTGCATTGAAATGACCAATTTTATTATTGTGGTTTTTTTTGAGGGATTATTATTAGGCGTGTGGAGTAAGGAAACTTGCCCAAGGTTTCGCCCTGACCTGCCTGGTCTCCCCAGGTCTCCCCAGCTTGCAAGACAAATGCTCTAACCACTGAGCCACAGGAGCTCCACAGGAGTTTTATTGTATCATGCCATCCGGCGCAAGAGGGCTATATAAATGTTAGCTATTGTTATCATATCCAGCCCTAGCACAATCAGCGTATTATATTTAACATAACAATGTACTGTAGCTATATATATTCACTGGCCAATTTGTAGCACTTTGATATTGATGTAAAGATCAACTGGTATGAACGGTGAAAATGGCATAAAAAAATAACATCACAATAATCTGAGATTCACAAATACATGCAGATTAATAATACAGTAATAATAATAATCTGTCACAAATCAGATATTCTAAAGAACCAAATAGATTGCACATGTAATATTATTGATGTGCTTATCCCAATTGATTACAACATATGAGATAAGGAACTAGAGAAGATCAGGAAATATATTTATCTACAAATTGAATCTAAACGTAATTGGTTGTATAAAGCAAACATAGTTACTATTATCATTGATACAATTGAGACAGTAAAAAGACTATTCAGAAATAGCTGTGCAAAATGTAGCTATTTTCAAAATCTCAAACACAGTAACAAAAGTAACATCCATCCATATGTATAGTGGTAATATTATTGACTTTGCTATGAATATCACTGGAAACCACATAAAAAACTACTTCTACTGAGTGATTTAAACTGAAACAATAATAATAACCCTTATATATATAGTATCTTATCATGTCTTCGAAATGCCTCAGAGTGCTTCACAGGTTATACTATAAAGCAATTGACTGTATATTTTGTGAACGAAATGTGGTAGCCAATTGCGCACCTCAATGTGTCAAAAACAGACATGTATTTTTTTTAATGAATTATTATCCCCAGAAAAGCGATTTGCCAATCAACCAACAACCAGTTTTCTACTTATTGCTTGGTAAACAGAGGCATGTTGTGGAGTAAGGAAACATGCCTAATGCTTTATCCTGCAGAGAATCAAACCTAGCTTGTGGGGTAAGTGCTCTGGAACTCCATCCCACAGTCCCTTTGCCTCGCTCCCTCCCTCGCTTCCTTCAAGGCCGGTCTCAAGACCCTCCTCTTTGACCATGCCTTCTGCTGCCATCCCTACTCTCTCCCTACCCTCCTAACTCTCTCTCGTCCCTCCCCCCTACACTGCCACTCTCCCTTGCTCGGGTCCTGACCTGATTGTTCAGCGCCTTTGGACGGCTTCCCGAATGTGAAAGGCGATCTATAAATGTATTTTGCTGTTGTTGTTGTCTAACCACTGAGCTACAGGACTCCGCTCCATTGTAATAAACATAATAATAATTCTTCTGTTTGGTACAGCACCTTTCACATCAGGCAGACATCCCAAAGTGCTTCACATGAAATTCTATAAAGTGGTGTAACTCTAGGTTCTATGAATAAATGCAGCAGTCAATCTGAGCACATCATTGTCCCACAAATAGCCATGAACTGATAAACCGATCGTGGGTTTTTTTTTGGTGGGGGGATGGGGGTGGGGGGACATCGACAGAATCTCCCTTCTCTTTTTCAACTGTGACTTGGGATCTTTAATGCCCATCTGAACATCGCATCAATTTTGAGTAAATGTCAGACAAGTAGCAAGTTTTGTTAAAAAAACCCTGGTTGGTACTCCATTTGAGGAGGAATTTATGAACAAGGTATCCTTCTCAGAATTCTTGGCTGCTCACTGTGCTCTCAAGCCAAGTTTCCAGTATGATGGTGGATGAAGCTAATCCAAAGCCAACAGTTAATAAGTATAGGAATTTAATGAATCAATCAAGTTTATTGTATTATTTATGTAAGTGCCTCAAGAACAGTGCAGGCCATAATGTACTTCCACGTTGACTGACTGAAACCAGTTGTCTCCAGATGAAGTTTGATGACAAGCACTCTTTAGAAAATCTCAATGGTAAACAAATAAACATGACAGCAAACTTAAGGGTTGAAAAAGTGGTTGAATGGTGTAACCACTGGAAAAATTGCCTGTGTCGTTATCTGTGATTCCTGAAGAGAATGAGCTCTGTTAAATTGTGTGATGTACAGAAAATTCACTGGAAAAGCAAGGCGGCTTATGTCATTTGCATCTTCTGGTTAACTTTCCGCCCACAAATATAGAGTTAGTTTTTCTGCTCTCCTTCCCCCAGCCCCGACACACCCCCCACTGCTCTGGTCCCTACCTCTTTACCTCTTTTCCCCCTTTTCTTCCCTTTTTGTCTTCTCCCTACCTTGACGGCACCCCCCCCACCCCCGCCGTCCCTCCTGCTTTGGTCCTTACCTTAGGTTATTGTATTCTGTGAAGCGCTTTGAGACGTCGATAAGATTTGGAAAGCACTATATAAATGTAAGGATTATTATTTATTATTATTATTAAGTGTCTGTTATAGCTGATTGGCTGTTGTTGTTTTTTTGCCTACAAATAGAACAACAACTAGCATTTAGATAGCACCCTGCATGTGGGTGTCAACTTCGAGCACTTAGCAGTGGTGAATTGACAGTGGGGGGATGGAGGACGTGACTGTGAGCACATGAGCAGTCTTCTGTCCTGTTACAAAAAAACGGGAAGGAGGATACAAGGTGGAGGGATTGAGGGAGTATTCAACTGCTTTGGGACATAGTAGCTGAAAGCATGGCTGCCGCTAGTAGAGCAGAGGGGACGAGGGACTAGCAGGAAGCCAGAACCCAATGAGCATAGAAAGTGGATTATGGAAGGGTGCGGTAGGAAAGCTAGCGAGGTACCAGGGCATGAAGGGATTTGTAGATGAGTGAGAGGATCTTGAAATCTATCCATTTTGTGATAGGTTAGCCAGTGGAGACTGCTATGATGGGGGGTACAGAGTTTGGTATGGGTGAGCATGTGGGCAGGGGAGTTCTGAATCAGTTGTAGTTTGTGGGTAATAGAGCTACAGAAACTGGCAAGAAGCGCATTGGAATAGCCAAGGTAATGAAGACATGGACATTGGTTTTGTCTGTGTTGGGTGTGAGGTATGGTTGGAGGCGGGGAATATGATGGAGGTGGATGAAAGCGGTCTCAGTTAAGAATCGAATGTGGTGGAGGAAGGATGGCTGGGGATTTAATCCAATGCTTAGGTTATGTGTAAAAATATATGTGTGAAAACATTTCCTTCAATGTCTAATTTGTTCTACATAATTTGCAGTAATCATTAGACCAACAGTGACATTGCCAAAAATAAACTTAAATGTGTTCCAGAATAAATGAGCTTCCAGCCCGCAAACCTCCCAGTAACTCCCCCTGGAGTTGCCCTGAATTACCCGCTAGGCTGATTACATTGGGTATTATTAAAGATTGTGGTACGGGGTTTCTAGCACTGAACCACAAGTACATATGTAGGAGTACTCCATTCACAATAATAGCACAGTATAGCCAGAAAAACATTACATCAACAACTAAATGCATTCAACTACTGTATATTGCAGCTATACAAATGTAATTTTGTTGTTGTCGTCTTAGTACAATCCCTAAAACATATTCAGTGATGCCATTTGACTGCATGTTTCTTGGACACCAACACAGACATTTTAAAGACATGTCCCGCCTATGCTATCTGATGATTAAGATCAATTATTCATTGCAAAGATTAAGCACCATAAATTGGATTCAAACATAATGATTTTCAACCTACAGGCTTACATTGCGGCTTCAGATTGTCTGCTCCCTTCAACATAACAATGGCATTTGCAAACAAGATTTCTTCACAATAATTATAGCCTGAAATGCTTATTAAAATTTGTAAGGCCAAATTGAAGTACAAGTGTAAATACCATTTAATACAAATTTTTGCCCCTTATAAAATTATTTTCTTCCCTTCCTCCAGGTCGATTTCTCTGCCAATTTTTAATTCACTGGCCATGCAAGTGGACAGGGAACGTGCCTAGTCCATCTCAAATCTGTTCAGGCCCTCGCACTTCCATATCAATCCGATTTGCTTACCCTCCACTTTACCACCTGAAAACTCTGCTCAGCCTGCTTCGGCCTCTTGTTTGTCCCTCGTCCCCTCTGCTGCATCATATCACCCATGCTTTTAGCCACTACTCTGGAACACCCTCCTCCGCCTTGGCCCCTTCCTCCTTGCTTTTAAATCCAACCTAAAGACCTACCTTCTTGATCAGGCTTACAGTCACTCCCGCGTCCCCTCGCCCCCTGGCTCAGAGTCAGATTCCACCACTGTCAAGTGCTCAGGGATGCTACATTGTATGAAGTGCACTATATATATTCAAGTTGTTGTTGGTTATCAAGGGCACTCGTGAGCAAGTTAGACAGAAGAGGAGGAGAGTGGCTCAAAGGCAGTTGTTCATTGACTGTTCACAGCGCATTTCCTTCCCTGTTACATTGGTAATCTGATGACAGCATTCCTTATCCAAGAATAAAGGGGATCCCCATTTCTATGAATCTCAAACTTTTTACTGGAGTCCTGCAATGTAGTGGATAGAGCACTCACCTCACAAGTGAGGAGACCGTGTTCGATTCCTGGCCAAAGCAAACCATGGGCAAGTTTCTTTATTCTACACAAAACTACAAAATACTGCAGATGCTGGAGACCTGAAACACAACAGAAATTGCTAGAAACACTCAGCAGGCCAGGCAGCATCTATGGAGAAAGAAAAAGTGAGTCAATGTTTCGAGTCCACAACCCTTTGTCAAAATTGGGGCATTTGGGGAGGGAGAGGCTTTTAAGGAGAAGGAGAGGCAGGGCAAGGAAGACAAATGGGGTAGAAGGCAGGATATGATAAGTTAAAAGGGTTTTAATGTTGTGAAACAAAAATGGGGGGGTTGCAACAAAACTGGAGATAAGGGGTGTTAATAGCGTTAAACAAAACGGGGGTGGAAATTCAAAAGAATAGGCAAATCAGATGGTCACAGAAGAGGGGGAAAGTGAGCTGTTATGGCCTGAAATTAATGAAATCAATATTAAGGGGAGATTCTACATGCCCGTTCTACATTCTACACACCTGTTTTCCAAGCAGTCAGTAGGAATCCAGTTGTCAATCATTTGGCAGATAGATCGCCAGGGGTAATAATCCCTTCAAAAAGAATAATCACAATAATTTGATCACTCAATCCATGATTGTTTGGCAAACATTGCTGTGTGCTGGGTTTCATTGCTGGCTGCCGTGTTTCACCCACAAAATACACTCAATTCACTTTACAGTATATTCTGTGAAGCGCTTTGAGATGTCTCAATGATATATCATATGCAGGGATTCTTATCTATTGTATGAAAATGTCTAATGATCTGGGCCAAAAGGAAAGGTTTTTTTCCACAGAATCTGCCATAAATTATGCCCTCCACTAAAAATAAAAGAAGGTTCTGGTGCCCGGGCCTTTGGCTGTTTATCCAACATCACTGTGGGTGGTGCAGCTCTGAACCCACATGTGGGGTGTGGCACGGCTGAGAAATGGGCTTCGCTCCACTCCGAGTCCCCACTGTTGAGATTGTCTGTGTGCCTTTCTTTCCTCTAAGGGTTTGTGAGTGTTTCTTTATGTGTCCCTCCTCTATATGTGTTTGTGCGTTCATGAGTGTCTCTGTGCGAATGTGTCTGTGTGTCTCACATTTAAAGCCCTCCACAACCTCGTCCCTCCCTACATCCATGACTTCCTATCCCTTTACTAACCTACCCACCCCTTCCACTCAGCAGGCTCTGGCCCGCTCCACGTCCCCCGACCCGCCCCACCATAGGCGGGTGAGCCTTCAGCCACCCTGCCCCCAACCTCTGGAACTCCATCCCACAGTTCCTCCACCACGCCCCCTCCCTGGCCTCTTTGAAGTCTCACCTCAAGACTCTCCTCTTCGATGGACTCATTGGCAACTCCTAATCCCCCACTCACCCACACCCCCACGCCCCCACCAATCCTCAGCTCACATCAGAAGCGGTGATTGTCCAGCGTCTTGGGATGTCCTCCTGACATGAAAGGCACTATACAAGTGTAATTTTGTTGTTGTTGTTGTTTCTCATTCATCTGTTTGTAAGTATGCATTTCATGATGTCTCTTTCTCTGAGAATTTATCTCTCTGTGTCTGTGAGTGTTTGAGTGTCTCTCTGTGTTTGCGTGTGTTTCTCTCTGGGTCTGTGTGCTGTGATGGGACTTGCAAGTCAGGACACAGGTCAGGTTGGTGAGCAATGCTGTCTTTGGTGGATCTCCACTGCCCTTCAACCCCAATGGCCATCCAGTTTTTGTTTCAGAATTTTTTTTGCAATAATTTAATATCTATTATTTCTTCATCTTTAGGTTTTATCCCACATTGCTCCTATTTACATTACAAGTGTTTGCAATAGTATTCCGCACCGTTTTAGCCGAGTAACCTCCAGCAATACTCTTCGAGTCCTCAAGCCTTGGGTCTTACCAGTCAATGCCTAAACTAGGTTACATTTTTTGGAAACACAATTCCATAACTGTTTTTAGGTATTCCAAACTTGCAATCTACATTGCTTGTTAAAATAATTCCCCCAGTAGGCTTTGTAGTGACAATTCTTTGAGTAAACTGAAGAGGACTTTTTTTAAAAAAGGGATTTTGTTTGCAGTCCGTAGGAAATGCACTCACTGTGACCCTCAGTAGCACATAACATGATGAAACAGTCTGAATAGGGATTAAATAGCTCATAGAAACACAAGACAAATGGCTTGTATTCGATTTCTAAACAAAGGTTGATGCAAATAAAACTAGAAAGTGAGTGTTTGAACCAATGTAAACCTCCCACAGGGTTTGATTTACATAATTGGTTGTATCTTTGCACTAAGTAATCGTAAGGAAATTAAGTCAATTTATATGTGTATTTATATCCTGCTGTGGGCCCTGTAGAATAACCAGGTGTTTATGTAGGAGATTGAATTACCTTTAAAGGATTGACATATATGTCAAGTTGTGCTAATTTTTAAAAAGAACATTGGTGTTCGCTCACCTTGTAGCTTGGCCAATTTATCCATCAAGTAATTAAGTTATGCAGCCAATGCAGATTTCAGTTTCAATCTGCAGCCGGTGATCAGTTAAGTGATCTCTGTAAAATTAACATTAGGGGAAACTACAATTAGCCTCAGTAACCAGAGAGGGGAATTTCACAATGTCATGTGCTTGATGGACCTGGTTCTTATGTTTCCAAGACAGAAAACCTGCGAGAAAATACATTTGATTAATTCTATGATATTGCGCATGAACAAAACATGACAAAGTGTGAAATGTTGCTTCAGTAGTTACCAGACAATGTTCATTACTCACACACAAACCTCTAGTTCCAAAACTCCTCAGGCAAGAAAGCCACAAGACCTTATGATACTCTGCAAGACCTCTGTGAGTAAGTGCATTCTAAGGTTTGATTCATTATACACACATCAAGTGAGATCAATGACCCGTACTAACACCACATGTTGTATCTATCTTACTCTGCATTGGCAGAGCTGCTCATTGATAGGCATCATGGTAAGTGGCTCACCACCACATGCATTTCCATTAAGTGAATAGTGCCGTTAGTTACTGGCTGCTCTCGGTAATGTTTTGGATCTGAATGCTTCAGGATTCATAGTTGCGTTCAGTACACGTGGTGGAATTCATTTAAAGAGCCATCCATAACTATCATTATTTTCACAATACAAACCGGGCCTGAGGGCGATTAATGCTTCATGTTGCAGTGCGTGTATTATAAATTATTTCAAATTATAATAATCAAATGTCATCTTTCCTTTTAGGTAATTGATATTAAAATATGAATTTGTATTTTTATGATTTTGAGATGAAAGAATAGCAATTAAGACCTGGTCCTTTATCCCACATTTCCAATAACAAAAGGTTCTTGCTTTGAGGAGACTGCAGATTACAGCATTATTGTCATCACAACTGAATCAAGACAGTGCTAGAGGCAGAATACTTTAGGAAAATTCAGTTCTATTTTAATAACAAAAAATTGCTTGCAGTTATAAAGGCAGTAGCTTTATCTAATAACAACAACAACAAATTACACTTATAAAGCGCCTTTCACGTCGGGAGGACGTCCCAAGGCGCTGCACAGGAGGCGTGTGATCCGAGCTGGGAGGGGAGTGTACGGGAAGGGGTGAAACACGTAGGGGAGGTCGAAAAATTCGGGGTGGAACAAAAGGCATGGTCGAAGAGGAAAGTCTTCAAACCGGCCTTGATAGAGGAAAGGGAAGAAACGAGATGGAGGGATTGGGGGATGGAATTCCATAAAGTCGGAGCAGAAAAACTGAAGGCCCGGCCTCCGATGGTGGGGCAGTTCGGGCGGGGGGCAAGCCAACTCGGAGCAAGCCAAGTCCTGCTGAACGGAGGGTCCAGGTGGGCTTGTAGGGGGAGAGTAAATTGGTTAAGTAGGGCGGGGCAAGGCCATGTAAGGCCTTGAAGGTGAGGACGAGGATCTTGAACTCGATCTTCTGAAGGATGGGGAGCCAGTGGAGACGGGCGAGGGTGGGGTTTATATGGTCGCGGAGGCGGGTGCGGGATAATACACGGGCTGCAGAGTTTTGGATGACCTGCAGCCTGTGAATGGAGGAACTGGGGAGGCCGACGAGGAGAGAGTTTCCGTAGTCCAGCCGTGAGGTGATGTACGCGTGCACGAGTGTTTCGGCAGCGTGGGGGGTGAGGTAGTTGCGGACCCTGGCAATGTTGCGCAGGTGGAAGTAAGCGGTGCCGGTCAAGGCACGGATGTGGGGGAGCAAGGAGAGTTTTTGGTCGAACGTGATGCCAAGGTTCCTGACTGGCTTTGTGAGGTGGAGAGTATAGCCTTGGATGTTGAGGCTGGCAGCGCCCGATGTGCGGAGGCGCTGGCTTGAGCCAATCAGGAGGGCCTTGGTCTTACTCACGTTTAATTGCAGGAAGTTGTTCCTCGTCCAGGACTCAATGTCGGACAGACATGCTGTCAGAACATCGATGGTCTGGGGGTGTTACTGTATGTTACAGAGAAAAAAAGTGTGAAGTGCTCTCAGACGTTTAGAGATGATAAGGAACTATATTCACTCCAAGCATTATTCTCAAAAGATAACTGGTGAATTTGCTTGCTTCTGCAGCTAATGGTTAGAGCACTGACCTGACAAGCGTGAGACCTATGTTCGAATCCAGGCAGATCAGGGTGAAACCTTGGGTGAGTTTCCTTACTCCTCACACCAAAAAAACACATAATAATAAATATTGGTCATTTTCAATCCACAGCTGTTTATGGGACACTGCTGTGCACAATTGGCTGCTATATTTTGCCTATAAATATATAGTCAATTCACTTTACATTCTGTGAAGCACTCTGAGATGCCATCCAGCGTAGAGGGCTCTCGAAGTAGTTGTTGTTGTTGTCGATAAGATGTGAAAAGCGCGATATCAAATGCAAGGATTATTATTATTATGGATGAGTATTCTCAAATGATATGATCAGATGGAATAAAAGGACATTTTACTGAATCTCTCCTGTGATCTGAATAATGCGCATATAACAATGTCATGCACTACTGTACTGGAATGTCAGCCTAGATCATGAGTTTGATTTCCAACATAATCTTTTGACCCATAGGTGAGGGTGTTTAGAAGTTATTGTTTGTCACTGTTAAACGTAACTAATTTACATAGTAAATAATGACAACCAGCTATGTGTAATGCCCAAATTTAGGAAATGTTCATTCTTCATGTTTAGGAATTCTCTATATCTGGCTTCACAGGCACATTCCTGGAAATTCTGCTTTCAATCTTATCTTGAAATTCTCTATACTGTAATCACTTCCTGAACAAACCAACATTTTAGCAAACAGGAAACCTTATTACAACAGTTCAATGGCACAGAACTTATCCTGTTTCCTTATTTAAAAATGCAGCAGGCTTAATATTGTGAGGCTGATAAGATGGAGATTACTGCTTAAAGTTTTAATTGCTACTCCAGTACTGTTTAAGTGGATTATGAGGCTACAGGTTCCAATATTTAGAAATCACCTTTTCTACATCCTTGTCTACATGACCATTGTGATCTTCCCCTCCCTGGCCTCCTTCAAGTCCCGCCTCAAGACCCTCCTCTTTGACGATCCCATCGGTCATCCCAAATCCCATCCTATCCCTCCACCCACCCTGTCTCCAACGTCAGCTCAGGTCTGAAATAATGACTGTCCATTGCCTTGGGACATCCTCCTGATGTGAAAGTCACTGTGCAAGTGTAATATTGTTGTTGGTGTTGATCTTCTCAGTTGTTCACTTCAAATCATATAGCCTTTGCAGAAATGCCTAGCTCTGTATACTTCAAGATTCTAAACCCTCATTTTCAAACGCCTTCCTAGACTTGCACCACACTATCTCTGTGATCTCCTATGACACTGCTCCCACAATCATTCCCTCTCCCTGCACCACAATCTATTACCCTTTCTATTCCACCATCAACAGATGAACCTCAGGTGCATTGCCCCATTCTCTAGAATTCCCTCCTGAAATCCCTCTGTCTTTTCTCTTCCTCTCTGCTTCCAAATCCTGCCCCAAACCACTCTCCATCACCTGTGGAGTCCTGTAGTGGATTGGTTACAACACTCACCTCACAAGCAAAAGGACCTGGGTTTATTTCCTGGGTGGAGTGACACATTAGATCAATTTCCTCTGTTTATTTAGCAGTAAGTAGGAACTCGGTTGCTCGTCGATTCATAGTTTTTCCTTTCAATTTTCTTTAAAAAAAGGTTATAGTTTGGTTTCTGAGTCCATGACTGTTTGTGAGACACTGCTGTGCATACTGGGTTGCCACATTTTGCTCACAAAATATACAGTTAGTTCACTGTACAGTATATTTCAGAAATCTGTCCTTTATGGTTGACTTTTCAATCAGTGCAGTAGCTGCAGGATAATGAATACTAATACAAACAAACTTTTCTTTCATCCACTGAGCCTTTACAACACACCAATTAAAAATGTAGAGAGTAGTTGCAAGAAAATATGACATATATATTTTGTGAAGCACTTTGAGTCTCTTAATGGCATGATAAGGTGCTTTATCCAATGCGAGAATTATTATCTTTATAATTCACTGTAATTTGTTGATTGATGCATTTTCTTTATTACTATAAAAAATTATATCATAGGCACAACATTTCTGATTGATCATCTCGTTGTTGCAGAAACATATTTAGTTAGAAGCCAAATATACAAAATATAGCAATTATAGACAAGGAAAGTATTATTTTGCCAAAATGGCATTCAGTGTGACATTTTTGACTAATCTGTTGGTGTATAAACCAGGATTTTTCATCTAAACCTACATATTAATACTATATAACCATCTCTGGCTAAAAGAGTGAAAACAACCAGTTCTCTGGCTTCAGTCAAAACCTCTCTATAAACAGCTACTGGATGATAGTTTTCAGGACAGCTCCTGTCAATTATTTTTCATTGAATCATAGAATTATACGGCATAAAAGGAGGCCATTTGGTCCATCTAGTCTGTGCTGGCTCTTTGAACAGAGCAACTCAATCCCACTGTCTAGCTCTCTCCCCATAACCTACCAGACCTTCTCTTCCTAAATAAAGATCTAGTTCCCTTTTTGAAAGCTATTATGGAATCTGCCTCCACTACCTTTTCAAGCAATGCATTCCAGATTCGAACAAACCGCTGAGTGAAACAATTTCTCCTCAGCTCCCTTCTGCTTCGTTTTGAAACTATTTTAAATCTGTGACCACGAGTCATTGATTCGCCCACCCTGTCAAAACTCTCATAATCTTATAAACCTCTATTAGGTCTCCTCTCAATCTTCTTTGTTCTAAAGAGAATAAGCTTAGCCTACCTAGCCTTTCCTCGTAGCTGAAGTCCCTCATTCCTGGTACCATCCTAATAAATCTCCTCTGCACCCTTTCCAATGCCTTAATATCCTTCCTAAAGTGTGGTGACCAGAAATGTACACAGTACTCCAGCTGAGGCCTAACTAAAGTTTTATAGAGGTTAATCAGCACTTCCTGACTTTTGTATTCTATACCCCTATTTATAAAGCCTCGTACCCCAACTGCCTTCTTAATGGCTTTGTCTACCTGTCCTGCCACTTTCAAAGAGTCACTAACACAAATCCCCAGGTCTTTCTGTTCCTTCACACCCTTTAAAATTGTACTATCTAGCCTATAATGCCTCCCCTCATTTCTTCTCCCAAAGTGTATCACCTCATACTTCTCTGTATTAAACTTCATCTGCCATGTGTCTGCCCACTTTACCATTTTATCTATATCCTCTTGCAGATGGCTACTATTCTCCTCACTATTTACTATTCTCCCTAACTTAGTATCATCTGCAAATTTGGAAACCGTACTCCCTAAACCCAATTCCAAATCATTAATATATGTTAAAAAGAGCAGTGGTCCCAAAATTGATCCCTGGGGGATGCCACTGCACACTTCCCTTCAGTCTGAAAAGCAGCCACTCACCACAACTCTGCTTTCTGTCTCGCAGTCAGTTGTGGATCCACGCTACCACTGTCCCTTTAACACTGTGGGCCTCTACTTTCCTAATAAGCCTCTCATGCGGCACTTTGTCAATCTGTTATGCTCAGGCCCGTACACAGGGGGGGTGCGACGGGTGCATACGCACCCCACCAAATTATAAAAGGTCCACATTTTCCGGGGTAGAGAATTGTATTTTTTATCAAATTTAAATACCAAGTAAAGTAAATTTATTGAGCATTTGTGTAACAATCAGTTCTTCAAAACTATGTATAAATTATCACACATCTTTGAATGTTTTAGTATTAATATAAAATTATCGAGTCGCTGTGCGGCGTCTACCCAAAACATATCGCGTCGATAGACGAATCCATGACGCGGCGAGTCTGTGACTCGTGACTGGATAAACATAGGCGCGCGCCAAGACTCAAATCCATCCTCGTTTGGAAATCATCCCGTAAACAGCCACAAGGGACAGCACCACTTCTGGAAGGTAAAATCATCTTTTAATCTGATCACCATCAGTAAAAATTGCTCAAGTTTTGAGAGGTGTGACTGTAATGCTAGCAAACAATGACAACATATTTACAAGCTTCTGAGAAATTAAAGCTTTTGAGAACCCAACAAAAAAGTTATATGTGTCTGGACGGAAATGCCTATCTTTAAAAGAAATACTCATGGACGTAGGCCTATGCTTTAGCGCCTAATCTACGTGGTGTGTCAATCGGAAATCATCCCGTATACAGTCACTACATAAAAAGGTAGCACCACTTTGTGGAAGCTGAAATCGTATTTTAATCTGATAAATGTAAGTAAAAATGACTTAAGTTTTGATAGGCGTGTTTCTGAAATATCACGTTTCTTGTTTTGTCTTGATTATCACATTTGATTTATATTATTAAAAATGTATTCCTGTAATTAAAAAGTGCTTTTAGAGACGTCCACTGGCATGCAAAAAAAATATGACCGCAAAGATAAACAGTGCTACTTTATTTCACATTCAGTTTTGTACCCAGAGTGAAAAAACATCAATGTCGCACGAATTTGGCATAAAAATAGTTTCACCATCATCTGATCGAGCGAACTCGGGCATTGACAACCACTTCTCCACTGATCCCTTCTCTCCATGCAGCCTGAAAACTCCCGCCTGCCAATACCCAAATCGCGCTCCAGAGTATCGATGTAGGTTAGGGTCGGTCTACCTCGTGTTCTGTGACCGTGCAATGGTTCCCATAGGATAGTAGCACTATGGACAGTTTCCTCCCGGCTTCTCCAGCTATGTCCGCTAAACCTAAGACGCCTCTGCGGTAATGTCTGTGATACCAGTGTGGTAGTGTACCATATAGCTCACTATTTGTCAGATGCTGTCGCCAGTAAACGTTCAGGGCGTCTCTTAGAATCCTGGTATATACCTCACGAGTCACCTTATCTCCTGGTCAAGGTTTGCGTAAGTGTCCAGCATTCTGCTCCATATAGGAGCGACTTTCAGCACTCGCGTTAATGCACATTCATTATAATATGGAAATCGATATTGGTAGAGTGGTTGACGTATTCGCTTCAAAGCAACCAAGGCGTCTCGAATATGGAACGCTATTAAATAATTAATTTCCCCTCCCTTATTTTTTCAAGTATTTTTTCGTCAGATCAGTATTGCTTGATGGGTCACTTCCTTTAATTGTGATTCTAAATAAATAAATAAAAACTAACTACACTATTGCTCACAGTTCAACGATATTTTCAGGATAATGCTGATAAGAGGCTTGTAACACGTGTGAATTAACTGTTTGACACTGATTTTCAGTTTCTGTATATTTTCTTGTCTTTTATAAAATTTGCTTTGCTGGAATATCTGAGCACATAATTCATACTTTACTCTTACATTATTGTTCATTACAGTCCGAAAGAAATTGAGTCATAGGATAACAATGCAGAACAACTTATTAATTACTGTCAATCTGTAGTTTATGATCATTTTCTCTTATACGCATACATTTATCAAGCATTCGTCATTGTACTGTTTTAATTGGATTGTAATTTACTTTATCGTTCACTTCCGTACATCATCGAGTCAACAATCGTGTTTGCTTTTATCGGCGAACACATTCGACCTTCCCAAAAAATTTAGACACGGACTACCGGGGAAAATAAAAACACTGAATAAATAATGATGCTCTTAAACACCAAGGACATGAAACATTTGCCGTTCATATTGGATCTTCTGAACCGATTAAATAAGACCTGAAACTGTGTAAAACGTCGGAACCTCGAGGGGGCTTCGGGGGCAGCCCACAAGCCCCCGGCCATTGTTGGTCCCATCACTAGCAATTCGCACCCCCCCATTAAAAATCCTGCGTACGGCCCTGATGCTTGTACCTTTTTCTATCTGTTATGCTTGTATCTCCCTATGATAACATTGGTCTGATTGAGAATTGGCCACACGTGGAAGCTGCATCATTACCATTTGGTACAATCTCAGTTGAAGGTACTCCTGCCTTTGACTCAGAAAGTTTGTGGCTTCAAGTCCCACATTTGTTTTTCAATTTACCCCAATCTGACACTCCAGAGCGGTGCTGGGATGTACTACATTGATAGAGGTCCCATCCTTCAGGTTGAGTCAATTCTGACATTCTGTTCCCAACTACGTCACTTTGAAATCAGTTCAGGTTACAAAACCCACCTGTAGCACTACCATTTATATCAAATCATAGCTGTTTTGTTCATCTCAGACAACAAAGATTTATTTTAAATTTAAATAGGATCCGTAAATAATCCTCTATGTAAGCTCCAATACATGCAACTACCGTCTTTAACATTCTAAAAGGATTTGATACAGTGGACATGAAAAGACTGTTTTCACTTGTTGGTGCATCCAAAATAAGGTGCATTAATACAAGAAAACACATAGCAGATCTATAATAGAGTTTAGGAGGAATTTCTTAACACAGAGGGTCATGAGAATGTATAACTCACTGCCAGAGAGGTTTGCTTGAAGCAAAAAATATTCATCACATTTAAGCGGAAACATGATGCACACATGAGAGAGAAGGGAATAATGGGGAATAGGAGGGTGGTGTGCTTGTGTGGAACATAAGCATCAGTACAGATTATTTAGGCTGAATATTTTGTTTTCATGCAGTAAGCTTCTCTTTAACTCTATGTAATTAGGTGTGTCCTCCAAGAGCCAAGTGCAAGCCATTAACATTCAACTAAACTATCCCCTTGTGGATTAAAGGCAATTTTATATAACATCATTTTCAATCCTCATGTGCCATTATTTCAATATGAGAAACAAAGACATAAGCTCATAACATTAGGTCTCCTTTGCAACACTTCAGCTAATTTGTTCCACCACAATCCATTATTTTTATACGTGTAAAATAAATTAAATACAGGAAAGTTTTTAATTGGTTAGTAATAGTATAAGGAACCTTGAATAAGTTACTAAAGTAATAAATTGTTTGCAGTTATTCATGGGCAGAAACAAACGCAGCAGCACACATGGGCAGATAAATTGCAGTTATTAATTAATACTAATGTACTGTACTTCATTTGTGGTGTAACATATCAAGCATTACGAACAATTACTCCATCTTATTTAGAGTTTGATTCCATCTTAGGAACACTGAAAATTAAAGCATTTATGAAATCCAAATATAAGACTGTACTGTTCACAGTGTCTGTGTGCTTGACATATTCTGTGATTCAATTTTTTTCCAGTCTAGAGATATAAGGCTGAAAATTTGGATCTGTGGTCATAATTAACCAATGACAATGTGTTACTTATCACTTTGTTGAATAATATGACCAATCAATTACTAAAGGCATCAGATTTGCTGGCCAATTGGATTGCTTCACTGAATCGCTGGTTAGTGGGATCTTGGTTGAACTGAACAAAATGTATCAGAGTAAAGCCACCAGTTTGTGAGTTGGCACTTCAATACTACTGAGGCCAGCAAGGCTAATGCATGCTGTAATCGGCTTCAGGCTCATCTATTGTGACAGAGTTAGGGACAGTGCAGGCCCGTACGCAGGATTTTTTTTGGGGGGGTGCGAATTGCTAGTGATGGGACCAACAATGGCCGGCGGCTTGGGGGCTGCCCCCGAAGCCCCCTCGAGGCTCCGACGTTTTACACAGTTTGAGGTCTTATTTAATCGGTTCAGAAGATCCAATATGAACGGCAAATGTTTCATGTCCTTGGTGTTTAAGAGCATCATTATTTATTCAGTGTTTTTATTTTCCCCGGTAGTCCGTGTATAATTGGGAAGGTCGAATGTGTTCGCCGATAAAAGCCAACATGATTGTTGACTCGATGATGTAAGGAATGCGAACGATAAAGTAAATTACAATCCAATTAACACAGTACAATGACGAATGCTTGATAAATGTATGTGTATAGAGAAAATGATCATAAACTACAGATTGACGGTAATTAATAAGTTGTTCTGCATTGTTATCCTAAGACTCAATTTCTTTCGGACTGTAATGAACAATAATGTAAGAGTAAAGTATGAATTATGTGCTCAGATATTCCAGCAAAGCAAATTTTATAAAAGACAAGAAAATATACAGAAACTGAAAATCAGTGTCAAACAGTTAATTCACACGTGTTACAAGCCTGTTATCAGCATTATCCTGAAAATATCGTTGAACTGTGAGCAATAGTGTAGTTAGTTTTTATTTATTTATTTAGAATCAAAATTAAAGGAAGTGACCCATCAAGCAATACTGATCTGACGAAAAAATACTTGAAAAAATAAGGGAGGGGAAATTAATTATTTAATAGCGTTACGTATTCGAGACGCCTCGGTCGCTTTGAAGCGAATACGTCAACCGCTCTACCAATATCGATTTCCATATTATAATGAATGTGCATTAACGCGAGTGCTGAAAGTCGCTCCTTTTTGGAGCAGAATGCTGGAAACTTAGGCAAACCTCGACCAGGAGATTAGGTGACTCGTGAGGTATATACCAGGATTCTAAGAGACGCCCTGAACGTTTACTGGCGACAGCATCTGACAAATAGCTATATGGTACACTACCACACTGGTATCACAGACATTACTGCAGAGGCGTCTTAGGTTTAGCGGACATAGCTGGAGAAGCCGGGAGGAAACTGTCCATAGTGCTACTATCCTATGGGAACCATTGCACGGTCACAGAACACGAGGTAGACCGGACCTAACCTACATCGATACTTTGGAGCGCGATTCGGGTATTGGCAGGCGGGAGTTGTCAGGCTGCATGGAGAGAAGGGATCAGTGCAGAAGTGTGGTTGTCAATGCCCGAGTTCGCTCTATCAGATGATGGTGAAACTATTTTTATGCCAAATTCGTGCGACATTGATGTTTTTTCACTCTGGGTACAAAACTGAATGTGAAATAAAGTAGCACTGTTTATCTTTGCGGTCATATGTTTTTTGCATGCCAGTGGACGTCTCTAAAAGCAATTTTTAATGACAGGAATACATCTTTAATAATATAAATCAAATGTGATAATCAAGACAAAACAAGAAACGTGATATTTCAGAAACACGCCTATCAAAACTTAAGTCATTTTTACTTACATTTATCAGATTAAAATACGATTTCAGCTTCCACAAAGTGGTGCTACCTTTTTATGTAGTGACTGTATACGGGATGATTTCCGATTGACACACCACGTGGATTAGGCGCTAAAGCATAGGCCTACATCCATGAGTATTTTTTTAAAAGATAGGCATTCCCGTCCAGACACATATAACTTTTTTGTTGGGTTCTCAAAAGCTTTAATTTCTCAGAAGCTTGTAAATATGTTGTCATTGTTTGCTAGCATTACAGTCACACCTCTCAAAACTTGAGCAATTTTTACTTATGGTGATCAGATGAAAAGATGATTTTAACTCCAGTAGTGGTGCTGTCCTTGTGGCTGTATACGGGATGATTTCCAAACGAGGATGGATTTGAGTCTTGGCGCGCGCCTATGTTTATCCAGTCACGAGTCACAGACTCGCTGCGTCATGGACTGGTCTATCGACGCGGTATGTTTTGGGGAGACGCCGATTCTGGTGTGCGACTCGATAATTTTATATTAATACTAAATCATTCAAAGATGTGTATTTATAATTTATACATAGTTTTGAAGAACTGATTGTTGCACAAATGTTCAATAAATTTACTTGGTATTTAAATTTGATTAAAAAAATGCAATTCTCTACCCCGGAAAATGTGGACCTTTTATAATTTGGGGGGGTGCGTACGCACCCGTCGCATCCCCCCTGCGTACGGCCTTGCAATGCAATGTCTTTAGCCTTGATAGTCTTTATCAATAATTGCATAATAAGCAATGGTGTAAAATTAATACTTTGCAGGTTACAATTTACATTACAAAACCTATCCTCTCATAAACCTCACCCTACCCACTCCATCTCTGCAGGGCAGGTCTCTGAGAGACCCTGGAAATGTAGACTTTTTGCTAAGGCTAGTAATGTGCAAATAGTCATATTCACAAATTCAACAGATGTGATTCTTGTTTGGAATGCAAACAATGATTTAAACATAGTCTACTGTGAAATGATGTCCCATGCAAATTAGTCAAGATATTTATCATTTTAAGTACATTTGTCATTTTAAGAATCTTTGGAATATTCTGAAGAACTCAGCCTATTGCCTGTTTACAAGAAGGTTTTTTGAGACTGTGACACCTTCTATTGTATGTATGTTGAATGAACAAATATGGCTCTGCCCTCTGCAGGTAAATTTACCGAATATTATAATTTCCAAGGTGTCACATCGTAAATAGTTTTATTTTGATCAGTGCCTCAAGTACAGAATGAAATGAAAAAATGGTTTCTGAAAGACTTAAGTGTGAGAATTTTCTTTATATAAAGCTTACACCGCATCTAATGTTCTTGATTTTTTCTGCGTAGAAGATTTATTACTAACATTAGTAATCCACAGCATCAATATAAGCAGAGGTTTTAGTTTTGTCACAGTGGTTTTCCTGTTTTTCATTGTGCTCTTGTTCTACATGTTAATGTTTGATAGTTATTGATATGAGTCTTGTATTTCTTTGTTATATTTTGCCCATTTAAGGAAAAAATAAAAAGTTGATGTGTAAAACACAATGTTAGCTTCCCCCTGCATTCTTCTTAGGCCCCACCTCTCCTGAATCCACCTCCTAGATTCTCAAAGAGGTGGTGGTGGAAATATATGGGGGCTAAGAGTGAGAGAAAGCCATTTACCCAAACATCCTTGTACTTGGTAGTATTTTCTCAGATCTACCATTATTATGAACTCTAAGGAAGTTCTGGAGTGATGATGAAGGCAGTTTAACATACTAGGTAGAGCTTGGGATTTTTCCCTGCAAGTTAGTCAGTTACTGTTTAATGAATCAAGTTTAATGAATCAATTTAATAGAAAGCCACTGAGCAGACTATTTAGAAAACAAAATGTGGTGTATAATGCAATAATGTCCTGTGCCACTAATCTATATAAAAGGATAAACATAGAAAACAGGCAGGGTTTATCAATTCCACCATGTGAATGGTTTTCTGAATCTTGTAAATAAACAGTATTCACATTTTTTTTGCTTATTTCAGGATATGTGTGACGTTGACAGGGCCAGCAGTTGTGTCCATTCTTAGTCATCCTAGATGAATACTAATTTAAAAAAAAAAAAATCCTTCCATTTGATATCGTGCCTGATCACATTATCAATATGTCTCAAGATGCTTCACAGGTTAATTTGTAAAGTAGCTTGACTGCGTGTATTATGTGGGCAGATAGAATATCTAATTTGCCCACAGAAGTGTCCTACAAACAGCCAGAGTGAGTGACCAATTTCATTTCGAGGATAAGACAGACTCCATTATCTCTTTTGTATAATATCATGTAATCTTTAACATCTGCCACATATGGCGGTCAGGGCCTTAGATTAAGGGAACATTTGAAAGACAGCACCTCTAACAAAACCCCTCAGCACTGCACTGCATTGTTAGCATAGATTATATGAGTACCAAATCCCGAAGTGGAATTTGAACCCACAGCCTTCTGTTTCAGAATGGCTTCCTACGCCATTTAGAGGCCATTTATAGTCAAGCACATCGGTGTAGAACTGGAATCACATGTAAGCCCAGGTGAGCAATTCAGAGATGTCTTCTCCGAAAGACATGTTGAGGATTTGCAATTTTATTTCTTTTGCAATGAATTGCTTTGTGGCGATGATTCTGGTGTAAGCTCAAAAACAAATTTTGGAAGTAAAATTACACAAAAATATGAGTTTAAACTCATGTCCTTTTAGATATTAATATATTAATACAATCACATTAACATCAATAATATAATAATAATTCTTGAATTAGAATTTTTATTTCAGGAGGACTTCTCAAAACATCTCTGTCTTGTTGGGGTTATCAGGGTTATGATCTCATCTTGAACTATTGCACAATGTACATGGTAACTACAAGAACAGCACTGCTCAAATTAGGACATTTCCCCCCCAAAAGTTAAAATGACACTTGCAAAGGTATCTGGACTTCATTATCACATGGAATCTGTTATTGAAAGCATCACCCTAACTCAGTTGTTAGCACTCTTGCTTCAGGATCAGAAGGTTATAATTGAGACTTGAAACTCTTATAATTTAGCCTAATGATGCAATACAGTGTTGATGGTGTGCTGTATTTTAATGAAAAGTTGCTCACATCACCCCAGTGCAAAAATGGACTGATTTCTCACTGATGTGAAATATACCAAGTATTATTGAAACATGAAATAACTCAGCAGTATTTAATTTGCCAACCATCAATTGACAAAAGGTCAGATGGGTTTATGTTCACTCTTAGGACTGATGAGCGTCATTCCTTGCCATGGCAACCCTTGCCCGATGGCAGTTCTCTATGGCGTCAGGAGCTCAGGCAGGCAGAGCACATTTTTGCGAGAACACAGCACACAAAAATAAACTTCAAACGCCCCCAAGCTGCCTCTCAGCATCCATGAGCACTCTGCCTGTCACCATGGCGACAGGCTGAGCATGATCTTACGAAGCCTTCATCATTTTGCAATTCAAGGTACAGCAATGCCACTCTCAACAAATGTTCACACAATATAAATGCTCCAATAAATCTAGACCTCAAATAAATTCTTAATAACAAAACACAAGCAGAGGTGTTGCATATAAAATTATATTAAATATAAATACAGTCAACTTCATTTATCGCAATCATTTTGACAGGTCTACTTCTGATACCAGCACCAATTGATCACTACAGTCATGGATCTATCCTCTGATCTATGCCATTCAGTCCTTGCCATGGCCATACCCTTTGATCACTTCCATTCTCTATTGATAGAATTTGTACTTAACTTTCTTCTAATATTTATTTTTGCAGCGCCTTGGGACGACCTGCCGACATGAAAGGTGCTCTATAAATGGAATTTTGTTGTTGTTGTTGTTTTTATCTCCTTCGCCTGAACAAGCAAAATTGCAGTTCAGTTGCATTGAAGGTTTATACAGGTAATGCAGCACAAAACTTACACAGGGTGGTGAAAGCTGATTCAATAACAACTTTCAAGAGAGAAGTAGATAGTTATTTGGAGAGAACAGGTTTGCAGGTTGATGGGGAGAGCGTGGGAATGGGATTGATTTCGAAAAGCCAACACAGACCCGATGAGCTGAATAGCCTCCTTCTGTGCTGTATAATTCAATGAATTTGCACTAGCAATGTCCAAAATACATCCATAAAGTGAATACAACCAGCTACTTGCTTTTATACATCACCCTTCACCCAGGTTACAATCTTAGAGCACTTGATCAATCAATTTATCTGAAAGATTGTTGGCTGAGCATGAAATGCTTGAAGTACTGACATGGAGGTTGCACTTACAAATTTCTAACTGACAGCACAATGAATGAAACTGCTGCCCAGAAACACATAGAAAACAAAGCACAAAATAAATACTCCAACTCATAGTCCAGTATGTCAGCCTGGCTCAGTTGGTGGCATTCTCTCTTCTGATTCAGAAGTTTGTGGGGTCAAGCCCCACTTTGCGACTTGATACTTATATTGTGTAAACTGACACTCCAATGCAACACTGGAGGTGCCAACTTTCAGATGAGATGTTAAACCGGGGCTATGCCTGCCGGTTCAGGTGGATGTTAAAGACCCCTTGGCATCATTTTGAAAGACAATGTAGTTTCAACCTGTGTGATGGCCAATAACCGCTAAATAAAAATGGTCACTCACAGCATGGCTATGGGAAATTGCATTGCACAAAATTGGCTTTCACATTTACCTACTAAATATACCCAACCACATCACTTTACAGTACTGTACATCGTGTTAAGTGCTTTGAGATGTCTTGACTGCGATAAAGTGCTACATGAAATTCAAGGATTATTACCATTATGATGCATTATTATAGATTATGGATATGCACTGAACAATACAGTTTGAGTTACCTGGATACAATCAGTAGAATCTAATATATAATCTGGTTAACAAAGCAGCTCCTGCCTTAAATAATTAGGTATAAAAACAATAAAATTACATTTGTAGAGTGCCTTTCATGTCGGGAAGACATCCCAAGGCGCTGAACAATCAGGAGTCAGGACCCAGGCATGAGCGGGTAGTGGGATTAGTCTGAAAAACTGTAACAAATCTGATGTCCTAACCCCAAGTGAGACAAGTTTTAAAAGGATTCAATCTCGATAACCAACAGAGAATGCAGTACACCTTGGACAGCATGATGTAATCTCTTTCAGTGTTATAGAAAATGTAGGTGTACAGACGTTTCTCTGGGAGAATTGCTGCTATTCCCAGCATAGGGAATAGCAGTGTGTGGAGCTCCTGTGGCTCAGTGGTTAGAGCACTTGTCTTACAAGCTGCGGAGACCAAGCTGGGGAGACCTGTGTTCGAATCCAGGCAGGTCAGGGCGAAACCTTGGGCAAGTTTCCTTACTCCACATGCCTAATAATAATCCCTCGCAAAAAAACCACAATAATAAAATTGGTCATTTCAATCCATGACTGTGTGTGGGACACTGCTGTGCGCAATTGGCTGCCACGATTCGCCCACAAATATATACAGTCAATTCACATTACAGTATATTCTGTGAAGCGCTTTGGGACGTTGATAAAATGTGGAAAGCGCTATATCAAATGCAGGGATTATTATTATTATAGGGTCCTGTACTGTGTGAACTCATGTCTATGCTGTAAACAACGCTATTGATATATTTTTAAATGATTTAAAGTTTTTCTTCAATTTGGACAGGCTTAGTTTTATAATGAGCTGCAACTGTTGGTTGAATTGTTGTCCAGCTTTGAATACACTGGGTGCAGTATGAACAGGAACAGAGAAGGCCTTGATATTGGGTTAATATGTCTCTGCGTGGCATTATTTTCCTTTGTGAAACACTGCAATAGCTGGTCAGAAACACACAAATACATTTTCTTTGGACTTTCAGTATGTGAGCTAACATATTTGTGTTCACCTTTCTCATTATATTGGAACTCCACACTGGATTCCCTCCAACTTGCTCCCCCCAATCATTTCCATCAAGGACCACTTCAAGATGTACCACTTTGACTGGACTTTTTTTCATCTACCTCTCCTCCACTTCCTTCAGCTCCCACACCTAGTTGGATTCCCAGTAAGCAGCATTGAGCACATTGAGACATCCTCAAGGGCATGAAAGGCACTATATAAATGCCAATTATATTGTACTGAAGTGCTGCACGTTAATTAACATTAAGGAAAATAACATGTTGTACAAAATAGCACCATTGGTAGCTTAAAGGAGATACTATTCTTGTATTAGTGTAGCATTAACTTCAAAACACCCAAATTTAAAGCCTCCAACCTGTGAAGAGAAATGATTCAGCAACACGTTTCCATGGATACCTGAAGTTTTACGTCAAGTGGAGGCAGAGATTCTCCTCAGCTGGCATCAATGAGAAAGGAGGAGGCGGATAAGACAATTTAATTTTGGATAAATATCGAGGAAGGAAAATGATACCTCACTCTGTATTTCCAGAGCTGCAGTTAATTGCCTGAGCTCCTTGTCAACGTCAGTTCAGTAGGATATGGTGCCCCCATTCCAAGCAGAATGTTGATATTTGCAGCTAAATGCCAGAGTAAACAAAAACCACCAGCCTCAAAGATAAGATTTTTGTTAAATAAATGACCTACTCTTCCATTAACAAGAATTACTTTGCCTGGAAACCGCTTCGCTGATGTTACATTTGGTGTACAAATATCTTGCGTAAACGTTGGCACAAGCTTCTCTTTATGTGAAAGGTAATGTTTGCTATGATTCATTGCATCTTCTTTGTGTTAATTACAAGTAATGTGTCACCAAACGCCACAAACTTTCTCCTTAATTTATTGAGCACTAACTAATCTGCCAATTAAGTATAGCTTACTTCATTGTTTCTTTCAGTCAGTCTAGTGTCTGACACATGCAAAATTGATCAACGTGCTAAAGAGTATCCAAATCAAACTGGGAATTGTATGCATCCCGCCCACACATGGAAATTCCAGAAATCTTTATTAGACTGGAGTTTAACCAACTACATAGGTTGCCATTGACAGCACGATCTGGCAAACATTCCTGCTGCTTGTCCAATAAGGACCATCCTACACGTTGAGGCTTTGGCTAGCATGCTTAATGGGAACTGGGTGGAAAGAATCCTTGCCCCCAGTCTGTCTTTCCAAGTGCTGTTAATGAGCCAGACTGGCTGGGTTGTCATCAGCAGTGCCTCGAATACTATGGACCTGCATGGCTCAGGAACTGGATAAATGAGACCACCACAAGGCTGGACCACCACAAAGCTCTGGCTGGATTCTGATATGCTGAGACCCTACTTTGCACCCCCTAAGGAGGATAGTCACTAATTGGTCATTTAACAAGCGTGACAAGAGTGGGTTTGAGCTCTGACAAGGTGGAAACCATGCGTGTTTTCTGGTTCACAGCTCAAGATTAAATGTGTGAGAGTATTGCCATCATCTTCCTTCCCACATATCAGGCACATGTCGGACAGTAGCTCAATGGTTAGAGGACAGGCCTTACAAACGAGAGACTTCGGTTTCATTCCCTGCAGGGCGAAACCTTGGGCAAGTTTCCTTCCTCCACGTGCCTGATAATAATCCCTTAATTAAAAAAACACAATAATAAATTGGTCATTTCAATCCATGGCTGTTTGTGGGACGCTGCTGTGCGCAATATCTACTGTGTTTTGCCAACAAATATACAGTCAATTCACTGTACAGTATATTCTGTGAAGCTCTTTGAGACATCTAGAAGACGTGAAATGTGCTATATCAAATGCAAGGATTATTATTATTATTATTATTTTATTATTATTATTATTATTATGATCATGTCCATTCCCATTGAGTGATAGCTTCACCAGTTGGAGATGCAGAGCTTAAGCAGAAGCTGCTTAAATCTCTGCAAACCAATCAAGGTGCATTCCAGTTTGTTCATCAACTAAGAATCTAGGTAATGCTTTCCAGCACCTGTAGCTCCAAGCCTAAGAGTTTTCTCATCAGCTATCTGATGTAAACCTGCCGTCAGCATAGTGGGAGGAGTTTTACAGGACAGGCTGTGATATGTCTGTCATTTTGATCATCTCAAATGAGTCCAATGCACCAGGGGCTTTGGTGAGTAGATGTGGCGGCTGTGAAGTCGACTCCTCCTCCAGGGTGCTCAGCAACAGGTCAGTAAGGGCCAAAGCCCTCTTTCCTACAGCCACTTCTTTTGTTTGACACAAATCCATCTCACTGTTTGATCCTGGATTTTATTAATGGGCTGGAGGAAGCTTCTCTGACCTTATCTTTTTCAGAAAATGTCAATTGAATCTTTAACATTAACCTGAACAAGCAGAAGGAATGTAATATTTTAGCTCTGATTGTCTCATCCATTGATACTTCTGGCAATGCAGCATAATCCCAGCATTGTGTTGGAGTATCAGTGTAGACTATAGAGTTCAAAGTTCCAATGTGAAGCTTGAACCCACAACATTTTGACTCAGAGGGTATTTTTGTCACATTTCCAGCTGGCCCTGCAGCATGGACAGCTTGTCTTTCCAAATGTCAGGCTGATACTCAATTTTTCCCCTTTCTCATCTGAAGATGTTGATGTTCTCAGTTAATTCAGTAAAGACTGGCATTCAAAGCTATGAATTTCTGGTTTGCATGTCTTGATGTTGCACCTACTAATGCCTTTACTCATCAGAAAATCACAAATTTGGACTCGTGGTTGGGAAGACAATGATTAGATGAGTTCTAGGCTATAGAAATCACATTCGCCACCTATATAAACCATGCAGAAAATTGCTTGGAGGTTGAAACCATTTTTTAAAAAGATTGCGTGGCAATTTATAGAGAGGCATTTTAGATTGAGCAATTTGATGCTTTTAAAAAAAACATGAACGAAAGTCTCTAAATCAACTAGAGAAGCTATGTATTACCTCAGACTACAGAATAGCTGACACCTGGAGAGCAGAGGGTCCCTCTGCAGTTCAATCCTGGTAGTTTGGAGGTGCTAAAGAGGTGGGAAATATCTGGTAAATCTCTTTCCGAAACCATATGTGTCTCTTTGTTGAATATGTTATCAGAACATATATGGATACAAGATTTTTATTCAAAGTTAGTACAGAAGAGAATACAGTACAAGTCCGTTTATCTGGCACCCGTGGGACCAGGCTAATGCTGGTTAAAGCGCCTGCCGGATATTCGGGCGGCCCGCGGCCGAAAACCCACTAAAAAAAATTAAAGTTCTTTTAGCATACATCATACACACCAGACTAAATAATAACAGATAATAACAGAATATTGTATTGGTACTTATTGTTAAAACTACTCTCTTGTGCTTCTCACCTTTACTGATTGAGGTTTACAGTCCAGCGATTCTTTTTTTAATGGAGCCAAGCGGGTGAAAAAAACGGCAGTGCGACTTTAAAGTCGCATGACTTTACTAGCTGCAAACCAATAGCCCTAGACTCTACTAGTGGTAAACCAAAATACTGCACCTGCGCGACAATGTGGGTTATCAGCTAATGTTATCGGCTTGCTGCTAGCATGACTTTAAAGTCATATGCGTTCTGTTTTTTTCACCCGCTCCATTTTAAAAAGAATCGCTGGACTATAAACCTCAACCGCAGCATCATGGCTTCAAGCGCAGCATCTATCAGCAAAGGTGAGAAGCGCAAGAGAGGAGTTTTAACAATGAGTATCAATACAATATTCTGTTATTATGTTATTATTTCTGCATTTACAAATGCTCCACTGCTATTGTTCCAGATAAGTTCCGGTTTATCGAATGGGGACTTTTATTTTGGCATGCCGGTTATACGGAAGTGCCGGTTCATCGAGTCACGGATAAATGGGCTTCTACTGTGCATAAATTATTGATGATTGGATGCAGTAGCTTAAGCTATGTTTATGGCTGATGACAAATTTGTTTATAAACCCGCTGTCATGCTGTCCTCGTTACGTACTTTCCTCTCTTTGGGTAGTGCTGCAGCAGCTGGAATCTACACTGTACATAATTTTACATCGATTTGTATGACATGGAGATAGGCCATTTAACCATTCAACTTGTTCCTGTCAATGCTTATATGACACACAATCCCCTGCTTTTCATTTTCCTCTCTCCTGTGGCATTCTATTCCATTTTCATAAGAACATAAGAATTAGGAGCAGGAGTAGGCCATTCGGCCCTTCGAGCCTGCTCCGCCATTCAATAAGATCATGGCTGATCTTCTCACCTAACTTTGATTGACTTTGATTTCCACATGTATTGATCATTTTTTCTCTTAAATACATTGTTTATTGCTTCAATACAGTTTTCAAGAGTGAGCTTTGTGAAGAAGTTCTTCCTAAGCTCCCCATTAGATTGACTGCTGGCCAGTTTATATTTAAGTACTAACTGGTGAGAAATTGTTTCTCTTTGCTAGATCTGGAGTGTTCTGTATCTCCCCCCCCATGAAGGTGGGACACATTGAGTTGCTTCCATTTGCTGTTGATCAAAAATCTGTGTCGCTGAAATTTGCATTGGACTCCATCAGGAACTGAACCTGCAAATGGAGCTATTAATATTTTTGCTGCTAGCCCAGCTAGGACCACTGTATCTTTTTGAGTGGTGGCATGCATGATTATCAAGAGCTCAATTAGAAAATTTCCATTCCACAGTGGCTGACCTATCTCTCCAAGTCCCAATAATGAGAGATGTTGTTAAAAATACCATAGTATACTGTAGACTTGTTTGGTTCTGAAGCAGTTTGAGACATCCTTCTGAAGTACAAGGCACAATATTAAATGTATGGATTATTTTTAATTAATCGATATTATAATCAATTCTAGATGGTGCTTACCGGTATGTTGAATTCTTGTAGCTTTACAGGACTTGAATTTAAGTGCTACAAGATATTACAAACAAAATAATCTCTCCAACAACAGTAGTACTGTAATAATAACTTGATCATTCAATTCATGACTGTTTGTGTGACACTACTGTGCGTAATTCACTGCTGTGTTTCTCCTACAAGATATATAGTCAATCCACATTGCAATATACAGTATCCTGTGAAGCACTTTGAGACAGCTCAACTATGTGATGAGGTGTTATATTAAATACAAGGATTATTATTATTATTATTTTTATTATTATAAGGACGCTATACAAATGCAAGTTTTTGGTTTTGCACTTTCATAAGTGGTGAGGCAGCACAACAAACTAATGAAGACATCTGCACTCTGGTTAGTACTGTATAATTTATGTGCTGTTAAATATACTGCAGAACAACCATCACTATACTTTGCAAAAGGAATACTCAATTTGTACAATGTATGCTAGCATCAGTAGTTTAAGACCCAGATTACTGCAATGTTGAAATACAGTACAGTAATAAGTTGTGACCAATAACTATTCAACTATTCAACACTCACACAAGAAAGACAAAAAGCTGAGCAAAGCAAATATCTCCACAATATGTCATCATCAGCCAGACATTTCCTTTTACTTATATAAAACAAATCAAAGAGAAACTCTGATATGTGTGCTATTACATTGGAAAAGAGTGGCATAAATCAACAGAAATAACCTCAGAGGTGACATTTACAAATTTGCTTTGCATTCAACTGCACTTAGAATGGGGGTTTAGTTGTCCCTTATTCCCCAAGAACCAGATGAAGTAAATCACACGGTTTCTGAAAATAAAATTACTGGACAGGAAGATTTGATGCGGTACCAATTATACCTCTGATGCTTATTGATTCAGTCTGCAGTTTCAGGGGGAAGTAACTCAAATTTAACGTAGATATGAATGATATATCTTTTTAATGTGTTCTTTTGCACACTCATGCCTGTGTCACCATGAGGACAAACTTTTCAAACATCCAACAAATGTCAATGGAAACAAAGATCAGCAGCTCAAATTCTCACTTGTACTATTTATCAGACACTTATTGCTCATATTCTTCCCAGGATTCCCTTTCTCCCAGTACCCCATTAGATTACCTTAACGTTAAATTTCTCCATGTTCTCACTCTTCCCTACTTTTATAACCTACTTTACCCTATTCATTTACCTATAGTCTGCTCACTGCTTCTACTCTATTGAAAGATCCTCAGTCATTCCATCCCACCATTGGTTTTTATCCTTCATGTCCCTGATCTGTGCAAATCTCTACGAAAAGCTCCTTTTTGCTTAATCGGTCTGCATTTGAAACACTTAAAACCTAGCTCGTGACAGCATGGTTGGTTACTTCCCTCCTACTCCCCATCCTGCACTCTATTCGAGTTCCCAACCCTAACACAAATTTCTGAAGTACTTTGGGACATTTCCCTATATGAAAATTGTTGTGGGCCGCATCACGATTACTGCATATAGTCCTGGTTGTTGTATCATAATGGGGCTTCACAGGCCCAAATGGAATGCAGAAGAGAGCAATGAGGATAATTCATATTGTTAGAGGAATGAACAATGAGCAATTAGACAAGATAGATTTCCGTAAGTATGATTTTAAATAAATTTTCTTCCACCAAGTAATGGAACAGATTCTTAGAAAATGTAGATGATAATGTTCTTAAAAGAAACAATTGGGTAAGCACTTATCTGAGAATGGTACAGGAGAGTATAATGAGACTGAAGTGAGAAAATACAAGGCACTATGATTTTGTGTTGCTCAGTCTAAGGGTGGGCAAGGGAAAGCTTTTGTGTATGGAGGATAGGGTAGGGTTGAACAGCACATTTGTACAGATAAACAATCGTAAAATATTCAGGACCTTTAGCTTGTTCCCCTCTGGGAATAAGAAAGTATTCCAGCAGAATTTCTCTCCAGTGGATAGAGTGGTTGACCGAGGCCCATAATGTGGTTAATGTGGGTGACTGTGGAAGAAATGGATTTGATCATAAATAAACACATCTTTCTCCATAGTTTCTTCAATTCTTATCAAGGCTGCCATGTTTATTTCCAGCACATTGTTTACATCGGTGCTGCCCTAATCCTATTCCGGTGGCTGGTTCAACATTTCTGTGAAATTCTGTGAAAAAGGTGCAAGACTGCTTATTTCAAGCTAATAACAACATGATAGGTCTATTGAATCCCCGGGTAAGTTATGCAATGACTCCTGGTTAGTGTATCTTAGTGAACAATTTCAAATAGGATTCCATAATTAAAGAAGACTTATTTCTCTAAAGAATCAGGAGGAACTTTCCCAACTCATGGTAACTGAGCAAATTACTCTCAGAGCAAATGTTTCTGTAAATCAGTGTGATTGACATGTACTTCTGGTTACTGCATAAAGCCCTCACTTGAATTCCTTCATTTGCAAATCCTCTTAGTAAATGCTATGTTTAAAATTCTGTTATTACCTATGTACTATTTCTATTTTCTATGATGTGAAAAGTTGCCAATAATCGAGTCGTTGGATGTATCCTGAAATTTCCAATTTTTTACTCAAGCAGAATAAATCCGGAATCACCCAATTTCCTATACTATGGCCTGACTAAGAGAATGTTAGTGAATTACACTAATTGGCAATTGCTGCTGAATATGAGGTAGGAGTGTGTTATGCTGCAGTATGTTTTCTTGGAAATATAATGATGTTGCCAGAGTTCATTTCTCTTTTGACCCTCAACAGCAGTCCCCAGTGAACAGACATGTTTCTTGTTTGTTTGGATTGGAGTAGAAACTTTGGGATGATGACAAAGGGAAATGGTATTTTTCACTGGGACATATAAACAAACGAGAATGGATTTCCGCAGTAGTAAAACCTTAAGCATAACATATAGCCTTAGACAAAACATCAAGTGATATGACTATCTTATGTGTGAACAAAACATATTTGAAATATCTGTTAACTATTATTTCGGAAAACATGGCGCAACATGGCTCCATGTACTGGTAAAATTACTAAAGTGGTTAAGCTGAGCAATACATCACAGCATGATCCTATGTTTGGTGTTCAGTCTATGTACTTCTCTGACAGGAATCAAATTTTTCCTGAAATATTCTGAAGTAATGAAACTCTGGGGTTGGACAGGCTTTGAGGTTTTGTGTACTTGTGCACTTGTAGCAATAAATATCATTAATTTGATGCAAACATTTACAGCTTCTCTTAGAAAATGATGTAGAAATGTTGCCTTGTACTGTAGGGTTGATCTTCCGAGGTTTGGGCTGAGAGACATTGTTAGCACATAGAGGACACATTTTACTCAGCAAATAACTTTGCATTTCCGGATCCATGTACACTAACGTTTACAAAAGGATAATGCATTCTGTTTCCTATCTGTAACCTTCCAACATCCTCCTGATGTGTAAGGTGCTATTCCAATGTAATGTGTTGTTGTAGTTGTTCTTCTTCTCCTTTGCACACAAAACAATGAGAAAAAGTGAAGCTCCATATTGATTTGGCTGATCTTTCTGGAGCCCATTGCTAAAACCAGTGTTTTGGAATAGTGTGATAGTGGATTGCACAATGGAATTCCAAAGGTTAGGGAAGGAGTTTCTGAAGGCTCCCTGGGTTGGGAGACATGGAGCCGCTGAGCAGAGGGGGAGTGCAGGTTGGTAGGAGGTTAGGGGGTCGCAGAGGTAGGGTGGGGGCAAATCCATGGAGGGCATTGAAGCTGAGGACCAGGATCTTGAATTGAATCCTCTCAGTGATGGGAAACCAGTGGAGTTGGCGGGAATAGGGGTGATAGGTTCGGGGAGCCTGGTGTGGGAGAGGACACGGGCTGCAGAGTTTTGTATAATCTGTAGCCTATGGAGGAATTGGGGAGGCTGACAAGCAAGGCATTGGCATAATTAAATCTGCATGTAATCAGAGTTTCAGTGGCCTGAGGGTAGAGGTAGTGGTCAAGTCGGGCAATGATGTGGAGGTGAGATCAGGCAGAGCGAGTCATAATAATAATAATATTAATAATAATGATAGGAATTCTTGCATTTTACATAGTGCTTTTCACAGAATATACTGTAAAGTAAATTGACTGTAGGTGAAATGCGGCAGCCAATTGTGCACAGCAGTGTCCCACAAATAGTCATGGATTTTAATGACCAAATTTTAATTTTTTTTTAGAGGGATTATTATTGGGGGTGTGAATTAAGGAAACTTGCCTAAGGTTTCACCCTGCCTGGAACTGAACCAAGGTCTTTTTTTTTGTAAGGCGAATGCTCTAAACACTGAGCTACAGGACTCCATGACATGGCATGGATATTGGGGAGAAGACAGTTGAGGATCAAACAAGACACCCAGGTTCCTGAATGCTTTGGTGAGGTGGAGTGTGCATCCATGGAGTATCATGCTGCCAGTGCCTTAGTTGCAGAGAGTTAGCTCTTGAGAGTGGAGGTACAAAGATAAAGTTGGGCGTAATCTGTATACATCTCATCTGCATACAAGGATAGAGCCCAGAGGGATGCCACACGTGACGGTGTAGGACTGGAGGAGAAGCTGTTAGTGTTGTCAAAGTGGACACGGTGGGTGAGGTAAGATTCAAACTAGGAAAGGGCAGGTCCTCGAAGATAGAGCTGAGAGGATGGAATGGTCAACATTGTCAAAGGCAATAGAGAGGTTGAGGAGGACAAAATGCCAGAGAGAGCCCTGATCACAGATGTACAGATTGTCATTTGAACTTTGACCAGGGCTGTGGGCATCACGGAAGCCGGAAAGAAGGGGTTCAAAGATGGGATGGCGGTAAAGAAAAAAGTGAAGCTGGGAGACAGTGACTCATTCCAGGGCCTTGGTGAGGAATGGGTGGTTGGAAATAGGGTGATATGTAGAGAGTAGGGAAGGTACCAGGGAAGGATTTTAGGATGAGGTTGATGACAGCTATTTTTTAGGGGGATGCCAGTGGATAAGGAGATGTTGATGATGTCAGTTAGGACAGGAGCCAGGAGTTGGCGGTGAAGGCATTTCTCAAGATTTTCTGGAAAGTAGTGTGACTGTTTGTAATTTTGTGGATGATTTGCACCCAAGCAATATAATCACTGACAACTTTCAATTCAATTTATTGTTATTATTCACTTTCATTATTGTTCAGTTAAATGTCTTTTATCCTCAATATACCCTGAATGATAATACTGTATTCAGTTTGGACTATCATATGGAAGTCCATGGAAACAGACCTTTTGTGTCTAGGTTGACATTCCAGTACAATGCTCAGGTATTGTTTTAGGTGTGTTAGATGTGCCATCCTTTAGATCAGATGTTAAACCAAGTTCAGTTGTATATATTCAGGCACCATTTCAAAAGACAAGAGAATCTATCTGGAGTCCTGGGCAACAAATTACTTGGATTAATAAAATAGACATTCACTGACACTGCTGATTGGTCACCTATAAATGCACAGGTCACTTACACTTAAATGGTACAGAAAAATGCTCTAGGTGCTATCTTAAATGCAGTAATGATTATATGCATTAGGGTGTTATCATCCATGTTTATTATTGTTCAATCAAAGAACCGTAATTGTTATAGAAACAGTGTAGAAGTCGAGAACAGCTATGTTGTTGTAGTGTTCCTTCGGGATTAAGCTATGAAATAAAATGGAGAGACAATTTATTCACAGTATTAATCATTGCAGCCTATGGAGATGAATTGGAGCACAGTATTAACCATTGCAGTGTGTGGACATGAATTTTCATGGTGAGCGAAAGAAGAGCAGGGCTCCAAATGATGCAATTTTTAGAAACTGGATAATGTAAGCTCCCCCTTTAGCTTTCACATCATATTTGACATCTGCTCACTTTAGTTTATGTCACATTTTGTGTATTGCCAGTGGATAAACCTGCATCCTGTCCGTACAGATCAAATAGTGATGGACGTATTGGCTCTGCTCCCTTTAGGGACACATTTTGGCTTCCTCTTTCTTTGTTGATTACTGTGTAGTGCAGGCTACAATCAATACAAGTATAGCCATTGAGCTGGAGGCTTTGATTATAGACCACTTGTTTGTCATGCATAGGTCAACTTTCCTGTCAAGAAAGAGGTTTAGCAAAGCATCTGGCTGATCCTGAATTATTCACTGGCACTGCAGCAAGCGGCATCCAGCAACGCAAGGGTGTCTTGCTTATTCTAGGTCAGAGAAATGTGCGAGGGAAAATGGGATAATAGTTACTGCATTTCCACTTCTATATTTGGTCATATTGCTAAGCAACCAAACGCAATTGACTTACTCCCTTGTCTGTAGCGTATTCTTTCCCCCAAAACCTCTGAGGTTTCTTCTGCCTTTCACAAAACTGACTAGCACAATTCAGTGAATATTATCAGGATATATTATTATCTATTGATTTATCTAGTGTATCAGAGTGTGGAGATGGTAGATTATTTAATGCTGAAGATGATTTTCAAGTGTATTGCACAGGTGATTTTTTTGTTATAAAGTACTGTTCTCCACTGTTCGGTTAAAGTTGCAAATCTGCCCTTCCATGTTTATAATAAATTTTAATGCAAATTTGCCTTAAAAGAACAATAACTGTACTAATGAGAATTTGTTAAATATTTAATGAGGAACAATATTAAAGGTTAAGGGAAACAAATGGAGAATTGGGATTCTAGCAGAGTTCAGGCACTGATGAAACAAGAGATTATGCATCCTGATATTTATTTCAGTGATTGCACTTGCAAAAGCAACTAGCATTCACTGAAATAAGCTTGTGGATTCACCCTCAACAAAAACAACTTGCACTTATATAGCGCCCTCCACACAGGGTAGCGTCTCAGAGAGTTTAACAGTGGTGGAGCCTGTCAGGAGTTCCACGGTCTTGTTGACATTCAACTGTACAAAAGTTAGCTCACACCCAAGACTTGATGTCTGACATGCAGTCTTTTCAGGACAGTAGTAGTCCTGGAATTGAGTGTGGAGGCAGAAAGATAGAGTTGGGTTTCATCTGCATACTTGTGGAAGTTGACTACATGCATGTAGATATTGAAAAGTAGGGGGCCAAGGACAGAGCCCTGGGGAATGCCACGGGTGAAAGTGTGGGGGTGGGAGGAGAAGCGTTGGTGACGACAAAGTGGAGATGGTGAGAGAGGTAAGAGTTGAACCAGGCAAAGGGCAGGCCTATGAAGATTGAGGGGAAGGAGAGGCAGTGTAGGAGGATGGAGTGGTCGACAGTGTCACAGGCAGCAGAGAGGTGAAGGAGGATAAGGAGGCGGAGAGAGCCCTGATCACGGATGATTAAAATGTCATTAGAGATTTTGACCATGGCTGTTTCTGCACTATGGGCAGCATGGAATCTGAATTGGAGGGGTTCAAAGAGGGAATGGCGAGAAAGGAAGGAGTGAAGCTGGGACACAACAACTCATTCCAGGGTCTTGGAAAGAAAGGGGAGGTTGGTGATGGGGTGGTATCTGGAGATTAGGGATTGGTCCAGCGAAGGTTTTTTTCAGAATAGGAGTGATGACAGCTGTTTTTAGAGGGGTAACAACAGTACCACTGTATAAGTAGAGGTTGATGATGTAGGTTAGGAGTGGGGCTAGGAGGTGGAGCTGGGAGATGATGAGGGAGGTAGGAATGGGTTTGAGGGAGTAGGTGCACGGTCGAAGAAAAAAGTTTTCAGCAAAAAACCTGAAAGAGGAGAGAGAGAAGGGGCGCAATGGAGTGACTGACGAAGAGTGTTCCAAAGTGTCGGGGTGTTGAGGCTGAAAGCGCGACCTCTGATGGTGGGGTGGAGGGTGTGAGGGATGAGCAGGAGGTCAGTGCCAGGCAAGCAGAGGTGCTAGGTGATGGATTGGGGATTGAGAGGTTGAAGAATAGGTCGGTGTTAGGGAGTGAATGGATTTGAACACGAGTGTGGGATCCTTGAAGTCGATCCATTGGATAATGGGGAGCTAGTGGAGTCTGGCCAAAGATGGTGAGATGTGGTTATGAAGTTTGGTCCAGGTCCGTATGTGAGGCAGCAGTGTTCTGAATGAGATGTATCTTTTCAATGGCGGAGCTGGAGAAACCGTCAAGGAGTGCATTTCAGTAATCCAAGTGGGGACTGACAAACACATGAATGAGGGTTTCGGCTGCATTTGGGATGAGGTACAGTGGAGGCGGATAATGTGGCACAGGTGGAAAAATGCGGTCCTGGTGAGGAACCAGATGTAGAGGAAGAAGGGCAGTTGGGGATCGAACTGGGTGCCTGGATTGTGCACTGGTTTGGTGAGTCTGAGGGAGGTTGAGGAGTTGAGATCCGCAGGAGTGAAGATGTTGATTGGAGCCAAGGAATATGGCTTCTGTCTTGTCCGTATTCAGCTGCAAGATGTTTACACTCACCCAGACCTTGATGTCTGCCAGACAAGTTGATAGCACAATGGCGGACTTGGAATTGGTACTGGAAGAGGCAAAGTAAATCTCTGTGTCATCCACATACATGTAGAAGATAGCAAAAACATACATGATGTAAGTATAGCCTATATTTGATGTATGCATATGTATGGACATGTTCAATTTAGTGGAATAGTATGTGCAAATATACAACAAAACCAATGCCTGAGTATAACCTGTTCAGTCCACAAATACACAGACACCCCACTTTACAGCATTTCCTGTGAAGTAGTCTGAGATTACTCAACATTGTGATAAGGCCTCTATACTAATGCAAGGATTATTATTATTATTATAATTAACACATTGTTGAAGGCACTAATATTACCTAACTTGGAAAACATCAGACGACTGCAGTGTAGGTCCACATCTTGTGAAAAAGCATTGTGCACATTCTGCCTTATAAATCAGCAAAGTTATTGTAGGTGGAAACTGCGTGACTCTTGTGTGTAAACGTTTTGATTTACTGATTTTTTTTCCATAGAAAATATACCTCCTGGTTCGCAGTCAAACATATCCAGGTTTTTGTGCCATTGGCAGAAGATGCATCTGATCTAAACTATTCTGCATGAATATTCACGTGTCTTGTAAATTTGGAAACCTTAGCAGGTTGTGCATATTCTCTGATGGTCTGTGAATGTACAGAACTGGATGGTGTGAGCTTATTTTGGGAGTTATGCAGGAGCTAAATGTTTCAGTGATACTGGGGTCCAACACATGGTTTAAATGTAAAAGTCTCTAAAAACTAGAAAATCCAGATGTGACTCTCCCCACTCCCCAAACATGTGTTCTCAATACTAATGTCCATGAAGCCAAATCAGTCACACAATAAACTTCTGTATGATAGACTATGGCTTTCGACTCTTAGCAGAATTGTGGTGCTTCTTGAGTATTTTGTTCAAGAAAATTAAATTAAAAGCTACAATCATGTAAACACACAGTTGAATGGCACAATTGTGATGTGCAATTAGAATTTGCAACCCGGCTTCACAGTCATCATTATTGAGAACAATGTCATGGAAGTAAAATCTCAAGCAAATCTGGGTAATTTTTATTTATTTCTCTAGGAATTGCTCTTGGAATTGTTGGCCAAAGTCCTGTTATTTACCAATAAGATAGATCCTGCTCACTGGATTGAGTGTCAGCTAGACATTCAGGATACTTGGGCATTCAACAAGTTTCCTTACACCACATGTCTAATAATAATCCATCCAAAAATAAACAATAATAATTTGGTCACTCAATCCATTACTGCTTTGTGAAATTGGCTGCCACTTTTCATCCACAAATATACAGTCAATTCATTTTACAGTATATTGTGGGAAGCACTTTGAGATGCCTAGAAGACATGAAAAATGCTATATCAAATTATTATTAACAATAATATTATTATTGTTATTATTATACTGTCATACTATTCAAAACGAGAAGGGAGTTTCTTCAATGTCATGCATAACAATACCCTAGAAGACAATTTAAAAAAAATTGGTGAGCAAGTTAGGTTTTGGTCTAATTTCAGTTAATGAGGGTGAGCAAGGTTAGGCTTGAAACCAAAATTTTCTGCTATTCACTGCCTGTGCAATATCACAGTGTGGAAATTGGCTGCTATGTTCACCCATCAGTACAATCACTACATTTTACAATTCCTGTGAATCATTTTGAGATGTTTCAATGGCATGATAAGTTGGTGTATCAAATGCAATAATTATTATACATTACTTGGAAGTGGTAAATTGTTTCACTGCTTGGATCAAATAGACTTGGCAAAGGCTAAGTGATGAAAGGAATTTCCAACCCTCTCTAGTGCTACATTTTACAAGGCTTTGCAACTTCTTGGGATTTCAGATTAATTGGGCCAAAACCTTATTGCATGCTGCCAATGTTCCTTGTGTCAGTAGTCTGTACACTTAGCTTGGTATTGTCAGCACTTTTAAAATAACAACTACTTTCCTACAGGATATTTACAAATGTTATAAACAGCAATAAACAAAAGATGGCTGAAGAAATAGTTGATTGAGTTTAATAATGAAATGGTCCCTGTGGGAAAAGCTAAACACATTGTCAGCAAATTCTAGTCATCAACCAATCTATGCCAACAGCATCTATGCTCAAACATGAACTAATTTACCAGCTTGCAAGTTACACCAGTGAACTTCATTTTTCTCTCATTGTTCGGTCATGGGATTTCTGTCAACAATAACAATAACAGTAACAAACTTAGCTCATGCATGTTTCTTGCATGTATGTATTACGTTATGTATGGCCCTCAACGTTTTGCCTCCCTAAGGCTCAGAACGTGTTGGCAGATATTTGCCACTTCTAAGGCAAGGGTAGTTAAGTGGAATTTGGAGGGGGGTTGTGGGGGAAAGAGGAAGAGCTGCTATTTTCCGGTAGAACAAACTCTTAAAGTTGTATCTCACTGAACACATCAAACAAGCTATATTTGAAGAAAGCAGACTTTCTAGGACTAATTCGAAGGCTGGCCAGCAAAGCAAAACCATATGTAGAAGATCCAGGAGTTTTATACCACCTCATCACATCACAATGTATGCTGCATACGGGCAAATGCATCAAGTACCTAAATGAGTCAGACTCTACAAACACCCATGTTTGTGGTCAGCCTGGTGTTTGACACATGTGGAAATCCATTACTATGCTTAAGAGTATCCAAACTATTTTGAGAATCACATGCAGCCTACCCGCACGTGGAAATTTGAAGGTTAAATTTTTGGAATGGAATGCACACTTTCTCCATGGTCACACACTCATTCACATTACAAATTCAATTTGTATAGCATCTTTAACATTAGGTGGACATCCCAAAATATTGATCAGTCAGTGATTTGGACTTGGAGCTGTGGGTTTGGACCAGATGGGCTGGAAGGGAGGGAGGGTAGGGATAGGAAGGTGCCTGAAGGCATGGTCAAAAAGGAGGTTCTTTCAACTATATTGAAGGAGGCAAGGGAGGGAGTGAGGTGAAGGGAATATGGGACGGAGTATCAAGGATTAGGGGCAGAGGGGCTGAAATGCCGACTGCAATGGTGGGGTGGGCCAGGCAGGGGTCTTAGAACAGACCAGAGCTGACTGAGCAGAGGGATCGGAAAGGTCTATCTGGAGTTAGCAAGTCAAATTAGAGGAGACATATCTTTCTTACTTTATCCCAGAAAGTATTGGGCAGTGGTTGGCAGAAGCCAGGGCTTGACGACCCTAGTGTGTGTTGAGGTGCTGTTGGCGACTGGTTGAAACAGTATAGCTTGCCATCAATAGCATTGTATGGCAACCTTTCCTGCTACTTGTCCAGGTAGGATAACCCTACCTGTTAGGGCTTTGGCTTGCAGGGTTAATAAGAGGTGAATGGGAGGATTCTCTGTTCCCAAATTCTCTGTTCTCTGCCGTAGAGCTAAAATATCAGGACAAAAAACAGTCATGAAGTCAATGACCGACCTGTTTACTTAATTCTGAAAAGTAATTGGTGGGATTAAAAAAAATGAAATCAGGAGTTGATTGCTCATTCCCTATATAAAACCATCACTTATTAATGCAAATGTTTTGCCAAAAAGTAAATTCATGCCTTATTCCCAATGCCAGCAGACATTCCATGTATCTATTTTGTTCTGAGTAGCATACTAAATAAAACAAGCAGATGAAAGCACATTGGATTGGTTCTAAATGAACGTATGAATCAAGTTTTTTGCTTTATTAACAGAGCCACCCACATTTTAAATGCTTTTTAAATGATAATTTCAAGCACTGGCATTCCCTCATGAGGAAGAAGTGATTCAGGGAAACTGTTTTGTACTACCTTTCTATTTAGTGCTGCCTTCTTTACGGCGCTTGTGGAGAACCATGCTATAAGCTTTAGACACTGACGAGTTGATTTCTTGTGCTGAACACAGCTTAATGTTAATTCAAAAGCTGGTACTCCAATTATGTAGTGATCCCCCACTACTACACTGGAGTTTCAGTTCAGACTCTGAGCTCAAATTGGAGCTTGTACTGTAATATGTTTAGTTTCAGTTCAAAAGGAACTTGGGAATGCTGTCACAGTATGTCAGACCCTCATCACCCTTAATGAAAACAAACGTATTCTTCTCACAGTGGAACAGAACCACAAGTCAAATACGATCAAAGAATGATAAATTAGTTCACAATAACAGACATTGATTTGTGATAGTCTTGTAACTAATGTCATTATGCTAGTCACAGGAATCTGGGGAACAATACAAAAGGAGTGATTTGGGAGTATAGCACTATGTTAAACAAGGTATGTGCTGTCTGAGGTTTTCCATAAGTCTCTTCTTGGCTTTTACTCAATTATAGATTATATTAATAATAATATTCCTTGCAATTGATGTAGCACCTTAGCACCTTGTTTAAATGTCTCAGATAATGGACTCAAACCTAAATAAAAACTCAGCAATGAATCAGAAATCTTATGATTGTTTAATAAGATATGTGTGAGACACAATAACAACAACAAAATTACACTTGTATATAACGCCTTTTATGTCAGGAGTATGTCCCAAGGCGCTGGACAGTTATCGTTTCAGACCTGAGCTGGGGACGCGGAGGGTGGAGGGAAAGGTGGGGGATTTGGGGTGACCGACAGGACCGTCAAAGAGGAGGGTCTTGATGCAGGACTTGAAGGAGGCCAGGGAGGGGGTTAGAAGGTCACAGAGGTAGGGTGGGGGCGAGGCCATGGAGGGCTTTGAATGTGAGTTCCACACAGTTCCACATGGAGCTATTCAGTATTGAGTGTCAGAGCTACTGCTTGTGAAAAGAATTAAGGACAACACAGAGAGGAAGCAAGGAGAAGAATGAGGAGTGGAGAGAGAAAGCAATGAAGGAAATTTGTGACACAATCTTTCCTCTACTGCACACAGCTATTGAAATATCCATAGAAGCTTAGTGTTAGGTGCTTACCCAGTTCTGGTTTGAATAATTATATAATACCCATTATATAATAACCCCAAGTTTGTAGGGTTATGTGGAGAGAACCGGGAAGTGGAATTGACTTTGAATAGCTCTTTTTAAAGAGCCGACACAGACACAATGGGTCGAATGGCCTCCTTTTGTGTTGTAAAATTCTATGATTCTATGATTGTATTTGATTGTATTTGATACAGTGTCTTTCACATAAGGATGACATTTCAAAGCATTTCACAGGATATTCTGCAAAATGCAGCGTCTGTGCAATTTGTAAGAATATTTAAAACCACTTGCGCACACTGCTCACTGCTGGGAAGTAAATGACTGGTATTATCTGGGGGATTGCTGGTCAAGGCACCAGAAGAAACTCCCTTCTCTTTTTCAACAGTACCAATGGGATGTTTTGTCTGATCAGACAAATGGTACTGCAGGTTTTAAACTTCTCATTTGCAAGACAAAGACATTTGCAAAACCTCCCACAATACAACATCGTAATCGGTTTGGACAACGTATGTTAAAAATCCCCATGACTCAGTGATACTAATCAAGCTACACTGGTCCTAGCTGTTGTCCTGGCTTCTGCCACCTAGTTTCAAGACCCAAGCCTGAAACAAACATCATATTGTGCGCCTTTACAATGTGGGTAGTAGTTGAAGTGCCATATCAGGTACATAAGTTATTCAATTATTTTCTAAATAATGTATGTTTTATTTTACTTAAACCCATCATTATATTTTTCTGGATGTTAAAAGATGTTGAAAGGTCATAGTATTTAGAGATGCTTTTTCATTTTTTAGCATCTATTTCTTTAGTTATTTATTGTGGACTCACTGTGTGCTTTAACTCATTATTATTTTCCTTATTATCCACTTTATTTTCCTGACAATTTTGTTTCAATTGTTTTTATAGTAAGATATGTCAGTTTGTATAGACGTTTATTAAATATATGACCATCAGGTCTATATCCAAAGCAATGTGACAGATTTATATGTAATGCATCTTAGGCTTTCTTATTCCTCTCCTAATGGTCTTCTAAATCTGTTTTAACATGATCAAATGAAGGAGCGAAAGGACAGAGCAGGGCAGTGGAGTTGAAAGCACATCCTGCTCTGAGAGCCAATGCAGATTTGATGCACTGAATGGTCTCCTTCTCCACTGGAAATTCCTATGTTTCTATGAAAACCCTCTTTAAAAACCCTATTTAGCGCTTATTTTATACTTCAACTCAACTCTGAATTGTTATTCGTTTGAACCTCTTCTATTCCCCTAAAGATATGTTAGGTGTTAATTTCAGTGTTAAATCTATCCGGAGAATTCATGTCCTTGTGAAACTGAAATGGGTGTTGTAGCTCTTGAACAGTGAGTTTAAGCATTTTACCAACAGGAGCTGCCTTATGATTCCTGATTGTTTCAAGGCCAGGTTATTAGCAGGATACTTGTCATTGATGGGACATTTATCAGTATGATCAGAATCCAATCGTTTATCCTGGTATCTTTAGTGCCAAAATGCCATGAAAATCCAACAGTTTATGATAATAATATAATCCTTGCAATTGATATAGCTCTTTTCAGTTCTTTTAGGTTTCTAAAAGGGTAGAGAGGAGATGTAGATGTCTCAAAGCGCTTTACAGAATATACTGTAAAGTGAATTGACTTTATATTTGTATCAAATCAAGGGATTCTGCTCAGCTGTCACCGTTCTTCCAACTTCTACCCCGTCCCCATCTTCATCCCACAGTCCAACTCCCACCCATCCCTCCTTCCACACCTTAGAACCTTTTTCCCCTTCCTCTGTCATCACAACCATATCCATCATGAAACTCACCACCTGCTTCCTAGACCCCATACCAACCCCTCTCCTTACCTCCCAAGCTCCACCTCCTTGCCCCATTACTCGCCAACACCGGTCCTTTTCCTCCGGCACCGTTTCCACCACACTCAAAACAGCCATTATTACCCCCATTCTGAAGAAACCTTCCTTTGACGCATCACAGCTCTCATACTACCGGCCCATCTCCAACCTCCCTTTTCTGTCCAAGGGCCTTGGACGTGTGGTTGCCTCCCAGCTTTGCTCTTTCCTCTCATCCAACTCCCTCCATGAGCCCCTTCAATCAGGCTTCTATGCTGTCCCCAGCATGGAAACTGCTCTAGTCAAGGTTACAAATGATATCCTGACCACTTATGACCAGGGTTCCCTCTGCCTCCTCATCCTCCTCGACCTATCTGTTGTATTCAATCCTCCTCCACCGCCTCTCCTCCCACCTCAAACTTCAAGGATCTGCCTTGACAACGATCTGCCATCACCCAGAGGATCCAATTCAAGATCCTGGTCCTCAAATTCAAAGCCCTCCACGGCCTTGCCCACCCTAGCTTTGTGACTTCCTAAACCCCTACCAACCAATCCACTCAGCAAGATCTGACCTGCTCCACATTCCGCGACTTATCCACCCCACCATTGGAGGGCGAGCTTTCAGCCAATCTGCCCCCAATCTCTGGAACTCCATCCTGCAGTCTCTCTGCCTTACTCCCTCCATGGCCTCCTTCAAGTCCCCCCTCAAGACTCTCCTCTTCGACGATTCCATCGGTCACCCCAAATCCCCCCCATTTCCATCCACCCTCCCCATCTCCGATCCAAGCTCGGGTCTGAAAGAATGAATATCCAGGGTCATCCTCCTGACGTGAAAGGCGCTAAACAAGTGTAATTTTGTTGTTATTGACTTGATCAGGTTCTATCTTCCACACCATCTCCAATTTGTGTCTGCCAACAACTTTTCTACCAACCCCCACCCTGTCTCGTGCGGTGTTCCTCAGGGCTCTGACCTCAGTCTCCTCCTTTTCAACATCTACATGCTCCTGCTCAGTGACATCATCCGCAGACATGGGGTAAATTTCCATTACATTTACATTTACGTTGGGAGGATGTCCCAAGGCACTGAACAGTTGGGTCGGGGCCCGAACAGGGTGGGGGACGGGTCGGGGTAGGGGCGGGGGAAGGAGAGTAGGAAAGGGGGGAGAGTTAGGAGGGCAGCAGAAGGCAAAGTCAAAGAGGAAGGTCTTGAGACCTGCATTGAAGGAGGAAAGGGAGGAAGCGAGGTGAAGGGATTGTGAGATGGAGTTCTAGAGTGTGGAGGCAGAGAGGCTGAAAGCCCAGTCACTGATGGTGGCATGGTTCAGGCAGAGGACATGGAGCAGGTCAGAGTCTGCTGAACAGAGGGTGCGGGCAGGCTGATAGGGAAACAGCAGGTCAGAGAGATAGGCAGGGACAAGGCCGCGAATGGCCTTGAAATTGAGATGAGCATCTTGAATTCGATTCTCTGGGGGATGGGGAGCCAGTGGAGATGGGAGAGGGTGGGAGTGATGTCGTCATGGAGCCTGGTGTGGGAGAGTACACGAGCTGCAGAGTTCTGAATAATCTGCAGCTTGTGAAGGGAGGAGCTGGGAAGGCTGATGAGGAGAGAATTCCCGTAGTCCAGCCTTAATGTAATGAATGTGTGGACAAGTGTTTCAGCAGCATGGTGGGTGAGGTTGCAGTGGATCTGGCAATGTTGCAGAGGTGGTGGAATGCAGTACCGGTCATGTCACGGATTTGGGGGAGAACGGACAGTTTAAGGTCAAATAACATTCCCAAATTCCTGACTGGCTTCGAGAAATGAAGAGAGCAGCCTGGGATGCTGATGTTGCCAGCGCCTGTGGTGTGGAGGCACTGACATGAGCCAATCAGGAGGGCCTCCATCTTGTTGACATTTAGTTGGAGGAAGTTGTCCCTCGTCCAGGACTCAATTTCGGACAGACACACAGTCAGAACACCAGTAGTCCTGGAGTTGAGGATGGCATCGGAAAGGTAGAGTTGGGTACCATCCGCTTGCATGTGAAATTTATTCCATGTCTGCAGATGATGTCACTGAAGGGGAGCATGCAGAGAGTGAAGATGAGGGGACCAAGGACAGAGCCCTGGGGAATGCCACATGAGACTGTGAAAGGGCTGGAGGAAAAGCCGTTGGACAAGACAAAGTGAAAGCGGTGTAAGAGATACGACCGGAACCAATCAAAGACAGAGCCTTAAAGGTTGCGGTTGGAGGAGAGGCAATGGAGGAGGATTGCGTGGTCCATAGTGTCAAAGGTAGTGGATAGATCGAGGAGGACGAGGAGGCAGAGGCCACCTGGTTGCAAATGGTCAGGATGTCGCTTGTGACTTTGTCCAGAGCAGTCTCTGTGCTGTGGGCAGCACGGAAACCCGATTGGAAGGGTTCAAAGAGTGAATGGGTTGAGAGGAAAGAGCAGAGCTGAGAGGCAATCACTCTTCCTGGGACCATTGTGCTGAAATCAAAACGGAAGGACATCTCACCAATGTCCAGTAGTAGACAGATAAAGAAGTTATTTATTGATATATTTGCTAATGCACAATACCCATTGTCTCATTACTAATACCTTTTAAAAATTCAGAGCAATGAAAGTGTCAAGAGGTAGACTTTGCAGTATCGTTTTGTTGTTTCTGAACCACTTCCTTGCGTTAATTATCACCAGTGTTCCATAATGAAGCACTTAGCTGGTATCAGCACATTGCACTTGGCCCTTATTACCGTAATTATAATAATAATAATCCTTGCATTTGATATTCCCAGAAAGCCATTCCTCTCAGTCAGATGGCTACTTGGCAGTGGAGGAAAATGTAAGGGAAAAGATAGCAACTTCAGCTAATCAGTTTGAATTCAGGATCCCCCTTTATCCCATGTTAAAACTATGTAGGGAAAGAATTGTGGTCAGTGTTGTCCGCACTTTGGCTACTAAAGGATTTCCAGAAAGGCACTGCGCATAACATTCACTAGAAACTATTCTACCGCATAGATTTTGAACAGTGTGGAAGTATAGATATTTCTATTATCTAAAACCAATAGATTGTTTGATTTTAGTCAGAGCACATTAAGCTGGAATGGAACATAAATTTGATCATTAAACTGAAATTGAAAGTCATGAGACAAATGAAAGACAAATGACTGCCTCTCACTGAGCATAAATACACTATATAGAAAAAGGTTTCCATAGGCAAACATAAAGGAAGAGATCAATACAACACATGGCATATTTTGTGTGTGATATGGAGCCATTGACCTGAACAATGAAAGCAACAACAACAACAATTTACATTTATAGAGCGCCTTTCACGTTCTGTGAAATCTGTGCAATACAGATGTCCACTATAAATCACAAACCTAAGGCAATATGATTATTTCCAGAGAAGTCATGTCTCCAAAGAAGTTATCCTTCAGACTCTATTAAGGATTTCCCAGTATGAAGGTTGTTTAAATGTCATTAGAAAACCCAAATGCAAAAAAAAACTCAGATTTAATCAAGTTGGTAAAACAATAGGATGTTCTCATTCAATGTATTCATGTGAAGGCAGACAAGGAATAGTGCCTGACATTTAATATTTGATCCTGTTCCATAATTGTACCTATTATAGATTTAGGTGTTGCTATATAGATATATCTTCATTCATTTGGTATCAGATGTTATCTGTAGAGGTGCTCTTTAAATGATGGGCTGGGCAATCCCATTACTGTATTCCCATTATTATGTACCTCGTAATTGCAGATTTAATTTTACATGGGCTCCATGGTTACTGGAAGCACAGTGCAAATATGAGTTCAGGCACAGACTTCAGCTTCCCACAACAAAATGCGGTGGACATTCAGGTCACTAAAGCCACTCCCAACATTACTTTCTGCTTGCTAATATACACATAATTTAAGATGATTACAAAGAAGCATAGGGAGTAACAATATAATTATATTTTTTATATGGGGAGGTTTTGGGACGTGGAATACATGATGGTTGAGGTGGAATTATATCAGCTTTCAAGAGGGGACTAGATAGATACTTAAAAAGAAGTAATTTGCGGGATTTGGGAAAAAGGTCTCAAATAATTAATAGTTGATTGATTGGCCCTCCACAGCTTACTCCTCCCAACCCTTGTGACCTCCTAAATCATCACCAACCTGCCAACAGCCTCCATTCAGCAGGCTCCGGCCTGCTTCACTTTCACCACCTTGCCCGCTCCACCATTGGTTGGTGGGCCTCCAGCTTCTCTACCCCCACCCTCTGGAACTGTATCCCAAAGTCCTTTTGCCTCGCCTCCACTCTTGCCTCCTTCAAGATCCATTTGAAGACTTTGCTCTCTGATCGTGCCTTTGGTCATCCTTTTATCCTTACACTTGCCTCTTTCCTAATCTTACCCACCAGCTCAGGTGCGGATCCCTGACTGTCCAGCAACTTGGTACATCCTCCTGACGTCATAGGTGCTATACAAATGTAATATGTTGTTACTGTACTGTCTTCTATTATTCTACATGCAGGAGGTATCCCTGATGTCACTTTGTTAAGCAAGGAATCAGTAGCATTTCCTGCATATACTGTGTATGCACAACATGCAGGAAGTGATGTCAGTGACATCAATATTGACCTGACACTCTTGGTGACAGCCATTTTCCCGCACTGTTTTAATGCAGGTTTTCTAAGTTAATGTGCCCAGAAATTTGCACCATAAAGTGGTTGCATGGTATTCCCAGTGGTGACTGCTGCAGAATTATAAGACTTATAATGGCATTAGTGTTAATCTTGCATCTTAGACTGTTTGTGGAAATGAAAATCAGGAAGCAATAGTTTTGTAGAATGTGAAAATCAATGACATGGCAAACATCATGCCCCTGTAATGTCATTGTAGTGGCCAACCTCTGAGCTGAATATGTACTTTGTCTTATCTATATGGCAAAATTTAAAGATTATGAACAGATATTTGAAAGGAGAGGTTAAGACAATTTGTGTATATACAGAAGGGCGTTGGATCAAAGAATTCCTGATCCTAAAATGTAAAACGGTTCAGGGAGCATGTTCCAGAGTTTCGGGGTGTAGAGACTGAAAGCACGACTTTCAATCGTGGGCCGAGATTACATGGGATGAGGAGGATTCTGGTGCCAGGTGGCAGTCGCAGAATGGTAGATTTGTGAGTGAGGAGGTACTAGATAGTGAATAGATTTGAAGATGAGTGTGAGGATCTTGAAGTCGATCTGTTCAGTGATGGGGAGCAGTGGATCCTAGCCAGAACTGATGAGATGAGAGTATGGAGTGCGTTCTGGGTAAGTATACGTGTGGCAGAGTTCTGAATGAGCTGGATCTTTTGAATATTGGAGCTGGGGAGACCAGCGAGGAGTGTGTTTGAGGAATCCAGCTGGAATGCACCCGACCTGTGCTGTCCTTCCCTTAAAATGCCCCCTTCACTGAAACTCTCCAACTCTGTTCTCTCTCTCTCTCTGGCCTCTTCAACTCCTATCCCCACTTGACCACATTACAACCACACTCTGCTCCAACCTGATCATTCAATTCATGTTTATTTGTGGGGCATTGCTATATGTAAATTGACTGCTGCATTCACCTATACAATACACTTTCCTTTACAGTAAATCCTGTGAAGTGCTTTGAGATGTCATCCAAATGTATAAGGTGATGTTTCAACTGCCAAGATTATTTATTTATTCATTTATTGTTGGGCATTTTAGGTGTTAGTTTGGTGTCCGACATATAAAGAAACCCATCGCTGTGTTTTTATGAGTATCCAAACCAAACTACAGAGAGTGGCGCATCAGCATGATTAATAAATATTCAATGGTTCTCAAAACCAAGTGCCAGATCACAGCCTTATACTTACTCTTTTCCATCTACCGCTATGTTTTATATTTGTGATGTGCATACTTGTTACGCTACTCACTATAGCTATTTGGCGATCGGCAGTGTCTGTTGCAATGTTCAAATGAAGCACTTTCAAGCACTTTGATAGCATAATTGCTGCACTATTAACAAGGCTAAGTGGGATAAAAACTATAATAGACATACATGAGAGCTAAAACCATTATTAACCAGGAAGGCAAACAGTTAACAGGGCTCCACCAAACAATCTGAAATATTGATTCATTCGCTCTGAATCCTAAAGGTCCGTACAATAGTGATGACCCATATTCATAGTGGTGAGTAGATATGTGTCATATATACCTACTTTGCTTCAGATATAAAGCAATACAACTGGTAATAGTGATTTGTAAGCAATTATTTGCCATATATGCTTTTAACAAACCATGTATCATTATCCATAATTAATATCACAAACTAACAAAACTTCCATAATGTTTTGCACTAAAATGCAATCTTGTTGCTCTCTAAGATGCCATTCGGAATTCATTTGAAAGAATTTGGTCAGAAAGGGCTGGCAGGATATTCCTTATGAGAAAGAGAGAATCTGCCTATGATAGAATTGAATTGCATTGAATCAAGCCAAGGTTTAACTAGACTGTAGCTTTCATATCATGTCTCCCATGCATGGGATATTATGGGAAGTGCATATGCTGAAAATTGGTGGGGCCAGAGCAAAACCATGTGAGACCTCACATTTTAAGACTATTTTACCTTAAAATTCAAGAATTGTGGAACATTCTTAAGTGGAGTTGCCATCTTCAGACCTAACCCTTAGAAAATAATAAATAATAGTGATACTAATCCTTGAATTAGATATAGGGCTATAGTCGCAAACCGTTTCATAGAATATATTGTAAAGTGAATTGAATATATTTGTAGGCGAAACGCAGCAGCCAATTGTGCACAGCAGTGTCCCACAAACAGTTGACCAATGACCAATTTTTTTACTGTGTCTTTTTTGGAGAGATTATTATTAGGCGTGTAGAATAAGGAAACTTGCCCATGGTTTCGCCCTGACCTGCCTGGATTTGAACACACTTGTAAGGCGATTGCTCTAACCATTGAGCTGCAGAAAAGAGTCGGGAGTGTACAGTTGTGGGCTAGTTTATGTTTTTAGTCACTAATTGCTTACATTTTTCAAATATAGTTTCAATTATAACATTACGAGTTGCAATTTGTACCCCATTGGTAAAATGTGTTTGCAAGGTACCAAAACCCCTCCACCCGCCCCTCTCTCCATTGTGTCTCATACTATATTGTCAATGATGTAGTTTACCCCCACATTTATGTTGCTAAATTTGAAGTGAATGACAGAATGAAGCAATTGTCAGCATTTTAATGGTAGTATTTGTGGAGTCCTGTAGCTCAGTAGGTAGAGCACTCGCCTTGCAAGCGAGAGACGTTTATTTGAATCCAGGCATGGCAAATCCTTGAGCACGTTTCTTTAATAATCCCTCAAAATAAACAATAATAAATTCATCATTTCAATCTATGACTGTTTGTGGGTCACTACAGTGTGCAATTGGCTGCCACGTTTTGTCCACAAAATATACAGTAAATTCACTTTACAGGTTATTCTGTGAAGCACTTTGAGATGGCTGCGAGGTATGAAAAGTGCAATGTCAAATGTAAGGATTATTTATTATTATTCAATAATGTGTGTCTTTGCTATCCAGGCAAAAACTCCAACCAAGATACATCTAGATTCACCACACAGATGGATGTATTTTAACAAATCTTTTCCAGCATAATGTGCAGTTCTTTCATTCATCTATCATTTTGATTCTTATCAACATTGCATCTGCACTGCTGTATATTTTGTTTCTTCCAATGGCTTTTCTTCAAACCCCCGCACAATTTCCCACGGCGTCCCTCAGGGCTCTGTCCTCGGTCCCCTTCTTTTCACCCTTTACACGCTCCCCCTGGGCGACGTCATCCGCAGACATGAGGTAAATTTCCACATGTATGCGGATGACACCCATTTGTACCTTTCTGCCTCATCCCTCAACCCCCAGACGATCAATGTTCTGACAGCATGTCTGTCCAACATCGAATCGTGGATGAGGGACAACTTTTTGCAATTGAACGTGAATAAGACCGAGGCCCTCCTGATTGGCTCAAGCCAGCGCCTCCGCACATTGGGCGCTGCCAGCCTCAACATCCAAGGCTGTACTCTCCACCTCACAAAGCCAATCAGGAACCTCGGCATCATGTTCGATCAAAAACTTTCCTTCCTCCCCCACATCCGCGCCTTGACTGGCACCACCTATTTCAATCTGCGCAACATTGCCAGGCTCCGCAACTATCTTAACCCCCGCACTGCCGAAACACTCGTGCACGCGTACATCACCTCACGGCTGGATTACGGAAATTCTCTCCTAATCGGCCTCCCCAGTTCCTCCATTCATAGGCTGCAGGCCATCCAAAACTCTGCAGCCCGTGTACTATCCCGCACCTGCCTCCGTGACCACATAACCCCCACCCTCGCCTGTCTCCACTGTGTAGATTTTCAGTTTGATTTCCTTACATATACAACAAAGCTACAATCGATGATAAATGGCACTGTAAATGTGCAGGATGAAAACTAATTTAATTAACTGCAGCCAAACAATCAATGTGCTTCAGGCTGTTGCCTACTTATCCCATGAACTGACACTCAAATACCTCCTCTGCTGGTGATAACAACAATGGCATTCAGAATTTTGGGACCAAACAATGTGCTGAAGATATAACAACAAAAAGAAATTACATTTGTATAGCGCCTTTCGATAGGATTCTCTGATCCCACTTTGACTGCAGGTCTGCTGCTGTGAAGCCTGGAGCCTCCACAGCATGAAGAGAGACAGGCCATTTGCTCTGACTGAAAAGGACCACATAGCCTCCAGATGGACTCTGGTTTACTTAAAGGGCCTAATGGATGCTAAACAAAACACTGCCTTTTTGGTCGAAGCAACCCTTTCAAAAATCCACAATTGCATGAACAATTTGGCTGTTATGTCCACCTACAAAATAACTTAACAGTGATACATTTATCCAACCGAATCCTCTGAAGTGCTTTCAGATGTCTTCCCAGTGTGAAAGATATTACAGTAAAACCTTGATAATCCGGCAGAGTTGGGCCGACTCACCTCCCAGATTTCGGACTTTGCCGGTATTCAGAAACCTACCTTAGAAATGGCTGGGGAAGCTCTGCCCCATGCACTATATGTGCTACACACAAAGCACTGAAGCCAAAAAATCCTTGAGATCCACCCACAGGGCCGGATTACTGAGCGACTACGCCAGGAACTACAAGCAGCTGTTCTGAACTTTGGGAGATTTGCTGGACATCGAAGAAAATCTAATACTGTATATATTTTGAAATCTTGCCAGTTTTAGGGTGTTGTTGGATTTTGGAATGTCATATTATCGAGGTTTTACTGTATATCAAATGGAAGGGTTATTATTATTATCATTTATATTATTGCATTACCATAATTATTATTCTCAGCATTCGTATTAATATTCTAATTATATTCATCAATATTAGGTATTGAAGTAGAACTATAGACCTATAGAAATCTACAACACAGAAGATAGCCATTCAGCCTATGATGTCTGTGATGGTACTTGTGTGATGTTGCTTCGAACTGACTGCTTCTTTGGATTTAATCTAAGCATTAATTTACCCTTCCAATGCATTCACCTCGCTCAACACACTCAAGGGCAAAATGGGCTTCATGCATATTTCTATGTTCTGGGAAATTTCAACCTCAGAATTTATGGAAATTTTTAATTAAACTTTAGGGTTAAATTTTGACTTCTCGGGCGAGGGGAAAGGTTCGTCATTGAAGTTGGCCTTTTGGAGTAGAAATAAAAATATAATGTTTTGCAACAGTTTGAATACCATATTTAAATTGTTCAATCACTCCCCCACTGTACCCGGGTGTAAAGATGCATCATGCAGGAACAAATTAATTATGTCCGACAGGAATGGCCCTAAGGTTTTTTTTTATAGCTTCAGATCATCTTATTTTGATTAAAAAATCATAGTTTGGTAAGTAAAAGCCTGAAATTTTTCTTTCTATTTTTACGGTTACTATTACTCATATTTAAAATATGTGATTAAAAATTGAGAATTGGGATAAAAGTGTTTGTATTCAGTTGTGCATATCTGCTATCACTGCGGCTAAACTTTGTTACTGCACTGGAACATAGAGGCTTCTTAGCACAGAACGAACCAATGTAAGTCTAGAGTGTTACCTCCTTCATTGGGCAGCTTGGGTAAGCATGGCTGTTAATTAGACAAATATAAGGTGATAGGGTAATGGTATAAACCTGGTTCTCTTGCTCCACTATAACTACAAGAGACTGAATACACATTGGCCTGTGAAGTTCCTAACCGTCTCACCAGTAAATTATAAAAACCCCTAAATTTCTCATGATCTTAGCTTTATATCTTGAAATTAGGATTGTACAGGAATTTGGAAAATTCTTGTATCCAATAGTTGTTTGGATTTTCCACATTGTTTTAAGAACAGAGACAGACTTAAGAGTTTTTAAAATTTTTCAATGATCCTAAATTTTAAAACGGTAGTTTTCAAGCTAATTCCATAAGAAATTTCAAGTATGAAAATTGAGGGCATGATTGGGCTCAGATATGATTCCTATAATTCAAATGTCTGCCAAAACTCACTGATGGAGCTCACACTTGTATAATGACCACTTGGCAAGATCTAGAATATGTTTTGCACCATACAATTGTACCCGAGTGAGAACCAAAAGGAATTTAGAAGAGAAGCGGCAGGAGGGAATTTATATTGTGTAAAAGAACATTGATCAACAGTAGTCTGGAATAGAACTTTTGTGACTTAATCCTACTGGCTCAATATGTACCAATTCACATTTATGATTACAATGTGGAATTCATCCACAGAATTCAGTCTTGAGGAAAAAGTGGCTCAGAGAAGACCTTATAGAAAAAGAGTAAACCCAGAACAATAATTTAGGATGTGCCAAGACAGTTGATCAAGATGACATCGGTTTAAATAATCAAAATGTAATTTCAGGACAAACAACAGGAAGATTTCCTTTATGCAGAGGATAATTAACAATTGGAACAGGTTGCCAGGAATTCTGGTCGTGGCCAGCACTCTCTGCTCATTTAAAAAAAAAACAGCTTGGCCGTAGGAGGATGGTGAGGTTCAATTGTAGAAGGACAATATAAAATGGGCGAAGGACCTTCTTCATCAAAACCAATCTGGTGATCTTTTGTAATGTGTGCATGACATATTTGCTGCAATCTTACCACTCTGTGTCGTGGAATACCCTTGCTTTTGATATAGTCTTCGAGACACCTCAAAGCACTTCACAGAATATACTGTAAAGTGAATTGACTGTGCATCTTGTGGGCGAAGCGCGACACACAATTATGCAGAAAGGTGTCCCACATATAATCATGGATTGAGTGACAATTTTTTTTAAAGGAATTATTGCCCCGGTAATTCGATTAGCAACTGGGTTTTTGCTTGCTGCTAGATAAACAGAGGCAGCTGGTGGGAACTTGCCCAACATTTTGTCCTGACAGGGATTGGACCTGGGACTCTCCCTTATAAGGTGAGTGCTTTAACCACTGAGCTACAGGACTCCACATTGTACAATTATGTGTGTACCCAATATTTACATCTCTGAACGTCTGATATCTATATTGCCAACACTCAAATATTCTGCATTCAGAGTACAAATACCATCAGAGTAAAGCTTTACTAGCATGTTAGAAATGAAACAGACACAAATTAATCATATTTTAGTAACTTAAAGAAGCTACCTCAAGTACCTCCTCTTCGTCTGTGCTTTCGATCACTCTCTGCCTCCCACCTCCCCACATCCCAACCTCCAGCTCGGGTCTGAAACACTCACGATCCAGCACCTTGGGACATCCTCCCGATGTGAAAGCCACTACACAAATGAAATTTTGTTGTTTAAATCACTAATTCATGCAATAAACAAAGAAAGTACTTCTGCTTTCAGCTGCATATTGAACAAGGTTGTTGAACATGTTATGTAAATTCCTGATCAATTCCTGATCGATCCTTTATTGTTACACACTTATTGTTAATATGGAAACTATGTAATTCAGCAAAACTAATATGCAGACTGTCATTTATATGAAAGGATCCAAAGCTAGTTTTCTTTGGCTTGTGTTCCTCCACTGTTCAAAGTTTAATGTTATGATTATAGGAGAGATTTGTGAAGCAAATAAGGTCAGATAATGCATATATTATTTTAAAGCACTTAGCAAAAGTTCAAATGATTTATTAGTTTATGTATTATAAGAAGTAACCGTCTCATTAAACCCTGAGGAACGGCTGCAATGTACTTGAACTCTGCACAAAGGAAAAAGGTTAGTGACATATTAGTAAACAGTTCAAATCACAACCTTTACTGATGTTCACAGAGATCTATTGTTCGTTCTCTACCCACCTGTTATGCAGGATATTGCAGGGCTGTGAGTCATTTTGTGTAATGGGATAGGCATACCTGAACATGAAATTGTCTGCTCTGATCACAGTTGTGCATTGTGTGCATGAATCGCAGCTGGCTGGCCCAGTTAAGTATGGTCGTTCAGCAAATTCTTAATCTGTTAAAATGGCTTTGTGTGGCTGGTAGAATATCACAACAATAACAGTATTCACTAAAGGGACCCAAACTTATTTTAGAAGTCAAACTTAACTTTTCTCTGGTAGCAGTATATAACAAGAACAATAACAACTTGTATTTATACAGCACCCTTCAGTATCTCTGAACACTTTACAGTGGTGGAGCCTGACACCAAACAGGTGGTCGACTGTGTCAACTGCAGTGGAGAGTTCCAGGAGAATGAGGAGGCATAGGGAGTCCTGATCACAGAGAGAGAGTACGTCACGTATTACTTTGACGAGCATTGTCTCTGTCTTGTGGATGGGGCAAAAACTGGACTGGAAGGGTTTGATTAGGGAATGGAGGGAGAGTTGTGAGCGAAGTTGATTTGCAATGACACGTACCACAATACTTTGGTTAGGAAGGGAAGGTTTGAGATGATTCTGAAGTTTGTGCGGTTAGAGGGGTTAGACATAGTTTTCTAAGAAGAAGATTTTTAACAATCTGATATACCCCAAGCCTTGGATCAGCACCTAATATTCTCCAGAAGTAAACAAGCCAAGTGTACAGCTCAGGGAGTGTGCAAACTTATTTCCAGAAATGGAAATTTCGACGTGAATGTGGCATGCAATAATTCTTGCATTTGATATATCAGTTTTCACATCTTCTAGATGTCTGAAAGCACTTCACAGAATACACTGTAAAGTGAATTGACTGTATATTTGTGGACGAAGGATGTAAGGAGTTATGAACACGAATCATACCGCCTTGCTACTCTTTAAAGCAACATACTATAAATACCTTAACTAGGGTGGCGTTCTGCAAAGCACTTCAATTTGGTGCAGCTACATATTTAAACTGATCAGCACTGAACTAAAATGACACCCAAAATGTTTTGACAAACTGCTATATAACAAACCAAAGGATTTGTATTTGATGTGATAACTATCATCTCAAATCTGTAATGAAATGTTGGGAATTGACGTTCACAATAGTTTAATGCTGGGCTATGAGGGTAGGAGCAATATGTTGAAGTTAGTAGCTCAGAGTTAAATAGTGGAGCTATGGGAATGAATAAATAATCAGGAGTTTTTATGTTAGCATTTATACAGAATATTTCATCAAGCGAATGAGTGAATGGGTGGAATCTGTGAAAGGATGGATTGTAGATAGACTTGGGGAAAGTACAAGCTGCTCGGCCAAATGACTTTGGTGTTAATGCTTTGTTAGGTTGTTACTGCTTTGCTAATCCTTTACACACAATTTATTGAAAAGTAAATCTCCTTGGCTTAAATTACATGACTTGCTTTAATTTATTAGTGAGTGAGCATTTTATGGAATGAACTACCCAGTGAAGCATCCGATGGAAATTCAAGAGTGAATCAGAATAGATATTCAGAGGACAAATTGACTGAGGGGTATAAATTAAAATGGTGGGGGATTTGTTTTTAACTTGGAGGCAAGCCCGATGGTCCAACCATTCATATGCACAAATGTACAATGTGGCCTATTGTAACTAACTTACTGTTGTGTTATTTGCCCTCTTTATTTCATAGAATCCTGACACTTGAAAACATTTTGTGTGGTTTCCAGCAGTATATCATGAAGTGACTTTCTCTCTGGACTTACAATAGGTTTTCTGAGACTTTAATGTCAGACTTTAATCTGACATTTTTCTTTGTACAGTAAAAGACCGTTTATCCGGCACCCAATTAATTGTAACTTCCGTAAACTGGCATCGCAAAAAAAGGTCTGCATTCGATTAACCGGAATTTATCCAGAAAAATGCATATTTTCGGCCAAATGTCCAGCTTTACATTTAAAGCATTTAACCAATGCTTTAACCGGCATTGGTTAAAGGGTGCCGGATAAATGGCTTTTACTGTATATCCAGAAGCAGAAAGCTATACCAAGCAAAGTTTAAAAACTCATGAACTGTTATGACTCATACAACTGCCTGGATGCCTGAGTTGGGTTTTCCATGGAGGTAAGCAAACTGGGGGTAAGGGTGGCGGGGGGCAGAGATTATATTTCTTTCAGATAAACTATGATGGAAGCACAGGAGGGCACAGTTTAGAATAATCCTTGCATTTGATATAACACCTTATCATGCTGTCAAGATGATTAATAATGCTTCACAGGATATACTGTAAAATACAGTGACTGTGCATATTTTGTGGCTGAATGTGGCAGCCAATTTCCATACAGATATAACCATGAAGTGAATGATTATTTCATTCGGGGGATTGTTGGCCAGGACACCTGGAGAGAGAAACTCCCTTTTCTTTTTGAGTATTGCTATGGGATCATTAATATTCACCTGTACAGATAAACAGGAACTCAGTTTAACATCTCATCTGAATGATGCCACTTCCAACAATGCAGGACTTCCCCCAGTACTGCACTGGAGTCAGTCTAACATAGGAGTTGTATGCCCTATGATGTGAAGCTTGAACCCACAATCTTCTGACTCAGGTTTGCAAGTGGTATCAACTGGGCCAGGATGATAGCCCCAATGCACAGGAAGTGAAGTCAGAGGTGACCCAATGACAATTTTAGCTTGGTTAGAGCTGGAAGCTCAGTAAACCTCACTTTTAGTTAGTTCGAGTCGAACAACAACAACAGCAAAATTGCACTTATATAGCGCCTTTCACGTCGGGAGGACGTCCCAAAGCACAGAGCAGCCTGGTCGGGATCCAAGCAGAGGGGTGGAGAGGGGTGATGGTGGGGTGGGGGGAAGGTCAGGGTAGGGGGAAGGAGAATAGGAGAGGAGGAAGAGTTAGTGAGGTAGACTGGCCTTAAGGGAGGAAAGGGAGGAAGCAAGGCGGAGGGGCTGCGGGATGGAGTTCCACGGTGTGGGAGCAGAGAGGCTGAAAGCCCGGCCACCAATGGTTAGGTGGTTAGGGCGGTGGATGCGGAGCAGGCCTGAGTCTGCTGAATGGAGGGTGCGGACAAGCTGATAGGGAGACAGTAGGTCAGAAAGATACGCGGGGCAAGGCCGTGAATGGCCTTGAAAGTGAGGACAAGGATCTTGAATTCAATCCTCTGGGTAACGGAGAGCCAGTGGAGATGGGCGAGGGTGGGAGTGATGCGGTCACAAAGCCTGGTATGGGAGAGTACATGAGCTGCAGAGTCTTACCAGCATTGTAAGTGAAGCCTGCTAAAACAAAAGGTATAATAATAGGGTTGTACTTTAATTGTATAACTATAAATTCAAGAAATGTAATCATGGAGATGTTTTAAGTGAAATAATAGGAAGAAAATGTTTTTGATCAACCAGGTGTCTGACGCATGTAGTAACCACATCGCTGTGCTAAAGAGTCTTCAGACTAAAGCATTTGGAACTTCAATAGAGAAAATATGAAATCTGTTACCCGCATGAAAAAAACATCTCAGCAGTTAGTGAAATTGAATTAATCATGAAATAATGGTAGCATTTTTATTTTTAGGAAATACCAAAGGCATGATTCCTTGCTTGCATAAAAATCTTAACTTGTAGCCTCTTTGAGGGAGAAACATTGTGGCAAACAAAAGCCAATAAATTGGTTGTTTTCAATTGTTGCCATGTGTGATGTGAACTGTACTTTAGTCATAAATTGGGTTCAACGGGGACTGATTAACAATCCAATAAAAATCAATATTTTCATTAAGATATTAAAGATTGCAAGTGATTCAATGGAAAATAAAATATATATACAAATTAGAAACATCCGTGCATAATAAACTAATTGAAAAAATCGTACAATATATATTCAATTGATCCATCTAACTATCATAAATTATTTAGCTGTTAATGCAAAATTCTCCCCTCACCTTCCCGTCCTTTAGTCCTCCATGAACTGATATTATTCAACATCATTCTTGAAGGTGAATGGTAGTGTATTTTCAATGAAGAGAGAACAGATTTCTATTACTGTGGTGCATAATGTCTGGAAGTCACTGCCAGAGAGAGTCAGTAAATTTTATTAAAGCTCTTTTATTCTGAAGGAATTCAGGAACCAGCTGCTTTCAATTGATCTATGAAATGGTACGCTCACTGTATTAATGTTAGTTGGCTCTCTGTTTGGTTTGGAAGATTTACTCCATATTTCTGATTTCCCTACCACTGATACGATTGAATGAAGGCAAAAGAACAAGCCTGCAGACTAAGGCCTGCCACGTTTTAAAGTAAATTAGTCTTGTACAATAATACCAAGAAGCTTTGAGGCATCCTCCTAATGTATAAGATGCAATGGAAATGGAAATTGTATTGATTATGCTGCCACCTGAACTTTTATTGTAACAATGAGATTAATAATCCCAGATCCATAAAACAGAAAATAACACTTTTTTTTAAACTGGGCTTCATCATGTCACAACATTAACAACAACTTATATTTATAATGCTATGGTGTAGCATCTCATGGGGTATCATGGGGTAGCATCATAGGGTAGCATCTCAGAGTGCTTAACAATGGAAGAGTATCATTATTAGATGTGGAGAAAGGGGAGTGACCGTAGGAATAGTTGAAGAGGAAGATTTTCAGGAATCTAAAGATAGACAAAGGGGGTTGGGGTTGAGGTAGGAACTTCTAATTTTGACACATATGGCTGAAAGCACAACCACTGATTGTGGAGTGGAAGGGGCAAGTGACAGATAGCTAGTCTGGCTAAATGAAGAGAGCAGTCAGAGGAATGGGGTGCAAGCAGCTAGGAGTTAGGGTCTAGGGTGAATTTAGATGATTTGAAGTTGAGCGAGCCATGAGGATCACTAAGCTGATCCATTCTGCATCAGTTGGCCATTAGAACCTAGCAAGGACTTAGGTGCAGTATGGATAAGGATACAATACACACAAACATACAGACACACACACACACACAGACACACACAGACCCACACAGTCACACACACAGTGACAGTGTTTTAAATCACTTGGATTTTGTGAATGGTGGAGATTAGTGAGAATGGCATTAAAATTTATGACTGAAGATGGTGAAAGCATGGATGAGATATTTGGATGCATTGTGTGTGAGTTATCGTCAGAGGCAGACGATGTGGCAGAAACAGAGGAAAGCGGTCCAAGTTAGGGTATGGAATAGAAAGGACAGCTGAGGATTACACCTGTTCCCATGGTTGTACATAGGGGCCATGACTCTGAGGCATAGGCTGGAGAGGTTAAGAATGTGGGAGCCATAGGGGAGAAGACATTGATGGTAGCCAAGGAGGATGGCTTTGACTTATTCATATTCAGCTGTGGAAAGTTGGAGATCATCCAGGCGTTAATGTTCTGACATTGATTGGATAATATCACCAAGAAGTAAGATGTAATGAGAAAAAGGAGGGAGCCAAGGATAGAGTATTAGCGTATGACACTGATCATTGTGTGGGAGTGGGAGGAGAAACAATTAGAGGAGACAAAACGGTGACAGTGGGTCAAGTAATCATAATAAGAAAACTTGAACCAGAAGAGGGCAGTCCCACTGAGGTGGATGATGTAGGAGAGGCAATTGAGGAGGATGCCATGATTGATTTCATATAAGGAGGAGAAGAAGATCTGATTGCAGAGAGTGAAAGAGAGAGTCAGAGAAAGAGAGAACGTACAGGGAAACCAGATTTGAGGGGAAAATGTGAAAGAAGTTAAGGGCAACAAGCTTTCAATTAACAAATTTGAAATTTTGTTGTTGCTGAATCACATGATGTAATTATTGGGGTACTGGCATGGAGAAGACATTGGGCCTGGTGGTCTTGTGGGAGCTGAATTAGCATCAGTTATGATGTGGCTTCGGGGATCTTGTCATTTCAATTATCTCTGTTATTTCAATTAATTCCTTTGCACTGCCACAAATTTGTTCAAGTACTGTATTGTGGAGTCCTGCAGCATATTGGTTAGAATAGTCACTTCACAAACACGAGGACATGGGTTTGATTCCCTGGCAGAGCAAAATCTTCTGCAAGTTTCCTCACTCCACATGGCTGTTTACCTAGCTTTAAGTAGGAACCTGGTTATTAGTCAATTGGCGGATCGCTTTTCCTAGGGTATAAATCCCTTGAAAAATATTAAATAATAATTCAATCCACAACTATTTGTGGGACAATGCTGTGCACAATTGGCTGCCATGATTCATCCATGCAACATACAGTCAATTCGCTTAGCAGTATATTCAATTAAATGCTTTGTAAAGCATCAAAGGCATTATGTCAAACGCAAGATTTATTGTTGTGATTCAGGCTTAACATACAGTAAAACCTCGATAAACAGACATTCCAAAAGCTGGCAACTCCCAAAAACCAGCATATAGCATACACACAGCATAATTTTTTTTCCAATGCCCAGCAAATCTCCCGATGTTCGGAACAGCTGCTTGTATTCATGGCATGGTCGCTTGGTTATCTGATGCTGTGGTTGCCGCTAGGGCACTGTTTGGCTTCAGTGGTGTGTTTACAGCACATGCAGTGTATGGGGCAGCGCTTCTCCAGTCATTTCTAGGTTTCTAAATACCAGCAAACTCCAAAATCCGGGAGTTGCACGCTCCCAATTATGCCGGATTATCAAGGTTTTACTGTACAAAGTAATTTCACTCGTTCCTTCATGGTTAAGCACTCTGAGATGATATCCTAATTGAAGGGCAATATATAAATGGAAGTTGTTGTAGATGGTGGTTACACTTGCTCATTTTTCTAAACCTCCAAGAAGCTGGATAATGTCCTCCACACTTGCTGAATTAACAACAGATCATTTTTATTCTTTAAGCAACTAAAACCCTCACTCTACACTTTTTATTAAGTGTACTAGGCACAGCTCAAATAGCTTTGATGTAAGTCATGAGCAATATGCTATCAATGGGTGCTTTCAGTGAACAACTAATTCTGGCACATTAGATAGCACATTTGGCTGCATACACATCACAGGAGCTGATACTAAAGTACGTTCCACACACCCCATGAACATAGAACTGGGTCTGTTACTCGTTTAAATGAGGTGATCGGATGCAGAGGCAGTTTTGGCACTTGGGAAATTGAACTAGGAAACATTAAACTCTTGAACATAGACAAACTCCTTTGGGCTTTCAGAACAACTATCAACTACAGTATTTTCTTTCACATCTGCAAATGTTCTTCTTCCAATGATAAATGATGCAAAGTAGGCTTCCAGAATTGTACAAAATCACAGAAAATTCCTCAATAATGTTCTGGGGATACTTTGCTGTATTACATTTCTTAGTTTGTTGCCAATATGCTAATACAGTCCTTATGGACAATAAATTACTTACAGGTGGTGGATAACCAAGTTCACGTATGTTACCTCTGGAATTCTGGAAATAATGAGGCGAGGTTGGTGTTCACAAACATAGACTTCGTGACATGGTATATTTTGCAGTATTCCCCGAAATAACAACTATGACAACTTGCATTTGTATAGCACTCTCACGAGAGAGTATTATCTCGGTTGCTTCAGAATGAGAGGGTTGGATTCTGAGCAAAGGGAGACTTGTCAGGGAAAATGGGGAATTGCAGTTGAAGAGGTGCATTTTAAGGCTGGAATTAAAGACAGACAGACTGGCAAGCAGGCAGGTAGGCAGAGAAGGGTTGAGACAGAGGGTTAAGGAAGGGAATTCCAGAGGTTAGAAGCATAATAACTAAAACTGAAATAACTGTCTAATTATGATTTGTAAAAGTTAGGGTATGAATGCAGAAGGCCTCTCTTATCACCGAGTCCAATAAAGTTGGTTGAGCAAATAATAATAACCCTTGCAATTGATACAGTGCCATATCACATTTTCAAGATGTCTTGAAGCACTTCACAGAATATATTGTAAAGTGACTGTACAATATTTTGGATGAAACACCACAGCTAATTGCACACAAATTGTTGTGGACTGAGTGACCAAATTTTTTTAAATTCAAAATACTAAATTGAGTTTTTTCATAGGAACAGGAGTAGGCCATGCAGCCCTTCAAGTGTTTTCTGCCATTTAATAAGATCATGGATGATCTGTACCTCCACTAATCCTTTCAATTCCAATTTCTTGCTTTCTCCCTATATCCCTTAGTGCCCTGACCTACCAAAAATTATCAACTTTACTTGAAGGTGTGGATGGATCCAGCATCCATAACCTTTTGGGGGAGAGAATTTCAGATTTGGATGGGGAACCTCTGTGCTGCGCTATGCCTAACTACACTCACTAAATGTATAGAATAAGGGTTTTAGCTGCTAAAACAACAAAACATCCTGGTGAATCTGCCAGAAATAGTATCCAAGTTTCCAAACACAGGATCTCCCACTTTTCTCATAATTCTCACTTAGCCCAGCTGTTATGCTATTGACAGCTGTAATTGTACCAAAAAAGCAATTCCTCAATCTGTGTAATGTAGTATTACGAACAATTAAAAATACCTGAAACCTTATTCAGTATTGGAGTATTAAAAGAGAGCGAAACCTTCCAAGCATTTTGTTGAGAAATATGGTTGTGCAAGCATTCAGTAATAATCTCTGTCAATGGTATATATTAAAGAATTGGCACTTACTGAACAGCTGAACTTGCCTCTGGGAATTGGCATAAAGACAAATGCTTTTGCTGACTGCAGCACACACACTTTCTGGCAATCTTTTTGGCTGCTCAATATGCAAGATTTATTTTACAGCCTAATGGCTGTGACTCTCCTTGGCATCTCTGCTAGATTAATGACACTGTGTGATTTGCTGTGCACTCTTATGTTTTAGTTAATTAATACATCCCTGAATTAACTTTGTCGTTATTTCCGAACAAATGTTGCCCAAAGGGATGAAAGGATTTCCAAAATAGCTGTGGTGTTGCTGGGAGTGGGAAGCACAGGGAAACTGAATCTACTCTGTAGCAAATAATAGCATAGAACTGAGCCAGTCTGAACACATTAAGCTAGGAATAATATTGTCGTTTCTGGCCTGAATTTTTGCAGGAACAACCGATAGAAATGATGGAAATAAATCTTAAATTCACAAAATAATCCACTGGGATCCATTAGTGGATGATTTCTAGGTAAGTGAAGTCACATGTAAGGCATGTTGGTTTGTGTTTAAGAGATCTACTCTGTGTAGCTTTGTGCTCCATTTTTATCTTAAAAGTCATGGCTTTACTTCAGTTCATTCACCCTTAGGAATTTGTGTAAAATTGTTGCAAAAATCTTTTTTCACACAATGTCAATGGCACAGTGAAGAGTTTTAAATCCTGATAGGGCAATGCTCGGGATGTTATCAACTATAGAAGTTTGTGAAGAATTTTAAAGATCAATCGACTACCTGGGAGTAAAATTTGTCATGTTCCTTAATTGATTGCCTTGTGTTAAGTAACACATTGTCAAAACAAATGCAAATTTTACTTTCATCTTATGTGTTGCAGTGCAACAAACCTGCAGACTGCATTGGAATCTCATATTAGTCTATCACGTCCCATTGTGGGACTTGAACCCACAAACTTCTGATGCAGAGGCATGAGTGCTACCACTCTGCCAGGCTGACACAAGTTCCCATCTGCCTGTTTAGGTGCATGTTAAAGATCCCATGGCACTGTTCAAAATGAAAATGGAACTACTCTCAGTGTTCTGGACAACAATTTTTCAGATAATATTGGTCATCTACTTCATGGCTACTTGTGGGACATCGCTGTACAAATTGACTTCTGTGTTTGCCTACAAATTCCTAGACCCACATCAAGCTCTGCAACCACATCACTCCCACCCTCGCCTGGCTCCATTGGCTCCCCATCCCCCAGAGGATCAAATTGAAGATCCTCGTCCTCACCTTCAAGGCCATTCACGGCCTTGTCCCCCACCCCCACTTTTCTGACCTGCTGTCCCTATGATCCTCCCCTCCCCCTCCATTCAGCGGGCTCTGGCCTGCTCCATGTCCTACGCCCGACCTGCTCTACCACCGGTGGACAGGCTTTCAGCCTCTCTCTCTGCCCACGCTCTGGAACTCCATCCCATAGTCCCTTCGCCTTGCTCCCTCCCTCGCCTCTTTCAAGGCCAGTCTCAAGACCCTCCTCTTCAACCATGCCTTCTGCTACCGTCCCAACTTTATCCCTCCCCTCCTAACTCTCTCCCACCCCTACCCATCCCTCTCCCTTGCTCGGGTCCCGTCCTGACTGTTCAGCACCTTGGCACATCCTCCCAACATGAAAGCTCTACAAGTGTCAATGTATTGTTATTATTGTTGCTATACTCGCAACACTTTACAGTAAATCTCTTCAAGTAAATTCTGATACTCTCCTGACATAATCAACCACTAATTTAATAATAATTGTTGCATATCAAATGAAAGGATTTTCATGAACCTTATCGAGCAGATTCTCACAAAATAATTAATTTCAGTGCCTTCAGAAGAGAATTGATGATGTAAATGACCTACAAAATCCTCAACTAGGCAGCATGGCCTTACTTTGTGCAAAGGGTGAGGTTTGGATTTATTTGGGATGAACGCCTTTATTTAGCTATCACTATTTGTAATTTGCAATTTTTTACTGGTTTAACTGAACAAAAATAGAGTTAAGCTGCTAACTAAGTGTCCAATACTGCAATCTGTGAGTGAGATGTTCAATGTATGGCATCATTGGCTTCAATTTACAATGACTGTGCTTGTTGTTGTCATCATCAGAGAAGGTTACTTCCAACATATCCATGGACCAGTTGAAAATACTTTCATTAATGGTTGTATGTCGATCAACCCCATTGGTATGATTTAACACGTCACGCATAGCATTTTCCACTTTTGTTATATCTGAGATAGATTTGTTTCAAAGTAAATCTTCAAATATTTCATAAAAATGTATAGAAATAATTCTCTACTTATACACAATAATCCTTGTATTTAATATGGTGCCTTATCCTTGAAATATCTTAAAGCTCAAAAGACTTTACTGTGTTTATGTAGGCAAATGAAGTAGCCAATTTAAGCAGAAGTGTCTCACAACCAATTAATAATAATAATAATACTTGCATTTGATAAATATTCTTTTGATAAATATGCTTTTCACATATTCTAGACATCTCAAAGCACTTCACAATAACAACAATAACAACAACAAATTACATTTATAGAGCGCCTTTTACGTCGGGAGGACGTCCCAAGGCGCTGCACAGGAGGCGTGTGACCCGAGCTGAGAGGGGAGTGTTTGGGAAGGGGTGAAACACAAAGGGATGGTAAAAGAGTTCGGGGTGGAAGAAAAGGCACGATCGAAGAGGAAAGTCTTCAGACCGGCCTTGAAAGAGGAAAGGGAAGAAACGAAACGGAGGGATTGAGGGATGGCATTCCATAGGGTGGGAGCGGAGAAACTGAAGGCCCGGCCTCCGATGGTGGGGCGGTTCGGGCGGGGGGCTTGGAGCAGGCCAAGTCCTGTTGAACGGAGGGTCCGGGTGGGCGTGTAGGGGGAGAGTAGATCGGTTAAATAGGGCGGGGCAAGGCCATGTAAGGCCTTGTAGGTGAGGATGAGGATCTTGAACTCGATCCTCTGAAGGATGGGGAGCCAGTGGAGACGGGCGAGGGTGGGGGTTATGTGGTCGCGGAGGCGGGTGCGGGATAGTACATGGGCTGCAGAGTTTTGGATGACCTGCAGCCTGTGAATGGAGGGACTGGGGAGGCCGACGAGGAGAGAGTTTCCATAGTCCAGCCGTGAGGTGATGTATGCGTGCATGAGTGTTTCGGCAGCATGGGGGGTAAGATAATTGCGGAGCCTGGCAATGTTGCGCAGGTGGAAATAAGCGGTGCCGGTCAAGGCGCGGATGTGGGGGAGGAAGGAAAGTTTTTGATCGAACATGATGCCAAGGTTCCTGATTGGCTTTGTGAGGTGGAGAGTGCAGCCTTGGATGTTGAGGCTGGCAGCGCCCGATGTGCGGAGGCGCTGGCTTGAGCCAATCAGGAGGGCCTCGGTCTTACTCACGTTCAATTGCAAAAAGTTGTCCCTCGTCCAGGACTCGATGTCGGACAGACATACTGTCAGAACATCGATGGTCTGGGGGTTGAGGGATAAGGCAGAAAGGTACAACTGGGTGTTGTCCGCGTGCATGTGGAAATTTACCCCATGTTTGTGGATGACGTCGCCCAGAGGGAGCGTGTAAAGGGTGAAAAGGAGGAGGCCTAAAACAGAGCCCTGAGGGACGCCATGAGAAACTGTGCGGGGGTTTGAAGAAAAACCGTTGGAAGAAACAAAATGTAAACGGTGGGTCAAATTAGAATGGAACCAGTCAAGGACTGTGCCTTGAAGGTTGAGGTGGGAGGAAAGACGTTGAAGGAGGATGGTGTGATCGACTGTGTCGAACACAGCAGACAGGTCAAGGAGGACAAGGAGGCAGAGGGAGCCCTGGTCACAGGCGGTTAGGATTTCATTTGTAACCTTGACCAGGGCAGTTTCTGTGCTATGGATTGGGCGGAAACCTGATTGGAGGGGTTCAAAAAGTGAATGAGTTGAAAGGAAAGAGCGGAGCTGGGAGGCAACCACTCTTTCAAGGACTTTGGATAAAAACGGGAGGTTGGAGATGGGTCGATAACTTGATGGTTGCGACGCATCAAGGGAGGGTTTCTTCAGGATAGGGGTGATCGTGGCTGTTTTAAGGGAGGTAGGGACATCCTGGACATTAATGTATCTTGCATTCAGACTTTTGCGTAGAGTCAAGCAGAGTTCAATGTTTTCAAAGCATTTTATTGTTAAATATTCAGAGAGGCTAGCTGCAGAGAGGCTAAGTGAAATGCTGCCTTGCTGTCCCAAGGGTAGTTCATGATGATGAAACACCCCATCTCTTGGAACTATTGGTCCAATATACTCTCAGGTGAATTGATTGTATATTTGTGGGCAAAAAGCGGCAACCAATTGCGCACAGCAGTGTCCCACAAACAATCGTGGATTGAAGTGAATGATTTATTATTAGGCTTTTTTCTCAGGATTATTATCAGGGTATGGAGGAAAGAAACCTGCCCAAGGTTTCGCCCTACCTTTAGCTCGTGTGTAGAGCATTTATCTCGCAGGTGAGAGACATGGATTCGATTTCTGGCAGGGTAAAACATTAGACAGGTTTCCTTACTCCACATGGCTGCTTTCCTAGAAGTAATTTGGCATTTGGTTATTGGTCAATTAGAGATTGCTTTTCTATAGATACTAATTAATTTTTTTAAAATAATAAATTGGTCACTTTAATCCAGGACTGTTTGTGCGACATTGCTGTGTGCAATTGGCTGCTGTGTTTTGCTCACAATATATACAGTCAATTCACTTTACAGCGTATTCTGTGTATTTGAGACATCTCAAAGACATGATAAAGTGCTATCTAAAATTCAAGAATTATTGTTATCATCCTGGACATTAATGTATCTTGCATTCAGACTTTTGTGTAGAGTCAAGCAGAGTTCAATGTTTTCAAAGCATTTTATTGTTAAATATTCAGAGAGGCTAGCTGCAGAGAGGCTAAGTGAAATGCTGCCTTGCTGTCCCAAGGGTAGTTCATGATGATGAAACACCCCATCTCTTGGAACTATTGGTCCCATGTGATCACTGTAAATGTTTCATTCATTAGAGGCAGTACCTAGCTTGCACAAAAAATCAGAACACTAACATTTTGACCCTGTGGTGTTGATGTTCCATATGGTATTATACACAGGATACTTTGATGGTCAGCTCAGAATAGAATTCTAAAATAGCCCAAAATACATTAAGCTTTCCACAGCAGACACTGTCTCCTACACCTTGCAAAGCCCCGTTTATACACCCCATGTCAATGGAAAGTCAATGAAACAATGTTTATTTTTTCTCCTGGGGAAAAATTATGAAACCACTATACAATGAACATAGGTAAAGAACAGTTTGCTTTTATAGAGCACCCTTCTCACAGGGTAGCATCCCAGAGTGTTTCACGATAGCAGAGTCTGACACTGAGACAGGAGGATTGGGAGGGGGGAAGTGATCAAAATTATGATAAAATGAAAGGTCTTTAGGCAGGATTTGAAAGTGGAAATGGAGGGGGCAATGTAGATGGATTGGAGGAGAAATTTCCAGAGTTTTAGGGCATAGTGACGAAAAAGCACAGCCATCGATGGTGGAGCGAAGGGGACGAGGGACAAACAAGAGACTGGAGGCAGCCAAGTGCAGACAGTGAGTGCTGACATGATGGGTAAGTGGATCCAATAGGTAGGGACGTGCCAGGGTATAAAGGGTTTTGAAAACGAGTGAGAGATCTTGAAAACAGGAAGAGAAGGAGGTCAATTAGTCTAGCGAGCCTTTTCCATAGGGTTGTTAGATCTTCACAGGTCTTTTAATCTCATTGACCCATTCTTTCACCATGCTCCATAATATCAGTATCTGATATTATATCAGCAAGTATCTGATAAAAGAGAGGAAAGGAATTGAAGGGTATAAGTGAAGAGGTTAAACAACAACATGGTCTAATTGGTTTCAATAATCTATTTCTTGCTGTAATATTCTATGTAAAGTATTAACATTTTAGAGTGTCTGTACTGGAAGCCAGGCTGATTGCCTCTTTTCTTTTTCTAAACCTACAATGAAAGGTTAACCTAGAAGATAAAAGGTCTGACGATAATCAGGTCCTTGAAATCAGCCCTTAAAGTAGTAACCAGAGAAGGAGGGCCAAAACTTCCATATGTGTCAACATTATACATAAGTTTACATTTACCGGACTTGACTTGAAGTGACTTGCATGCTGAGAGGATACCTCAAAGTGCTCCATCATGCTGGATGTGAATCCAAGTTGAGTGTACTTGCAAACAAGTGGGAGAAGGTAATACAGTGGTGGCAGCAAGTCAGCGGGACTCCAGGGTGGAATTCCAGAAGATGGTGTCAAAATGGCTGAAAGAATAAGAGAATCAAGGCAACCACTTCGGTGACAGCAATGGCTTCAGGCCAAGTTATGGGGTCAAAATGAGGAGCTGTTCATTTGCAAAACTGCAAATTTGGATGCAAACTGCAATGATCAGTAATCATCTACTGGTTTGAGCACAATTTTAATTATCATGTGAGAATTATCTTTGGTGACGATTATCACATAATGTGTGTGATTTTTAACACTGATGAATTGCAATGGATTGTGCAGGTTGAACAGATCCCAGCGAGACAAAAGGAAATTTTTTTACAAAAGGAAATTTTTGAATGAAAAAAGGATAACAATTTGGTCTCTCAATCCATGACTGTTTGTGGTTCACTGCTGTGCACAATTAGGTGTCGCATTTCATCCACAAATATACAGTCAATTCACGTTACAGAACATTCAGTGAAGCACTTTGAGATGGCTAGAAGATACGAAAAGCACTATATCAAATGCAAGGATTATTATTATATTTATTATTTTTGACCAGGCAAACTGATTTCCTTTCCTCAGCAGCTCATGTTCTGCATCACTTTTAATCATTTGTCCTCAATCTGAATACTAATCATACACACATTTCTCTGGTAGTTTTTTTTTAATGTTCTTAAGATGTGTTGTTTTTTTCAAAAAAAAATCCAGTTTTAAATGTGGTCTGTGTGTTTGGGAAATCTGCCATTTTCCTGTACCTCAGTTGCCCTCCATGAAAATTGTGCTGAAGAATTTTAAGTAAAGTCATCATCCCCTGCAGTTCATTTGAAGAGCGGATCGTTTTCATTAGTAGGTTCTCCTTTAGTGAATGATTACATTACGATTCTCCTTTGGAAGCAACAATAGCAACAACAACAACATTACATTCATAGAGCGCCTTTCATGTCGGAAGGACGTCCCAAGATACATAATGAATTTTAAGTTGATCTACCGAGTGGTGCAATAATTATTTCTTTCTTTGATATTTGTTATTTATTGCAGACACCAATAATACTTTGTTCTTTCATGTCATCATTGGCTGTTTGTGGGACTTTGCTATGACTCATTATCAGGACAATTGTTGCAAAACTAACATATTTTGTTACTCATCTTACTCAATTGGATTTATTTGAGCTGAAATCCTGTAAAGTAATATTCAAAGCTACTGGAACTTTTTGTATAATTCTCAACTTTTTGTACAATTCTCTTTTCTAAATAAACACATAGAATGATATAGTTTGATTTAATTTCAAACACATGCCTAATGGTGGCAAGCCATGATTGTCTAGCATTCTTGGACATTCTCTCTGCCTGAAAGGCATTGTAAAAATGCAAATTTGTATGGTATTATATTTTTGCTGGTGTATTATGTTGCCTTCACCCACAACTTAGTATCAGAATATTGATAAATTTTGACCATCTGTGATATAGAAGGAGAGAATGACCATAGGCATGGTCAAATAGAACTGTATTCATGTATGATTTGAAGATGGACAAGGAAACTGAATTCATCTTGGTATTAACTGGTAGGCACAGAGGATGTTGCTTGCATTTCCAAATATAGTAATTCTATGCTCTTACCTGTACTATACATTTCAGGTCAATTCAAGTTGAAAAGGTCTCTTGTTAAGGACCCTACTGAATAAAATAATATGTAACCTTTAAAAGTGAAAGATAAGGTTTAAATAACAATGGAAATTTAACATTTTGTTTTTGATATGGATTTGGTTGAAGGTCCTGAAGTAACCTTTTCATACTTGATCCGCATTATTTTTCCCTGAAGTCCTATTTGCCGCATTTCTAAATCAATGTTATTGTCTGTCCTTTTCTATAATATGAGCTTGAGAAACTATGTGAAGTGGATGAATATCTTGCATGCTCATGAACTTTCGCTTGTCTAATACTTTGTGTTAATAAGCTTGTAAGATCAGTTCCACTCCCACACCACATCCAAGACAAGAAATGATATTAAATTCTTGATTCTACTTAGTATTTCGACTGATTCTTCCACCAGTGGTTAATATTCAGTGGTTGCCTGGCAGCAACCATCTTAGCCACTGGAGGCAGACACAAAATAGCAAGCATGAAATAAATATCTTGCCACAGTCATATCTCCAGTGAGATAAAGATAAAAAATAACTAAATAATTTTAATAGGAACTTATTGCATTAATAGGTTTCAAAATTCTTCACAAGTAATTAATGTCAAAGTTCAATGACTATTAATTTTTTTAGTCATAGAGAGCCAACAAATGGCCTGGAGGAGAATAACCAATCAACCTGAAAAATTGTTTGTCCTTTGTCTGCTCCCCTCAGTGCAGGGCTGTAGAACTCGATTCCTGGACTCGGAACCGGTCTTGAGTCCTCATTTCAAGGACTCGGACTCAGCTGTGCAGGACTCGGACTTGACACCAGGGACTCGAGGACTTGGGCTTCGAGACCGCCGCGAGTCCCGCAAGTATGAGGATTTTCTGTAGTTTGCACAAATGCTACACTAGCCGAACTACCGGAAATCCTGTAGTGGAATTTGCATATGAATTAACTGTTATGCGGTATATCACGTGGGATACTACTTCCTATCTCATGTAAATTGTTTCTGAAGCTTTCTACCAATGAAAAAAGCCCTTTAAAAAGTAACGTGTTTCAATTTCAATGCCCTGGATTGCCACGTGTTTCAGTTCCACTTCCTGTGAGTAACACTGATTTCTGAGACTGAGTATTTCTTTGTACATTTTTTGTACATTGAAATCTCTCTCCTCAACAAAAATGGGGGTTGGGGAAGAGAGAGACAGGGAGAGACATACACACACGCATACAAACGCACAAAAGACAACCCTTCTGTCTTCAATTGGGGTTCATACATGTGCATTTCCAGTAAAATCATGCCAGACCAGTGGGAAAGCGAGTGCTGAGGTGTAGGGGGGTGGGGTAGCAGGGGGGGTGGATAGAATCACAACAAAATTATGAAACCAAAGATTGCCACTTTGAGACTGAATCCTAATTGATTTGATTGTGCTGGTGTATACATTTTCCTGGTTTATACGAGTCCAGATCATTTGTATAAATGGAGGAAAAATAAAGTGAGACTTTGTTATTTTCCCCACAAAAACAACTTGCGTTTATTTAACGCCGGACTGCGTCTCAGAGCGCTTAGCACAGCAAAATATCAGGTACCTTTTCAAATACATTTGCCAAACAAGGTTTAGATTTATAAATCTAGATGGATTTGGAGATCATAGAATTGTACAACACAAAAGGAGGCCATTCACACCATCATGAGACATCTAGAAGATGCGAAAAGCGCTATATCAAATGCAAGGATTCTTCTTATTATTATTATGCCTGTGCCATGTGAATCCTTGCCTCTCCAAATTAAAGGTTAGACTTGATTATTGCTTCTTAAAGTTTGTCCACAGTCGGATACCTTCTGGGTTGATTTTATAAATCTGCTTCAGACAGAGTAAGGGAGGCAGATGAGTCAGTGGAAGAGATAAGACAGGTAGCAAAGTGACGGACGGAAAGGAGAACGGAATTAGAAAACACATAAATTTAGGAGACTCGTAAGAGGAATTCACTGAATTCTCGTCCACCAATTTGAATAAAAGCGTATACCACAAGCCAGCCAAGTTATTAGTTCCCAGTCAGCTTTAAACTGCAAGGTCTCTAAATTGCAGTCAGACATTTGAGCTAGAATTTTTTAGTTAGGCAAACTTATCAATTTGAAGCATTTCGAAAGACAAATTTAATAAGGCTGCTGAAATACTGCTTAACTGCATGTTTGGAGAGGATTAACATCAACTTTCAAGACACTTGTTTTTCATGCCCGACCGCGTTACCTTCCTCAAATTAATGAACCGTATATTACGAATCTTCATTTCAGTGAATATCAGTGCAATGGCTTTATCAGACAAGTGACTGACGACTTGAGAAGTCAATATTCCTTGTACTTCAGGGACTAAAAATAGAATTTTAATTTGTTCTTGAACCAAACCATTAAGCACTTGAACTTCGGGATAATGAGTCAAGTTATTGCATAAAGCCATGAAGTAAGAACCCAACCCTTGTAAACAAAGCATAGCAAGCAATATACATTAAAAAATATAAGACTGAAATTCTAGTATGTATAAATTGGTGATGGGCGTGAATTTTTACATGGAGGACTCGGACATTGATAATTCGGACATTAAAAAGTGGCAGGGACTCGGATACCAGGGACTCGGACAAGGAGGACTCGACTACAGCCCTGCCTCAGTGCCTTCAGAGACTATGCTCTGAAACTCTGGAACTCACGACCTCATTCCCTCTGCCTTGTCCCCTCCTTCCTTACTTTCAGCCCCACCTATAGACTTTCCCATTTGCTCATACTCATGGTTACCTCCCCACTATCTCTCCTACTGGCTTGGTGTCAGACTTTGCCTCTGTCAAGTGGGACATTGCGACCTCACAGGAAAGTGCTATGTAAAGGGAAGTTGCTGTGGTTAATGCATGGTATGTCTACCAGGTTAAGGGCTGCATCTAATACTTTGATTGCCACTAAAGATGTGTGTAAAGAAGAGATCTAGTTAGTTGATTTATATTGCTCTGATCAGGGGCATGCTGAGAGAAGCTGCCAAAAGTATCGGATTCTGTGTATTGTTCATGCTGATTTCAACATGCCTTGTGGGCCCTTCTGTACTGCTGCTGAAATGCCTGGCCTTGATGTTCCAAGTTCCTTATTATATGTGCTGTCAACTGAATGGAGAGATGTTGAATGTGCACACCAATTAGTATGGTGGTGAAAAACAGTATAGTAGACAGTAGGGTCCGGCGATATATCAATAAAACCCGATATAATTTTCATATCGATACGCCGATATAGGCATTTCAAAAATATCAAAAAAACGATATATCGAGGTAAAAAATCGGAATGCGCGCACACTGAACTACAAGACCCAGAATGCTCATCTCTATATACAATGCACAGACCGAGGTGCAAAGCCGCCATATTGTATTCATAGTCCTAGAATACAATACACAGGTATGCAAGGGGTGGGGGTGGGGTGGGGGTGGGGGAGGAGGAGTGAGACGGCTGGTGGGGATGGTGAAGGGGAGAGAGACGGCTGATGGATGGGGGGGAGAGAGACGGCTGGGGGTGGGTGGCGGGGAGAGAGACAGCTGGGGGAGGGTGGGAGGGAGAGAGGGCTGGGGGAGGGTGGGGGGGAGAGAGAGACGGCTGGGGGGGTTGGGGGGGAGGGAGAGACGGCTGGGGGAGGTGTGTGGGGGAGAGACGGCTGGGGGGAGTGTGGGGGAGAGAGAGAGAGACGGCTGGGGGGGTGGTGGGGGGAGAGTGACGGCGGGTGGGGGGGAGGGAGAGGGACGGCGGCGGGGGGGGGGGGGAGAGACGGGGTGGATGTGATAATACACAGAGATAGAGATGGGGGGGATGTGAGAGAGACACAGAGACAGACAGAGATGGAGAGACTGAGTGACACAGAGAAATATATTTGCCTCTTGAGGAGATAGGCCCCTAATGCACGCGCACCCGGAATGCGCGCGCGCTCCGAATGCGCGCCACACGCATGCGCAGTACGAAAAAATCGATATTTCGGTATATCTCGATATGAGCCTATCGATATATCCAAATTGGAAAATTTCCATATCGCCGGACCCTAGTAGACAGTATAGTGTACTCAAGAAAAAAAAGGAAAATGCTGCAGATGCTGGAAATTTGAAACAAAAACAAAAATCGCTGGGAACACTCAGCAGGTTAGGCAGCATCTATGGAGAAAGGAAAAGTGAGTCAATGTTTTGGGTCCATGACTCTTTGTCCAAAGTGACACTGGAATGTTGACTTACTTTCCCTTTAGTATATTCAAGATACTGACAGGTAGTATAGTACACACAAGATGATGACGGACAGTACAATATACACAATGTATTGATGTTCATGTATACATTTTATGTATATTATGTGCTATGTACATATGACGTACCTTATGTATATGATGCACAGTATACATAAGATGGAAACAAAGTGAGAACAGAATCAGGAATATTGAGCTGCTATTTAAAGACACTGTTAAGCTACCTTCATTGTTCAATATGCTTTTAGAATAAGACCAGCTTAATATGAGAAATCTGTTTGGAACCAATTTTGTTGCTATACATTTCCAACATTTCCATTTCTATGATAATTCCCTCTTTTGCTGAAAGTTTCTGCCCCTTGTGAGCATGAAGATAGAAAAAAGTTACTGTTGTATGAATATACAGTATTGTACAGCTGTTTGCGTGCTCAGTATTCCAGCTGCAAGGATTCTGCAATGTTCTTGTCAACTATTTTACCTGACTGACTCATAATTTTCCTGACTGACTCATATTTTCTCTCACAAAGTTAAAGAGCACATGTTTGGTCCTGAAATGCATTTTGATATTGGGAGCACTCAAAGGCAAGTCAATGAAATGGGAAAACATTAAACAATGTGGGTAGAGGGTCACTGAACACTACAGAAAAGATTAATAATAACATTGAATAAATCATGATAAATGAATGCACTTTTAAAGTAGATACCTATACTGATGCCTATATCAAAACACGAAGATAATAATATTTTGCCTGTGCACTAACCACTTCACTCCTCCAATTCTTGTGGTTTTCAGAAATATTTTACTATTTGTTGGATCAACATTTCTTAACTTAAGTCTCAGTTTACCGTGTCCCGGGAGATGACAAAGAAATAATTCTAATTACTAAAAGTGTAAAAAAATACACAATTAGTAAAGGCGCTTTGAAAAATTAAATGTTTGCATCTAGAATTACTCAATTTTCTTGGCATTTCTGAGCATCTAGAACTCAGCAAATTCTTAAATACAACCATCAAACTGCTCCATGATTGCCTCTCCTCCACCTTCAATTCTCTGTTCCCCCTGAAATCCAGGACTATCTCCAAACCCATCTGATGCCCTGGAATAGTGGCCATCTCTGCTACTTGAAATCTCATACCCGAGTGCAGGTGATAGAAAACCGGCCTCACTGTTCACCACCCAGCTGTGGCTCGAGCATCTTCACAGCTACCTCCACTCTTTGTTGCATGGAAACATGGTGTACTAGTCCAGCATCATTCTGGAGGCCCAAAACAATTCCAAGGTCCTTTTCTCCACCACGCACCACCTCCTCCATGTGCCCCATCAAACATCCTCAATCTTCACATCCAACACCAAGTGTGAAGAGGTCATGGACTCCCTTACCACCAAAATTAATAACATCCACCTGCCAACCTCATCCTCCTGCCCCTTGTCACCCACCACCATCCCCATTCCATCTCCCTCACACAACTTGTCCTTACACCACGACCCCCATCCTATGTTACATCTTTCCCATCTCTCCTTCCTCCCTCTCATCCACCATCAACACTATGAAACCCACCAACTGCTGCTTTGACCTCCTTCCCACCAAATTGCTAATCAGCCAGCTCCCCACCTCAGTCCATTGCTGGCAGACACCATTAATTAGTCCCTCTCCTCAGGATCATTCCCTACTCTCCTCAAAACCACTATCATCACCTCCTTAAAAAACCTACCCTCAATCCCTCCAACCCCAGGCACTACCATCCTATCTCAAACCTGCCATTCATTGCAAACGTTTTAGAATATATTGTTGCTAACCAACTCCGTGCACATCTCTCCCTCCACACCCTATTTGAACCACTCCAATCCGGCTTCTGGTGTGAAAGTCACAAACAATGTCTTCTCTATTTATGACCAGGGCTCCCTATGTGTCCTAGTCCTCCTGGACCTCTCTTCCACCTTTGACACAATTGATCACACCATCCTCCTCCAGCACCTGTCCTTCATCATCCATCTCAGTGGGACCGCATTCGCCTGGTTCATATCCTACCACACAAGCCACCAGCAGTAGAATTGCAAATGGCTTTTCCTCTTGCTTTCTCCTAGTCACCTGCAGGGCACCCCGAAGATGCATCCTTGGCCCCTCCTCTTCCTTATCTGCATTCCCCCCCTTGGTGATTTGGTGATGTCATCCGTAGTCACAGGGTACACTTCCACATGTATGTGGATGATACTCAACTCTACTTTTCTACCCCAAATTGTGATCCCCAGTCCACTGATGATCTGTCAGCCTGTGTGATCAGACATCAAGAGCTGGATGAGCACAAACTCCTGCAGCTAAACTTTGACAAGACGGAAGTCACTTTGATTCTCGATGATGCCTTTAGTCCCATGGTCTCATCTCCACCACCTAACCGACCTGCCCATAAAACTCTCCAAACCTGTAAGCAACCTAGTCATCAGGTTTGACCCCCAATTATCCTTGCTCCCTCACATCTGGTCCCTCATCAGCACTACTTTCTTCCATCTCTTCCACCTTGACTGTGTCCATCAATATCTCATAAGCTGTGGAAACCCTGGTCCATGCCTTCGTCACCTCTCAGCTAGGCTACTCCAATGCCCTCCTCACCAGTCTCACCTCCACCACCATTTAACAACAATATTGATTTATATAGCTCCCTCCATGCCAGAACGCTTCACAATAGCGAATCCCAGGAACGAGCCAGGAGCAGGGGTAGAAAGGTGACCAAAGGCACGGTCGAAGAGAAAGGTCTTCAGCTGGGACCTGAAACTGAGAGAAGAGGGGGCAAGATGAAGGTAGTGAGGGAGGGACTTCCAGACCTCGGGGCATAATGGCTGAAGGCCTGGCAGCTGAAAGGTGGAGCGAAGGATTCGGGGGACATGGAAGAGGCCAGACCTGGCGGAGCGAAGGCAATGGGAGCTGGTTTGAGGAGAGAAGGGCAGAGAGAGGGGGGGGTGCAGAGGAGTGGAGGGATTTGAAAACAAGGGTGAGGATCTTGAAGTCGATCCTCTCGGGGATAGGGAGCCAGTGAAATCTGACAAGGGCTGGAGTAACGGGTGAGCGAAGTTTGGTGCAGCTGAGTATGCGGGCGGCAGAGTTTTGGATGATTTGGATTTTGCGGATTGTGGTGGAGGGGAGACCGGCGAGGAGAGCATTTGAATAGTCCAGGCCGTGAGGTGATGAAGGCATGGACCAGGGTTTCAGCGTCTTTTGAGGTGAGGTATTGCTGGAGACGGGCAATCCATCGGAGGTGGAAGAAGGCAGTACTGCTGAGGGACCAGATGTGGGGAAGGAAGGACAGTTGGGGGTCGAACCTGATGCCAAGATTACGCACAGGTTTGCAGAGGTTCAGGGGGAGATCGGAAAGGTAGAGGAGGTGAGAGCCATCTGAATGGAGACGTTGATGAGAGTCAAAGAGTATGGCCTCCATCTTGTCAAGATTCAACTGCAAGAAATTTGCACTCATTCAGCTCCTGATGTCTGACAGGCAGGCTGACATCAGGGGACTGGGGGTTGCAAAGGAGAAATAGAGTTGGGTGTCATCTGTGTACATGTGGAAGTGTGCCCCATGTCTGTGGATGATATCCCCAAGAGGGAGCATATAGATGAGGAAGAGGAGGGGGCCGAGGAGGGGGCCAAGGATGGATCCCTGGGGTACCCCACATGTAACTGGGTAAGAGTGGGAGGAAAAGTTGTTTGTGGAGATTTACTGCTGGAGGTTTGTGAGGTAGGACTCGAACCAGGCATCCACCTCTCACTGAGGTGGATGACAGAGAACAGGCGGTGGAAAAGGATGGTGTAGCCAAGTCGGGAGGCCCGCGGGCCAGGGTGTGGGCCATGCTGGACCCCACGAGCTGGGCCACCGGGTCGGGAGGCCCGCAGGCGGGCCGCAACCAACCGTTCCCCAAGTCCAAACAACTTCACTCTCTCAGTTCAAACTATTGTAACAGAAATGATTAAACCCCATGTTACAGTGCCTACAGTGGAAAACATCAATATCTGTGTTCCTACATTCCGTGCTCACCAACTCTATCAGCAACCTGTTCTATGAGCTCCACATTAGTCTAAAAACATCTCCTTCGTCCTTTCCCCTTCAAATCTCAGCCTCTGTTCCTAACAACTTCGCATCTCGGCCTACAATGTGATCCAGAGATTGGCTCATATATGTTTGGATGTCGAATATCCTGAATGGAGTCCACATAGTGTTGCCAAACCTCTGGAGTGTAGAAAAATGCCAAAGAGATAGAAAAAGTGTAAAAGTTTTAGTTGCCACCATAAGGTTTCCACTATTACATTTACCTGACGTTCCACAAATCCTGAAGTGTTGGAGCAGTTGTTCCCAACCTTTTTTTGCTGCGACTCAAATTAACCAACAGCAGGTCCTTGCGACCCAACCTTTCTTTGCTGCGACCTAAATAAGCCTCCAACAGGTCCTCCCACCCCTAGGGGATGATATCATGACTGAAGCTCAGCTAAAACGTTATCTCTGTCTCTTTTGTGCACTAAGCGCAACTCATAAGTACGCTTTTCATACAAATTGGTCGGCAGTGTCACATCGGGTGCTTTTAAAAAAAAAAAAAAATGTTTTAAGCGTTACAAAAGTGTCAACATTAAAAAAAACAACTACTGAGGACCCCCTCAAGCCTGATTTGGGTCAGGACCCGAGGTTGGGAACCACTGTGCTAGAGACTCAGCGAAGAAAAATGGCGCAAGTTTCAGTCGGCAATGTACAGTTCCAACCAGCACAGACTTACCTTGGCTTGATGGCTGAGGTAAAGCCCAGAGGTGAACAAGGTCGCAAGCATGGACAGACTCCAGGTCAACTTCTGAATAACTGAGGAGATCCCAGCCAAGCAAGAACCGACAGAAATGAGCCTCCTCGTCAAACTGTAAATGATGAAACTGAGTGAGAAAAATCATTCATAACTACAACAAATTGTATTGTTTCACAAAGATCAGTCAAACCATCAACAACGATCGATCCCATGGGGCTCCCATTACCCAAGGTTCAGATTATTTCCCTTCACCACCACAGAGAAACACCATTGCATATGATTTACAGTCCATCCAAAGGACAAGTGCAGACTTTCAGCTCTGAGCTGACTCAACACCCAATTAAGGCAAGAGCCAGAACCAACTCAGCCAAGTTAACAACACCAACCATGATCCCATCTCTGCCTAAACTGCTTTGACCACTGCTCTAATCCAGTCTGTACAGAAATTGAATTGCGGCAGCTACATCAACCCAGCCCCAGCAGAGACTGACTTTTGGCAGCTATATATTGCTGGTGCAAACAGCTCCAACCCAGCCCTGGTGGCGACTGACCTGAGGGAACTGCAGTGAGTCAGGCCTGACAGACTAACCCTCCACAACTGCCCACGACCAACTTTGGCAAATAGATACCACCTCTGCCCCTGCACTGAACAAATTAACACTTGACCACTGGCCCCAACCAAAACTGACTCTCAGCCACCACACTGAGCCTACATATGCAGACACCACCTCTGGGCAAATCAACTCAACAACCTTCACACAACAACCGACAGAAAGGAGCCTCCTCATCAAACCTCAAAATGATGAAACAGTGTGTGAGAAATTCATCCATAAATACAACAAATTGTACCATCTCACTCACAAAGAGCAGTCAATCCAACCCAACAACTAAACCAACTCAGCCCTTAATCCGATCAACTGATACAACTCTCAGCCCTGAACCAACTCAACAACTAAAGCAACTCAGCTCTCAACCAACGCTGACAAAAACTGACTAGCGGCAGCTACACAATGCCAGTCACTAGCAAACTGACTTTGTGACCTGCTTTATAGCGCCCTGACAAAAACCATCCCACAATTCCTTTGTCTCACTCCCTCCTTTAAGGCTAGTCTCAAGACCTTCCTCTTCAACTGCACCTTTGGCTCCCCTCCTGCTCTTCCTCCTCTCCTACTCTCCTTCTCCCTACTCTGCCCCTCCCCACCCACCCCTCGTGTCTTGACTTGATTGTTTAGCATCTTGGGATGTCCCCCTGACTTGAAAGGCGCTCTAAAAATGTAATTTTATTGTTGTTATGTTGTCCTCCCAACGTGAAAGGCGCTATACAAGTGTAATTTTGTTGTTGTAGTTGTTTCTTTTTTGTGATATATAAAGGTATTAAGGGCTGTGGGGCTAGGGTGGGTAAGTGGAATTAAGATAGAAGTTTGAGTTCATCCGTGGCTAACTAGAGCAGTTAGGGAAAGTATAAAACTAAAATCAAAGGCCTATAAAACTGCCCAAAAGAACAGCAAACCTGAGGACTGAGAGTGTTTTAGGGACCAACAAAGAAAAACCCGAAAGCTCATTAACTGTGAGAAAACGGATTATGAGGGCAAGCTAGCAAGGAACATTAAGTCAGATTGTAAGAGTTTTTATAAATACATTAAGCTAGCAAAAGTAAATGTGGGTCCATTACAAGCAGAGACAGGAGGAATTATAATGGAGAATAAAGATATGGCAGAGACCCTAAATAAATACTTTGCTTCTGTCTTCATGTTAGAAGACACAAAAAGTTTACCAAAAATAGATAATAGATAACCAACCAAGGGACTAATGATAGGGAGCAATTTAGGGAAATTTATATTAGCAAGGAATTGGCTAGGGAAATTATTGGCAAGTCCCCTGGACCTGATGGTTTGCATCCTAGGGTTTTAAAAGAGGTGGCTCATGAGATAGTGGAGGCCTTGTGTCTGATAAGAATCAGGAGCAGGAGTAGGCTATTTGGACCCTTGAACCTGCCCGCCATTCAATAAGATCATGGCTGATCTTCTATTCTAACTCCACCTACCCGCCTTATTTCCATATCCCTTAATCTTCCAAAATTCTTTGGATTCTGGAACGGTCTCCATTGATTGGAAGATTTGGAAGATTGCAAATGTCACACCACTATTTAAGAAGGGTGGGAGAGAAAAGATGGGGAATTATAGACCAGTTAGTCTGACATCGATGGTAGGGAAAATTCTAGAATCCTTAATTAAGGATGTTGTAGTGGGGTACTTAGAGGACCACAATATGATTAGGCAGAGTCAACAAGGCTTTACAAAAGGGAAGTAATGCTTAACAAATCTTTCAGATTTTTTGAGGAAATAACAAGTAGATTAGATAGAGGGGAATCAGTAGATGTAGTGTATTTACATTTTCAAAAGACATTCGATAAGGTGCCACCATAAAAGGTTGATCCACAAGATAAGGACCCATGGAATTAAGGGGAATATATTAGCATGTATTGAAGAATGGCTAAGATGAAGAAAACAGAGAGTAGGGATAAACGGGTCTTTCTCAGATTGGCAGGATGAGAGCTCTACCCAACTGAGCTGCAGGACTGTGGCTTGTGAGGCCAGGGCTCTAACTATAAGGAGATAAGAAGTAGGAGCACGAGTAGGCCATCTGTCCTGTAGAGCTGCCCCGCCATTTAATAAGATCTTGGCTGATCTTCTAATTCTAATTCCGCCCTCTCCGCATAGGTTTCTATAAGATCACCTCTAATTCTTCTATATTCCAAAGAATAAAGGCCTAGTTTACTCAACCTCTCCTTGAAAATCAAACCCTCATCCCAGGAACCAACCTTGTGAATCTATGCTGCACCCCATCTAAGGCGAGTATATCTTATAGACCAAGACTGCACACAATATTTCAGGTGCGGTCTCGCTGAGGCCCTAAACATTTGAAGCAAGACTTCCATATTCGTATTCTAACCCTTTTGTAATGAACACCTACTCTGTTTTCTACCTGTTAACCACTCTTATGCTAATATATTACCTTTAATTCCATGAGCCCTTATCTTATGTAACAGCCTTTTATATGACACCTTGTCGAATGCCTTCTAAAAATCCAGATACATTTTCAATCCATTGATTTCCCCCCTATCTAATTTTACATCTTAAAAAACTGAGATTTATTAGACACAATTTTCCTTTCATCAAGCCATGTTGACTTTGCCCAATCCCACAATAATCCTTGCATTTGACATTGCCGTTATCACATCTTAGAGACTGTGTCTCAAAGCACTTCACAGAATATACTATAAAGTGAATTGACTGGATATTTGTGGGCGAAGCGTGGCAGCCGATTGTGCACGGCATCGTCCCCACAAACAGTCGTGGATTGAATTGACCAATTGATTTATTTTTTTGAATGATTATTACCAGACGTCCGGTGTAAGGAAACTTGCCCGAGGTTTCGACTTGACCTGGAACCGAAACCATGTCTCTCGCTTGGAAGGTGAATGCTCTAACCACTGAGCTACAAGACTCTACAATCAGATTTTAGTCCCATCAATTTCTCTTGTACTAATGTTCTTCTGGCATAAATTTCTTTAAGTTCCTCACTAACATTAGCCTCTCAATTCCCTGCTATTTCAGTTAAGTTTTCAGTGTCTTCTAAAGTGAAGACAGAAACAAATGGTATTAGTTTAATGACTGCCATTTCTTTATTCCCCATTATAATTTCTCCTGTCTCTGCCTGCAATGGACCCATATGAACTTTTGTTAATCTTTTCCATTTTATATGTAGATGGAGTCCTGTAGCTCAGGAGTTAGAGCACTCGCCTCGCAAGCAAGAGAACTGGGTTCGATTTCCAGCTAGTCAGGGCGAAACCTAATTACTATATTCTTTTAAAAGCTCTTACATTCTGTCTTTATATCTATACCTAGTTTGCTCTCATATTCCATCTTCTCCCTCTTGATCAGTTTCTTGGTTTCCTTTGCTGATCTCTAAAACCCTCCCAATCCTAGAACATAAGAATAAGGAGCAGCAGTAGGCCATTCCACCCGTCGAGCCTGCCCCGCCGTTCAATAACATCATGGGAAAACTCAGCAGGTCAGGCATCATCTAGGAAAAGTAAGTAAATTTTTCGGGTCCATGACCCTTTGTCAGAACTGGGGTATATTATGAGGGAGAGGCTTTTAAGAATTAACAGAGGGGAAGAGTCAGGGCAAGGGGGTAACAACAAAATGGCAGAGAAGAGGTGTTAATCACGTTAAAACAAACAGAGGGGCTGAAATTGCCAAAGAGCAGGCAGATCAGATGGTTGCAGAAGAGGAGGGAGGTGAGCTGTTATGGCCTGAAATTGTTGAAATCAATATTAATACCAGAGGCCTTTTAATGTTGGTGCAATCGGCGCAATGCACCGACGGGCCCCTCATATTGCGGCTCCCCAAAGTAATGCAAAAAATCATTGAAATTGGAGGATTTGAGTGTGCTGTGCTTTGTCTTTTGTTATATATAACGAAAACCAGAGCTCTCCCCAGCCTGACGGAGCAGGCGGTCCCACTGCTCCCACTAAAGAGGCATCGCACCCACTGATAATAAATAGGTGTTTCTTTTTCCACACCAATATGCTCCCCTCTGCTCCTGATGTCATTTCAATGCTTTTTTTTTGCTATTGGCACCATAGGCACCAATCTCCCAATAGTGTCTTCCATAAGTGACCAATATTCTGGTGTGATGCTTCACAATGAGTAATTGACAGGTTGTTAAATTGCACATAGTATCACAGTTGACCCTGATTTCTCAAAGCCGGGTTTGTTTGTTTTCATCTTAATAGCAGATATCTGGAGGGGTACTTATGGAGGAATATTTTAAATATAATTGAAAAGTAAACACACAATACTTTTGAATGGGCCATTCAATACTTTTGAAAAGAGGTCACAGGTTTAGAATTATAAAGGGCAATTTCAGGAAAGATACCAAAACATTTTCTTACTCAGCGGGTGATCTCCGACTGGAACGGTTACTGAGGAGGGTGGTTGAGGCCAGGATATTGTGATATAATGGGAGGACAATAGGATTTGTATCCTGGAAGGATGAAATCAAATTGACTTTCTTCATCTGAAATAATAATAATAATCCTTCCGTTTTGATAAAGTGCCTTATCACATCTTTGGGATGTCTCAAAGTGCTTCAGAGAATAGATTCTGACTGCACAATTTGTTGGCGAAATGCGGCAACAACAATGTCCTGCAAACAATCATGAGTTGATTGACTAAACTTTTGAACTCTCTCCTTCAACCCCTTTGTCTTGCCCTTTCCTTTTCCATTTTCATGTTGCACCTGAAGTCCTTTCTCTTCGACTGCTCTCACGGTCACCTCCATCTCTACCTCACACAGCCTCAGGCTCCGTCACTGCGAAGTGCTCTGAGACACCGCCCAGTGTGGAGGACACTGTACAGATGAATTGTTTTTGTTGTTGATCCCAGCCTACACCATGAAAATGACCATATAAAGTCAGCTTTCTGTTTTTGTTTAAAGCACAAAAAAAAGAAAGTCTTAAGGAATATTTTAGATTTTACCACCACCATACACAAAAATCAGAAATTCCCCAGAGCTCATAAATTGTCTAAAGAGTACAATTTGCCTCAGTTTTATTCTCAACACAAGTCTGTATGATGGCCATTGAGTCTGGGATGAGGTACACTTAAGACACTATAGTGTTTGCACTTTACCAAGAGGAGTAGGAGTCCTATAGCTCAGTGTTTAGAGCACTCCCTTACAAGCGAGAGACCTATGTTCAATTCCAGGCAGAGTGAAACCTTGGCGTAGTTTCCTTACTCCACATGCCTAATAATAATCACTCAATTTTTAAAAATTTATCATTTCAATCCACGACTGTTTGTGGGACACTGCTGTGTGCAATTGGCTGCTGCATTTCACCCTCAAATATCCAGTCAATTCACTTTACATTAGATTTTGTGAATGCTTTGAGACATCTAGAAGACACGGAAAAGCATTATGTCAAATGCAAATATTATTATTACTTCCACAAGTGGCTTTTTTACAATATAGGAAAAGTAGCAATTGCGAGCAGAATAGCAAATAAAATAAGACACAGACAGACCGGTAAAATGGGCAGACACGTGGCAGATGAAGTTTAACGTGCAGAAATGCAAATTGATGCATTTGGGAGGAAGAATTAGGAGAGGCAATATAAGGCAGATTGTATAATCTTAAAGTGAGTGAAGGTACAGAGAGACCAAGGGATTCATCTAAGTAAATCTTTGAAGGTGGCAGGCCAGGTGGATTAAACTGATAAAAAAAAGCATACGAGATACTAGGCTTTATAAATAGGGGCATAGAATATAAAGGTCAGGAAATTATGATGATAATAATAAGCCTTGAATTTAATATAGCTCATATCATGTCTTCCAGATGTCTTAATTTCAGCACCTTGGGATGTTCTTCTGACATAAAAGGCGTTCTTTAAATGTAATTTTGTTGATCTCAAAGTGCTTCACAGAATGTACTGTAAAGTGAATTGACAGCATATTTGGGGGTAAAACATGGCAGCCAATTGCACACAGATGTGTCCCACAAATATCTGTGGTTTGAGTGATCGATTTATAATTTTTTTGAGGGTTAATTAACAGGCGTGTGGAGTAAAGAAACTCACCCAATGTTTTGCTCTTTCAGGAATCGAACCCAGGTCTCTTGCTTGTGAGGTGAGTGCTCTAACCACTGATCTATAGGACTCCACTGATTAACCTTTATAAAAACCCTGGTTAGGCTTCAGCTGGAGTACTGTGTTCGGTTTTGTGCACTGTACTTTTGGAAGGATATGAAGTCATTGAAGAGGGTGTAAAGGAGATTTACGAGGATGGTACTAGGAACGAGAAACTACAGTTATGAAGACAGGCTAGAGAATCTAGGAGTATTCTCCTTAGAGCAAAGAAGTTTAAGAGCAAGTTAATAGAAGGTCAATAGAAATTTTCAAAATTAAGAAGGGATTTGATAGGGTGAACAAGAAGAAACTATTTCCATTGGTGGGTGACTCAGTTACCTGAGGACACTGATTTAAAATACTTGTTTTTTTAATATAGTTGAGGGGATTTTTACTCCTGGAACAGCGATACGCTGATCGACAACAACCAATAACAATGACAATAACAAACTTACTGCTAAGTAAACAGAGGCATGTGGAGTAAAGTGCTCAAGCGCTCTGAGACGCCGTCCGGCGTGGAGGGCGCTATATGAATCAAAGTTGTTGTTGAGTAAGAAAACGTATCCAACATTTTGCCCTGCCGGAATTCTAACCCAGGTCCTCTCACTTGCAAGGCAGGTGTTCTAACCACTAAGCAACAGGACTCAAAATCTCATGATCTTGTGAAAGTGATTGTGTAGAATTTGAGATTGTGTCAAATTTTGGAAATTCTTGAATTTAATCTAAATGTAAACATTAATAATACCCAGCCTGTGCTTATTCTCTAAAATAGATATCCATTATCTTTTGATACCTAATAAAGGTCTTTCCTCAACCATCATTCTCAGCAGAGCATTTCTTATCCTAACAATCCTCCATGTAAATAAATATTTATCTTAACTTCTTGCTCATTAGGTAATTGTCATGGATCAATGCAATTTACCAAATACCTGAGTAGTGGAAATAATTTTCTCTCTATTTACTAGGGTCTGTCGATATGGAAATTTTCCGATTTAGATATATCGATGGGCTCATATCGAGATATACCGAAATATCGATATTTTCAGGTTTTTCGTACTGCGCATGCGCGCGCATTCGGGGCCTATCTCCTCAGGAGGTAAATATCTTTCTCTCTCTGTTTCTCTCACGCTCACTCTCTCCATCTCTGTGTTTTTATCTCTGTGTCTCTCTCCTCTCTCACATCCCCCCCATCTTTATCTATCTGTATATTATCACATCCAACCCGTCTCTCTCCCCCGCCGTCTCTCTCCCCCCCCACCCACCCCAGCCGTCTCTCTCTCCCTCCCCAACCCCGCCGTCTTCCTCTCCCCCTCACCCCCCACCAGCCGTCTCTCTCCCACCCCAAACCCCCCCAGCCCTCTCCCCCTCCCCCCCCCAGCCGTCTCTCTCCCCCTCCCCCCCACAGACGTCTCTCTCCCCCTCACCCCCACAGCCATCTCTCTCCCCCCCAACCCCAACCAGCTGTCTCCCCCCCAGCTGTCTCCCCCCCAGCCATCTCCCCCCCAGCCATCTCCCCCCCAGCCATCTCCCCCCCCAGCCATCTCCCCCCCCAGCCATCTCCCACCCCAGCCATCTCCCCCCCAAGCCATCTCCCCCCCCAGCCATCTCCCCCCCAGCTATCTCCCCCCCCAGCCGTCTCCCCCCCAGCCGTCTCCCCCCCCAGCCGTCTCCCCCCCCAGCCGTCTCCCCCCCCAGCCGTCTCCCCCCTCAGCCATCTCCCCCACCCCAGCCATCTCCCCCCCCCCAGCCGTCTCCCCCCCCCAGCCGTCTCCCCCCACAGCCATCTCCCCCCCCCAGCCGTCTCTCTCCGCCTCGCAGCCGTCTCTCTCCCCCCCCCCAGCCGTCTCTCTCCCCACCCCCAGCCGTCTCTCTCCCCCCCACAGCCATCTCTCTCCCCCCCACAGCCGTCTCTCTTCCCGCCCCAGCCGTCTCTCTCCCCCTCCCCCCCCCCCCCAGCCGTCTCTCTCCCCGCCCCCACCCCTTGCATGCCTGTATATTGTATTCGAGGACTGTGAATACAATATGGCGGCTTTACACCTCGGTCTGTGCATTGTGTATAGAGATGAGCATTCTGGGTCTTGTAGTTCAGTGTTCACGCATTCCGATTTTTTCCCTCGATATATAGATTTTTCGATATATCGATATTTTTGAAATGCCTATATCGGCGTATTGATATGAAAATTATATCGGGTTTTAGCGATATATCGATATATCGCCGGACTCTACTATTTACTATAGCAGAACTCACTCGTCATCCTCCAGTATCTCCTCCTGGGTGAGTTTATAAACCATGGTGTTCCAGAATACCAGACTACCTCTGTGTTCCAATATTCTACTTTGCAAGGATGATTTATAATTGTTGTGACCTGCAACCATGTGTGAATGGCATATTTTGTACTAGAAAAGAGTCATCATATCTATCCTGCTATTGACAGTTTCCCCTCTGGCACTGTCATGTGTGGCTTATTGTTGCTGTGATGTACAAAGAGAGCCAGCAGAGTGCTTCCAACTTTAATCTTCAAACATTCTGTCGATTTGTGCGTTTACTTGAGCAGATTTAAATCCCTGAAATTGTTTAACAATAATATCAAAGACCTCAAAGAACTTTGTCCTTAATGCAAGGAACCATTGAACACAGATCTTTTTTAAAAGAAAAAATGTACTTATAAATGTGAGAAATAATTTCCATTGGTCAGTGAGGTGGTAAGGAGACATTATTTCCCCTGGTTGGTGAGTCAATAACAAGGGTGTATAAGTATAAGAAGTAAACAAGCAAATTGAAGAATATTTTTCATACACAGAGTAGCTAGGATATGGAATGTTCTGCCAGCAGAGTTAGTTGGGGCAAATTTGTGTAGGCCTCCAAGAGGGAATTGATGTAGTCCAATCAAAATTCCAGTATTTATTGAAGATAATATCTTAAAGGCACGTCTTGTTGTGGGGTTGCAACAGTTTAACCAAAACTAATGAGCCACAGGAGATTTCCAAAAACATTATGTTGCCAAGAATTTGTCTCCTTAATTTAAAAAAAATGACTTTGATCTGATCAAGGAAACATTCCATGATCATAAAATCCCATTGTATGCCAAATGATTCTTGAACAAACATTCAAATGACTTCTTGTGATGTTTCACTTGGGTTTTGTTCTGTTCATTCACAATGTAACAAGCCCTATGGGTTTGCAACTTTTTATAATTGATATTACCATTTTAACTTTCTATTTATTTCAGATAATTATAATGACTCCCACGTTCATTAGCTCATTAGCTACCACTTCAAGTATGTTGGACTTCTTTAATCTTTTTGTGTCTTCTGCATACTAGTGTTGTAGTCATTGTTGTCAGAGCAAATTAATTATCTACAACGGTAACAAATGCTTACATGAGGAAGGATCAGAGTTCAAGACTATTGGTAAAGAATATTGAATTGGTTCAGGAGTCTGCCATTCACGAATCCTTGATAATTCCTATAATAATAATAAACATTGCATTTTGATAAAGCGCTTTTCACGTCTTCTAGACATCTCAAAGTGCTTCAGGAAGTATCCTAGAATGTGAATTGACTATATTTGTGGGCAAAATGCGACGACAACTGTTTGTTTGCTGTGCACAATTGGCTGCCGTGTTTCGCCCACAAGTATATAGTCAATTCACTTTACAGTACATTCTGTGAAATGCTTTGAGATGTCGATAAGATGTGAAATGCTATATCAAATGCTAGGTTTATTATTATATTCTGTAAAGCGCTTTGAGACGTCTAGAATCAATCAAGCGCTCTGAGACACCGTCTGGCATGGAGAGAGCTATATAAATCAAAGTTGTTGTTGTAGAAGACTTGAAGAACCCTATATCAAATGGAAGGATTATTATTATTATTATTGCACATTCCTATGTTTCCAGGAATGTGGAGAGTTTATAAGGTTTAACATTGGTTTGTCCTCATTACCTTATTCAAGCACCATTGTATATCATCAGGAAACAGAGTAAGCAGTGTAACCACAGCTATTTACTGCTGAGTAACTTTCAGAGAACAAAATTTATTTGATGTTAGACAGGATGCATGGTGGAGCACAACAGATGCAGTATCTACCAAGAGCTAGGACTTTACTGGGCTGCGTTTCACAGCAGAATGGGCTAACTGAATGACTAGAAATGCTTAACCAGTGCATCTGGAGGTCAATGGAACTGTTAGATTGGTAGACAACATTAAACAGAGTGGATTTCAAAATTTGTTTGAACGATACACTAGCCTTGTGAAATGCAGCTGCACTCTGTTTTAAATCAACAATGCAGCGAATGGCACTTTTAGCAGCAGCTCAGGTAGTATTTGGAATAACAGTTAATTTCTTCGATAGGCATATGGAATGCGGTTAGCCTTTAAAGAAATTATTTTATCCATTTGATTTATGGTAGCCTTAAATTACTTGACATTCAGCGTATTCATTCCCCATTCCTGAGGTGCTCGAAAAATACTCTTCGATTAATGACCACAGAAATACTGAGTTCATCAAGATGCCAGATTAGGGCATAACTGCAGTATGAGTATACGTTTCACTACATTTTTCCCTCTAAAAGAAAAGAAGAGCTTCCTTAATGTGGAAAGCCTCTAGAGAGAGGTCAAGGCTAGAGAGTCCAATTCAGTGCAATTTATTAGAATGAAATAGTTTGGGCGAATGTTCAGTGTGGTCAATAAAATAATAATCCTTGGGCAGATAGGCTGGTTTGGGAACAAAAGGTTTTCTGGGAGAATGAGACAATCTCCAATATCTGAATGAGTACAACAAAAGCAAACAAAGAAGGCATCATGCAGACCAGAGGGACACAAGTGTCTTTAGTGCGACTGAGCAGCACAAGAGAACAAACAGGGCTATGTCATTAGGATTTGTCATTGACATCCCTGAAGATTGCACATTCTGCCGATAACTTCAGGACACACACACAAAAGAATGATTACTTAAACAAGGTTGTCAAAGCTTACAGTTTATCATGTTATCATAGCCAGCCGTTGGGGTGTCACTGCCTTGTCATACATTCCAGATTGTATATTCTCCTATATTTTGCATGCAGAGCCCTTCCTTCTGTCTTGGCTTTTGCCACAGCAATTTGTTCATTCTGCTTAAGAGAATACAGCTGGTTATTGGTTGCTGAAATTGGCAGAGAAAAACATTCTTTGTTTTGTCAGTACTCTGCTGCTTTCTCAAAGTACAATTAAAATGTAAATCTTCATAGACTAGAGACACAACTCTTGAATGTTTATTGCAAAATAAGATGGGAAATACCTTCCAGTTTGTGACTTTTTATGTAATTGCTATGCCAATTTATGTAAATAATTACATTCTTCGTAGATAAAATCTGTAAATCTTAAAGATGCTATCTGGTGTGAAGGACACCATATATAGTAAATGCAAGTTGTTATTGTTTTTGAAATTTGAATTACACAATACATGGAAAATCAATAACAACACAATAATTGTAGTAATAATCCTTGCAATTACTGTAGCACCATTTACATTGATAGGATCTCTCAAATGCTTCACACCATTTACTCTAAAGTGTACTGACTCTTTTATTTTGTCAGCAGCAAATTTGTGAACAGCAATGTTGCACAAACAGCCGTGAAGTGAGCAATCAATTGTATATGGATGTTGTAGACCAGGACACTGAGAGAAACTCCATCTTCTTTTTGAATAGCACGATGAGATTTTTAACATTCACTTGAACAGGCAAAAAGCTGTAATTTTAGCATCTTGTCCCAAGGCTGACAACCCTTACAACAGCTTTGGAGTGTCAACATAGAATCTGTGCTAGAGTTCCAGAGAGTGGGGGTAGATGTGAGAGAAAACTAATGGGAGGAAACAGGAAATGTTTGTGTTGGGCATAAACATTTATTTCATATTGTGTTTCTATAGTTAACCAAATTGTTTTCACATCTTGAAGCGTATGTGTGATCAGCTCAGAATCTAAATCATGTTTCAATTGATGATCTGAAGCAAAGTAAAATAAATTTTAATGATTAATTTATTGTACCAGAAAATGATCTTGTTATCATTGAGGAGCTATGATCCATTATTTTGCTTTAATGTCTAGTGTAAAATAACTGGCATTATCTTCCATGAGTATATAAATGTAGACATATAAAATACAATCCTCATACATGCTCCTTTACTGCACAGAACTGTGGGTGCCTCAAGTCGTCCTGACAAGAAGAGGTGATGAGCCTCAAGTCAAGTCTCTGAAGCTTTACAAATTTGTTTGAAGGAAAGGGAGCTCCAAAGAAAATGCATAATGCATGTAAAATCTTGTGCTGATGAGATTAACACGTACAATTCTGTGTGAAACTACATGAAATAAAACCATAAGCCATAAAACCATAAGAATTAGGAGCAGGAGCAGTCCATTCGGCCCTTCGAGCCTGCCCTGCCATTGAATAAGATCATGGCTGATCTTCTGACTTAACTCTAATTACCTGCCCCATCCCCATATCCCCTAATCGATCTATTTAAAAAAAATCTATCAGTCTCAACCTTGAAAATGTTCAGGGACTGAGCATCTACAGCCTTCTGGGGTAGTGAATTCCATAAATTCGCTATCTTCTGAGTGAAGAAATGTTTCCTCAACTCTGTTCTAAAAGGCTGACCCTTAATTTTAAGACTGTGACCCCTGGTTATAGATTCTCCTACCAGGGGAAACAGTCCCTCACTGTCTACTTTATCCATCCCTTTACGAATCTTATATGTTTCAATGAGATCCTCACTAATTCTTTTGTACTCTAGAGTGTACAACCCTAGTTTATTCAACCTATAGATTCAATCTAATCAGTAACTGGATCACTTTGATTGAGCTATTTGATTGCCTGTGAAAATCCTAGATATTTATATCTCAGGAGGAGGCAGTTGAAGCAGAAAATGCTGTTTGTTTCAAGAATACTTGTATTTAATATGGCACTTTCCATGTCTTCTAGATGTCTCAAAGGTCTTCACAGAATATATTGTAAAATGTATTGACTGTATATTTGTGGGCAATACACGACAGCCAATTGAGCACACCAGTGTCCAACCAACAGTTGTGGATTGAAGTGACTAATTTATTATTGTTTGTTTTGAGGGAATATTATCATATATGTGAAGTAAGGATACGTGCCGAAGGTTTTGCCTTGCCGGGATTCAAACCCAGGTTCTCGCTTGCAAGGCTCTGACCACTGAGCTACAGGACTCCACAGTACTGGCAAGTCCTCCACAGATGGTAGCAATGCTGTCACTCATTTCATGCTGAACTGTGTTGCCCACGAGGAAGACTGCTTAGTGAGGACTCAAATCTATCTTGTAAAATTTCACCTCTTCCCACTCAGTTACCATTTACAAAGGAAGCCAACGCCCTAATAGGTAGGCTGGTTCTAGCTTGACAAGCAGTGAGAGAAATTGCCAGAAACCAATGTCAATGACAAACTATGCAGTGTTATTTGATTAGACTCCAACAGTATCCTAATGTACTCTCTTGGATCTATAAACCTTGGCCTCTCGCCAGTCCATGCCTAATCCTCCCAGGAATTTGATAAACACGAAGAGTGCTGATCGCATTTCAAGTAAATATCTTGAGAGTTTTCATATGTAGATGGGATGCATGGAATTCTCAGTTGGTTTTGGATACTTTTAAAGCAGGCTGACCAACAAATGGTGCTGGTGGATCCCCTCACAGTTCAATGTTCACCGGACTCAATCTTGGAAAAGTGCCCAAACTAATCCAGCACAGTTTCCTGCTGTGAACTCTGGTGCTTCTGTAAAGTATGTTCATTAAGCATGAACGTAAACTCTAGAAATTGTGATTATTAAAGGTTTCGTTCACGTTGAGGCAGGTAATTTATTCTTTGAGGGCTATCTTAAAGATTATGTACCAGAAATATAACAAGGTTATGACTTTTCTACATAAATTCTATGAACAACAACCTATTTTTGTTTGCTGTTAGTGATATGCAGTCACCACAGTCAGTAATAAATCAATGCAGAAATTCAATACTATGGAGTTGGCCAGCATTGTCAGCATTGCTTCTACAGATTAAGGTGCTGACTAGCAATGATTGTTGGGAGGAGATTGTCAAGTGGGTGGTCCTGCAGCACAGTGGTTAGAGCACTTGCCTTGCAAGCGAGAGACCTTGGTTGATTCCTGGCAGGGCGAAATCTAGGACAATTTTCCTTCTCTGGATGCCTGATAATAATCCCTCAAGAAAATCAATAACATACTAGCAGCGTCCGTCGATATGGAAATTTTCCGATATAGATATATCGATGGGCTCATATCGAGATATACTGAAATATCGATATTTTGCGGGTTTTCGCACTGCACATGCGCGTGTAGCGCGCATTCAGGATGCGCGCGCGTTGCGGGCCTATCTCCTCAGGAGGTAAATATATTTCACTCTCTGTGTCTCTCACTCTCTCCATCTCTGTGTTTTTCTGTCTGTGTGTCTCTGTGTCTCTCTCCCTCTCTCCTGTCTCACATCCCCCCCATCTCTATCTATCTGTATATTATCACATCCACCTCGTCTCTCTCCCCCCCCCCCCCCCGCCCCTGCCGTCCCTCTCTCGCAACCCCCACCCCCGTCGTTTCTCTCCCCCACCACACCCCCAGCCGTCTCTTTCCCCCTCCCCCCCCAGCCGTCTCTCTCCCCCCCCCCACCCAGCCGTCTCTCTCCCCCCCCATGCCCAGCCGTCTCTCTCTCTCTCTCCTCCCACCCCAGCCGTCTCTCTCCCCCTCCCCCCAGCCGTCTCTCTCCCCCTCCCCCCAGCCGTCTCTCTCCCTCCCCCCAGCCGTCACTCTCCCCCTCCCCCCAGCCGTCTCTCTCCCCCTCTCCCCCCCCCAGCCATCTCTCTCCCCCTCCCAACCCCCCAGCCGTCTCTCTCCCCCTCTCCCCAGCCGTCTCTCCCCCCCTCTCCCCCCAGCCGTCTCTCTCCCCCTCTCCCCCCAGCCGTCTCTCTCCCTCCTCCCCCCAGCCATCTCTCTCCCCCCCACAGCCGTCTCTCTCCCTCTCTCCTCCACCCCAGCCGTCTCTCTCCCCCTCCCCCCAGCCGTCTCTCTCCCCCTCTCCTCCACCCCCAGCCGTCTCTCTCCCCCTCCCCCCAGCCGTCTCTCTCCCCCTCTCCTCCACCCCCAGCCATCTCTCTCCCTCCCCCCCCCAGCCATCTCTCTCCCCCCGCCCAGCCGTCTCGCTCCCTCTCTCCTCCACCCCATCCGTCTCTCTCCCCCTCTCCTCCACCCCCAGCCGTCTCTCTCCCCCTCCCCCCAGCCGTCTCTCTCCCCCTCTTCTCCACCCCCAGCCGACTCTCTCCCCCTCCCCTCAGCCGTCTCCCCCCCTCCCCCCAGCCGTCTCTCTCCCCCTCCCCCAGCCGTCTCTCTCCCCCTCTCCTCCCAGCCGTCTCTCTCCCCCTCTCCCCCCAGTCGTCTCTCTCCCCCCAACCACACCCCCCAGCCGTCTCTCTTCCCCTCACCACCCCACCCCAGCAGTCTCTCCCCCCCCCACAACCCCTTGCATACCTGTATATTGTATTCGAGGACTATGAATAAAATATGGCGGTTTTGCACCTCGGTCTGTGCATTGTGTATGGAGATGAGCATTCTGGGTCTTGTAGTTCAGTGTGCTCGCATCCCGATTTTTTACTTCGATATATCGAAAAGTCGATATATCGATATTTTTGAAATGTCTATAGGGGCATATCGATATGAAAATTATATCGGGTTTTAGCGATATATCGATATATGGCCGGACCCTACATACTAGTCAATTCAATCCACGACTATTCGTGGGACACTGCTGTGTGCAATTGACTGCCGCGTCTTGTCCACAAAACATACAATCAATTCTTGTGACAATATATTTTATGAGGTGCTTTGTGAGGTCTAAAAGATGTGAAAAAATGCTATATCAAATGCAAGGTTCATATATTGTATTCACACATGCATAAGTCCATCATCTTGCTTAAACCAAACTGTGGAGTCCTGTAGCTCAGTGGATAGAGCATTCGCCTTACAAGCGAGAAACCTGGATTTGATTCCAGGCAGGATGAAACCTTGGGCAACATTCCTTACTCCACAGGCCTAATAATTATCTATCAAAAAATAACACATTAATAAATTGGTTATTTCAATCCACGACTGTTTGTGGGACACTGCTGTGAGCAATTGGCTGCTGCGTTTCACCGACAAATATAGAGTCAATTCATTTTACAGTATATACTGTGAGACACAGTCCAGAAGATGTGAAAAGCATTATATCAAATGCAAGGATTATTATTATTATTATTTGTAGCTTTCCATGCTTGACACGTACTCATGGAGATTCTGGTGAATGGAATAGAATACACACTCACTCCCAGGGTGAAACATCTTGTTTACCTAATTCCAGAGATTATTAGGCGCAAATTAACAATGAATAATAGACATTGTGAGTGAGTTGACTGCCTTATTAACTGTGACAATCTCACTGAAAACATTGCACAAGGCACACTCATGCTGTTCACCCACCAAACCCTTTATATTAAACAACACTTCAAGAGAGAGAATGTATGTTTCATTCCAATCATATAACTAATACCAATAACAAAAATTATATTAATCATTAATATTCATAATGAATAATATTGTTATTATTGCACTCCAATCACATCTAAAGTGACCACAATCCTGTAAATCAGTTATTATAACTGCTGTGTTATATGGAATAGACTTTATGAATGATTTTCAAAATAATCTATCAGATCTGCAATTGTCTTTTTCTTTCCTTTTTAAACAGATTGCTTTAATATTCAGCCTATCTTCTTTTAGGCTTACTTTGACAATTCTGAAACAAATGGAGTGGAAAGTGTCATTTCAATGAGCCCATGACTGCAACAATGAAAACTGTTCAATTAGGTAGAGTGCAAATTTAAGAAATGTCGATATATTTTAATTATCCCAATAACAGCAGAACAAGTCAGGTTAACCTCCTGGGTAACATTTCACTTCCTTCTAAAGGCAATTTAGAGAACCTGCAAATGTCTTGAATTGCAGTGTACTTGATGAAATAAAAGTCAATTGACTATAAGGAAAATCCAGGCAACTAACTGTTGTGAAGTAAATGCTGAACCTTCACTGAATAAATTGATAATTTGTCCAAGTATATGTCATGCTTTTGTGAATCACACTGGAAAAATATTCAAACTTTTTTCTCTGGGAGACTGGAACATAAATTTAGACAACCCAGACATTTAAGATCTGAAATTTCATAGTGTTTGAATGTCTAGTTTTAAATTTGCCATAATTCACTCTTAGTTTGGAAACTGCTTCTTTATAAGAACTGTGAAAAATGGCCTTCAAGTTAACAACAACAGAAATTACATTTGTATAGCGTCCATTACAATTACTATTGGGAGGAAATCTCAAGGCACTGGACAGACCGTATATTGGACCCGAGCAGGTTGATGAAAAGTACGGTCGAAGAGGAGGGCCTTGAGGTGGGTCTTGATGGAGGCAATGGATGGGGTGAGGTTGCGGGACTGCAGGAGTTCCAGAGGGTGGGGCAGAGTGGCTGAAGGTCCGGCTGTGAATGGTGGAGCGGGCGAGGAGGAAGTCATGAAGCAGGCTGGAGCTCGCTGACTGTAGGGAGCGGATAGGTTGGTAGTGATATTAGGAGGTTCCAGAGTTAGAGAGGAGCAAGTCCAGGGAGGGCTTTGAAGGTGAGGACCAGGATCTTGAAGTATATCCTCTGTGTGATGGTAAGCCAGTGCAGTCGGGCGAGGATGGGGTGGATATGTTCATGGAGTCTAGTGTGGAAGATGACACAAGCTGCAGAGTTGTGGATGATCTGCAGTTTATGGAGGGAGGAGTTGGGGAGCTGACAAGCAAGGAGTTTGCATATTCAAGCCTTGGTTTTATGAATGCATGTATGAGAGTTTCAGCGGCCTGCAGTGTGAGACGATGGCAGAGCTAGGCAATGTTGCGGAGGTGAGGGAAGGCAGAGTAGATCACAGCATAGATGTTGGATGGAAAGGATAGTTGAGGTTGAAAGAAAATTACAACTTTCTGGAATGGCTTAGTGAGGTGGAGTGTGAATCCTTGGATGGTGATCCTGTCAGTGCCTGAGGTGTAGAGACGCTGACATGATCCAATTAGGAAGGCCTTGGTCATATTGACGTTCAACTGAAGAAAGTTAGCTCTCATCCAGTACGTTATGTCTGACAGACATTCTATCAAGACATCAGTAGTGCTGGAGTCAAGGGTGGAGGCAGAGAGATACAGTTGGGTGTCATCCGCGTACACATGGAAGTTGACACCATGTGAGCAGACAATGTCACTAACAGGGAGCATGTAGATGTTAAGGAGGAGCGGACCAAGGATGGAGCCCTGAGGAATGGTGCAAGAGATGGTGCGAGGCCTAGAGACATAGGACAAGCAATTTGTGGAGATGAATTTAAGGCATTGTGAGAAGTACGAACTGAACCATTTCAAGGATAGAACCATGAAGGTTGAGGTGAGAGGAGAGGTAATGGATGAGGATAGAGTTGTCAACTGTGTCAATGGCAGCACAGAGGTCAAGAAGAATGTGAAAGCAGAGAAAGCCCTAGTCGTAGATAAATAGAATGCTGTTTTTGTGCTGTGCAGCGCAGAAACCTGATTGGAGGAGTTTGTGGAGGGAGTGGAGGGAAAGGAAGAGCGAAGCTTGGAAGCAACAACTCATTTCAGGACCTTAGAGAGGAATGGGATGTTGGAGATGGGGAAGTAATTTGAGTGTAGGAATGGTTCCAGGCAGGGATTTTTAAGATGGGAGTGGTGATGGGCATTTTTAAAGTGGTGGGATCAGTGCCAGTGCATAGGGAGAGGTTCATGATGTCTATGAATAGAGGGGCAATGGTGGAGCTAGGATATCAGGGATGGGGTCGTGGGAGTAGGTAGTTGGTTTCATGCGGGTTGTTGTGGTGATGAAAGAGTGGAGGGAGACATGTTCGAATGTGTGGAGGGAGGGATGGATTGGGGCCTGGGATCTGAGGGGGAGATGGGGAGAGGGCAGTAGATGGAAGGGCAGAGGCAACTGAGCAGATCCATTTGACTTTGGATTTGAGGGAACCCAGCACCACCTCGCAGGTGGCATTGAAGGTGAAGATGGGCGAAGTTAATTCTGAACTAAGACTACAATTTTGTGCTGTCTTAAACTTTAAAAAGTGGTGTAGAGCCTTTCACATTTGGCAAGATGTCTAAAAATGCTTCACAGGATTCACTGGCATACTTAAACAGGTAAGAATACAAATGAATTGTGGACGGCCATTCTGTCCGGAGCCGGTGGTTAAGCAACATCTGGTTAAAACGGCTTCAACTGTGTTCTGTTAAGCATTTTGAGACAGCTCAACAACGTAATAAAGTTCTATCGTGTGCAGTACAATGATTGTTTTTCTTCTCCCATTCACAATGGAGTTTCTCCACATGAAAGCAACACATATACACTATGGGCTTTTGTTCATTTTGATCCATTACATGGTGATAGCTAAGTTCTTTTCTCTCATAGCTGACAACTCATGTTAGATACCATTTGTATTTGTAATTTAAATTATAATACTCCTTGTACTTTATATTGCATGTTCGCTTGGGGAAGATAAAGCACTTTACCCGATTTAATATAAAGTATAGTGACTGCACAGTTTATAGGTGAATGTGGCAGCCAATAGGTATCTATTCACTTGCCATGGAGTGGCTTCAGGATGGAGATGGGAACAGTTAAATTATGATTGGATTGCAACCAAGTGGTTCGAGGCTGTTAACTTCAGATACCACTTAAGCCTGAAAAAATGACCAGCTCCAATGTGTCCAGTTTAAACTGCTTCAAATGTATGTTATAAGGTGGATTGACTGTTTTTTGCGGACAAATAACACTACCCAATTCAGCACAGCAATGTTCCACAACAAGTTGTGAATTGAGTCATTTTTTTGAGTGTTTGCTATCCCCAGAAAGTGATCTTCCAGTCATCTAACAACAGAGTTTCTATTTACTGCTAGGTGAATAGGTGTGTGGAGTAAAGAGACTTTCGCTCGCCAAGCAATCTCACTCACATACTCTTGTTTGCAAGGCAACCACATTAACCAATATGCTAATCAACCTTTCAGATTATTATAGTATAGATGCTCTGAGTTTGAATATTAGTTTGCAATGGAGTGTTATTACTAATATGAAAGTTATTTTATTCCAGGCACAGCATTGAAATCTCTTACATTCAAATTAGCCAATTATGATCCATCAATTACACTTTTCACTATCTTTGAAATATTTTATTGATTTACTCTGATGTTTTGGTACTACTGAAATCCTTTGCTGTTTCACTTTTCATCTCTCTCCTATCATGATGCATCAATTTGTTTCCTCAATCATTACACTCAGGCTTGATTAAAATTCTACTCTATAGCCTTTTTCCCAGCTTATCCCTTGTTCAGAAGATAGTATCAAAGGAATAAATTCAGGTTGGAGTGATCCTTCTACCCTTCTCAAAGAAATTCCATCAAAAATATCTATCGCTTCATCTGTTAATCCTAATTTGTTTTAACTTCCCAAAACTTGTGTTTGGTCCTGGACTCCACCACCCTTCCTGCCAACCAGCTCCTGTCGTTGATTACTTACCATAATCGGAAGCTGAAAGCAAAGCAAGAATGAGAAGCTTTTATTTTCGATGGCACTTTATTTCTTTCTGTGTATGAATATTTTTAGTGTCATTTATTTAAATCTGTGATTTCAGGTATATAACCTACATCAGCGATCTATTTTGAATAAGCTAATTGTAGCATCAAATGCATTGAATACCTGTCCACATGACACAGAACCCTGTAATTTGTTCTGTTATGTCAAATACAGTGCCACTGAATTAAAGGTGGCTAAAAGGGAACCGTTTTCATTTCAACCTCTTATTTCAGTGAGTTGACAGCAAAATGGATGGTACATTTCTGTGGACAAATATTAATTTCATGAAATTCATAAATCATTCACAAAGGCACAAACCATTTATCCTTGGGAGAGGTTTTCCCACCTTTAAGATTGCAAATAGTTTATTCTCATAAGTAACTATGTACCTGCTATTTTAGGGTGCAAAATGTGCTCCTCAAACTCTATGATTCTATGAAAATAATAATTGGTGCTTGTATATTTTCTTGTTTGTTTTGTTTATTCAACAATACATTGCATTTATAAAGCGCCTATCATGGCAGAAAGATGTCTAAAGATAATAGTTTGCACCCAAGCTGGGGCTAGAATTTTGGCTGGGGAGGGTGCTAAAGGGGAATGAGATCACATGACTACAGGTTTAGTCAATCTAGAGGTATTAATGCTGCTCTTCTGTAACTTAATTTGCTTTCAATTATTGTAATATTAGGAGCAGAATTTTAGCAGTATCTACACGTGTGAGATACAATTTCATATTCTGTTGAAAGCATTTATTCAATTACGCCTGCTGAATTTATAGAATTGAAATGGTGGAAGGTAGGGCATATAGATTTTCCATTTCTTATTCCATCTCAATGTTAAACTGTTTAATGGAGGCTCTAGATACCAAACTGAGATGTAATGAACTGAACTTTTCCTTGTAGTCATTCTCTGCATGTACGTCAGTCTTTCCTTTTAAGATCAATGGCCCAGTTTTTTTTAAATTTAACTTCATCTTTTCAAAGAGCCTGTGTCATTTCTGATGAATTTGGTTGCTAGGAAACCATCTTCCACACACACCAACAGGTCATCAAAGGGGCTTAGTACATGAAAGTGCATGTTTAAATTGTATTATTTTTACAGAAATTATTTTTAGTTAAAAACTATTATTTGGGATGCAAATAAAATACTTCCGGACCTTAATTTGGTCTGCTTTTAGCAGCACAATTATGTATTTTAATTGAGTATTTGTGAAGGAATTCTTTTCAATCTTAAAAGGTGCTGCAGAGAATCAGGATATCATTATTTCAGCAGACATTTATGTCATCCCCATTAGGCTGTGTTGTACTTTGATCTCAACTATGCCATATATCAACTCATGTCTAAACAGAAGTGCTCCTGACTCCTACTATTCCAGACTATTCATGAAATATTACATAAAGTCACTTGAAAATCAAATGAAATTCAACAACTCTTCATAGTATCCGTTTTAATTAGAATGCTCTTGGTTTGATGTTTCAGTAATTGCTACAAATTACAATGATAATGTGCAGTTTAATTTTTGAGCCATTTTTACTATTCTGACTACTGTTTAATGAAAACAATATTATTTCTTCCAAGGTTATACAGACATAAATTTAAATAGATTATTGGATCACAAGATTAGTTTGGTTGAGGGAGGCTCTTTGGCCATCTGATCGCACCCTACTGCCTTTCCATCACATCATCAAGTTGCTTTTTGTATGGGAGCCTAGTGCCCAGGCCTTAATCACCCTTCCTGGCAACTTGTTCCAGTCATTAATTATGCTCTGGTTAAATTAATATTTCCTTGTGTCTGTCCTGAAATTTCCCTTTCCAACTCTAAACCTGTGACCTATTGCTCTGCTCTCTTGGTTGATTCGAAAGTAAATGTTGAAAACTATGCCAGCATTATTTCTTCTGCAGATCTGGGCAGCCAGAAATTAATACAATAAAGCTATTAACAAAGAAATGTTTTCCCTTACTAGTTTTTGTTAAAGCTTTACTGTTGCACATTTGTCATGGTGATAATTATCGCATCACATGACTCAATTTTCATTACAGTGCAGCGAAAAATGTGATATGAGATTGGATAATTAATACATCAAATCCCACTTCACTTTTTTTACCCCAAATTGTAAAACAGATCTGTCTCAACGAAATTCAACTCACAAGAGTATTTTAAACCTGGTTAACACTGTTCACTATTGCTGCTTATTCTGTGTTCAGCACACTTCATGCCCACATAGCTTTCACTATGTTGTGATTCCCATTCACAAAACAAGGTTTTTGATTACCGGTACTTTGGATTCTCATGTAATTTTGTGCCTGACTCCTCAAAGATTCGGTGATGATTTATAGCTGATGATTTTTAATTTTGCTGATTTTAAACTGGCCGCTGAGTGGATCTGACATGGATGTATTTGAACGAGAGAAAGAGATACACTCATCAAGATTTATTGACGCTGCTTAGTTTTATTGATTGGTTGGAAACTCTGTTCAGAGAAATGTAAGACTTGAGCACTAAACTAGCAGATGAATGGTAGCCTCAGCCTCGTATTGACTCCCATCTGAAATACTGGGTTCAATGAAGAGTATTTCCTCTTCTATGCCAGTCACATCTCTGAGACAACCTTTAGTCTCCCAGTCAATCATTATTCCTTTTACAGGAGGATTTATCTCTATAACAAAATTTCAACATGCTCACAGTGAGATATTAGGACTAATATTTATAATATTTCAATATTTGTAATAATATATCCTTGGGATATCTTTGCAATATGAATGGTACTCTACAAATGCAATTTAGTTGTTATAATCAGCATTCTTTACTTCTGTTAGCTTTCCCCTATTGTAGCAACAAAATCAGAAGCTTGAGAATTCAGATAGTCTCAGTATCAAAACTATTATCTTAAAATTAGCAATTGTGCAGAAGTTCAGAATACTTTAGAATTAGAGTTGATGTGCTGGAGTCAGTGTTCTGCAAGCTTAGAGTGTATTACCATGTATTACTGGGATGAAATGTGTAGCTTTTCTAATGCATGAGAATATTATGTCAAAATAAATATATATACTATTAGAGATAAAATAATGGGAGGAGCGGGAAAGTATTTATTTTGAAAATATTTTGGGCAGTGAACAACTTCACTGCAATAAATGACTGCTTTTAATATGCTTGGTACAATGTTAAAACATTTGCCTTTAATGGAGAACTTAATGATTGAAATAACTACTCATGCAGGCATATATTGCAACAGTCTGAACCAGCATAGGATATTTAAAGAGCATGTATCCTCCACTGAAGGCATTTTCACTGATTTGAGAGATTGGAGGGAACAGCCTATTCTTTCCAAGAGAATCCCTTCGCTTTCCCTCTATGGCAGATCTCCGGTTGCAGTCATTGACTCCAGTAGTGGCATGACTTTCTCACCATTTCGTGTGGCTACCATGGTTGCCACTTGCCAGTTTCCAACCATTTAACTGTTTGAAACAAAAGCAGCGATTGCTGGGAACACTCGGCAGGTCAGGCAGCATCTACTCAACTTTTTGACCTGGGTGATGCAATTAAATAGGGCTTTTCACACAGTTTAGCATCTCAGAGCACTGCACAATGGTGGGAATGGACGCCGAGCAACAACAACAACCACATTACATTTGTAAAGCGCCTTTTGCATCAGGAGGGTGTGAGCAATGGAAAAGCAGGAGTGGGAATTTGACATAGGCACAGTCAAATAGGTAGGTCTTCTGGTCGTATTTAAAGATGGTTTAACAGTGGGCAAGACAAATGGAAACAGGAAAAGGGGACAAATGGAGAGGGGTATAGCATAAATGATAGGAGAGAAAGGGCAGCCACCATGGCCACAGTATAGTGATCTTACCCCCAGTACTACTTAGGTCCCATTTGACTAGTTTGACTCATTCCGCCATCCCCAAATAGATTGGACATGATCCATTGATAGCAGCCCTAACAATTACATTTGATACAGCAGCACACAGGCACTACTCTGCTGATGGGGTCTTTTATTTTCAGTGTTATAGCAAAACAGCTTGAGCAATCTTTTGCAGCAAATAAAAATTATTGTTATAAAGTTAATCTCAATTACTATGCTAGCAGCAAATATGTTGAATATTTCTATGAAAATGTTAATGTTCACTGTATGCTATTAGTTTCTTTTATTGTGTTTATATCACGTCTTGCTCTAGTGAGCTGATTTATTGATGTTGAACTGAGTTATAATAATAATCCTAGCATTTTCGATGTCTTCTAGACTTCTCAAAGCGCTTCACAAAATATGCTGCAAAGTGAATTGAATGTATATTTGCGGGCGAAACGTAGCAATAGTTGTTCACAGCAGTGTCCCACAAAAAATCGAGGATTTAAATGATAAAAAAAATTTCATGGGATTGTTATCAGGCATGTGGAGTATGGAAACTTGCCCAAAATTACGAGTTGAATAATAATTTGAAAATAATCCAAAAAGTAAAATTGGTCTAACAAATAACAGTGATTATCCAGTTCATGGCTGTTTGTGAGACATGGTTGTGCAAAAATTGCTCCCACATGTCACTACAAATAATTCATCATATTTTGCAATACATCATGTACAGTGCTTTGAAACAACTGACATGAAAGTCGCTAAACCAAATGCATGGATTATTGCAATATTAATGGACTATTTTCTATATGATAATTTCAGAAATTATTTTATTAGTTTGGACCTGAATTGGAAATGGTATTGTTTACATACATATGTCATTTATCTTTTCTCCTTGTTCCTGTCAACCATAGAAAGATAGCCAGGAACCAAATGTCAATACCATGTGCTTGCAAATTCCGAGCCAAACAACAGAGATAAATGGCTAGAAGGGAGGTCGGGAGGGAGAGATCAGATTGCTTGAATAAATACTATTTTTTTGTACAACAACAACAACTTCGATTTATATAGTGCCCTCCATGCTGGACGGCGTCTCAGAGCACTTCACAATAGTGGATCCCAGGACCGAGCCAAGGGCAGAGGTAGAAAGGTGACCAAAGGCACGGTCGAAGAGAAAGGTCTTCAGCTGGGACCAAGGAGAAAAGAGGGGGCAAGGCGAAGGTAGTGAGGAAGGGAATTCAAGAGCCTCGGGGCATAATGGCTGAAGTCATGACAGCCGAGGGTGGAGCGGAGGATTCCGGGGACATGGAGCAGGCCAGACCTGGTGGAACAAAGGCAACGGGAGCTGGTAAGTGGATGCAGAGGAGTGGAGGGATTTGAAAACAATGGTGAGGATCTTGAAGTCGATCCTTTCAGGGATAGGGAGCCAGTGAAGTCTGGCAAGGACTGGAGTACTGGGGGAGCAAAGTTTGGCGTGGGTGAGTATGCGGGCGGTAGAGTTTTGGATGAATTGAATTTTATGGATTGTGGTGGAGGGGAGACCGGCGAGGAGGGCATTTTGTGCTCTCATATAAACTTGCAAATAACAAATTAGCTTCTCACTCAGTAGACAGTTGATAATTGTTGATGTGTCTGACAAATATTTTTGGCCATCTGATATTTATTACCAGTAATAATTATCACATAGCCTGTTGTATGTTTCACCCCACTGTCCTAGAGAAGGAACCATATCATAAATTTTCAAAAGAATTCCCTCCATTGCCCTGATAATTTTTTTTAAAATGTGTTTCTTGTTTTTACTTATTCTCTGTAATTCAAATCTCTGTTCTACGCCGCACCAAGCAGGTGAGTTGTTTCATATTATTTTCCATGTTTGCAGCTGCCCCAAAGCAACCTTTATTGTGTTTGCCTCACCACAAACCAGGGGTTTCAAAACCAATGCATGATGATTTTGCTGGCTGCTTTAAAAAAACACCAAGTCCAAGAAAATTATTTATAGTTATGTTAATCTTAGTTGTTGGCCTGAGGCACAATGTATAACTTTGAAAGATTATTAATGACATTCGTGAATAATTAATGGTTTTCTTATGGTATTTCTTATGGTATTAATGCTTTGAAGGGGCAATGCCATTCATAGTGTATCAAATAAACCACTGAGCAAATAGTCTCCCTATTGTAGAGCATCAGCATTACACCTTTCACCAGTTTGCACAGATTAAATAGAATTCTGCCTGAAAAGAGTGACTTATTTATCAAACCTCATATGGTGTCTCTGAGGCAGTGGAATAGCATGACATTTTTGTGCTATTTCTTGGCAATCTCTCATTACTACTGGAAGTGCAATGCAGTACATTTCCATACACTTCTCACATGATTTGGTCCATCATCTGCACAGATTTTAACATTCTGACACTGTCCTTCCCTAGTTTCAGCTGTATGACAATCACCTTGTTTACCACGCAGTACTGCCATTGCTAACAACTGTACCTGAGACAACAGAGCTGTAAAATAAATAGGCCCACATTGCTGCCGCCTACACAGGCAAGTGCTCGAGCAACTAAGCTGCAGGACTCCTAAGGAACTCTTATATATACAAGATATTGAATCTCTCGATCAAATAGATAGTACGATCCTCTTCTTGGTTGAACTATAATTTATTTAATATAGACATACTCGCCTTGGAGGGGGTGAAGCATAAATTGACTAGGCTGGTTCCTGGGATGAGGGGGTTGAGCTATGAGGATAGGTTGAGTAATCTAGGCCTATATTCTCTAGAATATAGAAGAATTAGAGGTGATTTTATAGAAACCTATAAGTCTATTAAGGGGCATGACAGAATAAACAGTGGGAGTCTGTTTCCCCTAATTGGAGAAACTATAACTAGAGGGTCATAGTCTTAAGATTACGGGTCAGCCTTTTCACACAGAATTGAGGAAAAACTTCTTCATTCACAGGGTAGTGAATTTATGGAATTCTCTACCCACAAAAGGCTGTAGATGCTCAGTCCTTGAACATATTCAAGACTGAAATTGACAGATTTCTTATGGACAAAGGAATTATGTGATATGGGGATAAAGCGGGCAGGTGGAGTTAGATTAGAAGATCAGCTATGATCGTATTGAATGGTGGGACAGGCTCGAGGGGCCGAATGGCCTACTCCGGCTCCTAATTCTTATGTTCTGATTAGTGTCTGGTGATATATTGATATATCGGTATCATTTTTCATATCGATATGCCGATATAGAAAATTTGAATATATCAGTATATCGAAAAATTCTGTATAAAAAAAAATCTGTATATCACAAAATATCATTATATCGTGTCTGTTGATATATCGATATATCAGTATAATATAAAACTTTTTCAACATAACTTGTCGCCGGCATCGCAAACCTCCTGGGCCTGGAGCACACACATTGGAATGCGCGCGCACACCGGAATGCGCGCGCATTTCCGAATTCGTGTGCAAACACAGGATGAAAAAAACTCAGTGATATCCATATATCAGTATATATCGATATGCGCCCACCGATTTATCGATATCGGAAAATTTCCATATCGACGGACCCTAGTTATTCTGTAATTTTATAATAGAGTATGGGTTGGTTGTAAAGGAGAATGGTTAGGTGTGTGATGGTAAGTTTAATTTAGTGAGCCTTCCCCAACATGTCCTTAATTCTCTTACTTCTGGATAGGACCAGTTACAGAGTAGCACTGAAGATGCATATTACGCAAAGGGCTGATTGAAGGAAGCAAGGACAATGTACCCATGTAGGAAAAAATATGCTGTTTTAATGGGAAGAAGGATTGGTCAGTGACTATGAGAGCAAATAGGCTGAAGGACTTTCTTCATCCAAAACTTTTTTATGATCTTAAGTGTTTATGCACTAAGGTCAGTGAATGCATGGTCAACTGTGAATCATTAAAGATAGCAGGGCAGGTAGATAAGGCAGTAAAAAAGGCATTTGGTGTACTGATCTTTATTAGTAGGGGCATAGAGTATAAAAGTCGGGAGATTATGGTTAATCCATACAAAACACTGGTTAGGCCTCAGCTGCAGTACTGTGTCCAGTTCTGGGCAACTTATTTCAGGAAGGCCATTAAGGCACTGGAAAGGGTGCAGAGGAGATTCACGAGAATGATACCAGGAATGGGGAACCTTAGCTATGAGGACAGACTGGAGAAGTTAGGACTTTTCCCATTATAGCAGAGAAGGTTATGCGGGGACCTGATAGAGGTTTTCAAGATCATGCAAGGTTTTGACAGGCTAGATAGGGAAAAGCTGTTTCCGCTGGTAGGTGTGTCTGTAACCCATGGTCACAGTCTTAAGATATCTACCACAAGAAGCAGAGGGGAGGTTAGAATAAAAAATTTTATTCAGCGAATTGTTCGAATTTGGAATGATCTGCCTGAAAGGGTAGTGAGGTCCGATTCGATAGCAGCTTTTAAGAGAGAACTAGATAGGTATCTGGGGAAGACCGGGTTGCAGGGTTATGGTGAGAAAGCTGGTGATTGGGGTTAATGAAAGTGACTTGCTCGGTCAAAGAGTCAGCACAGACTCGATGGGCCGAATGGCCGCCTTCTGTGCCGTAACATTCTATGATTCTATGAACTGCACAATTATGCTCAGAGTGTGAGAGTGAGCAGATAAAGAGTGACTTAGCCAACTTTACTAAGCAACCATTCTATTTCCTACTGTTCTTTCACACTGGAAACATTTTATTATAATTTATGTGATAGGGATATGCTGTTGTACCTAAATTAAAAGATTGACCGGACTGATGAATAAATTAAATTGAAGCAAGTAATCCATCTTAATCTATATTAGATATAGTTAAAGGGAGATAGAACAAAGAACATGGCTTAACATCCATGAGTTCTTTATGTATTCTATTTCATTCAATTATCTTGTCCTTATTGAAGTAACAAAACAGTTGATTTTAGGGAATTTTAATTACATTATGGTGGAAGATTAATATACAAATATATAAGCATTGAGAGGCAGGTATTGGTAAAAAAAAAGTTTGAAGACCATGTCAAAGGGTTTATTCATCAGGAGACCCAGAAATAATTAACAGGAATCAGTGTATTCAACAGAGGGCGAAACCTTGGGCATGTTACCTTACTCCACATGCCTAATAAAAATCCCTCAAAAAAAATTGGTAATTTGAATCCACGACTGTTTGTGGGACACTACTGTGTGCAACTGGCTGCTGCGTTTCACCAACAAATATACAGTCAATTCACTTTACACTGTGCTGTGAAGTGCTTTGAGACATCTAGAAGATGTGAAAAGAACTATATCAAATGCAAGGATTATCATTATTTGTAGGTTGCTATGCTTGACACCTACTCATGGAGATTCCTGTGAAAAGAATAGAATACACATTCACTCCCAGGTGAATGGTCAAATAATCTGAACATTGTTACCGATTTCACTTGGCTGGAGTTTTTTGGTAAACAAGGTAAACAACATCCCCAAGGGGGATGCATCCTGTTTATCTAATTCCAGAGATTATTATCTGAAAAGCTCTATATCAAATGCAAGGTTTATTATTACTACTAATAATAATAATTATTACTCTTTTAGCGCTTTGAGACATCCCCCCGACATGAAAGGCGCTATTTAATTATAAATTTTGTATTGGATTGTTCTCATTTGTACCAAGCCGTGGGACAGGCATGGCTGGGGCCATGATAAACAACAGGAATAACATGTGCTTAACAAGCATATTTCACGTGGAATTAATGTCTCTGAGTGCTTGAAAACACACTTCACAAAGTCAAAATAAGAGGATAAAAGAAAATGAATGCCTGTTAACTTTCTAGTTGCTTAGTTTCCAATGGTTCTTTTGATTCCACCTATTATGCAGTATTATATTTTCTCAGGTCAAACAATATTGAAGTATATAAATGGTACTTTTTAATTAAATGTTGATTTTGTGGTTTATTTGTGCGAAGTGAAAGCTAATTTAAGAAACCAGCTCCCAAGCTAATGGAAATGTGAAATAAAGCAAATGCAATAAACTCCTTCTATGAATCAGCCGTCCCATTTGCTCACCGAGGTAACAAAAACATGCTACATAAAGTATTTCTACTTTCAATTATTCATGGTCGAAGAACATCACTCATTTTCAAGCGTTTGTGATTCACAAGGTAGAGTAGAGCAGAGTTCAATAACATCACCTGTTGTCATGGTTGCTAATGTTGTTCTACTAAGACATCATTAAGAATGGCACCTATGTTCAAATGTGGTGGCACTGTTCTTTTCTGATAGAGTTGGATTTCGCTATAAAGGAATAGAACTAGGTGTGTGATTGTCATTTGTATTCAACATTTGCTTGCTCAGCTTCTGGGGTCTATCATATCGAAGTTGGATTAAAATGGAGTTGGAAATAACAACAATACATGGTTGCTTTATTGGATCCTACGGTACAAAAAGGATCAAAATTACATGACTGCATGGCATTTTGCATTGGTCAGATAATTTGGAGAGAGCATGAAGATGAGTGGGAAAATTTACATACAAAATTCCTTTGGTCTGATTGAACCTTTTATTAGAATACGACTACACCATCCTCCAGCTGAGTGAAATAGGTAAAAATGTTCAGATTATTTGACCATTCACCTCACTTTATTGACTTGAGTTTCCCTACAAAAAATAATTGTTTTGCATGAAGCTCTTTGAGAGTTTTTGATTTGATAAGATATGATAAAAAAAATAAGCTCCTATTTTTTAAAACCATGATGCACTGACAATTTAGATACACAATTCATGAATGAGATACACTATGCAACCTGGTGATTAACATTGACAATATAGGCAAGGTCCATTACTGCACATTACTTCATAATATCCCAGTATAGATATCCACATTTATTTCCAATTATTTCAGATACTTATAAAAGATTTCAAGCATATTGATTTATGTTATTATTGGTAAATACTACCTGATCTGAGTGTCATTTACAACACTGGTAACATGAGTTACTCTATAATTTACAAGGTGCAGTGTTATATTAATTTATCGTCCACCTAATGATTCATAATTTATCCAATTGATGTGTTTAATTCACTTATAGAAATGTTTTGCACAATATAGACCTGTATCACAATTATATAAATATCTCTTAAAGTATGCTTAATAGTTAGAATGGTATGTTTCACTGGGTGGTGAGTGTTGGTGACAAATTATTCATGCTCTGTATATCTGCTCTATTATCCTTGTCCTAAAAAGGATACTAACACAAGTTCTAATCCCCGTCTGTTCAGCGCCTCGGGACATCCTCCTGACGTGAAAGCTGCTTTACAAATGTAATTTTGTTGTGTTTATTGTTTCAACCTTGATTTACTTTGATTGGTGAGGCAAATTCATTGCTTTTGATAATGGACCATCTATGAAAACATACATTCAAGCTTTCACTATAAATGGATAATAGTTTAATTGTAGCAGGAGCTTTCCTCTATTTAGTATTATGGTAGAATAATTGATATTGAAGAATTTACACTACAAACAGAATACAATTGTATTGCGCTCACTCCAAATTAATTCCTACTATCATTATGTACTTAATATTTTACTTGCTTGAATGTAAAACATTAAAAAAAAGATAACCATTCTTTGCTGTAAAACATTACTGAAGGTGACCTAATTTGAGTTCAAATTCAATGAATCACAAACTTGAATTACGAACTTGACAGATATTGTAATGCGCCAACTTTGTTCGTGGAGTGTTTTATCAGTTGTTGGCCAGGCTTGAATTGGAACATTGCACTGCAAACACAAACTGACAGTGTAGTTAGCTGAGTCATTGTGAGGAATTAACCTAAATAAATAACATCTTGCATTTTATACTTGTGTCAGTGTGGCTCAGAAGTAGCAGTCTCGCCTTGGAGTGGGAAGATTGTGGGTTCAAGATCACTACAGGACTTGGAATCATATAGTGTAAGATGACACTGCTGAGCGCTGTTGTTTGCAATGTCAGAGCTGTCATCCTTAAGATGAGACCTTATACTGAGGGTCTCATTTGTTTGTTTAATTAGACATTAAAGATCTCATGGGACTATTTGAAAGAGAAAATTGAGTTTCTCCCAGTGTCCTAGCCAACAATCCCCACCAAATAAAATTGGTCACTCACTCCTTGACTGTTTGTGAGATATTGCTGTGTGCTAAACTGACTGCCGTGTTCACCCATAAAATAACCCACTTTACAGGGTATCTTATGAAGCATTTTGAGACATCTTCATTGTGTGATAAGGCACTATAAATGCAAGGATTATTTATTATTATTATGCAGGGCCATTCACATCTCAGAGTACTTAAAGAAAGCATTGCATATTAGAAGAGATCTTCACGGTAATGACTTTGAACCACATCAATGGTAGGATGGTATCAACAAAAGCTGTCCCTTTGCATTATATGAGCAACCAAAGCAATCCAAATTTAGGGAAATATACCACAATAATAATCCTTAGATTCGATAGAGCGCCTTTCACATCATTAATATCTCAAAGCACTTAATGGGGTTTACTGTAAAATGGTGTGAATGTATGTGGGCGAAATTCCGTGGGACTTCTTGGAATTTACAAATGTCAAATTATCACTATAAAACAGTTGAACAACTTCAGAACAACTTCAACATTGCATTATGCCTCTCGTGGAAAATAAAGCTGCATCTTAAAAAAAGGCAATTATTTTATTTCTTTTATATTCCTTTGTAACTGGTGACTTATTTTGAGGATGAATTTGCACTTTGAATCATGAGTTTTTATGCTCGCTTAATAATTGTTTTCTTGGGTTATTTGTGTATTCTAGTCTTGAGACACAGATTGCTCAGAATCAAAAAGGTATTTTTTTAATTGGGAAGATCATATATTTTGTTCTTCCTTGACAATTCAATCCTAGAAGATGAATGCTAAAAAAACACACACCTAGAAACCATTCTAAATCATTTCAATAATACCTCACTTTAGCAGTATCAAAGATGGGAGCAATAAGACTTAAAGAGGAATAATTCAGTTATGGGGAATATATGCTGCCACTATGTGGTCATTTACTGGCTGAATCTGGTTCATATCTTCAGCAATGTCCCAGAGACAGCCATAAGTTGAAACATCGATTTACATGGAGGATTGTTGGATATCATACCTTGAGAGACTTCCTTCCATTGTATAGTATGGTAAAAAATTGAGCAAATATGAAGTTATTTAACTTTTTTGTGTTCAATTAGGGTGAGCTGATCCTACCAGATGATGTGGTTTACAAAAATGAACATCAGATAAACTTATGAATGACAGTGGGCTGGATCACTGACCACATCAGAATGAGAACGTAACTCATTGCGATGTGGAGCGCGTCAGAAAAATGCCTTTGATTTTATCTGATTTAGGCAAAGCAGCTCACATCTTCCTGTGAAATTGAGCCTTGTTATTGGGAAGAGATGTTAAAAGATTTCAGGTTTAGAATTAAGTTCACAAGTAAGTATGTGGAACTAATTTGAAAGGGGTGCTCAACAAAGCAAACCAATAAGTTTACCAGTGCAATCAAGGAATCTCATGATTCAATGGTTATAAACAAAGGGAATGGCTAAATAGTTAATGAATGCCAGTAGAATCCTAATGCTCAGCTACTGCTTACTGTGACTATCTACGCCTTACAGTCATGTCTGGAAAAAAATATGAAGGATGAAAAAGTGCTTTTTGGGATGGAAACTATCAGTGGAAATGGCTCTATACTCAATGGTGCTGTTTTCTTACACATTGGCTTGACGCTCATTTGAGGGCAGACAGGTTATATTCTAAATGAGGCTTTAGTTATTTTGAGGTCTCATTTAGTTTGCCACTTTAGTGATGAGCTTTTCTTCAATCCTTTATTGACATGCACTGGTTTATTTATTTCCTTTGTTCCTATTTTTTTTAACTTTAATTTCAACAGTGTGTAATTGGCTGCTGGATTTCACTCACAAATACAGTTTACAATATATTCTGTGAAGTGCTTTGAGATGACTCAACGAGGTGATAAGGAACTATGTCAAAAGCAAGAATTATTAGTATTATTATTTATTTCCGAGCAATTCTAATTTATCGTGGCATTTTGTTTAATATATCTTCCCCATCACCTCAGCTTTCTCCCTTAAATTACCTCCACTTGTCTCTCTCAGGCATTGATTCATCCTGGGGCACAGTTGTGTAAAATCTGCCCAAGTTGTGATATTTTGCAGCTGCTAATGGGGATACTTTCTAGGGCACTGAACAAGTTAATGGTGGATGACTAATACAAGACAAACAATGAACAAGCAGAATGTCTGCTGATGTCCTTGAACAGCCCTTGATACATGCTGTTTGTAAAGTTCACTGAACCAATCATGTTGCAATTATCACAGTTCAGCTTCTTGAAAAACAGGAAATGATCTTTTATTCCTATATGAAAAAGATTTGGAAGTTGGATGGTAACCTCAGAGCTGTGGCTCATAGACCTTTGATCCTTCATTTTCAGTCACTCAGAAATATTGAACTTACACACACGTACCCCTTTCCCAATCCATACATCACAAAAGAAGCCTTTGAGGAATCACTGACAGGTACAATAACTGTATCCATAATTTTGGAACTTGCCAATAAGGTTCCAGGACAACAGCAGAACAACCTCTCCAAGACAGTACAGGATGGAAATTGTAATATGTGGTGAATTAATCATCACCACTAATAAATGCCAAATGTGGTCAAGCAGCTAGTTGGTATCTGGAAGCACCAACTGTTCTGCACATGTGCCCTCCCACCCCACCCTATCCCTGCTCCAAAGCTGTCCGTGCTATCATGGCTGTTCCAATGTTGTTCGTTCTACCATTGGACTTGTCAGTACACAGATCAAATCTGTAGAGTGCTTTATTTTAGGATACTGGTTTATCTTTTGCATCGATAGCATTATTTCCTTCTACAGGACATCTCATCACAGTTGCCAATTTGTCCATTCTGTCTTGCCTCCCTCTTGGCCTGAATATTTTCTGCACTCCATACCTTCAATCCTTATCATTTCTGATGTCAGGTTCCCTTTTCTCAAAAGTTTTTCTCTCAATCTCGTATCTTTTATTCCGACTACTATTTAGTCATGTATCATTTCGTCTCTTAATGCCCTGTAGTTGCAATTTTTACTTAGGGTTTTCAGCACTGCACAGTACTGCTTAAATGATTCTGTAGGACCCTGCTTTCGTGTTCCAAACTTAAATCGCTCAACTATCACATTGTTTTTTCCACAACATCATTCCCCCATAATGTTCATCATCTCATTTAATAATATGTCCACATCTCTTTCTAATGTTGAAAAATATTCCCTTGCTTCCTCGCCTGCTACGTTCAGAAATACTGCAGACTGATTTTCCTGTGGAAGTATTATTATGTTTTCTACTAATTCAAAAATGTAAAGTGTCTTTCAAATTGATACCAATTGTGCCTTAGACTACCACCCAACTGGTCTTGGTATCTGCACATACCTTGATACAGCATTTAATTCTGCTTCTATCTGCATTTTCAGTCTGTATTCCCTTTTGTAGTCAATTTCACTCCAGTTTTCATTTTCACTTCTGACACCATGTAATGTTATTTAATCTATAAATTGCTATGTAGATTACCTGAGTACTTTAATTCAAATTTTACAAGTCGACTTCTATCAGATCAACCTCTTTCCACTCTATTCCAAATCTGCCCAGTCACTCTTCTATTGTGTTAAGCCTGTGTCCTATGAACTCATATTACATTGCTGTAATCGCCATGCTGGAAAATAATAATAATCCTTGCATTTGATATAGTACTTTTCACGCCTTTTAGACATCTCAAAGCACTTCACAGAATATACTATCAAGTGAATTGACTGTATATTTGTGAGTGAAACGCGACAGTCAATAATAAAAAATCCAATGGTGACCATGGGCCAATGTGATCTATATCATCTCTCTGCTCAGTGAACACCAGGCTGCTTTATGTCCTGCCTGGCCCATCCTAAACTACCATTGGTGGATGAACTTTCATACATTCCACCCCACCTTCTGGAACTCCATCCTAGACAAGCTCTGCCTCATCCCCTTCCTCCCCACCTTGAAAGGTTGCCTTAAAATCTTTCTGGTCTGCTGAACTTTTGGTCACCATTTCCCACTCCCTCCTGTACTTTCTCCATGCATCCCCAGTCTGGATTCTTAGACGGATTTATGAAATTGTTTGAGACATCCTCATGACGTGACAGGGAATATCTAAATGTAAAGCTGTTGTTTCTTCATTAAGACACATCTGGGGCCTTGGGGAGAAGTCACTATTACACCTGGTTAAAAAAAAGTACTGGAAATGCCACACTGTGATAGTATCCATCAGGAAATTAGCACATATTCATGTTGACTCTTTAGTTACATATTTATATTGTTAACTAGAGAGATGTTGCACAGCAAAAGGATATAGGTTTAAAGTTGTAACAACCAATTTTAGGACCATGACGTTTTTCTTTACTCAGAGTAAATCAATGACTTAAAAAAGTGAAAAATAAATTACTCAAAAACAGGAAACGTGGTTGAGACGATGACACTCAGACTCATTGAAAAAGCAACAATCTAGTCTTGGGATTTTGTAAGCACTTGGTCTAACTAGTCTGTGACTTGTTTTCTATTTCACAGGTGCCTACATAACAATAATAATAATATAAATAATCCTTGCACTTGATATAGTGTTTTCACATCTTATAGATGTCTCAAAGTGCTTCACAGATTATACTATAAAGTGAATTGACTGTGTATATGTGGGCGAAACGTGGCAGCCAAATGCAATTGGATTGACATACTGTACTGTATCCCGCATTATCATACACACTGATGGCTGATTTGGATCAAAATTTAAGTAACTGTGTCCCTACAGACCATTAACCCATGAAGGCACTGCTTTTTCTCTATTATATCCACCAAAAAACAAATTTATATTTCCACAATCAAATACTCTGGTGCTCCAGAGGTGCTCCACCCCTTCTGATCCCAACCCGTTGCTCTGATCCAAATCCCCAACTGTCCAGCACCTTGGGACAGCTTCCCGACATGTAAAGTGCTGTACAAATGTAATTTGTTACTGCTTTGTAAATGAAGAATTTGAGGGACCAGAGTTCATCTGTGGTTTATGTATCATGTACATACCATGTGTCCCCTTTCTTTTTCAAATGCAAACCCACAATTATCCAGTGCCTTGGAACATCCTCCTTACTTGAAAGACGCTATATAAATGCAATATTTTTTTCTTGTTTTTTGCTACATTCACTGGTTTGTATTGGAAATGTCGAGGGATGGTGAAATTTATCTAAATGTTCAGCTTTGTTTTAGAAACTTATTAAACTTTTATACACTTCTATAAATCCCCTTCTGAAACCTTTCCTTTCTAGATTGAAGAATCCCAGTGTGTCTATTGCTTATAGCTGAATTGAATTTTGCTCACAAATATACAGTCAATTCACTTTACAGTATATTCTATGAAGCGCTTTGAGATGTCGATAAGATGTGAAAATTGCTACATCGAATGCAAGGATTATTATTATTAATTGTAGAGTTTGCTACAAACCAAGTTATGTTTATAGAAATATATTGAGACTTCAGCAGGATATGAGTAATGCAAAATCTTTGTTCAATTTCACTGAACCTTTGGAGAGACTCAGCTGAATCGTGAATAACTGCACTACATCTCACCACATCCTTTCATTCTTATTAGAAAGTTATTTGTGCTATTTTTGTGGGAACCTTGCATGCTTCTAGTTCTGGGAATACAATTGAGTTCACTTGGCTAGCTTCAGCCTGGGCTAACTCACCAATGATGAGTCCATTTGTGTCACCAATTTTCTCTTTAGATAGGCAAATTATTGATATTTTTGAGCCAACCAAACTCACTTTTAAATAAATATGTGACCTCTCCTTGGCAATCTTGCTTCACACTTGGTATTGAATAGGTATCTTTGTATGCAGGGTAATAGTTCACTATGGCAACGGAGGCTTTACGCGTAGGGGACTGAAAGTTATTTAAAGAGCAGAGACAGAAATCAATGATTGCATTTGTTCACAATTCCCCATTCAGCATAAAATAATGGAAACTACATTATATTGATGGAATTCAAGCATGATTTTGTTTTCAGAACTACTGGAAAAAACAGATATCATTACATAGAATACTAAGAAATAAAAGATGCAACAGACATCAAACTTCACTGATGTTGTAAATAAAATGGGATGTGTACAATTCACCAAATAGAGACTGATGCTATAGAGACTAATCTTCAATTATCCTGCCTCCCTCACATCTGGTTCCTTTCCTCCAGCTCTGCCAAATTGTCCCCCTCCAACAACACCTCATTCCACAATGCTGAAACCATGGCCCACGCCTTGATCACCTCTCGACTGGACGACTCAAATGCTCTCCTCACTGATCTTCCTTCTTCAACTATTCAGAAAATTCAACTAATCCAAAACTCATTCTCATCCGCACTAAACTCCATACCCCAATTACCCGAGTCCTTGGCAAACTCCACTGGCTCCTTGTCACAGAGCAGATCAAGTTAAAGATTCTCACTCTCGTTTTTAAATCCCCCATGCCTTGGCAACCCCTATCTCTCCAACCACCTCTCTCCTCACAGCAGTACCCACTGCCTCCATCCTATCAGCTCAGGCTCCTCTTTGTTTTTTGTTCCACGATTGGCGGCAATGCCTTCAGTCACCACGCCCCGAAGGTATGCAACTCCTTGCCTCCTTTTGCTTGGCCCCTCTTTCCCTATTTTCAGGTTGCACCTGAAGAATTTTCCTCTTTGACTGTGCCTATGGTCACATTAGCCCTGGCTTGGCATTGGGCATCACCATTGTTAAGAGCTCCGGGATGCTGCCCTGCATAGAGGTCGTTATATAAATGTGAGTTGTTATTGTTAATTGTTTGAGTGCGTATATAGGGAAATGATGTTAATTAAAATTAATTACTTGGCATTGGACAAAATCTGCAGTTGCCCACATATAGCCCTGGTCTGTACTGGCTCTTTAGCTGTTAATATCCCTAGACCCAACTCCTTCGGACAATAATGATTTAATCAGGAATCAGATACATTATGGGATTACAACTACAGTACTTGGCACAAGTGAGCAACCACTGTTTCAGTCAGTGAAACCATCTTGGATTAAAACAAAATGCAGCTCAGATTTTACTCTTAATGGGACTGCTTCATCAGGAAGAGGGGGAGCTGTATCACTTAAAGTACCATAAATCTCATTAACCCATGAGATCTCAACATCAAGGAGGTCTATGCTCAGAAATTGAATTTTGCGAGTTGGTGAGAAACACAGAGATGCAGTTTACTTCACTACTCTGCAGTAATGAAATCGACTTCACAAAGTGTTTTTTTTCTACCAGTGAAGCTGTTTGACAACCGCATTGGTTAATCTCACACAATGGTGTTAATCTCATACAATGGACGGTTGAGAAAACAATTTGGTATAATTATCTGCCTTTGACTATTTATTACATGTGATAGCTGCATTGGTAACAAAAAGTAATTAATTGGTCTAGAGTCCGTCGATATGGAAATTTTCCGATTTAGATATATCGATGGACTCATATCGAGATATACCGAAATATCGATATTTCCGGGTTTTTTGAACTGCGCATGCGCGCGCTTGTGCGTGCATTCCGGGTGCGCGCGCATTCAGGGCCTATCTCCTCAGGAGGTAAATATCTTTATCTCTCTGTGTCTCTCACTCTCTCCATCTCTGTGTTTGTCTGTCTGTGTCTCTGTGTCTCTCTCACATCCCCCCCCATCTCTATCTATCTGTATATTATAACATCCATCCCATCTCTCCCCCCCACCCCTCCCCCCCGCCGTCCCTCTCCCTCCCCACCCCCCACAGCCGTCTCTCTCTCCCTCCCCCCAGCCGTCTCTCTCTCCCCCCCACACACCCCCCCGCCGTCTCTCTCTCCCCCCCACACACCCCCCCGCCAACTCTCTCTCCCCGCCACCCCCCCCAGCCGTCTCTCTTCCCCCCACCCCCCCAGCCGTCTCTCTCCCCCGCACCACCCCCCAGCCGTCTTTCTCCATCCCACCACCCCCCAGCTGTCTCTCTCCCCCTCACCACCCCCCCCCCCCCCCCGCAGCCTTCTCTCTCCCCCTCACCACCACCCCCAGCCATCCCTCTCCCCCTCACACCCCCACCCAGCCTTCTCTTCCCCCCTGCACCCCTTGCATACCTGTATATTGTATTCGAGGACTATGAATACAATATGGCGGCTTTGCACCTCGGTCTGTGCATTGTGTATAGAGATGAGCATTCTGGGTCTTGTAGTTCAGTGTGCGCACATTCTGATTTTTTACCTCGACATATCGATTTTCCGATATATCGATATTTTTGAAATGCCTGTATTGGCGTATCGATATGAAAATTATATAGTGTTTTAGCCATATATGGATATATCGCCGGACCCTAAATTGGTCATTTCAATCCAGGACTGTTTGTGGGACAATGGCTGTGTGCCATTGGCTGTGGCATTTCACCCATAAATATAGTCAATTCACTTTACAGTACATTCTGTGAAGCAGTTTGTGACGTCTAGAAGACACAAAAAGAACCATATTAAATGCGAGGCTTATTATTTTTTATGTTGTTAATCCTTCTACATTTTTGTTTTCATTATTAATTTAGATCTCAACAGGAGTACTCATATTTTCTCCATTATTGAAGCTGCTTCCTAGTAAGCTTGGATTCCTATTTTGTACGAAACGCTTAGCATGGATGCAAAATTATAACAAGCTGTTTCATATCTGAGTGCAAGACTGTTTCCTATTATAAATATTCCACTGTCACAGTGAATGCCAACTGGCTGGCAATGCAATGGCAATCTGAAACTTTGGGAGCAACAGTAGTAAAGATTGATGTAGATAAACATAACAGTGGGAAGAACATTTTAATTTGGATTTTGAAGCATGTGTTCAAATCTGTTAAAAGAACAAGTGAAAGCAATATGATTCTCTATCACTGTCTGGTAGGTATCTCAGTCTCTGATTCTCCATTGCTTATTATACTGCCATGATTTCCAATGGTCTAAATTTTCATGGAAAGTAGTCCAGAGAATATGGTAGTTAGAGGTTGTAGGAATAATTACAGTTTATAATGATAGTAATCTTTAATTTGCCAACTTTCATGTTGGCAGGACATCTCAAAGTGTTTCATAGTTTTAGTGAGAGTGTATTTTTTGATGATTGCAGCAGCCAGTTTACACACAGCAACAACAGCAACAAAATTACATTTGTATAGCGCCTTCCACATCAGGAGGACATCCCATCCCTTAACAGACCCAAGCTGAGGACACGCGGGGGGGAGCGGTGGAGAGAGAAGTGGAGGGATTAGGAGTTGCCGATGGGTCTATCGAAGAGGAGAGTCTTGATGTGAGACTTGAAGGAGGCCAGGGAGGGACTACGGGCTGGAGTTCCAGAGGTTGGGGGCAGAGTGGCAGAAGGCTCACCTGACAATGTTGGGGTGGTTGGGTCAGTGGGTGTGGAGCAGGCAAGAGCCTGCTGAGCGGAGTGTATGGGCAGGTTGGTAAAGGGATAGGAGACCATGGATGTAGGGTGTGGCAAGGTTGTGGAGTGCTTTAAATGTAAGGACCAATATCTTTAATTGGTTCCTCTAGATGATGGAGAGCTAATGGAGTCGGGCGAAGATGGGGGAGATGGGGGTCACAGAGTTTGGAACGGTAAAGGACACGGGTCATATAGTTCTGGATTATCTGTAGCCTGTGGAGGGAGAAATTGGGAAGGTCGACCAGCCTGGCATTTGCATAATTGAGCTGGGACATAATGAAGGCACGGATGAGGGTTTCAGTGAGTTTGGGAGTGAGGTAGTAGTGGAGTTGAGCAATGCTGCAGAGGTGGGGAAAGGCAGAGCAAGTCATTGCTTGGATGTGGGAGAAGAAAGACAGTTGAGGGTCGAACAACACACCTAAGTTCCTGACTGGCTTGGTGAGGTTGAGTGTGCAATCATGGAGGTTAATGCTGCCTGCGCCTGATGCAAGAAGGTGCTGGCGCAAGTCCATCAGTAGGGCCTCTGTCTTGTTGACATTCAACTATAGAAAGTTAGCTCTCATCCAGGACTTGATGTCTGACAGACAGTCTGTCGGGACAGTAGTTCTGGAGTCAAGGTGTAAGGCAGAGATATAGAGTTGGATGTCATCCTCATACATGTGGAAGTTAACCCCACGTCTGTGGATAATGTCACCAAGTGGGAGCATATAGAAATTGAAAAGTAAGGGGCCAAGAACAGAACCCGGAGGATGCCCAGGTGACAGTGTGGAGGCGGGAAGAGAAACCGATGGTGGCGACAAAGTGTAGTGGTATCCCACAAACAACCAAAAAGTGAATTATCAATTTTATTTGTGAAATTGTTGGCCAAGTTACGTGAGAAACTCCCTCACTTTTTGAATAGTGTCATGGGATCTTTAACGTCCACCTGATGAATGGCAACTGCAAACAATGCAGTACAACCACAGCAATGGCACTGGAGTGTTAAGTTAGACAATGTGATTCTTGATTCCAATGTGGACATGAACCCACAGCCTTCTGACTTAGAGGTGAGAGAGCTGCCATCTGAACCAGATTGACACAATATAGCCAAACATTTCAGTTTTTTTTTAAACTGAACTCTATCTTCTTTGACTCTCAAAAGCTAAATCTATTGAGTTCAATTTACAATCAGTATCATTATTTGGAAGACTTGATTTGAAAAACCTATTTTTAAAAAATTGAACTGCAGAAATTGTTATCTCTTCTCTAACTAACTATGCTTAATAATAATCATCTTTGCATTTGATACAGTGTTTTTCACATATTATAGACGTCTCAATGTGCTTCACACAACAATTCATAAGTGAATTGAGTGAATAGTGAATTGACAGCAAAATGTGACAGCTAATTGTTCACACCAGTGTCCCACAAACAGTCATGGATTGCAGTGACCAATTTTATTACTGTTTATTTTTCTTGAGGGATTATTTTCAAGCATGTGGAGTAAGGAAATTTGCTCAAGGTTGCACCCTGCAGGAAATTGAACCCAGATCTCTTGCTTGAAGGTGAATGCTCTAACCACTGAGCTACAACTCAGCAAAATGGAATTTGTGGGTCTAATTTGTGGCATCTCAGAATGGAATTCCTTCAACTGAATCCTGTTGGAATTCCAGTTCCCACATGGGCACTGGAAAGTATGAACAAACTGGGTTGATTTTAATTTGTATGTTCTGTGTATTTCTGTATTTGCTCAGCAGTTTCAAAATCAATACACTATCAGAAACAATGAAGTTGATGTGGAACCAAATTTTGTGCCCCAATTTCTCCAGTCCTTGTCAGACTTCACTGGCTCCCTGTCTCGGAGCGGATCAATTTCAAGAATCTCACTCTTATTTTCAAATCCTTTCACTCCTCTGCACCCCCTACCTCTCTGACCTCCTCTCTTCTCACAACAGTACCAGTGGCCTTCACTCTACTTGTCCCCAGAATCCTCTATTCCACCGTTGGTGGGCATGCCTTCAGCCACTATGCATCGAGGCTCTAGAACTCCCTTTCTCACTCCCTTCACCTCGTACTCTCCTTTCCTATTTTCAGGTCGCGCCTAAAGACTTTCCCTTTCGACTGCGCTTTTGGTCACCTTTTTTCCCCTCCCACTGGTTCGGCCCTGGGATCTGTTATTGTGAAGCACTCTGTGACACCATCTGGCATGGAAGACATTATATAAATCCAAGTTGTTGTTGAATAGATTTCCGTACTGCCATATTTCAGTGGAGTAACCAGTCTATTGGATTTATATTTCTTAATAATAATCCTTGCATGTGATATAGCCCTTTTCACACCTTATCGATGTCTCAAAGCACTTCACAGAATATACTGTAAAGTGAATTGACTATATTTGTGGGCAAAACATGGCAACCAATTGCACACAGCAGTATCCCACAAACAATCGTGGATTGAAATGACCAATTTTTATTATTGTGTATTTTTTTGGACTGATTATTATTAGGAGTGTGGAGTAAGGAAATTTGGCCAAGGTTTTGCTCTGATCTGCCTGGATTCGAACACAGGACTCACGCTTGTAAGGTGAGTGCTCTAACCACTGAGCTACAAGAACCCCACGACACCACCTGGATTGGTTTAATGAGAATGATGTAAATAAACCAACTTCTGTGTGACAGGAAGAGGAGAGCAGATCAAACTCTGCTAGCTGATCCTGGTTTCAACGACCTATAAGACTTCTGAGAGAGACCTTTGCTGTGAAGTGCAGATGAAATTATACCAAACAAGATATCAATGTTGGAAAGATAAGGCAGCGGCATTGCAGAGATATGCCAATAATATGCCAATAGGCATCACATGAGATAGCTCATCGCAGAACTAAAGGACCAAATCATAATATGATGGTGTCAGTCAACAGCAGAGATGCTGAATCATGTCATAAGCAATTGAGAAGACAATACACCAATAATAAGTACAGCACTTATTGAGGAGTTGCTTGACACTAATTTATGACTCAGGAAACATTTGCTGGCATCCTGCAATGTTGACACCTTGGGGAATATCAGCGAAATTGAGACTGCTATACAGTCTATGAAGCATGGTAAAACATTGTAATGATTGGCTCATGCCAATGCCTTCACACATCAGGCACTGACAGCATCAACCCCCATGGTTGCACACTCCACCTCACCAAGCCAGTCAGCAACCTAGGTACCTTGTTCAATCTTTCCTCCCCCACATCAAGCCATGACATGCTCTGCCTTCCCTCACCTTTGCAACATTGCCCAACTCTGCCACTACTTCACCCCTCAGGCCGGCGAAACTCTCAATCATCATCACATCCAGGCTCGAATACGTGAATGCCCTGCTTGGCGGCCTTCCCAATTCCTCCCTCCATAAGTTGCAGATCATCCAGAACTCTGCGGCCTGTGTCCTCTGCGGCTCCAAGCTCTATGACTCCATCTCCTTCTTTCTCGCCTGACTCCATTGGCTCCCTATCACCCAGAGATTCAATATTCTGGTCCTCACCTTCAAAGCCCTCCATGGCCTTGCCCCACTCTACCATTGTGACCTACTAACCCCCTACCAATCTATCAGATCCCTCCACTCAGCAGGCTCTGGCCTCCTCCACATCCCCAAACCTATCCGGCCCACCACCGGCAAGTGAGCCTTCCCTTACCTCTGGAAATCTATCCCGTAGTCCCACCACCTTGCCCCTCCTTAACTTCCTTCAAGCCCCGCCTCAAGATCCTCCTCTTCGACAATCCCATTGGAGACCACAAATCCCCTCCTTTCCCTCCACCCTCCCCGATCCTGACCCCAGCTCCAGTATGAAACATTGACTGTCCAGTGCCTTGGGACATCCTCCCAACATGAAAGGCGCTAAACAATTGTAATTTTGTGGCTGTTATTGTGACTAGGTGGCATTCCTGGAGAGATTTATCAGCTTGAATGTAGAGCTCTTACTGAGTTTATACAACCTGCATAAGATGCTGTGGCCAATCTGCAAAGAGGAAACGGTCCCACAAAATCTAAAGGACGCAACTATCATCAAGACACACAAAAACAAAGTAGAGAATTCTGACTGCATTAATTATTGAAGTATCTCACTTTTATCTATAACTGGCAAGATTCAGAATCAGATACTTGATTAGCTGCTTTCTGAAGCTAGGCTTCTAGAATTGCAGTATGGCTTTAAGGCTAACTGAAGGGACCATGGTCATGATGTTCCTTGTTCGCCAAATTCAGGAGAAGTAGAGGGGAAAACATCAAGACCAATATGGTGTTTTTGTTGACCTGCGCAAAGGTTTTGACACTGTCAGTCAGCCTGGACTTGACTTCGGAGGAAATTTGGTTGTCCGCACAAGTTCCTGTCAGTTCTGAAACAGCTCCATGATGGGAAACGTGGCAGAGTATATATTAACAATATTCTGTGTAAACCGTTCCCTATTATGAATTGTGTAAAACCTGTCCCTATTCTATTGGCATTCTTTTCCGTGGTTATTTTAGATGATACAACTAGGAGTTTTCAGGTAGGAGCTGGGATAACATGGCTGTTAACTGTTGGGAAATCGTATTCATTGGTGTGTTGAAGTGAAGGAAGGAGTGCAAAGTTTTGAGGAACAGCATTGTGTGAAAAAAAGACACAAGAGATGGAAGGACCGGCAATGTCAGAGGAATCAATAGGAAATTGCTCCCACTAGGAACGTGATTATGTGTGGCCTGAGTTAAACATTATTTGCCAAGTCATCAGCTTTTCCATCTACCATGAACTCATGCTCTCTTCATTGGTAGCACCATGAACACCAAAAATATACTTTTTGGTGGGTCAGCCTGGTGTCTGACACATTCAGATACCCATCAAAGTGCTTAGGAGTATCAAAATCCCAAATTAACTGAAAGTTTCATGTATCCCATCTATATATGGAAATTCCAGAGATATTTCTTCTAGAGATGTCTATTTATTGAAAAAAAATTTACACTCTGTCCCAGGAGGAACACATCCCATTTACCGAATTCCAGAAAGTATTAGGTGCAAGTTGGCCCGAGCCAAAGTTTGGGGACCTCAGAGGGTATGTTCAGGTACTGTTGGAATGTACATACAGTAAAAGCTCATTTGTCTGGCACCCGATCAATCGTAACTTCCGTATAACTGGCATCGCAAAAAACAAGGTCTGCATTCGATTAACCGGAATTTACCCAGAAAAATGCATTGAAATTTTTTTTTTTTGCGTTTTCAGCCGAATATCCGGCATGCACTTTAACCAGCATTGGCCAGGTCCCGACAATGCTGGATAAACAGGCTTTTTCTGTAGCTTGACAAGCTTTCCCACTGCTTGTCCAATGATAGCCAACTTATCTGTTAGGGTTAATGGGAGCTGAGTGGGAGGATTCCCTGCCCCAGTGATTTGTCTGCCCATTGATTTTATACCAATTTCTACAAAGCACAGTAGGATGCTTTGATATTATAGACACTATATCAAATTATTAGATTGTTTATTTACAACACCTTTTAGTTCCTAATTGCAATAGAAATGGAATCTCACCTAAACAGGTGGAAAATTGAATTCAAGAATCTTTCTGGGTCCATTCCAATCCACTGTAAATGTATTACTAAAAATAATAAGCCTTGTATTTCTTATAGCGCGTTTCATGTCTTCTAGATGTCTCAAAGTGCTTCACAGAATATACTGTATATTTATGTTTTATTTTATTTTTCTGTATATTTATGGGTGAAATGTACAGCGGTGTCCCACAAACAGTCGTGGATTGGAATGACAATTTTTTTTTGAGGATTTATTATCATGCGTGTGAAGTTAGTTAAGTTGCCTAAGGTTTCTCACTGCCTGGAATCGAACCCAGGTCTATCATTTGTAAAGCGAGTGTTGTGCTGAATCTACAGGACTTAACTTGTACCAGTTTTACCTAATCTTTTAAAGTCTGATAAGATTTCATGAAATAGAACAATGAATATCTCATAGATCTTTTAAGGAGAAAAATATAACAAAATTGGTAGATATTTTTCATATGATGAGAAAAGATTGTGAAGCAGCAGCCAAAATTTCTGTTGGCAAAATGTACATTAAAAAAAGCATATAAAGATTGCAAATGTTTAACCATTATTGCTTGAGTTCTTGAGTGGTTTGAATTGGGTGCTATTATTGCAAAGTTTTACATGTTCATGGTGTGATTCAGGGATTATGTGCGTAGTGCTGGTCTGTGTTTGACATTTCTGTTATCTATGATGCGTTCTTGCAAAAAACAGAACGTGTCTGTTCCCTGTTGGTTTCCGTACACAACCAAACGTGTGGAATTTACAATGGCATGCGAGCGAATAATAATTTATGCTTCCATGACTCCCAGCAAATACTTTGCATATTTTATCGAAATAAATAATGCCTTCTGGTCACACTTGCTCAGGCAGCTTCCTTGCTGCAGTTAGATCTGCTCCGTCTGTCTGCTCAGTTCAGGTGCTATTTTTCTTTTGGGATCTAATATGCAATGGTTTGTAATGGGAGTCTGAGTTGTAAATCATGACACCTGTTGGTAACCAAAAGCACTTCACTCCAATCTGTGGGAACTCCATTCTGATACTTTCAATTATTGGAAATCCTGTGGTTCAACATAACATTTGGGATTACAGTTAGGAGGTCATTGTTTGCAACTAAAAATCCTGTAAACAATCACTGTATTTTAGACTCCAGTTTAGACTCCATGTTGTGATGCTTCATCCTGTTTCTCATCCAATGGATTTGCAACAATGAGAAAATGCTTCAGGGCAAAGTTTCTGAACTCTCAGCTGTTTTTCTCTTGCACTTTCATGCCTTCTTTCCCACAGTTTCAAGCTACTGACAGTCTGGCTATTCACTAGATGATCCTAAACATGAGCTAGCTTCTGTATTGTTTTTGTAAGTGCTCTGACGTCTGGGATTTACAATAATTCCACTGCAGGACACAGAGAATGTTATGTTATTTGGCTCTGGAAGCAATCATCTGTTTCTGTGCTTTCGTTGCTGAAGTCACACTACTTGTTCATACATGACACTTTGAAATGCAAGCAGCCGTGCGGTAATATGCCAAGCAGCTTGCATGGTAGGAAATTCCTCATTTATTTGATTTTAAATAGTGAGCAGTGAATTCTAGTGGCTTCCATCTTCTAAATCCTGTTGGTGTAATCATTCTTCTTTATGCAATAATTACTTAAGGAATATGACTGTTTCATTTTCCAATTTAAACTATTTAACTCAGAGACAATGAAAGGAATATTACAACTGGCAGTAATTTTAACATCTGCTTATTGCCATTAAAAATAATTACAATCAGCATTGATGTGGAATATTTTAATATCCGCTCCCAACGTTTGAGATTTGTTTTGTTGGTGGATTCAAATGTAATATAGGTAATTATTATCCCGCTCTGGAGATATGTGAATTTGCATTGAAACGAGAATTTCTCCTGGGGTCCTGGCCAATATTCCTCAATGATCCTCAGGTAAATTAGTCATTCACTCAATTACTATTTCTTGAACATTGCTGCCTGCAAATTGGTTGCTGTGTTACAGGCCTACAAATTCACAGTCCTACATTTGATAGCAATTCCCTGTGAAGTATCTTGTGATGTTTTGATATAATAATAATGATTATTATAATCATTGCATTTGATATAGTACTTTTCACATCTTGTACGTCTTTTTTACGTATTATAGACCGAATACACAGATTATTATAATAGTTTTCCAAGATGTTTTGAAACAACTAACTCTACCAGTGTTGAATATGCTGGATATATGTCAATTTTCATCCTGCCTTCATTTTCTCCCTACCCTCCAGCCTCCCTGATCTCAACCCCCAGCTTGGGTGCGAAGCACTGCCTGTCCAGCACCTTGGTATGTCCTCCCGATATGAAGGGCCATTTAAGAGTGAAATCAGGAAGCATTTTATCACTCAAAAGATGGTAGAAATTTGGAATTCTCTATCCCCAAAGGTCATGAATGCTGGATCCATTCACACTTTAAAGAGTGAGGTTGATAAATTTTTGGTTGGTCAGGATATCAAGGGATATGGGGAGAAAGTGGGAAATTGGAATTGAAAAGATTAGTAGAGGTACTGATTTGCCATAATCTTATTAATGGCGAAAATAATATATGCTTAAGAATAGTGTTAGAACATTACGGTATAAGTGGAAGTTACAAGTGATCAAACAATTTTGGTTACCATTTTGGGTGCATCAAAATGTTTTCAGTGGAGGAAGAGGACCAGAGTTGAATAGAAGTGATAATAATAATAATAATCCTTGCATTTGATATAGCGTTTTTCACATCTTATCAAAGTCTCAAAGAGCTTCACAGAATATGCTTTAAAGTGAATCGACTATATATATGTCGGCGAAATGCGGCAGCCAATTGTGCACAGCAATTTCCCACAAACAGTTGTGGATTGAAATGGTAAATTTTTATTAATGTGTTTTCTTTTGGACAGATTATTATTAGGCATGTGGAGTAAGGAAACTTGCCCAAGGTTTCCCCTGATCTGCCTGGATTCGAACACAGCTCTCATGCTTGTAAGGCGAGTGCTCTAACCACTAAGCTACAGGAGCTGTGGGAATGGATAAACATTTGGAAGTTTTTGCCACATCGCCTTTAGTGTTCAGGCTCAATGTAATACTTCCCCCAGGGAATTGAGTGAATGGAGTAAAGGTCAGCAGCTGCTTTAACAATGAGGTTATGAAATTCTGCTTCTGTCTCCGTGGATCTCAATATGAATGTTCATTTGATTCCAATCATTTTCTCTCCTTCACCACCATCATGAAATAGCACCAGGTTGACAGACGAGTGGATCACGTGATTATTGGGTGATTCCTTTGCATGATATCAGGTCCCATTTATTTTGGAACTTTAACCACTGGTGGGCTGACAAAGCTGCAGTAAAAGTAGAAAGCTGCTGGCTTATGGTTAATAAACAGTTCACCAATGATTTAATTTGCTAAACATCCCTGGGACATACAAGAAGAGAAATCTGTGCCAAGAACAACCATTTTGGAAATGTTCACATTTTAATTACGGTATTTTGTTTTATCCCCTTGGGTTGCTGGCAAGTACGAAACACAATCAGCTCATATACTAATATGATGCTGGAAAAAAAAACATTGTGTATTACAAAGGATCTTAAACATCAGGAATAGCTTTATTTGACTGTAATAGTAACCTTCACCCAATGAATACAAAATAGATTACGTAATAATAACCCGTGCATTTGATATAGACCCTTTCACATATAGGCCTAACCCACAATGTCTCACCTCTGAGGAGATCCTTTTTTTAAAACAAATATATATTTACACTAAACCATACGCGTAACAGTACACGCAAAAATAAATATTCACCGTGACAAGAGCGCAACTGAAAATTGGCTCCGTCTTTCTTTTCCCCCCAACAAAAAGAACCCAACAAAACAAACAAAATATTCCACTTGTTTTGTGGAAACAATACCTAAACCTGTCTCACAAAAGAAAATGCTCCTGTTACCACTTTCCCAACAGCAGCACCCATTGAAAATGGTGCCAGACACTACAATCTCTCACATTTTCCTTGTTGGACCACTTCTTTACACCTCTGTTGCCTTTATTTACAGGGAGCAGTTACAATTGGGCTTATCCCAGCTCTGCCATCCTTCACTAACTGAATGACAGGCCAAACAAACCTTACTCTATTGCCCCCCCCATTTGCTCCCCACTGGGGAGAGTTTTCCCCACCCAAACAAATACCCAACACATTGTAGGTCACTCTCTGGTTCCAGGTCAAGTGTCCCTTTAGAAAAACTTTCCTGAGCATAGGTAACCCTGCCATGCTGGGAGGTGGCACTAACCTACACAGAGCATCAAGAAGTTGCTCTGGATGAGGTCAGGCCCCATCTGCCCTTAGCTCCTGTGCATCCCATGACTACTTATGAAGCGATCCTGGGTTAAAGTTCATCTTGTATGAGTCTGTGTAACATGTGAGTCCTGCATCAAGCCCTCTTTACATACTGAGAAGCTTTTTTGGTGGAAAATGCCATTCGTTTTGTTCTAATTGTTGACCACTTTTCAACCCACTTAACAGTCAAGTGTGTATCCATAAACTACACTGGGAAGCTCTTTAAACTACAACCATATTTATTTTAATTTACTAAAAAGTTACAATTTAGGTGGCAGTCAAACTGAATCCAAATCTCTGTTTATAGTAACAGCAAAAAAATCAAATGTTTCAAGAAGATGGATTAGAAATACAGTGCTTCAATCGTGCCTTTAGATTTGTACCATGTATTGTTTAACTATCATTCCCATTTGCCCGTGATGCTCAATTTTTTTTGTCATTTAAAAATAGAAATAAAGGATTTTTAGTGCAGCCAGAAAACTGGGCCTTTTTAGGAATTGTTGGCTTATTGTATCAGTAGAGTACAATTCAGATTTTTGGCAGACCAAAATGAAACTCTACTATTTTAACCTCAAGACATTTAAACAAGACAGATCCATACATTTAGACAGAACACAAGCAATCCTGCATCTCAGTTTAAACATGTCTGGCAGACATTGCTAGCCTACTGATCCCATGGGAAAAGATTACTGACAACTGCATGAACATACCAGGGTTATTTCACTAATTATGGATTGCGGTCATGTGCTTGCCTTTGAGAGCTAGGATATGAATACCAATGTGAAAGTGGAACACTGAGATATTGAGATAGAAAATTAATGAAAATTAATGAATATGTTTCAGAATGTTGGACAAAATAATAATAATAATCATCATCATCATTGCCTTATCACGTCATGAGATGTCTCAAAACACTTCACAGGATATACTGGACATTTTATAGCATTGTGTGTTGTACGGGAGAAATTAAGCAGCCACTTTCTGCACAGAAATGTCCCACAATCAGCCATGGATACTGGATATCCAACCACAGAACTGTCCTGCAAATGGACAGGATTCTGGATATCTAATCACAAGCGGAGTGGTTAGGTGTTTAAAACTGTGTTTTCAGTGCAGTTGTGCTCTTTTCTATGTACATCACAATACAATGGAATTCACATTTATAAACCATCTTTCACAGCAAGAAGACATATCAAAGTGTTTAATGCAGTTGGTTGGGCATCCAAACTGAGGGAACTGAAGCGGATAGGACAGGAATAGAAAGATAACCAAATAAATAGCCAGGAGGCCAGCTTTGATAGTGAGGAGAGAAGGAAGAGTGATAAGAATTAAGAAGGGTCTGTGGACCATTTGATCTCAATCACTCAGAATACACTCTTTCCTTCTTGCCGGCTGACAGCCAAATACTGTGGAAGCTCATTATTGTCAACAGTCACTTGACTAGCCTATTTTGCCTTTATTCTTGTTGAGACCAAATTAGGGAGTTTGAGATTTTGATTATCATCAGTTTCAAATTGGGAAACATGTCTGTACAAAATGTGGTATGAATAGTGAGATGCCCTGATTACTGACTTGTCCAACACAAGAAAAACTATTATACAAATGCATAATCTCCCGTTACAACCAACCCACAATATGTATTGTCATGTAGTTCCATATACAAGACAACCCTTGCAGCGTAGATAAGTTTAAAGTGATATCTGTCTCTGGATAGACCAAAAAATACCAATGATAAATTGGTCATTTCAATCCATGACTGTTTGTGGGACACTGCTGTGCACAATTGACTGTCGCATTATGCCTACAAATATGCAGTCAATTCACTTTACAGTATATTCTATAAAGTGCTTTGAGAATACGTGAATTACTGTATTATGATAGCATTTTATCTCATGCAGTATGACTCTGAAAACTGCAAACATTAAAGGGACAAACAAAGAGATATATTTTTGGGAGATTTTTGAAGAGAGGTTTTGAATAGAGTTCCAGGGGATAGGAGCATAGTTGAAAGTTTGACCACAGTTGACGGAGCAAAGCTGTTGAAAAGTGAGTGGTAAACTAAAGTAGCAAGGTATGAGCTGGAATGTAGAGTTGGAGAAGATTGCATAATTGATTGGTCAGTAACAGGGATAGTTGTCCAGGTGTAAAAGTCATACATTGTGGAATTCCATCTGGTGTTAAGCATGATGGTGAGTTTCCACATATGTCAGACCCCAACTAAACAAGGAAAAAAAATCAATCCTTAATTATTGCTGCTGATAATTTTGTTCCTAATAGGGTCCAGCGATATATCGATATATCGCTAAAACCCGATATAATTTTTAGATCGATACGCCGATATAGGCATTTCAAAAATATCGATATATCGGGAAATCGATATATCGAGGTAAAAATCGGGATGCGAGCACACTGAACTACAAGACCCAGAATGCTCATCTCTATACACAATGCACAGACCGAGGTGCAAAGCCACCATATTGTATTCATAGTCCTCGAATACAATATACAGGTATGCAAGGGGTTGGGGGGGGGGGAGGAGGGAGAGCGGATGGGTGGGGGGGGTGAGGGGGAGAGAGATGGCTGGGGGGAGGGGGAGAAAGACGGCTGGGGGGAGAGGAGAAGAGAGATGGCTGGGGGGAGGGGGAGAGAGACGGCTGGTGGGAGGGGGAGAGAGACGGCTGGGGGGGGAGGAGAGGGGGAGAGGGGGAGAGGGGGAGAGAGACGGCTGGGGGGAGGGGGAGAGAGACGGCTGGGGGGAGGGGGAGAGACGACTGGGGGGGGGAGGGAGAGAGAGATGGCGGGGGGGGAGGGAGAAAGAGACGGCTGGGGGTGTGGTGGGGGAGAGAGACAACGGGGGTGGGGGGTGCGAGAGAGGGACGGCGGGGGGGAGGAGAGACGGCTGGGGGGAGGGGGAGAGAGACGGCTGGTGGGGGAGGAGAGGGGGAGAGGGGGAGAGAGACGGCTGGGGGAAGGGGGAGAGAGACAGCTGGCGGGAGGAGGAGAGAGCCGGCTGGCGGGAGGAGGAGACAGCCGGCTGTGGGGGGGGGGAGAGAGACGGCTTTTGGGGGGGAAGGGAGAGCAAGACGGCGGGGGGGGAGGGAGAAAGAGACGGCTGGGGGTGTGGTGGGGGAGAGAGATGATGGGGGTGGGGGGTGCGAGAGAGGGACGGAGAGAGGTGGCGGAGAGACGGGGTGGATGTGATAATATACAGATAGATAGAGATGGGGTGGATGTGAGAGAGGAGAGAGGGAGAGAGACACAGAGACACACAGACAGAAAAACACAGAGATGGAGAGAGTGAGACACAGAGAGAGAAATATATTTACCTCCTGAGAAGATAGGCCCCGAATGCACGCGCACCTGGAATGCATGCGCGCTCCAAATGAGCGCGTCGCGCCCGCATGCGCAGTACGAAAAACACGAAAATATCGATATTTCGGTATATCTCGATATGAGCCCATTGATATATCTAAATCGGAAAATTTCCATATCGACTGACCCTAGTTCGTAGCTTGTTCTTGCTTTGAATTTGCATGGCTGTGAAAATACTGATAATTTGTTTACGTTAAATGTTTAAGTAATTTTATCAATGTCAGCATCATAATAGTAACAGTACTTATATTTGGTATAGCACCTGAACATTTTGGAAGGACATCTCAAAGTGCTTCATGGGAATAACTGCAAAATGGAGTGATTGTGTATTTCTAGTCAAATGTGGCAGCACAAATGCACACAGCAATTTCCCTCAGCAACCAAGCACTATTGTCTTCTGATGAGAAGTCTGATCTTATCTGCAAATATTTCACAGATAAATTAGCCACAGGGGAAGGCACTTTTGTGTCAAGACCTCTGTTATTTTCAGCACTAATATAAATGTCATCTTACAATAAATCTTGGCACTTTGGTGTGAAGCTTTTACCAATTTCACTTTGCAATTGATTTTTAAACTGAATAGATTATTGTTCCTAGTATATTAAATATGATTGCTCGATGTTTGTCTTGTTAACACCAATGAACAATATGGAGTAATATCAATATTATCAATTTGCCCATGCAGAAATAAGTTAGTCATAAATTATTGCAACCACATTCTTAGTACACTAACTGCTGGGAATGATGAGACAGCTGTGTAATGTACTTTTAGATGCTCTCCTGACATAATAGGTGCAATACAGAATTAAATTATATTGCATTGTAACTGGTCTGATCCATTCTCAAAACATGAAACTGAATTCAACCAATAGATAGATTTTAATCCCAAATGTCTTAAGACACACCTGAGCTCAACAACAAGACAACAATTAGCATTTATGTTTCACATGCATGTAACATCTCAGAGCACTTGGAGCAATGAAGACCAGCAAGGACTGGGGTTTCGGGACTGTGGAGCTGTGTTTGAGTGAGGACATGGCTAATGGAATTTTTAATAATTTAGGCCTTGTTTATAATGGAGCTTGTGAGACCAGCAAGGAGTGCATTGGAAACATTGAGGTGAGGAGACAAAAAATGAATGAAGTTTCAGCAGTTTTTGAAATAAGATAGAATTGAAGGCCAGCGATATGGCAGAGAATGTAGTCCTGATCAGCGACTGGATGTTTGATTGGAAGGATCACTGGGGATCAAACCTGATGTGACGGTTTGGTGAACCTGAGACCAAAGCAGGGGTGTGAATCTATGGGATAGACATTGAAAATTAAGGAATTCAGAACCACTGGTGAGAAAACATTGATGGAAGCCAAGGAAGATGGCTACTGTCTTGCTCATGTTCAACTATAGAAACTTGGCGCTCATCCAGGACCCAGTCACAGCGGGGTGTAAAATGTGATGTTTGATGTGGTAATTGTCAGCAGTGAGGATTATAACATTGTGGAAAAGTGAGATTTTAATGTCTCTTTAATTATTGACAACTTTGGGAGTGAAGACTCCCTTACTTTGGTAGAATGGTTTGGGTTGAAGCCAAGTTAACTTTTCACTGAACTTGACATCTATGCAGTATCCACCTATGAACGCTGCCTTTCAGACAATTGCATAACAACAACAACAATAACAAATTATATTTGTACAGCACCTTTCATGACATCAATGACAATAACAACATTACATTTCATAGAGCGCCTTTCACGTCGAGAGGACATCCCAAATTGCTGAACAGTTAGGTCAGGACATGAGCAAGGGAGAGGAGCAGTGTGGTGGGGAGGGAGAGAGTTAGGAGGGGAGGTAGAGAGTTGGGAGGGCAGCAGGAGACACGATCAAAGAGGAGGGTTATGCATGCATAAATCATATAGAAGAGGGGAGGGGAAGTGTTCATTCCCGAAACTTTTGATAATTAATAGTTTGGTTTACACTTTAAGTGCTGTAGTAATTATCACCAATAACAATTTTTGAAATCACACTGTGCACTTTTCACCCTGGTATTTTTATTTGTTTATACTCGGCCAAAGCTCACAGTTTAAGGAACCACAAAAAATACAACCAAATTATATTTGTATAGTGCCTTTCACATCAGGAGGACATCCTTAAACATTGTAAGTCTAGCACTTGAAAGGGTTAATTCTTTGAAATGGTCATTATGTATGTTGGTTTCCAGCTGGATTCCGCATTAGTGACTTTTAATGATTATTAGTAAATCCTATTACAGTTCACTGCTTTTTCAATTTGGAATCCATTGGATAAAATATTAAACCAAGCGCCCAACTGCGTGTTCAGGTGGAGATTAAAAATCCCAAGGCACTACTTGAAAAGAAGAATTTTTCCATTCTAATCGATGGCAACCATGAAGTGAATGAACAATTGATTTGAAGGATTGTTGTTCAGAATGGGGCAATGCAATGTGCAAACTGGCTGCTGTAGTTGCTTACAAAATACACAGTCACTACAGTTTACATTGATTCCATGTGGAAAACATTCAGGTGTTTTGACATTGGGGATCTGATATCAAATGTAAAGATTATAATTGGGAGTAAAAACTGAATTTGGCCAAGGCCTGGTTGAGAAGTAATGTCGAATGCTATTACTTCATCTTTGATATCTGGACATGATGCAGGTCATTGTTATTAAGAAGTCCTGTTTGAAATCCTAACATTTCAATTACCATAACAACTCAAAGTTAACAAAGTCCAATGTGGTAAGCCCAGGAAAAATAAATCCTGTAGCTGACAACATAACAGAGGAATCAATGAGATGTTCGCCCAAAAGTAATGGCTTACCGTCTCAATAGTGGGTCAATGTTCTCATTCTATCTTTGACATTTCACACAGCGAGTTGTTCGGTTTTGGAATGCATTGCCCAAAAGAGTGATTGAAAACAATTCAATAGCAACTTTTAAGAGAGAACCAGATAGTTATTTAGAAAGGACAGGTTTGTAGGGCTAGGGGAGAAAGGAGGGGAGTGGAATCGATTTGGACAGCTTTTTCACAGAGCTTGCACAGACACGATGGGCCAACGTCCTCCTTGTGTTATGTATAATTCTATGATTTTATGATTACATTCTTCAAATCAGACAAGCTTTGATTCACATCTGAGGAAGATAAAGGTAAACCAGTAATTGAATTGCAAACAAGCAGCTGCAATCAAGCTCAGCTGTTAGGATATGAAAAGTGAGTGTTGTGTGTGTGAAAAGAAAAAAAAATCAGATGCAATGAAATTGATATTTGCTCCATGATGGCTAGTATCCATTGAATAGTAACCAACTTTTAAATAATTGACAGTGAAAATTGACCAATAGATCATCTGGAAGAGAGTGCATCTTTGCTTAGGAACAAACAAGGCCAGTGACAATTACTGTATTTAGCAGGCTTCAATTTGTACTATTTCTTAATGTGGTTCTTGAATGAAGAATAATAATAATAATCCTTGCATTTGATATAGCGCTTTTCACATCTTATCAATGCCTCAAAGCGCTTCACAGAATATACTGTAAAGTGAATTGACTGTATATTTGTGGCGAAACGCGGCAGCCAATTGCACACAGCAGTGTCCCACAAACAGTCGTGAATTGAAAATGTTTTTATTTGGAGGGATTATTATTAGGCATGTGGAATAAGGAAACTTGTCCAAGGTTTCGCTGTGATCTGCCTAGATTCAAACATAGGTTTCACTCTTGTTAGGTGAGTGTTCTAAACACTGAGCTACAGGAGCTCCAATCATGCAGATGGTGAGTGACTCCTGGTAATTGGAAGTATATCACGTTGACCTCCAATATAATTAACAGAAATTGTAACAAGATGGTTTCAGCACCTTGCGATGTCTTCCTGATGTGAAAGACGCTGTATACAAATTTGTATGTAATTTTGTATTGTATTCAAACTGAGTCCAATCTATCTGTTGAAATGGACATTAAAGATCTCATAGCACCTATTGAAAAACACTAGGGAGATTTTCTGTGCCTTTGCCAACAATCTTCCAGATAATATTGACCATTCATTTATGCCTGTTTGAGGAACCTTGCTTTGTGCTCGTGAATTTTCCTGCTGGACTTCATCATAAAACAGTCATTATATTTGATGGAATTTACATGTGAAGCTTTTTGAGACCTTTCAACTTTATAGTTGTCAAAGGAAATCCAGTAATTAAAATGATAAGAAATAGTATTCTGCAATTCTAAATGACTCAATCATAGAATCAGGGATTTCGCTTCACTAACATCAATACAGTAAAAGCCCGTTTATCTGTGACTCGATCAACCGGAACTTCCGTATAACCGGCACGTTTAACCAGATATTATCCGGCATAATCGCCTGGCGCATTTAATGAATCGATTGTCGTACGAGAGTACTGTAAAGGTATTTCGGCTTGCCGCTCTTAGAGTCTTAAAGTCGCGCTGCTGTTTTTTTCCCTTGTGTGGCGTCCGCCATTGCAGAAGTTATCGATAGACTTTACACCTCTACACCAGCATCATGATTTCAAACCATGCATCTGCCAGCAAAGGTGATTTTTAGGTGAATTTTTAGGTGAATAACAAAGGTCTGTTAGTATCTGTTATTATTTAGTCTATTACAGTAAAAGCCGGTTTATCCAGCACCCGCGGGACCTGGCCAATGCAGGTTAAAGCACCTGCTGGATATTCAGGCGGCCCACTGCCGAAAACCCATCCCCCCAAAATTAAAGTTCTTTTAACACACACCATAAACACCAGAATTATAATAATAAATAATAGCAGATTATTGTAGTGGTACTTAATGTTAAACTACTCTCTTGTGCTTCTCACCTTTACTGATTGTGGTTTACAGTCCAGCGATTCTTTTTTAAATGCAGGACGCCAAGCGGGTGAAAAAAGCATCAGCGCGATTTTAAAGATAGCCCAAGACTACTAGCTGCAAACCAAAATACTGCACCTGCGCGACAATGTGGGTTATCGGCTAGTGTTACTGGCTTGCCACTACTATGGCTTTAAAGTCGCGCTCCATTTTTTTCACCCGCTTGGCATGCTCCATTTTAAAAAGAATTGCTGGACTATAAACCTCAACCGCAGCATCATGGCTTCAAGCGCAGCATCTACTAGTAAAGGTGAGAAGCGCAAGAGAGTAGTTTTAACAATAAGTACCAATACAATATTATGTTATTATTGATGCATTTACAAATGCTCCACTGCTGTTGTTCCGGATAAGTTCCGGTTTATTGAATGGGGACTCTTTTTTTGGCGTGCCGGTTATACGGAAGTGCCAGTTCATTAAATCACGGATAAATGGTCTACTGCTGTATTAGTATGGTATGTGTTAAAATAAGTTTTTAAAAATTGTGTTCGGTTTTCGGTGTCTGATCTGACGGAATATCCTGCATGCCATTTAACCAGCATTGGCCAGGACACGCGGGTGCCAGATAAATGGGCTTTTACTGTATATTGCAAATAATGTTTTTCATTTTTGCAGGATATCTCCATGTAGAAACCATTTTTAATCCAGTAAATGTGCTGTGTATGTTCACTCACATATTGTTGCTTATTTCTTTCTCTTATTATTTCCTAAGTCACTTTATAATAAATAATAATAATTATATATAATAATAACAACAATCATCCTTAAATTTAATATTGTGCCTTGTGTATTGAGAGGACAACTCAGAGCACTTCACAGGGTATACTGAAAAGTAGATTGACTGTGTGTTCCTTTTTTGAGGTATTTGTGCAATTGAAATGCATTGAACTCAAGTCTATTTAATAGAGTGTGCAGACCAAGGGGAAATGTGTGAGACTCATCCCATCTATAGCACTTTCCTCAAATCTATTGAGATGAATGCAGCATCAATATAACATGTGACAGGCTAAACATTGAATGTAAGCTTTTCTCCATCAGCACAAAGCTCTATTTGATTCATTGTGTGCTTGAAGGCCTCGCACCGCGATATATGCTCATTGACACCTACCTGTGGAGGTGACACCTACCTTGTTTCATTTCCATAAACAGTTCTCCCTTTCTACTGTACTTATTATGAGCTACGTATGTGATTTTTTTCAAGGTTTTCTCTTGATTCGTTTCTGCATCCCTAACAGCAAATAGGAGTTGTTTCAAAAAACATTTCCTGAAAATACTGAAGGCCATAACTTGAAGATTCAAAGCTGGGCAACAATTCAATGCAGAGCCTAATCAATGACCTTTTCTGTGACTCTCTAGAGGCAGCATTGCGGCTCACTGAAAATTGCCTGAGCTACGTAGGTTGTCATAGTATTTGTCCGCTTCACTCTGCAGTGGTTACGGAGAATGCGTGTTATTATGGTCACAGAGACCCCTAGTGTTTTTAGGGTAATCTTGAGCAAATTCATTGTTGTGTCACGCCACACACATTTAGAATTTGTCTGACAGAAGAAATCCACTAGGTTAGTTTAGAAAGTAGATCACCAAGCAAAGAATTTTGACTTCATATTTTAGTAACGTTATATACATAACGGTTTGAGTCCTACATCACAAACCGCCAGCAGTACATCTGCACAAATGGTTTTTCCTCCCGCACTCACTCAGTTACCTGCGAGGTACCCCAGGGATCTATCCTTGGCCCCCTCCTTTTCCTCATCTACACGCTTCCTCTTGGGGATGTGATCCGCAGACATGGGGCACACTTCCACATTTACGCGGATGAAACCCAACTCTATCTCTTCACTTTGTGACTCCCAGTCCCCCGATGTTCTGTCAGCCTGCCTTTCGGACATCAGGGGCTGGATGAGCACAAATTTCGTGCAGTTGAATGTTGACAAGACGGAGGCCATACTCCTTGGCTCTCGTCAACGTCTCCATTCGCACGGCTCTCACCTCCTCCACCTTCCTGGTCTGCCCCTAAAACTCACCGAACCTGTGCGCAACCTTGGCATCAGGTTCGACCACCAACTGTCCTTCCTCCCCCACATCCGGTCCAGCACCAGCACTGCCTTCTACCACCTCCAACAGATCGCCCGTCTCCGGCAATACCTCACGTTAAAAACCACCGAAACCTTGGTCCACGCCTTTGTCACCTCTCGGATGGACTATTGCAACGCCCTCCTAGCTGGTCTCCCCTCCACCACAATCCACAAAATCCACCTTATCCAGAACTCTGCCGCCCGCATACTCACCCGCTCTAAGCTCCGCTCCCCCATTACCCCAATCCTTGCCAGACTTCACTGGCTCCCTATCCCAGAGAGGATTGACTTCAAGATCCTCACCCTTGTTTTCAAATCCCTCCACTCCTCTGCACCCCCCTATCTCTCTGATCTCCTCTCCCACAACCCAGCACCTGCTGCCTTCGTTCCTCTGGGTCTGGCCTCCTCCATGTCCCCCGGGTCCTCCGCTCCACCCTCGGTGGCCGTGCCTTTAGCCACTACGCCCCGAGGCTCTAGAACTCCCTTCCTCACTCGCTACGCCTCGCCCCCTCTCTTCCCAGTTTCAGGTCACAGTTGAAGACCTTTCTCTTCGACTGAGCTTTTGGTCACCTTCGTGCCCCTGCTCCTGGCTCGGTCCCGGGATCCGCTACTGTGAAGCGCTCTGAGACGCCATCTGGTGTGGAGAGCGCTATATAAATCAAAGTTGTTGTTGTTGTACATGTCTGCCATCTTGAATAGTTATGGCTATGCATTTCACAATTTAAGCGCTCTGAGACGCCACCCGGCGTGGAGGGCGCTATATAAATCAATGTTGTTGTTGTTGATATCCATCTCTGCTCTTCCAGAAAGCATTTTTTTTAAATTTTGAAAGCAATTTAAGGGCAATACTAGCTCAGTCAACTGAGCAGCACACTTTTTATATAATCAAAAACAATCACAAACATGAATAATACTAATCCTTGCACTTGATATAACCCTTTATCACGTTTTCAAGTCATCTCAAAGTGCTTCACAGAATATACAGTAAAGTGAATTGGCGGTATATGTTGTGGACTTATGTTGCCTGTTTGATGATTCCACTGACAACGGTTCATCACTTGCCTGCAAAATAAGAGCAATACAGTAGCTAAAATCTCTACCAATCATTACAATCAATCCACTTCACACTATATTCTAGAAAGTGCTTTGAGACGTCTCAAAGACATGATTAGAATATCAGGATTGGGAATATCAAATGCAAGGATTATTATTATGCTATTGGACTGAGATTTACTCTAATCTTTGAGAACTACAGCAATATATTTGTTCTTGCATCAGCAGCACACCTCAAAGCACTTCACAAGATTTACTGTAAAGTGTAGTAGCTGTGCATTTTGTACACTGATTCAGCAGCCAGTTTGTGCACATCAATGATAACGCATAACTACAAGGGAGATTTGGATGAAGTAGGCCTTCAGACAATTTAACAGGAATTATTAAGAACATTTATTCTTTATGTCATCTCTTCAGATATTGGGCATAACGAGTGTGGAATGAGAGATTACCATATCCAATTCGGAAGGGGGATAGTGAAAATACAGGTTAGCTTTAATTATTTTAGTCAGAAATGAAAAAAATGTGCAACAGTTTTCCCAGCGAAACAGATTTTATAAATTTATTTATTTTAGAAATTGTACATGTATCTGAAATGAAAAATGTAACAACTAATGTGAAAATTGTTGGTGTTAATAATTAATGAATAATAATTATAAGATGTTAGCTTGGCTCAGTTGGTAGCATGCTCATCTCTGAGTCAAATGGTTGTGGGTTCAAGCTCCACCTTTGGACTTAAATAGTCTAAGATGACATTCCATTGCAGTGTTGGAATAGGTTACATTGTCAGAGATTCTGTTCTTTGGATGATTGGTTAAACTGAGTCTGTCTGTTCAGGTGGATGCTAATTTGAACCAGTATTCAAAAAGATAAATAAGTTTCTCTCACATTCTTATACAAAATCCACCAAATAAAATTGGATAGCTTTCTGTTGATGGCTGTTTCTGCAATTGTTTGCTGCAATTGGGTTTCCATGTTCACATACAAATATACAATCACTCCATTTTACAATGAATCCTTTGAAGCACTTTGAGACATATCCAAAACATGATGAAGAATTATATTACATACCGGTATAACAATTATAATAATTATTATTATTTTTGGATGTATTAAACTATGAGTTGCATTTTATGCCCTTGTATTAAGCCACCAAACAATGAGGGAGAAAATAATTTAGACACCATCATAATCTTTTGAAAATTTTCCAAAACCACACTCCTAAATATTATTGCCTTCAACCATGAGATATTGTGTGTCTTGGATTTCCAATATTGAAGTCAATATTGGACCAAGATTTACGTAGAATCATAGAATCCTACAGCATAGAATGAGCCCATTTGGCCCATTGTGCCCATGACAGCTTTTTGAAAAAATGACCCAATTAGTCAATTTCCCTGTTCTTACCAAAGTCTTGCTCTCAGGATTACAGAAAAGCACAATTTTTCCTATTTGGCACACAACATACACGTTATGTCAGTTTCTCTTGTATAAATTCCTTTACACTGCAGCTCCCATCTCCTCAACAACAACAACAACAACAACAACAACAACAACAAACAGTTATAGAGCGTCTTTCATGTTGGGAGGGCATCCCAAGGAGCTGAACAGTTAGGTTGGGACCTGAGCAGGAGGCAGGGTGGGAGTTGGGATAGGGGGAAGGAGAGTAGGAGAGGGTGGAGAGTTAGGGGGGGGGAGTAAAAGTCACAGCTGCAGAGGAAAGTCTTGAGACTGGCCTTGAAGGAGGAAAGGGAGGAGGCGAGGCAAAGGGATTGCGGGATGGAGTTCCATAGTGTGGGGGCAGAGAGGCTGAATGCCCGGCCACCAATGGTAGGGAGTTCGGGTGGGGGATGTGGAGCAGGCCAGAGCCCGTTGAACGGAGAGGATGAGCAGGCTGACAGGGAGACAACCGGTTGGAGAGATAGGCAGGGGCAAGGCTGTGACTGGCCTTGAAAGTGAGGATGAGGATCTTGAATTCGACCCTCTGGGAGATGGGGAGCCAGTGGAGGTGGTCGAGGGTGGGAGTGATGTGGTCGCGGAGCCTCAGCTCCAGTGTTCAGGCAGAATTATCAAGCATTTGGAGATATCCTCCTATTGTAAATGGTTCTATATGTGTAAAATGGAGGATTTGCATTCTTTGGGAAAAAATGACTTTTTATGCAAAGATAACTTATTTTCATTCTTGCTGTTGTGTTGCGAGTGGAATGTCAATGTTTATTCTTATACATTTGGAAACGCTTTAAGTACCATTTTACATATTCTCTTTATTGTAAAAATCAGATGATTTGATGATTACTGAAACCTGCAATGTTCTTTACTCTAAGAATAATAACAAATATTATTTTTTTCTCAGAAAAAAGTTATAATTCAATCTTGTGAGGCCATTACAACAACAACTAAATTACATTTATAGAACACCTTTCATGCTAGGGGGCAACATTCTTATCTTCACATCGCAAATTAACATTCTCAAAGATGTTATGAAATGGAGTCTGCAGTAAGAAAGGATATTAAGGTGAACGCTTATTACTATTGGTAATATCAGAGTTTAGTGAAATGGTCGAAAGTGTTTGAAATTCAGCAATATTACACTTTAATAACCGCTGTCATTTCCTCGCTTTATGCACTAATTGTTACTAGAGTAACAACATTTTATATCAAATGAGAAAATAAGATGAGATTTATGAGACTATAGTTTTATTCTACCATTGCAATAACAACAACAACTTGCATTTATCAGCACACTTCTTGTGGGCTGAATCTTAGAGTACATTACATAGATTGTCTCACAGACCATTGGGTTCAGTTACCCCCACCCCTCCATGTGGATATAAAGGGCTTGTGAATGAAATGAAATGCAAACGCATAACGTTCTTTAATGTTAACTTTAAAAGTTATTGATATTAGTCTTGCAAATGGGAATTGAATGAATAGATCCTTTGTAAAAAGTCTATAAAGCTACCGAAATAATTTTGTCGTTTCCACGTTGAAGGCTCACACTTTCACCTTGACTTAGTCCATATGACTATTTTGTCTTAACATTCAAGATTGTTTATATCAGCATGAATTCAAAGCTAGTTTCAACCAGTTCTTCCAAAGAACCAGCTTCCAAATAGAGATGGGATTAAAGAGTTCACCACAACTTCACAAATCTGCACAACTTTAAATTGAAAAACAAGGAGATATAAGGTACATTTCTGGCCTTAAATTGACCAAAATATTTTGCTGTTGAGGTGGCACTGGTTTCAGGTGGCACATATTAGATCTATATTATTCCTACTGTTTGAAACATCACATCATGAAGGTGGTTCGACTGTGATTGCACAAAATAATTGCAGTGTGATTTAATCTTGTGTGATAAGCATACACCCCCTTACTTTCCCCATTCCCTAATGTCCACACTGGCATGATGTTGTAGCATCATGCAGCATCAGAAGGTTGCTAATGCTATATGCATGATTTTTCCAAGCAAGTTGTATTACAATATCAATGGCGGGTTAACAAATTTGTTGGATTTATTGAATGTAATCCACAGACAGTTACGAACACTTTTTCGACTATGTCTTCGGTCCTCCAAATACCTTCTCGTTTCCCAACCCACAGCTCTGGTACAAACCATTCATTGTACAGCTTTTGTGAAGACCTCCTGACATGAAAGATGCTATATAAATGTAAGTTGTTGTTGTAATTCAACTACAGTCTATTTTGTTTGCTTCTTTCTGCACCACATTTCCTCCTGTAATATTAAGGTGTACAACAGCTCTGCATTCTACTGCTTATGCACGGTTATTCTGTAAAATTATTAAAGATTCTCAAAAACCTTGTAATGAAAGTTCAATAAATCAAGCGGAAACAAAAATTGCCTTTTCATCAGTTTCACTCAGACTGAAATTAAATTATGGCCAACATAAAGCAAATTGATGTGAGACACAAGCTTTTTCGCGTGAAATATATAGTCAATTCACTTTACAGTATGTTGAGTGAACCACTTTGAGACAACTCGAAGACTTGATAATTCGCTAGATCAAATGTAAGGATTATTATTCTTATTCTTATTATTAAATTGTCTTCCTGACTCCTGATACGGTCTCAGTGAGACAAACCTTGAGGGAAGTTCAATATATCAATATATACAATATAGAAATATCTAATAGAAGTAAAATATTTGCATGGGTGATATTTTGTTATTCTAGTCTAATTCACAAAGGGTTTGTTTTCTATTAATTCAAATCATGTTCAGTTGAGATCTGAAAGGGAAATGTCTGTAAGTACACAAAACAAGCTTGTAATGGATAAGTAAAATACTGTATCTTAAGATTGATGAGTTGGTATTAGAAAAGGAAAGATGTGAGTTGTACGTTCAAGCTACCAAGAAGATATCCACAGCTGTATCCCTAATGTAGTGCAGTGTTGTCTGAAACCACACACATTCCACGTTTCACTGCTTTGCACAGTGGAAATGTCAACCTCTGATTTGTACAACTGGAGCTGTTCTTTCAAGATTTAATGATAAGGGCATTGAGGCCATTTCAAAACATTGCTTTTAAAACAAGAAAATAAAAAAGGCTGAAGGTGTCATTTTTATTTCAAGAGTCTGTTATTCTAAAATATAGATGCAAGCAATATTTTCAATTTATTTGATCAATATCTAAGAAAAAAGTTCATCAAGGAAAACACTCATTGTATTAATTTCATGATTTAAGTGTAAACATGATGCATGGATGATGAAGAAGGAAATGGGTGGGGGAGAAGGAGAGGAGATTTGGAGTAGTAAAGGCTAATGTGGAGTATTATCACTTAATAGTTGGGCTGAGTGATCTGTTTTCACAAGACAGGTTTGGGTAAAGAAGTCCCTTCAGCCAGCTGATCTTGTCTTACTTCACAGTCTATGTGACTACAACAACAACAATGACAAAATTACAATTGAACAGCAACTTTCATGTTAGGAGGACGTCCCAAGGCGCTGGATATTGAATAGAAGTTTTCCAATCAATTGAGGAATGTTCACTGTAATATTGGGTTAACTTGGGTTAACCTGGATTGGTTTTCAAAATATTAATTTTAATACCTTAGAGTTTAGGTCTGACAGAAATATGTGTGGGTTAGGGTCCGGCGATATATCGATATATCGGTTATATCCAATATTATTTTCATATCGATATGCCGATATAGGCATTTTAAAAATATCGATATATTGAAAAATTTATATATTGAGAAAATCGGAATGCGCGTGCACTGAACTACAAGACCCAGAATGCCATCTATCTACACAATGCACAGACCGAGGTACAAGCCACCATATTGTATTCATAGTCATCGAATACAATATACAGGTATGCAAGGAGTGAGGGGGGGAGAGACGGCAGGGAGAGATGGCGGGGGGGGGGGGTGGGAGAGAGACAGCGGGGTGGGGGGGAGAGAGAGAGAACGGGGTGGGGGTAGAGAGAGAGACGGCGGGGGGGGGAGAGAGAGACGGCGGGGGGGGGGAGAGAGACGGCGGGGGGGGGGAGAAAGAGAGAGACAGAGGGGGGGGGGAGAGAGAGAGACGGCGGGGAGGGGGGAGAGAGAGAGAGAGACAGTGTGGGGGGATGAAGAGAGAAACGGAGGGGGGGGGGGGAGAGACGGCGGGGGAGGGTGAGACGGAGGGATGTGATAATATACAGGTAGATAGATAGATAGATAGATAGATAGATAGATAGATAGATAGATAGATAGATAGATAGATAGATAGATAGATAGATAGATAGATAGATAGATAGATAGATAGATAGATAGATAGATAGATAGATAGATAGATAGATAGATAGATAGATAGATAGATAGATAGATAGATAGATAGATAGATAGATAGATAAATAGAGAGAGAGAGAGAGAGAGAGAGAGAGAGAGAGAGAGAGAGAGAGAGAGAGAGATGGATGGGGGGGTGTGAGAGAGGAGAGAGACACAGAGCCACAGACAGAACAACACAGAGATGGAGAGAGTGAGTGTGAGAGACACACAGAGAGAGATATTTACCTCCTGAGGAGTTGGGCCCCGAATGCGCGTGCACCCCCGAATGCACGCACACCTTCCAAATGCGCGCGTGCATGCGCAGTACGAAAAAGCCGAAAATATCGATATGTCGGTATATCTCAATATGAGCCCATCGATATATCTAAATCGGAAAAATTCCATATCGACGGACCCTAGTATGGGTCTAAAATCGACAGCATGTACCATTTGAAGTAAATTGCACTGAATTGCCTCACTTTTTACAGATTGCTGCAGTTTTAAGCTTTGTAGCTGGTGCTATGTTTATACTGTTGTTCAGCAGCAAAGTCTCACAATATCAGAGGTGATTCACCTGACTGAAGTACATGTACTTCAAGCTCAAACAATGATTCAGTGAAAATTGAAGCATATCTCCACATCCCGCAAGGAGGTGAACATTTTTGGGTCAGCCGGATATCTGATGCGTACAGAAATTCATTAGAGTGCTTAAGAGTATTGAAAGAAGACTGAGATTTTCGAACACACATGCAACATGATGTAATTTTCGCTGAGTATGGAATGGAATCCTGAAATATAAAAACATGAAGACATTCCGATTATGAATGAGAACATTCTGCTAATCAATATAAGCTATGTTGTGAATTGTTACCTTAACAGGTAGAGGACAGTGCTAGCAATACCATTGTGATGAAACATACTCGTGAGCTGTGAGGTTATCGTTACCTTGTATGATACCTGGTACCAGTGGTACAGGAAGGAAGGTTAAATTTAAGGAAATCTCACTGCAATGCTGTTAACATCACTGCACAGGTGCAGATTTCTCCTCTATTACTCATGTGTCAGACACCCACCTGACCAAAAACAATCACTGTGCAATATGGATTAAAATAGAGGGAAAATATGGGTTTTATGACAACTACCAAACCATAAACATTCCCTATCTTTACTTTTGCAGATATTGGACAGGACTGTATATTTCTGCATGGAAACACTCACACACATCACAGATCACACTGGACTATTTGACAGTTGATATGAGGACTGTTCAGGTGGGGGGATTGAAACGACTCTGGAGCTGACAGGGATGGCGATTGTAGCTGTGTTCACACTGGCTGCCACATTTGCCTATACAGTACATTTGCCAAAAGATAGTCACTGTACTTCACAGTAAACCCCAGGAAGTGGTTCGAGACGCTTGCAGTGTGAAATCTGTTAAATGTGAGCATTATTGTATACTGTATATTGTTATTGGTAGAGTCCTGGACCTCAGTGGTTTACAAGCGTGAGACCTGTGTTCGAATCCAGGCAGGGCGAAATCATGGACACGTTTCCTTACTCCACACGCCTAATAATAATCCCTCAAAAAAACAATAATAAATTGATCATTTCAATCCACAACTGATTGTGAGGCACTGCCATGTGCAATTGGCTACCGCGTTTCACCAACATATATACAATCAATTCACATTACAGTATATTCTGTGAAGCACTTTGAGATGTCTAGCAGACATGAAAAGAGCTATATCAAATGCAAGCATTTTTATTATTAATATCATTATTATAAGCCGTGCCTACAATGCTACAAAATATACAGATTAAATTTAGGGGCTATAGTTGAATGAGAGAAGAAGTGTCATTCTCCAACTCACCACGATACATCTGGGAATGTTTATTGTCATAACTGTGCCTCTAAAATAAAAAAGGTGTTTGCCTTCCAGCAGTGATATCCCTCACTGCTTCACAAGAGCAAAATAAACAGCACTTGGAAAGAATGAAACTACATTAAATGGGCATGAAAGGGCTGGGTGCCCTCTTAACACAAGAAAGCATGGATGTGAAAAGGTGCATCAATCTCTTTCCCTCCATAGACCACCACAACCTCTCCCCAACTCATTTGATTTACTGAGGAATGTTCCTCCTTTATTCCACTAAATGTTGGTTAATAGAGACATTCATTTGTCAAGGACATGGTCTCAGGCACCAATTAATTATTCCGCTGTGTTTAATAGTGATCGGTTTTGTTTAATGAGAAAGCTCAGATGCACAGGAGGATTTCACACTGACAAGAGTGACCCAATTATCTGGCTTCTACTGTAATTATTAATGTTTAAATGTATGTTGTTTCTTTATTTTTTCTAATAACTGCCTTTAAATAGAATATTTAAACAATATTTTAGCTACAGCATAATCTTTGACTCCACCTGTGCAAGAGTAAAGTTAATAGGATTGCAATTGTTTACAAGCAAGATAATAATATGTTGAGATAACAACATTAATACCTCTTTAACCCATCATCTCCAGCCCTCTACCCCATTTTCTCCTTTGTCTTCCTTGCCCTGCCTCTCCCTCTCTGTTCTTCCTTAAAAATATCCCCCTCCCAACATGCCCCAGTTCTGACGAAGGGTCGTGGACCCTAAACATTGACGCACTTTTCCTTTCTCCATAGATGCTGCCTGACTTGCTGAGTGTTCCCAGAGTTTTCTGTTTTTAACAATATGCTGACCTGTTTTGAATAAGCACAGGGCCAAGCTTATCACATACGCCAAACAATCACAAGCTTCTTGAGATAGGATGACACTTGCTTTCTCATTTCTCAGAAAAGCTAACCCAGTTTTTACACTAAAATCTAATTTTTAAATTTATTCTCTCTCCTTCTCTGCTTTTGATTCTTCTCACTGTTGCAGTCTCTGTTGTGAGGCCACCTGGTAATTTGAGTTGCAGATTTCCCACCCCCTACCTCTCCGAACTGCTGTCCCCCTATGAACCTCCCCTCCCCCTCCATTCAGCTGGTTCCGGCCTGCTCCGTGTCCCCCACCCGGCCAGCGCTACCATCGATGGATGGGCTTTCAGCCTATCCGCTCTCACACTCAGGAATCCATCCCACAGTCTCTACGCCTCACTCCATCCTTCTTCTACTTCAAGGCCGTCCTCAAGACCCTCCTCTTCGACCTAGCCTTCTGCTGCCCTCCAAACTCTCTACCTCCCCTCCAAACTCTCTCCTGCCACTCCCACCTGCCCTGCCCCTCTCCCTTGCTCGGGTCCCGTCCTGACTGTTCAGTGCCTTGGGACATCCTCCTGACGTGAAAGGTGCTCAATAAATGTAAATTTGTTGTTGTTGCTGTTTCCTCTGCTATTCATGGTGTCCACTTGGAACACGTGAGAGTAGCTCGATATGATTCAATATTATTTTTCCCTTCAATAGAGTTACTCGTTTAATGTGAAGAAGCCTATGTCAGCTGTATTGTGGCCATGTTCTATATCAGCTCTGGAGGTTAACACAGGACTGAATAATAAATCGAATAACAACGACAAAATTACATTTATAGAGTGTCTTTCACGTCGGGAGGACGTCCCAAGGCGCTGAACAGTCAGGACGGGATTGGATGAGTTTTTGAAATTCTTGTATTACAACAACAACAACTTGGATTGATATTGCGCCCTCCACACCGGACGGGGTCTCAGAGCACTTCCCAATAACGGATCCCGGGGCCGAGCCAGGCGAGGGGAAAGAAGGTGACCGAACGCGCGGTTGAAAAGAACTAAAGGGATCAATGTGGAATTTTGTTGTTCGCTATGTTTGAACCTTCACATGGTTTGTTCTAAAGCTCGTAACAATATAACGTCAAAATGAAACACATATGTGAGAACTGAATGACAGTGTTAGACATTAGGAAGGCAACACCAAACAATTTGAAATACTCCAGACGCGCTACCTTGATTGATGCAGCCAAATGGAATACAAAGTACTTGTACATCAAGCAGCAATTCGTGATTGGGGAACACCATGTGACTGTCTACACCCTGCAGTTCATTAGCACATTCGATCAAGCCGCACTTTACCTTTCCTTCTTCCTGTTTAATGCTAGTCTACCCTTTTGCCAGACATTTTGGATGTCTGGCATACCAAATGAATTTGGTTAATTGCTTAGCAGGTCAAATGTCATTTTATCTGTTGAACACGTAGCAAGTTGGTTTGCCTCCCTGCACTGCCCTCTGCTGACAGTCCTGTACTTCAGTATTCCTGCAAAGCAGATTTAGCCTATAATGATTGCTGCAAAAAGGTGATTGTTGTGACGTGATCAATCACTGAATGAAAGTTTGAGCTGTTTGAGCAAATAGATTTTCTCTCATACAAACAGTGACCAAGGCTCCCTCTGCTTCCTCTCCTCCTGGATCTTTCTACTGCATTTGACACAGTCGATCACGCCATCCTCCTCCACCTTCAACCATCTTAGTGAAATCATACATGCGTGGTTCGAGTCCAAGTTAACCAACCACCTCCATTTCATTTCAGCAAATGTTTTTTCCTCCCGTCACCACTCAGTCACCTGCGGGGTATTCCAGAGCTCCATTCTTGACCCTCTACATTTCCTCATCTATATGTTCCCTTTGGGTGTTGACATTTGCAGACGTGGGGTAACACATATGTGGATGACACCCAAATCGATATTGCTTCCCCCAGTATCAACACCAGGTCCGCCGATGTTCTATAATAATAATAATCCTTGCATTTGATATAGCACTTTTCACTCTTTTAGACGTCTCAAAGCGCTTCACAGAATATACTGTAAAGTGAATTGACTGTACATTCATAGGCAAAACATGGCAGTCAATTGCACACAGTAGTGTCCCACAAACAGTCATGGATTAAAAGTGACCAATTTAATTCTAGATTTTTTTTGAGGGATAATTATTAGGCGTGTGGAGTAAGGAAACATACCCATGGTTTCGCCCTGTCTGGATTTGAACGTAGGTCTCACGCTTGTAAAGCAAGTCCTCTAACCACTGAGCTACAGGACTCCAGCTTGTCTGGCAGATATCATTGTCTGGATGTGAATAATCTTCCTGCAGCTGAATATGGACAAGACAGAAACCATACTCCTTGACTCCCGTCAACACCCACACTCCTTAGATCTAAAGTCAACCTACTCTCTCTCATACTCACCAAACCAGTGCTCAATCTAGGCATCCAGTTCAATCCGCAGCTGTCCCTCCAGTCACTGACCAGGAGCACCTTCTTCCTCCTCAGCCACATTACCTGCCTCCGACTGTACCTTACAACAAATGCAGCTGAAACCCTCATGCATGTTTGTCACCCCCTGCTTGGATTACCCAAACACACTTCGTGCCGGTCTCTTGAGCTCCATCATTCAAAAAATCTAGCTCATTCTGCCACCCAAGTACTGAGCCACACCAAACTCTGTACCCACATCTCACCAGTTGTGGATAAGCTGCAGTGGCTTCCCATTACTGAACGGGTCAATTTCAAGATCCTCACCCTCGTGTTCAAATCCATTCACTCCCTGGCATCTCACTAACCTCTCTGTCCACTTCACTCCCCAATCCACCACCAGGTGCCTCTGCTGGACTGGTATGGCCTCCTGCTTGTCACTCACACCCTCCTCTCCACCATTGAAAGTCACACATTCAGCCACTATGCCCTGAAACTCGGGAACACTCTCCCTCAATCCCTCCTCCTTGCCTCTCTCTCCCCTGTCTCACATCCCGTTTCATGTCCTTTACGACCAAGCTTACGATTGGCTCATCTCCCCACACCCCCACTGGCTTAGAAGCAGGCTCCGCCACTGTTAAGAGCTCTGAAATGCTACCGTCAATAAAAGCAAGTTCTTGTTGTTTGATATTTTGTTCTAAATTTCATAAGAAATGCAGCTTTCTTTTGCGTTACTATTTTTTTTTGTTTTTAATACTATTCTTTTTAAGGGACATGGCGATATGATTCGGGTGCATACTGAGGCGTGACTTAGCAAAAGTTTGGCCACCACTGATTGAGAGCTATCACATTATTCGTTCTCTTCTGACTTCCCAAGCTAAAATAAATGCACTACTTTTGGCTTTGTAAGTGCTATTACTTTGGGTGCCTGTGACCTGCCATGTATGTATATAGTCTGCAATTAAAACCATAGTTCTCTTATGTCATATTTCCCTAATGCCTTGCCAAGGATGGACTTAGCATGGATTGAGCTGGTGACCTCACAAACTTGCTCACTTGCTCTCGATTAGAGAGCTGAACAAAACTTGAGTAGGTATTCACTTGCATCATATTCAAGATTTAAAAAAAATTCAACAATCAGAACCCTTGCTAAAAATATGGAAGGCCATCATTTATAATGTGAAGCATTTAGCAATTTATCAATTGCTGGTCTAATTGCAACTTGCATCTTATGAATTATACATTTTCAAACAACATCCGATAAAAGACCCAAGTTCAAAGTAATGCTCGGGTTACTCCTCTGATCCTCGGATCAGATAAATATTTCATATTTTATGTTCCAAGCTGGGCAGAACACACACACACAGATGCCATAGCACTGCTAAATCATTTATTTTGCTTGATATCATACTTATAGAGCTAACAAATTTGAATGAGGAAATGAAGCAAAGCAGAGTAGAGAACATGACATTTCCTGACTGACAGAAGCAACTTGACCCAGCGCTTTGCTATGAGGCTAATGTTTGGAAGACAAACAAAATGGATAAACAAAGTGGACTTCAAACCTAAACAGCTGATGCTTAAGATCAGCATTGGAAATCCGCTAAAGGTAGAAAAGCAAAATGTCAGCAGTACAAAATTATATTTGATGGCACTCAGATTCCAATTGTTCTAAAAAGAGAGAATTCAGTATCAGGTTTGTGAACAAATTTGGTTCAAATTTCAGGTGCCAATACAGTGTCAATATTAGTCGAGTGACCAATTTGTAGCTGATGCACTTTCAACTTCAGAGTGAAACTGGATGTGCGTGTACAACACTAGTTTCCATACATGCAGTTATGGTTGTTAAAGATTGCCTTTACCCTTTCCCTATTGATATACATTATTTCAACTGTGTGTAGTTGGAGTTGGGATTTTTAAAAAATATAATTCCCATTGTCCTGTGGGCCAGAGGTGATTATGACTTCTGGTTGGTGAATACTGCCTTTTCAACTGAATGTGCATTTTTTAGAAAATGATACCAAAATAATAAAACCATTTACATCCGATTATGTTATTGTGTCTTGAGCCACAGATATCAGTTGTTTGGCAGTCACCCATCACATTGCCAAGATATTGACGGTAGTGCAGCCTTCCAAGTATCAATCTAAAATGTATACTTTTAAAATGTTTACAATTAAAAATCACCATTAATATTTTTGCTTTGGAGGGAGTAAACCATACCATGGCAAATTGAGAAAATTCTGAAAGTTTGATAATTTACAAATTAATCTAAAGTTAATCAACCCATTCAGAAATTAGTTTGTTTGATTTTAATAAAAATACAGTACTTGAATTTAATATGGCTCCTTATCTCGTCATTGGAGTGAGATAAGGATTCGCTCCAATGACGAAGGGGAGCGAATTCTCTCCCCTTCGCTCACAGAATTTCAGGCAAAATGCGGTAGCCTATTGTAAATAATTTCCATGGTCAATACATTGTCATAAAAACGTAGGCATTTTTGACCAAAAAGGTAGCCATTGAGTGCAATGTATCATTACCACTGCTAGCTTTCCCTTCCAAGCTTTACTTTGCTATTAATCATGCTTTCCAATTCTTCTTGGTCATTTAACAATGATAATTCTTGCATTTATTGTTTCATGTTGACAGGATGCCTCAAAGCACTTTGCAGGATTTATTGTAAAGTGGAGTGACTGTAGTTGAAAACAAAATGTGGCAACCCAACTGTGCACAATAATGTCCCACAAACAACCATGGAGTTAGTGACCAATTTTATTTTGGTGGATTGTTTTCCATTAGTGCCATGGGATGTTGAAATCCACCAGAGGACGTTACTGTGCTTATTAACGTCTTTTCCGAAGGATGGCACCTCCACCAATGTAGCACACTCCCAGCAACATATTGGAATGTCAAGTTAGAGTCTCTGTGAGTTTGTGTCTCGAATGGAGTTTCAATCAGTATTTTTTTGTGAATCATACTTAGGCTTACACTGCATTGAGTGCCTATAATATGTTTGCAGGTATTTTCAATGGAGGTCTTGGTTGAATTATATTAACTTTAATTAGTGTAAGTGTGGTGGTTCGATGTATCGAAATGTCCACCGAATGTCTCAGTATGTGCATTCATTATAGCTGCTAAAAAGCCCACAATATCCATCACCCTTTGATGTGGCAGAGCAACTCTACCATGGTAGTCTGACAGTCAGTTCAATAAAATAACATGAGCATGCTGAATTTCAATCATAACAATGTTCAAAAATAGCACAAATAAAAGGTCTGATTAATGGAAGTTTGGACCGCTAATTGCCGAGCACAATGTTGACATTTCTAAGACCTTCAAAATGCAAAAGGCCAAAAATATATAATTTAAAAAGTCAGACTGTTAATTTTATGGTATTTGGCAGCAGTGCTAGATAGCCTGTCACTTGTTTCAAGTCGATAGAAAGCTGACATTTGTTAGTTGGAAGCTCTTGACAGTGACATTAAAAGCTGTTCGACGAATGTAATAGCCATAATCAACCATATGCTAATGTAATGCAGTTTTTCTTAATTGCATTCAGATGAACCATTAATGCTTCATTCATTCTTTCACCAGTATAGATATGTTCATGAATTTTAGTTATTTCCTATCCTGTCTTGTCCATAAATAGCTTCTGTTCTGAAGACTAGACTTGCCTATAAGTGTGGAACAAGAAAAGAGGGCTCTGATTTGTGCTATTACTTAATGATAGTTTTAAAAAGTGAACTTTTTTAAAATTCCTGTGAACTACAATATTTATTTCTGGAAGTAGACTATGTTCCTGTGGGCTCAGCCACCACTGCCTCTATCCTCACAGCACTGAGACCCTTTCCATGCTTTTATCACTTCCAGACTCACTGCCTGATTGCTGGACTTCCTAACTCTTCCTTGCAGATTATTCAGATTCTGCAAATTATCTCCTCTCCCACATCAAGTTGTTTGAGCCTATCACTGTCATCCTATCTGGCTCCCCATCTCCCAAAGGATTAAGTTCATAATCCTTGTCCTCGCTTTTAAAGCTCTTGATATGCTTGTCTCATCTGACACCTGATAAAATCTTACCATCCCACCTGCTCCCTCCACTCAGCTTCACTGCCCTGCCATGACCGCCCCAGTTTGATTAACTTGGTGTACAAATCCATGGACAACTCACATCAATATCTCTATAAGCAAGTGAAGCAAGTTGTTCAACCATGATCTCAGCTGCATGAAACATGCATTAGAACATGAAGGACAGTAGTTGAAAAAAAATGTAAATGTGTTTAAAGAGTCGAGGAATATCACTGTAGGTTTATGTCAGAGAGATACACAATAATTCTTCCATTTAATATAATATCTTAATAATAATCCTTGCATTTGATATACTACTTTTTAAGTCTTCTAGACGTCTCAAAGTGCATCACAGAATATACTGTAAAGTGAATTGACTACAGGTAGATCCCACTTAACATTGCTTCGGTCAACGTTGTTTCGTTATTACATTGCTGATACATAGGGAACATATATCCATTTAACGTTGCAATGTTCACTATTACGTCATTCGCCAATGGGTGGAAAGGGGGCACGACAGTGCTAGGGCCTGCCTGTCAAAAGAGCGAGGGCAGGCTGGGAGTGAGCCAGGCTGGTAGCGAGAGAACGAGACAGGTTGACAGCGAATGAAACTGGCAGCAAGTGAGTGAGCTGGGCAGGCAGTCAGGGAGCAAATGAGACCGGCAGCGAGTGAGTGAGCTGGGCAGGCGAGTTTAATGTTTTGTTTAGAAAATATTGATGAAAAATGTTCAAAAGAACCCAACTCCAGTTTATACATTAATTCCTATGGGAAAAATGTGTTCTCTTAACGTTGTTTTGCTTAAAGTCGCACTTTTCAAGAACCAAACTACGATGTTAAGCGAGGAATACCTGTATATGTGTGAGCGATTACATCCTCTCGAATTTATTGTAATATGTATTAACTGTCTGTCTAGGCAACTGTAATAATAACCTGCCATTTGAAAAAGAGCCTTATCATATCATGGAGACATCTCAAAGCGCTTCATAGGATATATAGTAAAGTGGTATAACTGCATTTTTTGCGTGAACTATAGGATTGCAGTTACAAAGCGAATGTAAACCAATGTTCAGAATAACCTTTTGGGCAGTAAATAGTGAACTATAAAACAGTTCATATCTTGTTTATTGTAAATGCAGATAATTGAAGTACAGTACAATTAATTACCAATTGATTCCTTTACGCTTTGCTGGTATTGATCACACCTTTTACTGCACTTCATGTCATTTCAGTCTGTTCAATAGTGTAGATGAGTGACTGACTGTACAGATTATGTCTCACATTTATCATGTGTTTACTGGACCACTGTATGTTCTTGGCAAACGTATTTCACAGCTATTTGAAATGTATTAGTAACTCCGCACAGGATTAATGGGTATGTCATGTACAACACATTGCAAGTTTCTGAAAATACATAGAACAACCACAAGGAACTGGTTTATGTGCAGGAATCTTTGCATCCTATTGATTTAGTGTGAAAGATAACCCTCTGATTAAATCATATGAAATTGAGATTTGGATTTCACAAAGACCAAGAATACACTATTGTGTCTTCAATGACATGTGAAGGAACTTGGTGACATTACCTAATTTATTCATTTTTACAATTTATTCATACCTCTTATTCATACCACATAGTGACTATCCTCCTTTGAGGGTGGGGATGGGGGTAGGGATGAGTGGGAGAAGGGTTAAGTGGTGTATTCTTGATGCTGAGCTGGCTTCAAGGTGATGGTGTCGTGTTTGACATCTGAATGGTGGAATATACGTCCCATTGCTCGTCTCCAATTCCTAAGTAAGCTGTGTCCACATTATTACAAGGCACTGCTAACAACAGCCCAGTCAGCATGGCTTATTGGCAGGAGGTGAAGCTGTAGACTGGGGCAGAGATTCTTCCCACTCACCTCTTTTAACTCAGCAAACCAAATCCTATTGGATAGGGTAATCCTAGCTGGACAAGCAGCAGTAAGTTTGGCAGTTCTCTGTAGGGCAAGATAGTAGTTTTGTTGGTTAAGCTCCAGCAGTTCCCAATATACACTCAGCACCTTGGGACATCCTCCCGACATGAAAGGCGCTATACAAATGTAAGTTTATTGTTTCTTTTTGTTGTTGGGTCCCGAAATATTGGTTCTCACCAACTTGCATCTAATAATCTCCAGAATTAGGTAAGCAATGTGTGTTCTGACACAAAGAAGGTACACATTCCACTTTAGACAGGGGGAAAATCGATGTATAAGTGAACTCTGGATATCCAATGGACTCAGGTTAACTTGTTACTTCAGTGAGGAGTTGTCCAGAGTGGCGAGTTAGGTATTGGTCCACCCAGGCTACAAGTGGGCATTGTTTCTGGTGTGTGAACTTTATAAAGTTCCCACACCATGTGCTCAGATGCATTGCAGAGGTCTCTGGTCTATTCGGGGACCATATCTCTTAATAAAGTGGACATTATTAACATTGTGCTTGGGAAGCGACTGTGATATTGATGGTCACTTAATTGATAGCGACTTGTTGACTCAGGGTTGCATTATCAGTAATTTATTGAATGTGAAACCCTCAGTTACATTTGGATAATCTTAAATATGGTGATAGATTCCCACATGTGTTAGATTCCCACATGTGTTAGATGCTAACTGATAAACTGCTAATAAACGTGTACCAGCACTCGAGGATAGAACCTCGAGTGCTGGTACTCGAGAATAATTGTTTAAAAAAAAAAAAAAAATTGGTTACTCAATTCACGATTGTTTGTGGCTTACTGTTGTGCACAACTGCCTGCTACATGTCACCCACAAAATGTATACTTAATTCACTTTACAGTATATTCTGTGAAGCGTTTTGAGACATCTCGAAGATGTGTTAAACCACTAAATCAAATCAAAAGTATTAATATTATTGTTACTGCCATTATAGCAGCAACTATTGCAGTGAGTGGCACGTATGTTTAAAATTACCATTGCAGTGGCTTCATTCAAATTTGTAGAGAGAATATCTGTACGTTGCTACGTCTTGATGTCATTTCTGAATTGTGCATTCTCTCTCATTCTCTTCACCACAAAAAAAGTCTGTATTTCAAAAGAAAATATGCGAGAGGATTATATCTTGGAGGAAAGGCAGCAAAGGATATGATCCTTTCCATTGGAGCAGAAAAGTTTGAAGCTTAAGAGTATAGTGATTTAGGATAATGAAAGGGTTTAAGAGGATGAATAGTGAGAACCTATTTCTGTGACTAGGTTATTCCAGGGCAAGGGGGCAGGAATTTAAAATCATAACTAGAAGCATGACAAGGGGTAATAGAAAGAAATAGGGTTGTCAGAACATGGAATTTATTGCCTGTTGGAACAGTCAATTTGGTTATTTTAAAGAGAATATATGTATGTACGGATGAAGGCTATTGGCGAATACAATGAAAGAGCAGGGAATTATGATTAGGATAAAGGCCTTTATTAAAGCAGCAAACACCAACACTGATATCCATATAATGTGTCTATTCAATAGTATCCTACTATGTCACAGGTTTCAATGTAGTTATGCTTTATCTCTTTAATTGGTTTGTTTGTTTTCATTTGTTCTGTGGGTGGAAAGTGCAATGCCAAATATAGGCCAGCATCAGGGTATTGTGATACAGGGAGAAGGAGGAGAGAAGGATCTAACCTTTGCCAGTTTTATTCCAGACTAATCTCGTTGGTCATGTTCGTCAATCATTTGATAATTATCACTGGTAATAAAACATCACAGCTCACAATGTTTAACTTATCAATTGAATACAGTGCCATGATAACTTTATATAGCATATTTTACAGGAGAACATTCCAAAGCAATAAACAGGCTCAGCTTGTAAGACCACTTTCTCCTACAATTTAAGATAGTCCAGAAATGGGGAAAGTTGTTCAATTCAATCTTAATTTGAAAGTTGGGTTTCTGCAGATCTTAAAAAGAATCAGCATCCACATTAAGACCAAGATGGGGAAATTTCTGCAGTTTCAAGCAATTTTAGCTTTGCAATAGAATTGTCCTACAGACTAAGACTATGTGGAACTTCAGGTCTTGGGAGTTCAAACAACAAATTGGGCTGATCACCTAAGCAAAATGAATAAATAAGTAATGAATAAAAAATCCTTCTCTTTGAAACAGTGCCTTTCATGTTAGAAGATGTCTCAAACTATGGAGTAAAGTGAAGTGACCAGGCATTTCGTAAGCAAAAGTGTCAGTCAAATTATGTACAGCAATGTGCCACAAACAGCCATGAAGTAAGTGACTAATTGGATCTGGAGAATTGATGGCCAGCAACTGGGATAAACTCCCTTTGTGGCCACAATGATCTCATGGGAGCTGATGAGCTACAACGATTTCACTCCTTCCAAGCACTTTTCTGATTGAAATCAATATCCCGAAAAACAGAATGTTAACACATAATGGGGTACAATTTTCACTACTGAAGGGATAACATCATTTGTTACATATGCCTGAGATGCAGCCTTCTTATTTACATTCCCATGTTGATAAAAATGTATTCCACTTCAGCCTATCAATAATCTTGTCAACTTGCCCATGATTTATAGGTTGAAAAATAATATGGTTAAAATAAAATCCAAGCCACAGAAGTATTGCAAAATTATCTGGCAGTGTATGATGATTATAAATGCAGAGGATTAGGTAAGCAGCCATATAGTGTTCCCATAATTACATGGTGGAGCATACTGCGTCGCTAAATATTTTAAATTTCCACATACCAGTGAATATAAAATGTACATCAGTATAAGGAGACAGATTCAATGGCAAAAAGCAGCACACAGCAAAAGACTGAGAGAAATGTTTTCAATGTTATATGTTTTAAAATAACCCATTTATGAAATGAATTATCCTATCAAACACATTTATTTATGCTTAGTGTTAAATGTGAATTGTTTGGCGAAGAAGGTATAAAAAAAATTACATTTATATTTAGGAAGCGACCTTCATGGTGGTGGGGTGTAATGTCCCGGAGGGTTTGACAGTGTTGGAGTCTGCCAGGGGTGACCATAAGCACAATCAACAATAAAGGAATTTAGGGAGGATTTGAAGGTGGGGTGGGAGGGGACAAGGAAGAGGAATTGAGGGAGAGAGTTCCAGAGGTTTGTGGCAAAGTGGCGGAGGGTATGGCCACCAATGATGGAGTGGAGAAGACAAGGGACAAAGAATAGGCTGGAGCCGGCCTGAGCAAAGGCAAATGCAGAGGGAGGTAGAAGTGTGAGGCAAGTCAGTCGGATGGGTAGAGAAGTGCGAGTGCATGAAAGAATTTCAAAAATGAGTGAGGATCTTGATATCGATCTGTTCAGTAATTGGGAGCCAGTGGAGCCTGGGAGGACTCGTTGATAGGGGTACAGAGTTTTGTGTTCGTGAGTATCCAGGCAGTGGAGTTTTAAATTAATTGGATTTTGTGTCTGGTGCTGCTGGGGAGACCAACAGAGAGGGCATTGGAATAGTCTAGCCGGGAAGTGACAAAGGCAAGGGTTTGGTTGCGTTGATGTGTATAAATACACATACCCATTTATTTCAGATACTCTATCCCTTACTCAGATAATATGTATCTCTCTCTTGCTCCCTCATCTTTCCTTTCCAGAATGTTATTATTTTACAAGCATTATGAGACAGATACAATTGATTGCTATAATTTACAATTTGGTCAGAGTAGTACTCATTAGATTAGATTTGGGATATCCAGTTTGCATAGGAATTATGCACTGATATACAAAATTAAACTGAATGGGAATGCGTGTAAAATGCTCACTCATTGAACTGTGGTAAAATCAATACCGCATATAGTGTGTGCTGTCTGACTGTGGCTTTTATTGAATTACAACTGTATTAGTTCAGTTATCATCAGAATCATGTTGCCATCTCAGTTTATTTGATGACTTAAATTGCAGGTTTTCTTCTACAAAAACAAATTATGGAAGAGCTCCTTTCATTGTTCACTTGTGGAACTCAATCATAGCCAATGCAATATTATTTCTAATTTTATAAGTGTTCCAGAATATATATAGATCTTTCCCACACTTCAAAAAGTATGCACTAGTCAAAAATAAAGTTTCTCCCAGTATCCTGGCCAACACCATTGATGACAAACAAGTGGAGATGGTGAGAAAGGTAAGAGTCGAACCAGGCGAGGGCAGGTCTGTGAAGATTAAGCTGGAAGGAGGTGCAGTGTAGGAGGATGGAATGGTTGACAATGTCAAAAGCAGCAGAGAGGTCAAGGAGGACAAGGAGGCAGAGAGAGGCCTGATCATAGATGTTTAAAAGAGGCTCCAATGATGATTTATGAGCTCACAATTTTGGGGTCAAAATGTTGATGTCATTTCATTGAGCTGAAACTGTTATTAAACCAATATTTTCTGTTAACCTGGGAGCACTACATCACATCTTACCCATTGTAATGTATTTGACTTGGGAGTGTTTGAGATTGAAAAAGTAGAAAGGAACCAAATTTCCATTTCGATCAATTGATTCTTAAATTAGTAAATACTTCACTCATAAGAAAACAAATGTGTGGTACATTCAAGTATGAAGCAGAATGCAAAATAATAATCATATTTGGTATAGCGCTTTTCATATCAGGAGAAAATCTCAAGGCTCTTCAGGATGTATTGCAAATGGAATGACTGTACATTTTGTAAGCAAATGTACACACAACATTTCACAAACAATCATGATGTGGGTGACCTTTTTTATACAATGTATAGATTGTTGGCCAGGACATTGTAAGAAACTCATTTCTGCTGACAAGTAATGCCTTGGAATGTTTAACGTCCACCTGAACAGGCAGACGGGATCGTGGTTTAATGTCTCATCTAAAGACATTAAAGAAACTCGAAGAATGCATCACACCCAGCACTGCATTGAAATGTCAACATACAACAACAATACAACAAAATCGCAATAGTAATAGTGCTGTTCACATTGGGAGCACATCGCAGAATAGAATCAAATCCCAACATGAGGCTTAAATCCACAAACTTCAAAGGCAAAACGCAAAAGCAAGAGTGCTACCCATTTATCCAGGCTGATTCTCTAAGTGGTTGACTTTGAATCCTTTACCTTAATTATAATAAAATAATAATAACCCTTGCATTTAACATAACTCTTTATCATGTCTTCAGAATGTCTCAAATCACTGCACAAAATATATTGCAAAGTGAATTGACTGTATTTTGTGAGCGAAATGTGACAGCCAATTGCGCACAAACAATCGTGAAATTGAATGACCAAATGTAAAAAAAATATATATTTTGAAAGTATTATTATTCCTGGAAAAGCATGCTGCCAATCAACTAACGACTGGATTCCTACTTAGTGCTCAATAAACATGCGTGTAAGGAAACTTGCCTAAGGTTTTATCCGACCCAGAAATTGAATTTGTGAGGTGAGTGCTCTAACCAATAAACCACAGAACTCCACTTTGATAATGTTAACGTGCAACATTGAATAAAATATGCTATGACAATGTTATACAGCAAATTTTTAATAAAAAAACGTAGCACATCGCAATAAGAACATTATGTGGACAAGCTCTCCATCTTGTGGTGCTGCTGTATTAGTACTGTACCATTCTGTTTAGATCTGTTTCTACCCAATTGTAGCTAAATAGGTTTCTTAAAAAATATATTTTCTATTAAAGATTAAGTTCATGTAAATCTATATAAAGTTATTGAATAGCATGTGAATTATGTGTAATACTGAACTATGTGAATTAGAAATAATAGGTTTTGAAAAGAAAGCAGAAGTAGTTAGTGAATTCCAAGACTAATACTAAATACCTAGTTTATTTTCTGTGGAATGCATGGGCCTAAGTGCCCATTGAAGGAAACTTTTAAACAAATTTTACAGCAATAATAATTGTTGCAGTTTAGGAACAGAGGAGTAGGCCATTTGGCCCATTGAGCCCGACCTAACACTTTCCAAGATTATAAAAGCAACTCTAGCAACTCAACAACAACAACCTTGATTTATTTAACAACAACAACAACAACTTTGATTTATATAGCGCCCTCCACGCTGGATGGCGTCTCAGACAGCTTCAAATTTCAAATTTCAAACTCAATTCTACCTTACCACCCTCTCTCCATATTGCATGACACCTCAATCCATCAAGTATTTATATATTCATCCTTTTAATTCGCAATTGATTTTAAGCGATTAATATGAACTTGATATTGACAGATACAAACCAAACTAGTGCAATGCAACAAGTGATCAATAGGTGGCAGAATCCTTCATTCTGTTTAGCCCCACCCTCACCTCCCCATCATATCTGCTAACTACCTATGTTGTTGTTACATGAGTGAAGAGGTCATTGTATCTGCTGAGTGAATGACTTGAGATCTTCAACATTCGTTGAGATGCCGTTCGGCGTGGAGGGCGCTATATAAATCCAAGTTGTTTTTTGCAGGACAAACTGGTTCATTCATTATATGCACTGTGTGGCTATCTATACAATAGTTTGGGAAAATATTTATTTACAACAAATGCAGTTGTTTCTGAAGCAAAATAAGATATTTTTATGCACCTTTTCCTTCACTCCAGTTCAGGAGTGACTGACCTAACTGACCTGTTCTTGTTTTTTCATTAAGCTATTTCATAGGCCAACACAATGACAAGGTATCTTTCAATGCCAGCAGCTTGGGGATTACAGTATGTTGCTTAAATTGAGAAACAAAGACAGAAAATATCGAAGTAGAAAAGAGTAGGAGAGAAACCTGAGTGAAGTCAAATAGAATTAGAGTAGGAGACACAGCTACATTTTGAATTCAACATAAGGATAGGGTATATTTAGAACTTAGCAAGAAATGGAAAGAGAAGTTCAGAGAAGGAATGACCATAGCATAATTGATTACAGAAAAGATGTGATGGAAAGAAAGAGAGACAAGGCTGGAGAACAGAGTTAAGAGAGAGTTCACAAAGCACATGACAAAGATTGTACTGTATTGTATTTTGTTGAGTATGAGTATAAAATAAGTAATTCCAGTTCTGGGAGCAAACATTAATTTATGGATTTGGTAACAACAGCTTGTAATTATATAGTGTCCTACACACAAGATAGCATCTCAGAGTGGTCATCAACTCAGAATTATCACTGGAAGAGTAAAGGAGGAGGTTAGTCTATTTTTCCAGATTCTAATAATCTGTAAGAACATGGAATGCTTTGTCATAGACAAATATTTATCTTAATAATAATCATCATTGCATTTGATAATTCGCTTTTCATATCTTATTGATATGCGCTCAAAGCGCTTCACAGAATATACCGTAAATTTCATTGACTGTATATTTGTGGGCAAAATGTGGCAGCCAATTGTGTACAGCAGTGTCCCCACAAACAGTTGTGGATTGAAATGATCACTTTTTTTTTGACAGATTATTATTAGGGTGTATATGGAATAAGGAAACTTGCCAATGGTTTCACCCAAATCTACTTGGATTCAAACACAGGTCTCATGCCTGTAAGGAGAGTGCTCTAACCATTTGAGCTACAGGAGCTCCATAATAATGTTACTCAAAAATAATGTATTGGCAAGTTTTATGTCCCGGCACTATATGAAGCACTGGGATTTTTTAGTTTTTTTGGGAAGAGGTGGGTGAGTGGGAAAGAGAAAGGAATGAGAGGATGAGCTTGTGGTGCTCGTAGCTGATTACAGATCTCCATGTTCCTGACAGTGAAGGTGCAGATACCAAGAATGTGTACACAAACTTCCAGGGAGCGAGATAAATGAGAGTGGAGTGGAGAGAGGCAAAAAAGAGTTTATTAAAGTGAAGATCATAATTTAGGGATAAACCTTCCAGGATGTCCTATGGTCAGCTCCTTTGATGATGTGCTATTGTAATGGGAAATCCAATCAGACATTGACATCACCAAAGATGGTGTGTCTAACTCTCACCAGAATTTAGTATTTTGCATAAGAACATAATAATTTGCTAGGTGAAAGAAAACCATCCAGTTCATCTTTCGCTATCCTGGCAAGCACTTGACATGTTGTAACCCAAACTATATACTGTATCCCGAGATATTATTTTCTAACAGAAATCTATCTACAGTAATTTGTTCTTGAAATAAGTGATACTTTCCGCTTCCACAGTCTCCCTTGGGAGTTTGTTCCATACATTTACTATTAATTTACTGAAGTGTTTTTGGAGATTTTTAATGGATTTAATCACAAGCCATGTTCTCTGGTTTTACTGTTGTGTGGTCATCCATTAATCATATTTTCTGCATATTCACAATGGGGATAGTTTCAAATAGTGCAGGTAATGGGCTTTCTTAGGCTCAAAGGACTGATTACCCTTCTCCTTTGCTGTAATGCTTATAGTTCTATTGTTGAAAATTAAGTGTTGTTGAGGGTTTGTTTCATATGAAACAGAAAATTAAGTAAATATGGGTTTTCAATGGAGATCAGCCAAGAATATTAACTTTGATGGCTCTGCTCATAAGCCTTCATTATGAATGGAACAATCAAAGTCAGGAGGATTGCAATTGTTGTTGATTGGTCTCAGAAGAGACATGAGAAAATGTCTTTGAAATATTGAAGTAAACAAGATTATCATTGTTCTGTTAAGTAGCTTGCAGGAGATCAAGGTTTGGTGATCCAGCCACTACACTACCAGGTGAATAAAATTCATATGATGTAAGGGTGTGTAGCCTGAGGGAATTTGACCAATGCTCAATGGAAATAATTGCACACAAAATGTTTAGAGGTGGTTAATGAGTGGAGGACATGATTTATGAGGAGAGAGAATACAGATTGTGTACAGAACACATACAGGTGACACTGCATATGTCAGGGCGGTGTTGAAGTGCAATAAAGTATCCCAATGGATATGTAAGACTTCTTTCTGATAATGCACCATCTGGTCTCTTCACAGAACTATGGAGTCCTGTCGTCCTGTAGAGTCCTGTAGCTCAGTGGTTAGAGCACTTGCCTTACAAGTGAGAGACATGGGTTAGATTCCAGGCAGAGTGAAACCTTGTGCAAATTTCCTTACGCCACATGCCTGATAATAATTCCTCAAGAAAATAAAATAATGCTCATTTCATAGTATATTCTGTGAAGGCGCTTTGAGACATGGAAAGTGCTATATCAAATGCAAGGATTATTATCATTTTAACAATGGGCAATCCATCCGAATATCTGTCGCAGAATAGGAGCAGGATCCACCAGAGCATTTATCAACACTACTACTTAAAACAACAACAACAAAATTACACTTGTATAGCATTTTTCACGTCAGGAGGACGTCCCAAGGCGACAAGCACTAATACAGATGTGTGCTCCATGGGAGATGTAAGTGTGGCTAAGGCATTAAAATTTGTAAAGAGAGGTGTTGGTGAGAGATGTTGAAGGGTCGTGCAGAATTACATATGACAATGCATGGCGTTGCACATGTGTCACCTCCTAGACTCATGTCAGCAGTATATTGCACTGTCCAGCGCCTTGGGACATCTTCCCGATGTGACAGGTGCTATACAAATGTAATTTTGTTGTAGTTCTACAGATATAGATAAGTTGTGAGAATCTGTGTATCCTGCACCTTTTCAGTTGAGAATGGAACCATCCATCAATCTGCAACCTAAGTCAGTTGGGAAATGGATTTATAGTGAAAGGTTAACTGGCTGCAGGGTTCAAGCATAGCTCTGCTGCCATGTCCAATGCTTTCTTAACTTGTTATATTGATGTTATATAGGTTTAGATAGAGAAAGCCCATAGGCAAAGATAAAATAAAGTTACAAGAACTCCTTGTATCCTATAATAATAGCAGCAAATGGTTCAATTCTCTATTTGGCTCTCAACATGTTCTAATGACCAAGGTACATTTCACCTCTAGGACAGTAATCCATATAAACAATCTCAGACAACATAAGGTCTGGATTAACTTTAAAATCTAAATGAAATCAACACATTAGATCCTTTCAAAAGTTTTATTTTTCTGATCGACTGGGTGATGGACTCTGTGGAATCCCACGAAAATGCTTATGAATATTAAACCAGAGTGTTCTACATATATATTTCTGACAGAACAATAGAATCTTACCCCACATAAGGAATCAATTTGGCCTCTCATGTCTACACCGGTTCTTTGAAAAATCTACCAACTGGTCTCACTCCTCCTCTCTTACCCCCATAACACTGCAAATCTTTCCTTTTTAAGTACCAATCAAATTCTCTTTTGAAAGATATTATCGAATCTGCTGCCACCACACTTTCAGGCAGTGCATTCCAGACCTTAACAACTCTCTAGGTGAAAAAACTTACACGTGGAAATTTCTCTAGATTTGAAATTGAGTTCGCATTCTCTTTCCGAGGGAATACTAATCTAAATCGGGAGAGATTTAGGCACCGGTATGCAAGAGCCAAAGTTTGGGGACACCAGAGGGTGCATTGGGGTGCTGGTGTAATTTTAAATGCATAGCTTACCATTTAGAACACTGTCTGCTAAACTTCCTGCTGCTTGTCCATCTAGGATCACCCTACCAATTAGCAGTTTTTCTTGCAGGGTGAACAGGAGCTGAATGGGAAGAATCCCTGCCCACTTTACAATATATTCTGTGAAGTGCTTTGTGATTTCTAGTAGACGTGAAAGCGCTATATCAAATGCAAGGATTATTATTATTATTGTTTGTTGGAACATTTCTGTTGCACATTTTGTTACTGGCTGGTAAATTAATGAATGCTATTGTTTCTCTTTTTCTTATCACTGCTCTATTTATGTTTCCCGCCTACAATGTACATTCTGAAAATTAGCTACTATATTACCAGAAGCAGTTCCTATAATCAGTATGATGGAGACAAAGTAATATGATCTACATGGTCAATGCATTCACCTACCAATAAAGTCCTGTGAGATTATTGTGATACGTCGCTATATCAAATGCAAGGATTATTTTATTCTGAATGATTCAAAACAAAAACTGGCTTCAGTATTATTGACTTTGTTCCATTAGCAATATGGTACAATTCTTATTCTGGTATTAGTTTTAATTTCATTACCAAGTTCTCAAATCACACAAACACACGCAGTGTACCTTTTACACTTTAATTCCCGGAACTGTCTGGTCAGATTCAATCAGTGGAGTCCTGTAGTTCAATAGTTAGAGCACTCGCTTTACAAGCGAGAGATCTGGTTCGATTCTGGGCAGGGCGAAACCTTGGGCGAGCTTCCTTACTCCACGTGCCGAATAATAATCCCTCAAAAAAAAAATTAGTCACTTCAATCCATAACTGTTTTGGGACACTGCTGTGCACAATTGACTGCAGTATTTCATCCACGCATATACAGCCAATTCACTTTACAGTATATTCTGTAAAGCACTTTGAGACATCTAGAAGACGTGAAAAGCTGTATATGAAATACAAGGATTATTATTAATATTATTATTCAAGAACAATATTTTAAGTATGTTTCTCTCCAGAAAAGTAATAAGATTTTGAATGAGATGTAACACAAAACGTGATCCCTGAAATAAAAATGAAATGCACAAAACTGATAGATAAAAGAAGGGTTAGAAAAAAAATGACAAAGGAAAGACAGACGGAAAAAGAAAATAGTAGAGAAGGAAAAGCAGACGTGCAGAAGATATTAAAAGTGCAAAGATTAGTAATATGTAATTATTGGAATTGTTATAAAGAGAGAGAGAAGGGGAGTAAATGGGAAATTATACCCACACAGACAGGACTCAGTGTAGATTGATGATATTCCAAGTCGTTTTGTTCTTCTTTCCTTCAGGAGTAATTATTTGTGATCATTCTACTGCATTCAGTCAACAAAACAAATGAAAAGCTCTGAAAAAGAAAATAGGTCACACCAAAGCATGTAGAATGTGACAAGATGAATGAATGTTTAATATATAACCTTGGGTCTGAGTTAATAAATGGCTCCTGCCTACAGAATAAATGGCAGAGTGAGAATCGGATGAAAAAGAGAAAGAGTATGTCAAAGAGTCAGAGGAGAATAAGAGCAATAGTTTCAGAAGGTAACTCAATGCTTTTCTTTATTCTTAATACAGTACGAGGTTTTTCAATCACAAGCTCAAAGAGGAACATTTTGTGAATATGGTATTTTGTGTATGTGTATGGGTGAGGGTGGTAGAGAGAAGGGATGTTCAAACTGTTGTGTGATTTACTGTAACTAGTTTATTCCTCTGGATGGCAGTGTTCCCATTTTAATGCTTTATGGGGCTTTCACAAATATAACATGGAAGGTAAGCTTACAGTTATTTTTTATTCTAATATTTATTTGACATGCTTGGTACTTTTCTTTCAATGTTTTATACGTTGTCTGTTTTTTAATGGATCTCACTTCTTGTCGTTGCATCCTTTTTTGTGTATTAGGAGCTAATTATTTTGCTTCTTTTTTTCAGCTTTTCAAAATTCACTGTCATTGTGAAGGGATTTTGTGACTGAGTTCTATATGTGGGGGTTGTTTTGCAGATGTTTTACAGGTGATAATATTCAAATAATTTATATGATACTTACTTCAATAGAGACACAGCTACTCAATTGCACAGAGAAACAGATGCAGACACCAACTCCCACAGAGATTTAGACATGCACTCATGCACAAATTTGCTAACAGACACACTATTGCTTTGAGTGAGGGTGGCAGTGCTGGCGATGTTGTTACAATGAGACTCAATTTGTGAGACCAAGTGTGGATTGAAAGGCCACTTTGCCAATCATTTTGATATCTTTCAGTATTCACTGTGGTCTTTGCGACTGTGTTCTGATTTATGGGCTGTTTGTAGATGTTTACAAGTGAAAGTCTCAGTTTGGTTTGGATACTTTTAAACATAGTGATGGGTCAGACACCTGGCTAACCCCCATAAATTATAAAATAAAACTTTCCTTGGCATCAAATTACATCCCCATTAATTATTGTATGTAACTAGTGTTTTTTTTAATTCTACTAGCTTCAACAGGCTTTGTCTTCCAGAACACAATTTATGAAAGAAATAAAATGTTTTGACCAACTTTCATAAAACACCTCTCTAAAGTTACATTATACTTCATCACATCACACACTATACTTTGTAGCAGCAATAAAATAACAGATGTGGTCCTGTAGCTCAAGCAGAAGGAATACTTGGCTCCCAACTGGAGGGTCCCAGAGCTACTTGTCATTCCAGCTCCCTCACCTCGGTTGAGCGAGTCCCGTCAGTCCCTGGGAAAGCTACGGGTGAACTGCAATGCAAAAATAAGTCATTCCACAATGTGGAGGTAAGTCTTCAATATCTAATTCTCTGATTCACCACTCTTAAATGGTATGTATTGCTCAAACTATATACAGTCAATTCACTTTACGGTATAATCTGTGAAGTGCTTTGAGACATCTCAAAGACATGATAAGGTACTACATCAAATGTAAACATTATTATTATTATTATTTTTATGGCTTTCAAGCTGAGAGCAACATGAGCATTGGACTCAAGGATACCTGCAGAGCAAATTGTTCAGATTTTCAGGCTGGAGCATCTATGAGACTGAAATGATACTGAAAAGTACCGGTCGGGGGAAAAAAAGTTGCAAATATTGTGAGAACAATATTCAGAAAATTTAAACAAGTACTGATTTTTACTGGAGCCTAAATAGTCAATGAGTGAAACATGGGAACTCTAAGAAGAGAAGGACCTACACATTTGCTCTGTGAAAGAAGATCAAGGTCCATCCAATTTGCCTCACACCATCCAGGCAGTCGCATTACATGCTGTGTCCCAAACTACATATAATATCCTATGATATTATTTTGTAACAGAAATCTGTCTAATGTATTCTTGAATAAATCAACACTTTCCTAAAGGAGCTTATTCTATAAATTTATTACTCAATCACTGAAGTCGCATTTCTCGGATTTGTTCAGAATTCATCCCCACTTCAATAGTAGAATCAATTATAATCTAAATTAGTTCAACAATCTGACCTGATCACAAGCAATACTGTGCTGCTTTAAACATGGTTATTAGAACAGAAACATAAGGACAAGTAAATATTTTAATGGATATTTAGAATTGAAGACTTGGGTGCAACTTGTTCACTTCATGGCTGTTTGTCGGAAGTTACTGTGCACAATTTGGTTGCTGTGTTTGCCTACAAATTTTAGTTCAGGATGCACCAAGACAGTACAACAAGAGGATATAGGTTTGGAGGTGAAAAGGGCAATTTCAGGACAGTTGCCAGAAATGGTTTTCTTTAAACATAAGGTAATTATTGCCTTGAACAGTTTGTTATGTAATGTAATTAAATGAAAATGGTAATGTCTTGATGCCAAAATAATTATACCACCAGGCCCCCATTATTTCATTATTTTGTGAAAGTTGAAAGTAACAAATTATTATTATTTTTCAAAACTACCAACAGCAGCACATAATGGAGGACAAGTTGATGTAGCAATCTGTTCAACATATATTTAACAGAACTGACATTACATGAACTCCAATACACCCATCTTCAGCTTATTGAACAAATTCAGCTGAATTTCCGAAAGGTGTTTATTTATACTTACACAGGCATTGACTCCATCAGCCAAACTACAAATGTTAAGCTATTCCTAAAAAAAAGCTTTTTTTGTAGAAATTTTATTTTATACTTCAGGAACACCAGCCTAGACTGCTATTTTATATCCTGGTCGCAATGTTTGAATGCCGCTTCCCAGATATCAACTGAGATAAGATGGTTTCTTGTGTTCACCTGCACTCAGCTCAGCAAAAGAATAGAGGAATTATCAATTGGAATGATGTACTTAGGCTTTTGTGGATGGAGGGAACAGAAAGTAATTTTTTAAATCTCAGGTCATGAAAGCAGATCTAGAGGGAGTACGTGTAAAAATAAATAGCTGAAAATGTTTCTAAATTATATATTTTTTCTCCTTCATCCACCATCCACCCCCCCCCCCCCCCCCCCCCCCCCTCCACCACCACACAGAATAGTGGGCATGTGGAACACATTCCCAAAACAACACACTGATTCTGTGTCAATTGAGTCTTTAAACGTGAATTCAATTTGTACCTGTTCGAGAAACTATGTTCAAGGATGAAGGAATAGATGTGGATCGAGGTGAACAAGTAATGTATGGTATACGATGAGCTCTGTGCTCTGTGGGGAAATGTTGTCAGTGGAGAGACAGAGTCCAAGGGACAAAAGTGCGTATTTATAGCAACTCATCACTTTGAAAGGTCTCAACGTGAAATACGGGTAATTACTGTCAAGCGGTGTTTGGCTTGTACACAAGCACAGCAGGCATCTGCGTCAGCATTGTTTCACAAACAGCCATCGGGTGAATGAGAATTTAAACTGAGGACTCTTTGCCATAAAATGCCAAACTCCTGGAGCAGCAGTGCCATTGAATCTTTGATATCCATTACACAGGTAGACAAGACAACAGCTAAGCATCTTCCTCCCAATAGGGCCTGTGTCAAGAGTGTCAGGTTACTGTGTGAACTCAAATCGCAATGTGAGGCGTGAATCCACAAGCTTCTGACATATAGGTGAGAGTGCAACCAACTGAGCCAACCTAACACCCGTGGAGATATCAGGTGGATGAATATTCTGGGAGTATTTGTTTGCCTTTGGGATCAGGGAGCATCTGAGCAATATTTTCCCCTTTGAGAACCGGGTGAGGTTAGTTTGAAAAGGTAAATATGTTTTTCTCATTCCATATTTGTGTTCTGAGTTGATCTAACTTGGGTGAATCTGCCCAACAGTCATGATTCAGTATGCTGCAGAGCGAGAGTTTGTAACAACTGTGGTGAGTCAATGCTCTGCAGAGGTTCCACTTAATGTAATACCTTTAGTGATTCATTGCATGACTGGGATCCTGCTTCGTGTCACTACTTTTCAGAACATTTGATTACATGGATTTTTAGTTCCACTCTTTTTAGTGTCTCTCACAAGGTAGAATGATGCCCAAAATGAAATGTGTTCAAATACTCAAATACAGTATTAGCATTCATCAACATAACGTACTTTACCTGTTAATGGGAATTCATTTCACTTGTTTGCTGCTTTGTGGTGAAAATATAAGGGTTAAAATTGCAATGATGAAAGAGTTAACAGTATTGAACATCTTTCGGGCCCGGTTTAGCCGTGCTGAGAAACTCTTGGAGCTCAACAAGTCTCTAAAACCTACTGTCAATTCATATATTTTGGTAACTAACAATTAAAGCTATTGTACAAATAGCCAGATATAAACATAAACCAATATGTGATGGATTGTTCAATAATGGAAATAATGCTAAGTTCCTGAAAATGTGTATAGCATCAGTCAAATATGACAGAACTGAGGAGCAGGAGTTCAGTGAAGGCTGAGATCCCATTCTGTAACATATCAGACAATCTGTAGGTGCAACGTTTGCTTCCACCAGTGTCATAAATCAATGTCTAAGTCTGTCTGAATTTTAAGACAGTTGAAATTCTCCATGTGATCGTAGTGATAATATTCTCATAATATATTTATTTTCTTGGCAAGCTAGAAATTGTAGACAGAATCATCAATGTTCAGAATTTTGGTTTCTCTTTGTCTCAGCCAGAAAGTGATGTGCCTTATAACTTCCTCAATTCCAGATGGAATCATTCCACAGGGAATATTTGAGGAAAAGAAAACTGAGAAAGCAGGATTGGTCTTGCAGTTGGTCTACAGTCCCAGGATTAGCTAAAAGGAAGATTCTGAATGTTGATCATTCAGAGCAATATATCAGAATGGCAAAGATCACGACAAAGCCATCAGCCACCAAATAGTTCCATGGATCTTGAAGGATATTCCCAACTTTCTTTCTCCCCCCTATTCTCTGTCCTTTATTATCCCCTATCTCACCCCAAAAGGTGCCAAAACCCTGGTCCATGCATTTGTCACCTCTCCGCTGGTCTACTCCAATGCCCTCCTCATCAGTCTCCCCTCCGCCACCATTCATAAAATCCAGGTTATTCAAAATTCCACCGCCCACATTCTCACCCAAACCAAATTTTGCTCCCTGATTATCCCAGTCCTTGCCATACCTCACTGACTCCCTGTCTTGGAGCAGATCGATTTAGAAATGTTCACTCTTGTTTTCCAATCCTTCCACTTCTTTGCACCCCCCTACCTCTCTGACCTCCTCTCTCCTCACAACAGTACCCGTTGCCTTGGCTCTACCCGGTCTGACCTCCTACTTGTCCCCCGAATCCTCCATTCCACCATCGGCGGCCATGTCTTCAGCCACTACACCTTGAGGCTCTGGAACCCCTTTCCTCACTTCCTTCACCTCGCCCCCTCTTTCAGTGCTTTGGGACGTCCTCCTGATGTGAAAGGATATAGTGCAATTTTGTTGTTGTTGTTTGCTATTTTCAGGTTGTGCCTATCAACCGTGCTTTTGGTCACCTTTATAAGCCCTCGCCCTGGCTCAGCCCCGGGATCCGTTATTGTGAAGCGCTCTGAGGTGCCATCTGCCATGGAGGGCGCTATATAAATCCAAGTTGTTGTTGTTTACACAATTTTAGTTCACTTTATTTTACTCTTTACCACTTCATATAACTGTTCTTTGTTTCATTATTTTATCTTTAAACCTTATTATTCCTAACATTTTCTGTCTGCTGTCACCTAGTTTAGAAAGTGGGAATGTTTTTTAATACTAAACTTTTCATATGCTCAAAATTACTGGAATGACTCCTGCATTTACAGGGATTTTGGTAAAGTCTGAAACATCATCTTGTGGTGGTTGTGCCTGGGAAAGGTTCAAGGTTTTGTGCCTGCTCAGTAGGGAAGCGCTTCATGTTTTCTTGAGATAACATAAACACTTCATAGCTGTTACTTAGTGTGTGCTTTAATTCCTCACACTAATAGGTAATTAACACTTCCTTGGGAGAAACGTTACATGATCCAATCTGACACGCAATAGGTCAAACTGTGAACTGGGATCTAAGTGGCGTTTCCTGACTTGATCAAGAACTATGATCTCCCTGGCATTAAGATCAAGGTTCCCCACACTGTAAATTTACGCAGCAGGCATTTAGGTGGGAGTTAATTATTCCTGGTTTATGACGGGATATACGAAGAGTAAATCTCTTCTACCATATCTCAAGCAACTGATCCTGAAGCTGAGAAAATCAGACCATTTTTCACCAGTCAGAAGCTTGGTGCTTCCAGTTAGTATGTGTCGACAAGAACAGCACTGTATTAAAGGCTTTTATAATGGGATTCCCCCGTATAAAACCGCAGCCAATTTCACATGGTTGTGTATCAAATGTAAAATATTAGAGAGTTTGAGCTCACTGTATCAGTGTGAAACCTTTATCTTTTTCACCAGCCATTGGTGTAATCGTCCTGATTGATAGAGACAAATAATGAAAAAGTTACTTCTAGTTTTGTACCATATGCAGGAATTGGATGGAAATCTGCTAGATTTATTTCACTTAGACCCTTAGAAACAGGAAAAAAGGAAGCTTCAATTCAATCAATCTGGGGTGGTTTTGAAGCAGATCCTGGAAATGAATGTACTGTGCCTGCATGTGTTCATCTCCCATGTAGTCATATTACTGACTAACACTCATTGATCTTCATATCTATAATGAAATTTCAGTCTAATTTGATGGCTATCTTGGCAACAAAACAAATGCCACATCCGAGCTGCCGTTCAAAAGATTGCTTTTCAGACCAAAAATGTAATAACACAGCATAGTAGGAAATGTTGAATTCTGCAAGGCATCCAATGAGACTCTTACAGGTCAATAGTCTCATCAATAAAATTGCTCACTTGCTTACCCAGCCCACTGATAACACTATTGACCAAGCTCAAAATCTCACCCACCATTACCTGAGCTTGAAATAATAAAATTATTTGTTTTTGCCTCACTTGGAGGAGGATATAAACAGCACCATTATTTTGAAAATGTAATCAACTTTGCACTTAATTTATTTTCCTCTGGAACATAAGTTTATTAAATTGGCTTTCTGAATCCCCAGTCTAAGCAATCCTATGCTGTTTATGAATTGTTTTTTATTGTGATGCTCCAATCACAATAAAAGTTACTGATACAGTGAGCTCAAACTCTCTAATATTTTACATTTGATACACAACCATGTGAAATTGGCTGCGATTTTATATGGGGGAATCCCATTATAACATTATACAGTGCTGCCATGTTCTTGTCGACACATACTAACTGGAAGCACCGAGCTTCTGACTCTCATTAGCCAGCTTCCCATGCCAAAAAAAGAACCTACTTCTGTTGATGTCACTTAATAATAATCCATGCATTTGATATAGCAACTTATCTTGTCTTTGAGACGTCTGAAAATGCTTCACAGAATATACTGTAAAGTGAATTGACTGTATATTTTGTGGGCAAAATGGGGCAGCCAATTGCGCACAGCAACATCCCCCACAAATAGTCGTGGATTCAAGTGACCAAATTATTGTTACTATTTCTCCAACAGTATCCAATTTAACAACCACTGCTGAAGTTTAGCCCTCCAGTATGAATCCAGCCTACTCTGATGAATTGAAAATCTTTTTTCTTTGACAGGTCTGAGGCTCCTGTGTGAACAAACTGAGTTTTATTTTATTTCTTTTTTTTTTGATAATGTAAGATCACAGTACAAGACTATCCATAATTCAGTGCTAGTTGGCACTGAGGTGGCAAGCTTACTCAGAAAGGCTGTAAGGACTGTTGGTGAGGGAAATTGAAATGCTCTTCTAAAGTTGGGGTCAAAGCATACGATTGGGTAGTTTATTAATCCCAAATGCACACTTATATTCAGGTGGTTTTGTGGGGGAATGTTACCTTCACTGTTTAAGTCTTTTTTCCAAGTTTGCTGCCTGTTAATAATATTAATAATCCTTGCATTTGATATAGTGTTTTTCACCTCTTCTAAATGTCTCAAAGCACTTCACAGAATATACTTGAAAGTGAATTGACTGTATATTTGTGGGCGAAGTGTGGCAGCCAGTTGCACACAGCAGTGTCCCACAAATAGTCGTGTATTGAAATGACCAATTTTTTGGGGGGGAAGGGATTATTAATAGTTATGTGGAGTAAAGAAGCTTGCCCAAGGTTTTGCCATGACCTGCCTGGATTCAAACACAGGTCTTACGCGTGTACAGTGAGCGCTCTAACCTCTGAGTTACAGGACTCCACCACTGAGCTACAGTAGTTTGCAATTTGATTATAAAAATTAAAACTAGTTCTATATGAATGTGCTACCAATGTGCTCAGAGGCTGATTTGTTAGCTCCTCATAGGAATATAATAATAAATAATCCATATTGATAAGGATTTATATAGCGCCTTATCACAGAGCATACTGTAAAGTGAAACAAAACACCAAATACTACAGATGCTGGGAATCTGAAACAAAAACAGAAGTTGCTGGGGATACTCAGCAGGTCAGGCAGCATCCATGGAGAAAGGAAAGTGAGTCAACGTTTCGGGTCCTCGACCCTTCATCAGAACTGGGGCATATTTGGAGGGAGAGTTTTTTAAGGACGTTAGCGGGGGGGAGGCAGGACATGGAAGACAAAGGAGACAAAGCAGACAAAGGAAAAAGAGTGTGTTAACTGATGGTTGAAAATGTGATAATGATGTAAGGGGGAGAAACAAAAGGGGATGGGTTTAAACGCAACTGGGGAGAACAGCCATATGGACTCAACATTGATTTCAGCCATTTCAGTCCATAAGAGCTTACTCTTCAGCAGCCAATTGCGCACAGCATGATCCCACAAGCAATCATGGATTGAGTGACAACATTATTATCTTTTTTTGAAAGGATTATTATCTCCGGAAAAGCGATCCGCAAATTAATTAACAACAGGATTCTTTCTTACTGCTACGTAAGCACAGGTGTGCAGAGTAAGAAAACTTGCCCTTACATTCCTACCAATCCAAATGCCTTACGCCATTCCACCACCCGGTGCCTCCGCTTCACTTCCACTGGCTTCCTGTTTGTCCCTCGCACCCTCCACTCCACCAATGGAGTTTGTGCGTTTAGCCACAATGCCCCGAACCTCTGGAACACTCTCCCTCAATCCTTCCACCCTGCTTCCTTTCTTCCCTTTTCAAGTCCCATCTGAAAACCTTCCTTTTTGACTGTGTTTATGGTCACCAATATCCAAGATACTGGAGGTGAAGTATTGAACAGCTGGTGGGAGGTGTTTAGCCCCAGCTAGTTATTGAGTACTGGATAGAAAGATCACAAATGTTGTTCTAGTGATAAATAACACCGATGTTTATCGTTATCATAATTCCAAATGGCATAAACTAAATGGAATAAGATAATGCACAGCAATATACAATTCTCATCAAGGTTAGTTTTTTTTCCCATCAAAATCTGCTAAGAACTGTCACAACTTCAAATCAACAGTGGTTTTCACCCTCATTTTACCTTAAAGTTTAGTAGAGTGCATGTACAGTTAGCTCAGATATTATGGTATTCTTTAACAATGAACAAAGGTGCCAATTTGCATTCATGTAACTGAAACACTTCCATTAGAATTCAATTACCAATCATTTTTTTAGGCTGCAATGAGCGGTGCAATGAGCGGTACCTCACAGATCAATGGATATTAGTATGTATAGTCATAAATCCCTTAATCTATGCACACTGACAGAATCTAAATTGCATTTTCTAAACTCATTGATTCCATCTCAAGCATGGGATGTTGTCAATCCCAGGATCGCAGCCTCACTTTGTAATAATCTTGTCATTGTTAAGTCAGGTTCTCAATATGCAGAAGCAAAAAAAAACACAACATTTGAGTCATTGAATCAGTATCAATAATTCAGCGCGTTACACTGAATTACTGAACTTCAGTCTATCAGTTTTTCTATGTCAGCAGCATGAGTCAGTAACATGCAATCAATTAACTGCTGATGTAGTAAAATGTGTGTTAAAAAAAAGCATGCCAAAGATTTTCACAGAAAGGGGTTCAGAATAATCCAAAGTCACTGGTTCGAACAAAATGGGAAGCTGATCCACTTTTGATCTTGAATCGCTGCTAAATTAACGATTCCGGGAAGATTGGGAGGGTGGACAGGGCTTTAAGAAGGGAAGGTCAGTCAAAGTTCCCATTCTTGTCAATAACCATCAAATTACTTGTTAAAACAAAGTGTCCAATTTGCACAAAATGTGCGTGGACAGCATTATGGATAGTACTTGGACTGTTGAGATACCCTCCACATTTGATGACCACAAATTCACTAATAAAGAAGAACCAACTGGGCAAGATATCAGAGATCTGCAAGCACCCAAAGAACAAAATACCAACATGAATCACTACCTTCAGAAAAGGCAGGGAGAATTTGCAGGGACAAAAAGGTCAATTTTGTGAAGCCTGAACACCCTTTTGTTTAACTTGTAGCAATTCAAACCAATATTGAGTTCTTGCTAGTCTCAGTTACCTTATCAAGTCATTGCAAAACATCATGCACCGTTGTAGTTTGAGGCTACTTTGTAAAAATCGATCTTGTTGTCAGAGTGAATTTCTCAGCTTGTTAGAAAGGGTTGTTTTGAAACTTTGTTCACCTGCAGCAACTTAGATAAAGTACAGTTCCAGTGAGCTCTCATTCCCAGCACAGATTTTAAAAGACTTTCTTGTAATGAACGTATACTTTTTATTCCCCCCGTAAACTGAATTCTCAGAGAGAATTCAAACTTATTTCTCCATAATGATGAAGGTTTTGACTCATGTAGCACGTGTAATTAAAACTGTCATTGATTGATAACACTGAAATGAAATTAAAGAAAAATAACATTACTCTGTGACAATGCATCAAAATGCTCTTCAAGATCAGTACATGTTCACATTTTGTGCTACATTTCGCCCTCAAAATATACAATCAATTCACTTTACAGTATGTTCTGTGAAGCACTTTGAGATGTCTCAACAACGTGATGAGGTGCTATATCAAATACAAGGCTTATTATTGAATAATTAATTTTATTATTCCTAATCAAATTATATTAGTTTTGATATAGTACCTTATTACATCCTTGAAATGCTGAAGTGCTATTAGCAGGATTTTAGTATGCAGTAACTGCATTTTCTGTGAACGCAACAGACAATTTATGCACAGCAATGCCCTACACGCAGCATTAAAGTGAATAATGAATATTCTCCTGGGTTTGTTAGGCAGGAAACTGGGCAAAACTATTTTCTCTTGTTGAATAGTGTAATGGGATTATTATTGACCACCTGACAAGATGGACAGGACCTTGGTTTAAGGTCTTATCTGAAAGATAACACCGTCAAAAATGAAGCATACTACCAAAACCATTGTATTGAAGTATCATCTGAGACAATGAGTTTGAAGTTCCAAATTAGATCTTGAATCCAACTCTTCTGGACCAGAAGTAAAAATGTTACCAACTGAGCCAGATGATAGACATGTTCCACCCAATACATGTTTCCTTCATTTAGGACTGATGAACAATACTGAAGTGATTGGTTGATTGGTTGGTTAGTCGGTCGGTCGGTCAGTCGGTCGGTCGGTCGGTGGGTCGGTCAGTCGATCGGTCCATTGGTGTGTAGATTTTGTGGTCAGAGTAGTGACATAAATTAAGTCAAAGTTTACCATAAAAGGGAAGCATTAGTTTAGCATCAATCCAAAGAATGACATCCACAACAATATAAGGTTCCAATCCTGGATTGGATTTTCACTTCAGATCTCAACATTGGGGTCAAACGCACAATTGTCTAACTCAGAGGGAGGGATTGCTGCAAAGTAAACCTGGTTCACAGAATTGATACTTGTAATAACCAATATGGCACAAATCTTTTCCAGAAAAGATCGTCCAAAATTTCTGTCATCAAAATGACCACAATCCCCTTCAAATAACAATCAACAAATAACCATGTTCCTATTTATTGCTCGGCAAGCAACAACAAATCATGTTTTATAGTGCATTTCACATTGCAAGGACTTCTCAAGGTGTTGGACTATTGGGGATTTGGACCCAAGTAGCTGACAGGCTCAGGAGGGATGGAGATCTTGGAGGATGGGTGGAGGAGGATAACCAATGGTGCAGTCAAAGAAGAGGATTTTAAGACTGGCCTTGAAGGAGGCAAAGGAGGGCGCAAGGGGAAGGGATTGTGGGATGGTGTTCCAAAGGGTCGGGACAGAAAGGATGAAGGCCCAACCACTGATGGTGAGGTGGGTAGGATGAGGCATATGGTGCATGAATGAGTTCACTGAGTAGAGAGACGGACAAGCCAGTAAGTAATAAAAAATAATAATCCTTGCATTTGATTTAGTGTTTTCACATCTTATCGACGTCTCAAAGCGCTTCACAGTATATACTGTAAAATGAATTTGACTACATTTGTGGGCGAAATGTGGCTGCCAATTGCGCACAGAAGTGTCCTACAAACAGTCTTGGAATGAAAATGACCGATTTTTATTATTGTGGTTTATTTGGATGGATTATTATTAGACAATGTGGAGTAAGGAAACTTGCCCAAGGTTTCATCCAGATTCAAGCACAAGTCTCATGCTTGTAAGGTGAGTGCTCTAACCAGTGAGCTACAGGAGCTCCACAAAGTAGTTAGCAGGTCACAGAGGTATGGAGGATTAAGGCCGTGGAGCATGTACAAATTACAAGTAAGTAATACACGTAGCGCAATGGGAAGTTTGGGAACATGAGCATCTCTGACGAGATCAATTAAGAATCATCGAGGTGTGTTTAAAATGTATGATTCAGACTTGGAAACAAATTAGGGAATAGTTTTTTGAGATGTGTTGTCTGTTCTGGTGCCCACCCAGTGGAGGTAGTGAATGGGTTTGTAAGCTTTGAGAAGGTTGCACAGGGATATAAGGGTGTCCTAGATGAAAATTATTTGTACAACATGGTACTGTAAGTTGTATTTCAGGAATTTTGTTGATATCCCTATTGACATCGTTTTAATATCTACAATGAGCAATGGACCCGAGCAGGGGACTGGGATCAGTCGTGTGGATGTCATGCTTTCAGTATGTTCACTTCAATTTACCCTCTATTCTTGTATTTATTCTGTATATATCTTTGATTTACACAAGAATGTGGGTCAGTTAGTGAACAGTATTTTGGTCTGAGAGGGTGCTATCATTCTTGGCCCTCTCCTGCCCAACTTTTACTCAGACATTTGTAAAACACCATCAAAATGCTCCAAATGAGGTGCTAGATGGCATGTTGTCCTCCATTGAGAACATACAGACAGGAAAACCAGGATATTTTCTCTTGTACAAAGTAATATGGTTGGAATCCATTAATTTACACAATGTAACATTCTTTCTTACAAACAGTTTTTTTGATAAAACGTGTTGCTTGGAACTCTGATATTTTTCATTCAGTTCATTGACACTCTACTTAGTTTGCTGGACTAAGCCATCCATTGTACAATACTTGTATTTGTTGGAGGAATAGCACTATTTCAGACCATTATATTGAAGCTGGCCTGCCTTATTACACAGTAAATTTCTATATTACATATTTTTCAAATTGGACACTCAATCCATGACTATTTGTGTGACACTGTTGTGCATAATTGGCCGCCGTGTTTCACCCACAAATACGCTGTCAATTCACTTTACAGTATATTCTGTGAAGTGCTTTGAGACATCACAATTGCTTGATAAAGCATAATAATTATTGGGAACTAATAAATTAATTATAAATATGAATAATTATTATTATCATTATGTTTCCCACAGAACTGAAATCAATATATAGCTATTTAACATGGTCTCAAACGATGCAAAGAAGCAATTTGTATTGCTGGTTCATTGGTAGAATTCTTGCGATTGAACTACACTATGTCAATATGGGGAAATTACATTTCTACTTACCAAAAATACCCGCGTATAACGCTCACTTTTTTTCACGTCGGAAGATCTCGAAAGTTGGGGGTGTGCCCTATACGCAGGTACAAGAAATTTTGAGCCTCGGAAATACAGTAAACAAGAGGGGCGGCCGGGGCACTGTCAGCCGGGCTTTGGTCAGTGTCCGGCGGGGGTTGGGGGGGAGCGGGTGATGGGGCTTCAGCCTCGGCCGCCCGGGCAGCAGCAGCAGTAGCGGACTTCAGTGCTGTGCCTGCTGCCTGCCTTCTGCTGAACCCAGTATCCCTCCCTCCCTTCCTCCCTCCCTCCCTCCCTCCCTCCCTCCCTCCCTCCCTCCCTCCCTCCCTCCCTCCCTCCCTCCCTCCCTCCCTCCCTCCCTCCCTCCCTCCCTCCCTCCCTCCCTCCCTCCCTCCCTCCCTGCCTGCCTGCCTGCCTCACTCCCTCCCTCCCCTACCTGCCTCCCCCCCTGCCTACCTCCCTCCCTCCCTGCCTCCCTTCTGCCTGCCTGCCTGCCTGCCTCCCTCCCTGCCTGCCTCCCTCCCTCCCTGCCTGCCTCCCCCCCTGCCTGCCTGCCTGCCTGCCTCCCTCCCTCCCTGCCTGCCTCCCCCCCCTGCCTGCCTGCCTGCCTGCCTGCCTCCCTACCTCCCTCCCTCCCTCCCGCCTGCCTCCCGCCCTACCTGCCTTCCCCCATGCCTGCCTCCCTCCCTCCCTCCCTCCCTCCCTCTCCTGCTTCCCTCCCTGCCTACCTCTCTCTCTCCCTCCCTCCATGGCTGTCTGCCTGCCTCCCTCTCTCCCTCCCTGTCTGCCTGCCTGCCTGCCTCCCTTCCTGCATGCGCTGCCTGCCTGTCTCCCTGTCTTCCTCCCTGGCTGCCTGCCTCCCTCTCTCCCTGCCTGCCTCCCTCTCTCTCTCCCTCTCTCCTTCCCTGCCTGCCTGCCTGCCTCCCTCTCTCCCTACCTACCTGTCTCTCCTGCCTCCCTCCCTTCTGCCGGCAATATCATCGAAAATGCTTCCATTTTTTTTCACCAAGAAAAGGTCAAAAGTGGTTGGTGCGCCTTAAACGCGAGTGCGCCTTATATGCGGGTATTTACGGTACCTAACTGCTTAACTACCAATACGCAGATAGCAAACAATAAAAACAACAAAATTACATTTGTAGAGTGCCTTTTATGTTGGGAGGACATCCCAAGGTACTGGACACTCAGGGATCAGGAACCGAGCATGGGGGAGGGGTTGGGTCATGATTGGGTTGAGGGATGGTTTAGAAGTAAGGGAACGGCAAAGTCAAAAAGGATGATCTTGAGATGGGCATTAAAGGAAGCAAGGCAAAGGGATTGTGGGAGGGAGTTTCAAAGACTAGAGGCAGAAAGGCTAAAAGCCCAGCCAACAATGATAGGGCGGGTTAGGCAGGAGACAAGGAGCCTCCTTTACATAGGGAGCAGACAAGTTGATGGGGGTCAGCAGGTCAGAGAGATAGGAGGGGGACAAGGACGTGGAAGGCCTTGAAAGTGAGGATGAGGATCTTGAATTCTATCCTCTGAGGGATCGGGAGCCAGTGGAGCTGGGCAATGGTGCGGGTGATGGGGTCACAGAGCTTGGTGCAGTTTTTTACTGAGCTGTAGAGTTTTCGATGATCTGCAGTTTGTGGAGGAAAGTGTTGGGAAGGCCGACAAGGAGGAAACTTCCATAGTCGAGCCTTGTGGTAACAAATGTGCGTTTGAGGATTTGGGGGACCTAAGGGGTGAGGCAGTGGCGGAGTCAGATAATGTTGCGGAGGTGGTGCAAACCAATGCTTATCATGGCATGAATATGGGGCATTAAGTACAGTTGAGGATCGAAAAAGATGCCAAACTTCCTGACGAGCTTGGTGAGGTTGAGTGTGCAACTGTGGATGCTGACAATGCCTGAGGTGCAGAGGCACTGGTGTGAACTAATCAGTAAGGTCTTGGTCTTGCTGACATTCAGCTGTATAAAGTTGTCTCTCATTCAGGACTTGATGTCTGATGGGCAGTCAGTCAGGTTTCCAGTTGTTCTGGAATCGATGGTGGAGGCAGAGAGATAGAGTTGGGTGTCATCTATGTACATGTGGAAATTGACCCCATGTGAGCAGGTGCTGTCAACGAGGGAGACCATGTAGAAATTGAAGAGGAGGGGACCAAGGACAAAACCCAGTGGAACATCGAACAACTCCGTTTCGGGGGTCAGAAGATAAACCATTAGTGCAGACAAATTGGAGACAGTATGAGAGATAAGATCTGAACCAGTAAGGACATAACCTTGAAGGTTGAGCTGAGCGGAGAGGCAATGGAAGATATGTTCCAACAGCATCTGTACAAGGGAGGCTTGGGATCTTTCCTGATCAAATGTAACTGTTTATTTTCGTAATATATTATGATGTCTAAATGCATTTGCAGCAGAAAGCAAAATGTTGTAGTAAATACTTTTTGGACATGTTTATCTAAGACTCAAATTTTAGTCTTGAGCTTTGATTGAAGCCATGAGGCATTCTCATTTTTTTTTCCTCAAAAGAAGGAACTTTGTCTTTGCTATATGGAATAGTCCATTTATGTTAAACACACTGATTAACAGTTATGTTGAGATTATGTGGGACTAAATGATAACATTTACGCACAGCTGCATGGCCTCAATTGTTAACAAGCAATAAAACCCCTCAGAAATGTTCAGTTATCAGGCTACAGACACATACTCTTTGCCTAGTCTTTAGAGATTGACGTAATTTACTCTATGAATTATTGTGGAACTGCCGAAATGATAAGTCCATAATTTCATTACTACATGTAAAGAAAAAAATGACCATTTACCCCAAGCGTTTTTCTGTAATAAATGGGTATTGAAACAGCTTGTTCAAAATGGAACAACAACAAACAACAACAAAATTACATTTGTAGGGCACCTTTCACATTGAGAGGATGTCCCAGGATGCTGAATAGTAAGGTGTCAGGACCTATGCATGGAGGAGGGGGGTGGGTAGTGTTGGGGTGAAAGAGGGCGGCTAAAGGCATGGTCATAAAGGATGTTCTTGAGATCAGCCTTGAAGGAGGCAAGGGAGGAAGAAATGTGAGGCCATTGTGGAATGGAGTTCCAAAGTGTGGGGGCAAAGAGGCTGAAAGCCCGGCCACCGATGGTCGGGCATGTTGGGCAGGAAATCAGAGGAGGCCAGAGGCTACTGCATCGAGGGAGTGAACAGGTTAATAGGGGGTTAGCAGGTCAGAGAGGTGGGGGGATCAAGGCTGTGAATGGCTTTGCAAGTGAGAACAAGGATCTTGAATTCTAACTCATTGAATTCTGATGTTAATTGTTGTTGGTGGCAGTCTGGCAGAGGGATTATTATGTCTAATCAACCTGTGTAAGTCTGATAGGCTATCTGGCATCAAAATTGCTGTGTGTCTAGCCATACTTTGAAAGAATCAGATATGAGTTATCTGTATGGTCCTCGAGTGGTTTCTCAGTTGACAAAGTTCCCAAAGCTAATATTCTGAACTGCAAGATTTCTGACGAAATTATTATGAGAAATTGGTAGAAATTGTGACTTCTGAGAACCAAGAGTTCTGATGAAGGGTCTTGGACCTGAAACATTGACTCGCTTTCCTTTCTCCATGGATGCTGCCTGACCTGCTGAGTTTCCCTAGCAACTTCTGTTTTTGATTCAGTTTCCCAGCATCTGTAGTATGTTGCCCAAGATTTCTATGTTATCTATTGGTACAGTTTGGGTGGGGGGTTTGGATGAGGGTCATTAAGTCCAAAGAGACTGGTTGTGCTCTAAATCTAGTGTCCTTTGACTTACACATTAAAGGAGAATGATGGAGGAATTCCTCCCAATTCACTAGCAATAAAATCCAACTTACTCAACTGTCTAGCTCTACAAAGGAAGTATCCTCGGGGACATGCCAGCCCATTTCTCTCAGTAGCAGTGTTCGCAGAAAGGGGCGAGTCACTGCCTGGTTTTATAATGATTGGCAGGAGTGAAGGTCAGTACTATTCACAAAATCAATAGAGTGGTACAAATGAAAAAGTATTTTCAGTCCATTTGATCTCATCCTTCCAGAATACCCATTTTCCCAGCATCAAGCTGAAACATGTTCACATTTACAACAGCAAAATGCTTCTTCAATGTGTCAAGTGCCTAGCCACAAACACCCTTCCTGGTGCTCCATTACCATTATTATATACCTTATGCAAATCAAATATATTTCTTTTACTGCCATTCCTACCCTGAACTTATGCTCCATTGACATGTTTTCATATATCTGAAAGTACTGTTGTAAACGTACTTTCTCAATCCCATTTAATATTTTAATGGCCTCTAAAGTTGTAGTTTGTTGGTTTTGAAGTTTTACTCTGTTTGGCATATCTTCCAGTCATGGGCACTTATTTTCAGCAACATCTATCAGAGAGACAAACAGAGGAAGAGGTCTAGGATTCCTCAAGGACTTCCCATGTCACTGACGATTTGTGTTGAATTAATAGGACCCTCAGTTGCTCAGCAACAGGATGAACAAAGTGGCAGCTTTCATCCCCAAAATAGGATTTGACACCTCAAAGAGACAAGATACTTAAGTGACCAATTTAAGATCTGACAAGACTCCTCACACATGTGGGTGGCAGCATGACCATCATTCCTTTGCAACTACATGATATAAGCACTCTCACAGATCACCAGGATGCTGATATCAAACACCTTGTTATCCTCAGGGACCACCAGCTTATTTCTCTCAGCGGCATTGGTACCAGAAAGGGGAGAGTCACTGGCTGGTTTTATAAGCATTGCTAGGAGTAAAGGTCAGTACTATTCAGAAAATCACTAGAGAGGTACAAATGAAGAATGCTTTCCAGTCCATTTGATCTCATCCTTTCAGAATATCCAATTCCCCATTATAGCATCAAGCAGCAATATTGTCACGTTTACAGCATCAAAATGCTTCTTAAATGTGAATGCAGTTTTCCCGTTGCAGTTTCCAATTATCAGGTCTCTAAGAATCAAACATTACTTGACTTCTCAAAACTTCACTGCACAATTTAATTCTCGGACAGCTAAATGACACTTACCTATACAATGCCAGTAATCCAAATAAATTGTCAGTGTAGTTTGGAGAATGGTAACCTGTGCAACAGTTAAAAGTAGAAATGCAGTTCAGGTCAGACATAAGATTCAGAACCATATGTTCAGTAACTGCACTTCACAGAGTATCTGCTGTGGGACATTTTAATAACGTGATGAGGTGATATATCAAATGCACAGATTATTATTCTGTTCAGAGTTGAACAGATGAGCATCAAACTGGCATTCTCAGCTTTAGTCACTAAGGAATTTTAGATTAAACTAAAAAGTGGAGTTTTCAAAAGCCATGCTTGCATTATGAAAACATGAAAATATAAATATGCATAAAAAAAATGTAGGCCATTCAGGTCCTCAGAGTTACTGAGCAGATTAATTTTGTTTACATAATGCACCTTATCAAATTGATTTGATCTGTTGAGGTTAAGTAGGTTCGGCATATATTGAGCAAAATGCAAGAATATATCTCAACTTTTCTTGTGTATCTTTAATCATCCATGGTGTAATGTGTCCTTGGTTCAAGTGGCTCTTAATCCATAATATTCCAAACATCATTTTCACCATTTCATTTCCAGCTACATTTCCTTTTGCAGAACTTCAATCCTGCCTAGAAACGTACACTTAATGCAGTTTAGTGATAATGCTCTATTTTCACAAGTATTCTGTACATTGTGAAAGTGTCATTATTGTACTGATTCAATAAGCACTATTGCTAACACCATTGGACCAGGAATGCCAGGCTCACTGGACCAGATATATTTTTTAAGTTTTCCATTCACTCACTGTTATTGTGATTAAAATAAAAAAACAACAACACTAGTTTTAATATTGTAGCATGACTGTCATCAAGTCAAACACAAGAAAAACTTTTTTTTGTCTCCTATTTTCTTTCCTCCTCATTGTCAATTCTATTTTCATTATTTTAATAATTGTAGTAATAATAATAACACTTGTATTTGCTATAGCACTTTTAACGCCTTCTAGACGTCTCAAAAGCACTTCACAGAATATACTGTAAAGTGAATTGACTGTATAGTTGTGGGCGAAATGTGGCATCTGAGGGATTATTATCAGGCATGTGGAGTAAGGAAATTTACCGAAGGTTTCGCCCTGCAGTAGTTATACTTTACCCTTAAAATGCCAAACTTTGTCAATTCTACACTTTTTCATATATTTACAGGTTTAAAATACTTGTGCTTATCTTATGGCCTTGAGGAAGATATATCGATCATTGCAGCACTAGGTCTGTACAAACTGGAAAGTCAAATATTGAAATTCTGCTCTGCGAAATGAACTGATCTTAGCCAGGTCAGCAGTTGGAGCTCTGCAATTGGTTGTCAATGTGGATAATCCCCAGAGTTAGAGGAATGAACAATGAGCAAAGATTAAACAAGCTAAGGTTCTTCAGTCATGAAAAGAGAAGACTCAGAGGAGACCTTACCGAAGTATACAGGATTTGAAATGGGATTGAGAAAAGAAATGCGGAACAATACATTCGAATGCATCAAAACAGAATAATAAGAGAACGTAGTTTTAGGATTCCAAAAAGCAATTTCAGGACAGATATCAGAAAGTTTTGCTTCACCCTGAGAGTAATTGTCAACTGGAATATACTGTCAGGAAGGGTAGCTCAGGACATTTAAAAAGCATCTTGTTGCTGTGATGGGGGTATGGTCAGGTGAGTAATTCTGAAAGGATAATATCAAATGTGCTAAAAGTCATGTAGTTCTTCATTTGAACTTCTCTTGTGATCATGTGAATTGCTCTGCACCCCCAGGGGATAAAGAAATCATGCTCCTGATCTGTATCTGATCCCGTGATCTAATGCTGTAAAAGTGTGTGTTTATACTTCAGACCAGAATAGTGTTGGTCTTTGTCATGCACACCTGTGGTCAAACCACCTGCTGATGTCTAATGTTTAATGCGTTCTAAGATGCCGTCCGGCATGGATGGCACTATATAAATCGAAGTTGTTGTTGTTGTTGTCTAGTTTCAGGTATGAAGAATAGCTTTGGGGTGAGATATTGAGGGAGTGGGGGGCAGCTGATGTGCCCTAGAATGATCAGATGTCATCAAGAGAGGAGAAAGGCAGAAGAGGAGAATACAGGCAAAAAATGAAGAAACACATTATTTGATTTCCCTTGCCTCTTTGGTCCGAGTATCTAGTTTGTGGGTGGAATCAAGTCCCTCTATGAGCTGCAGGTCATCTAGAATTCTGCAGATTGTGTCTTCTACACACCAGGCTCTGTGGCCACATCACACTCATACCGTGCTCACCTTCAAAGCCCTCCAAAGCCTTCCTCCTTGCTATCTCTGTGACATATTAATGCCATATCAACCTGTCTGCTCACTCCACTCAGCAGGCTCTTGCCTGCTCCATATTCCCCACCTGGCCTGCTCCATCATTGGCAGTCAGACTTTCAGCCTCTCTGCTCCCTCCCTTGCCTCCTTCAAGGCATGTCTCAAGACCCTCCTGTTTGAACACACCTTCAAAGCTCCTTTGCCTCCACCCCCCAGAATGCCAACCCCCTGTTCAGGTCCAAATCCCGCAATCCTTGATCCTCAATGCAGTTATTTGTATATTGCCTTGCACGGCAGGAGGACATCCCAAGGTGCTGGACAATCAATATACTCTCCAATCTTGCTGAAACTTGTGAACATGATATCAGTATTCTGTAGTATATTGTTTAGTGCATTCACCTCGCAAGCCAGAGGACCCAGGTGTGATTCTCAGGCAGGGCGATACCTAAGGAAAATTCCCTCTGTTTATATAGCAGTAAGTAGGAACCCAGTTGTTAGTCGATTGGCAAATCACTTTCTGGGGGTAATAATCCCTTCAAAATAATTGGTCACCCAATCCACAATTGTTTGTGGGATACTGCTGTGCACAATTGGCTGCCATGTTTCACCCAGAAAATTTACAGTCAATTCACTTTGCAGTATAATCTATGAAGCACTTTAGGACATCTCAATAACCTCAATTATTTGCTATACCAAATGCAGGAATTATTATTTTTAGTTGTGCTTGTGCAAACAGCCTGCTGATGTCTAATGTTCGGGTTCATATATGAACAAAACTGTTTGGGTTAAATATTCTAGTATAGCTCACAGTCATGTCAAAAACTATGTACATTATCTGTGTCTTTCTGTATTCATAAACTGCGATCATCTAGCTGTCGATTTTAATTTCTTCAGTAAATAGCTTCATTTTATTCTATGATACTCTCTTCATTATCTAATGCTCTAATCCAAACATTGTTCTTGTCCGTCAATATTTAATGTTGCGAATGTCCTGTTCACAGTAGTAGCTTCTTTAAATTTGCTAGTTTCACAAGGCAGATTGATTGGTATATTGAGACCTATTATACTTAGCAGCAGTTCAATGTTATTTGTCTCTGAGGCAGTCCTTATTTGCCTCTCTGAGGCAAATTTCCTACAACTCAACGTCAATAAGATGGAAGCCCTCCTGATTGGCTCACATCATCGACTCCGCACTTCAGGCACTGACAACATCAGCGTTGAAGGCTGCTCTCTCCACCTCTCGAAGCCAATCAGGAATCTGGGCATCTTGTTCGACCCCAAACTATCTTTCCTCCCCACATCCGCTCTATGACCTGCACAGCCTTCTATCACCTCCGTAATATTGCCAGACTCCGCCATTATCTCATCCCCCACGCTGCCAAAACTCTCATTCACGCCTATATCACTTCTAGGCTCGACTACAGAAGATTCTCCTCATCGACCTCCCCAGCTCCTCGTTTCACAGGCTGCAGATCATTCAGAATTCTGCAGCTCGTCTACTCTCCCGCACCAGGCTCCACAACCACATCACTCCCACCCTCGCCTGTCTCCACTGGCTTCCTATCTCCCAGAGGATCGAATTCAAGATCCTTGTTCTCACTTTCAAGACCATTCACATCCTTACCCCCACCTATCTATCTGACCTACTGCCTCCTATCTGCCTGCCCACAGCCTCCATTCAGCAGACTCAGGCCTGCTCCACGTCCACCGCCCTACCCGCCCAATGATCGGCGGCCGGGCTTTCAGCCTCTCTACTCCCTCACTGTGGAAATCCATCCCACAGCCCCTCCGCCTCGCTTCCTCCCTTTCCTCCTTCAAGGCCGGTCTCAAGATTTTCCTCTTCAACCACTCTTTCGGCTGCCCCACCAACTCTTCCCCCTCTCCCACTCTCCTTCCCCTTCCCGACCCTTCCCCACCCGCTCGAGTCCCGACCTGACTGTTCAGCTCTTTGGGACGAGTTACCAACGTGAAAGGTGCTATATAAGTGCAATTTTGTTGTTGTTGTTGTTGTTAAGGGTTGCCCATCTTGTTTTCTACATTGAATCCTCTATGTTCTAATATTAGGAGACAGTGCTTAACACAAAAAGTAGCGAGTGGTGGAACTTGTTGCCTGAAAGCAGTGGTTAAATTAGATAATATAACTGCAGTCAAAAGGAAGCCAGGGAATAGAAGTATACAAGAGTTTGTAAAGGAATGGGTGGAAACACATGTGGAGTATAAACACCGGAAGGACTGGTGGGAATAATAATATTGATAATTCTTACATTTGGTAAATAATTTTTCACGTCTTCTAGATGCCTCAAAACGCCTCACAGAATATACTTTAAAATGAATTGTCTGTATATATGTGGGCAAAATGTTGCAGTCCTGTATTCAAATGACCAAGTTTTTTTTCGGGATTATTATTAGGCATATGGATTAAAGAAATTTGGCTAAGGTTTCACCCTGCCTGGAATTGAACCCAGGTCTCTCGCTTGTAAGGTGACTGCTCTAACTACTGAGCTACAGGACAATTGAGTTGTTTCCATATGGTACATTCTTTGTAAATCTTTGTTATATTTTAAGCTGTGGAGGGTCTGCATGGAAATGGGCATTTCGTCTTTGTCGTCGGCCATGGGCGAGGTGAACTCGCTCAACAGCAACATAATCGAGCAGTTCGCCTGCGAGGCCTTTCACCTGGTCCGGTGCTGCAAGCGGCGATCATCTTGTTGCGGGAGATCCAGACGGCGATTGGGCTGCTGCTGCTATGCGAACTGGCCAGACACGCCGTGTTCAAGGCACCGGGCCGTCAGTCACCACGGCCTTTCCCCACTTCTCTCCCCCCTTTTCCCCTTCTCTCCCTCTTCCCCCTCTTTCTCCCTGATTTGCCCCCTATCCATCTTTCACTCCCTCTCTCCCTTGTCCCCACTTTCTCCTCCCTTTTCCTATCTGATTGTTCTCCATTTTCACCTCCCTCTCCCCCTTATTCTCTTTTCCACCTTTCTCCCCTGACCCCATTTCCACAACTGTTTGTGGAACACAGCTGTGCGCAATTTGTCTGACACGTTTCGTCCACAAACATACAGTCAATTTTCCTACTTTCCTTCCTCCAACCACGACCCCTCTTTGCTCTGGTCCCTACTTTGGGATGTTGTTGTATTCTGTGAAGCGCTTTGAGACATCGATAAGATGTGGAAAGAGCGATATAAACTTAAGGATGATTATTATTATTATTATTATTATAAGTCAGTCTGGCTCAGTGGTACCAGTCTCACCTCTGAGTCACAATTCATATGATTGTGATTTCAAGTCCTTCATTGGCTCACAGTCTAGGTTGGCAGTGTGGTGCATGGTCAAAGGTATATCCTTCGCATGAAATGTTAAACCCCATCTGCCTTGTATTCTTAGCAGAGAACATGAGAACCACTGGAATATAAAGCAACATTGGAACTAACTCGTTGAGAAACTATAAAGGCTTTCATTGGCTGCACATATCTAATCTGGTTAGAGAAAGCAAATATGTTGATGGAGAAAGTCAGCAGCATAATGTTTAGTTTCAGCACCTTGGGACATCCTTCGAACATGAAAGGCGCTCTATCAATGTAATTTTGTTGTTGTTGTTTGTTGTGTTGTTGTTTTGACTATTTGAAGTTGTCAAGGCTAATGAGGTATGTGTCAAGTTTGACAGACAATCTTACTGGTTTGTCCGGGTGATAATAAATCAAAATAGTATATTCTGTCAGATTTGTCTTGAGTTTCTGAGTAGCTTAATAATGTTCACCAGAACGCCATGCTCTTCACTCAATGATGCTCTGACATGTGTGTCATAATCCTATCAATGGCTACGATCATAGTTAGAAAGAACAGAAGCTATTCTTATGTACTGAAAATGTCATTCACACTCCAAAAGAGTGATGTGACACAGTGTGACATGGCAAAGAAATGGGCCAGTTGCACCAATGTTAGGTATCTGATTAGAAAACCCTGCCTTGTTGAACAGATGCCATAAGAATTTGTTCTCTTGTAACTAACCGTGGTTCCAATCTCTATTGAGCGTTAACTCTGCATCATACGTCCTCGCTATATTCAGCAGTTGTACCTTTCTTTTCAAAATTGCAGATGTCATCCAATTTGATCAGAACAGAACAAATACTTTACTGGTGTTCAAGTCTCCTGGGTCTTAAATATGTTCTGAGAAGTAATAGTTCTCCTTTTCATCATTATTATGGAATTAACTGAGTTGTTGACTCTTAATCTTACTCCACACATTCAAGATTTTAATCAACAGCATCATAGAATGCTGCCAAATTGCCATATGCATGCCATGACATTTGCTTTCACAGTTCATGCATTAATATGATGTGAATATTGACATATTTCAACTTGCTGATACACTATCCAGCATGAAGGGCACTATAAAAATTGAAGTTGTTATTTAAATTGAGTATGTAGAATTATAATAATAATCCTTGCATTTGATATAGTGCCTGATCACGACTTTGATACTTCTCAAAGCGCTTCACAGAATACACTGTACTGTAAAGTGAATTGACTGTGTATATTGTGGGTGAAACTCAGCAGCTGTGTCACAAAAATAGTGATGGATTGTGTTAGCAAATTAATCTTATTGTTATTTAGTTTTCTGAAGGGAATTCTACTTCTGGAAAAGCGATCTGCTAATCAACTTGTTGCGATTCATGAGTTTCGCGTTTTAGTTTCTTTAACTAACAATGTGAGGTTACCTCACCTTATCATGTGATAAAAGGAGAAGTAACAATAGTGCCTACGTGCCAAAGTAAGCATGGTCAATGGAGGTACAAGGCCAGAGTGAGGTCTTGCAATTGGCTGAGTAACTGTTCTGGCGACACGTGACCGCAAGAGCCTTGACCTTTTAAAAGCGTCGAGACAAAGGAATAAGCAGAGCGGAGACGGAGGAGAAGGACCTGATGGAAGACACTGTAACGTGACAGTAGCCAAGCCGCTCTCGAGAAGGAGAAACAACTGATGGAAGATACTGTAACCGACAGTAGGTTGCAGAGAAGATAAAGAATCAACCTCTTGCTGGACAGTATACACCATTAAGGGTTGCAGAGAATATAAAGAATCAACCTCTTGGTGGACAGTATACACCACCAAACAGAGGAGAGTATTGGGGTGGACAGTATACACCACCAAACAGAGGAGAGTATTGGGATCCCAGTATACACCATTAAGGGATCCCTGTGTTTAGTGTCAAGCCCTGACGGGTTAGCCTGAATAAACAACCTGTTTTGATGAAATACGACTCTAGTGCATTTCACTCATTGGTCGAATCTCTAACAAACTGGTAACTGGGTTCCCATTTTTCTCTAGTTAAACAGAGATGGTGGAGTAAGGAAACTTGCCCAATGTTTTGCTTGACTGGGAATCAAACCCGGGTCCTCTCGCTTGTGAGGCTAGTGCTTTAAGCACTACACTACATGACTCCAGAATTGCCAGATATATCTCTTAAAAGTACAGTAGAAGCCCGTTTATCCAGCACCCATGGGAGTTCGCCAATGGCAGTTAAAGCGCCTGTCGGATATTCGGGCGGCCCACGGCCGAAAACCCACTGAAAAAAAAATTAAGTTTTTTTAACACACACCATACACACCAGATTAAGTAATAACAGATTGTGGCAGAGTGTTGTATTGGTGCTTATTGTTGGGGCTGCTCTCACCTTTACTGATTGGGGTTTGCAGTCCAACGATTCTTTTTTGAATGTGGGGCACCAGGCGAGTGAGGGAAGTGGCAGCGGGATTTTAAAGTTGCGCGACTTTACTAGCTGCAAGCCAAAGCCCTAGACTATACTAGCAGCAAACCAAAATACTGCACCTGCGCGACGATGTGGGTTATTGGCTAGCGTTATCAGCTTGCCGCTAGTATGACTTTAAAGTCATATGTGCTCCATTTTTTCACCTGCTTGGCGTGCTCCATTTTGGGAAGAGTCGCTGGACTGTAAACCTCAACTGCAGCATCATGGCTTCAAGCGCAGCATCTACCAGTGGAGGTGAGAGGCGCAGGAGAGTAGTTTTGATGGTGAGTGCCAATACAATATTCTGTTGTTATGTTATTATTTATGCATTTACAAATGCTCCACTGCTATTGTTCCCGATAAATTCTGGTTTATTGAATGGGGACTTTTTGGGGGGCGTGCTGGTTATACGGAAGTGCCGGTGCATCGAGTCATGAATAAACGGGCTTCTACTTCAACTTGCATAGAACAGAAAGTGAATGAAGTACATTTCAAAGAAACATTGAACTAATCTCTATATTGTCACAAACTTGCCGAGCTCAGAGCCCAAAGATGAGCAACCAAACTGATTCCAGGTCTTAGGAACCTAATTTAATTGTAAAGGTTAATGAAAATGAACTTGTTCTTTTTGTAAATTGTAAAGGTTAAAGAAAATGAACTTGTTCTTTAAAAGAAGATTACTTGATGACATTAGACATCTATAAGATTGTGAAGAAAATTTAAAAGGTTAATCCAAGCAAATTGGTCAATTTCATGAATGTTCATAACACTGAGGACACCGATTAAAAAAACAAAAGAAATTCTAAGTGAAAGGGAAATGCAGATTCTTATATCAAAATGACAATAGGCTTGTGGAATAGAATGCCAAGGAAAGGCATCCAAGGGAACAGCATTAAAGTGTTCAAAAGGCAACTATAGATGTTGTTGTAGAAGTGGATGTATTGATGGATAGAAGGGTTGAAGTTCTGATACACCAAAATGTTAGCTTTCATTGCATCTGGGCAGTAAAGCATTCATTTAGTTGTCCTATCCTATGACATTAATGATGCAGTACTCTGATTTCTCAGTGTTAAGCTCTTTGATCACACTTTCGGTCATATTTCTTCTCTCCAAATCCCTGGTATATATGGCACAACTGTGTATCAGAAAACCTCTAAAATCAATTCACAATTTCTAGTTAAAAATAACAGTAATCTTTTCTGTGAAATGTTCTTACCACTTCAGCTCAGTATGATTCTATTGAGATACACTAAGTTGTCAGTATTGGTTGGTAGCCAAACACGTAAATTGTTATCTTTCTTTCCTTGATATTCGTGATATAATGTAGAATTTTGAAAGAATCCATTGGTTGACTATTTTTACTATTATTTCTATCTCAATGTGGGAGATGGTAGACAATTTCATGGTTGGTCAGCGATTGGCTTTGAGGAGGTTTTATTGCTGACATTTGGATTTATTCTTCACTGATCCCTGGTCTGGCAACACAACTGATTAGCAACGGTATATAAAGAGAACACTCCGTCTCTTTGTGTCTCTCCAGTAACATTAAAACACAGCTGCTGTCACCCACTGAAATGAAGAAGCTGTCTTCTTGATTCACTAATCAATAAAAAAGTTATTAAGGATTCATTGCTGCAATCATTGCATTTTTCTCTGGGTTTGCAACTTGCTCTTGATAGTATTTCAGCCTTTTATAGCTGGAAACTAAAATGGTTTCTTTTCTAAAGGAAAGATATCTTCAAACTCTTTCAGTTTTTGAATTCTTATCGATCAGATTGCAGATGTATTGGTATTGGCAGTGATAGAACTGAGCTTTAGGGGTCGCTTCTGAACTGTTATGTTTTTGCTGCCTACATTGATTCAAAGTGTTTCAGCGAGATGTCATTCTGAAAGTTACTGCAAGGCAGAGGTGACCGCATGAGGGAACTGATGTACCTATCAATTGATCAAATATTGATTAAGAGCACCATGACTGATCAAGTTTAAGAGCTAAGAAGTGGCTGGTCAGTAGAAAAGTGAGCTCTGTCCAGGTAATCGTTGCGATAGCAGAGCTGACAATTTCCTCTTTTCAGCAACAATATATGTGTAATAATAGTTCATTTATATTTCCAATTGTCAATGTATAACAACATGAAAAATGATAAAAGAAAAAGGGGGATGCATAATGAAAACTACAAGTTGCAATGAAACCCCAGGAATGAGTCTTTAAATATTCATCTGTTTCCTAAAATAATGACTACAACAACAATACAATTACATTTATAGAGCGGGACGTCCCAAGTTGCTGAACATTCAGGATGGGTCCCGAGCAAGGGAGAGGGGCAGAGTTGGGGGGGGAGGGGAAGGAGAGAGTTAGGAGAGGAGGGAGAGAGTTGGGAGGGCAGCAGAAGGCACGGTCGAAGAGGAGGGTCTTGAGACCAGCCTTGAAGGAGGCAAGGGAGGGAGTGGGGCGAAGGGACTGTGGGATGGAGATCCAGTGTGGGAGCAGTGAGTCTGAAAGCCCGATCTACTCTTCCGCTACAAGCCCACCCGGACCCTCCGTTCAACAGGACTTGGCCTGCTCCAAGCCCCCCGCCTGAACCGCCCCACCATCGGAGGCCAGTTTTTCTGCTCCGACCCTATGGAATTCCATCCCCCAATCCCTCCATCTCATTTCTTCCCTTTTCTCTTTCAAGGCCAGTTTGAAGACTTTCCTCTTCGACCGTGCCTTTTGTTCCCCCCCGAATTTTTCGACCTCCCCTATGTGTTTCACCCCTTCCCGTACACTCCCCTCCCAGCTCGGGTCACACGCCTCCTCTGCAGCGCCTTGGGAAGTCCTCCCGACGTGAAAGGCGCTTTATAAGTTTAAGTTGTTGTTGTTGTTGTAGGGAGGGTCGGGCGGGGAACAGAAGGCAGTGGCAGAGACAGAACTGGGGCGCGTTGAGAGACAGAGGCTTTGAAGGACTAACAGAGAGGGGAGAGGCAGGGCAAGGAAGACAAAGGAGAAAAAGTGGTAGAGGACAGGAGACGAGTTAAAGAGGTGTTGATGGTGTGAAACAAAAGGGGAAATATTTACAGAAATCACTGGGAACACTCAGCAAGTCAGGCAGACGTAAAATTCTGAGAATCGCTGAGAACAGTCAGCTGGTCAGGTCAGCCGGTATACAAATGGGATATTTTCAATCTGTTATTTTTGTTTTGAAAAGTAAATTATTTTATTCATGTATAAATTGTCATAATTACCATCCTTCTGTGAGGCTGTGCTTTGTTTCAGATTTCTCTGGTACAGTCAGAAGTTCATTCAGAATAGCAGAAAATTTGTGATGGAGCCTCAGGGAAACATAGACAGATTTTGTAATTTTCCTTTGTGAAAATTCTGGACGATGTAGATGAAAAGATACTTGGCTCATGACATCTTGATGGAGCTAGATGTGTACCACAGGCTACCCTAGCTGAACCAGTCAGCTTTAGCTAACAAATGTGTAAGTGGAATCATTAACTAGAGCGGCCAAGCTAGAGGTCTCACTTTGGAATGCTTTGTGTGATTATTTCTAGCAATGTGTTCTGTCCATGTTTGATATATAATTGACCTTATTTTCTTTGATTGCCTCAAATGACGGTTACCTTCTATTGGCAAAGAAGGTCAGCTCAGTGTAAGACACCTGAGGTTTTGCACCGGTTATATCTTGTCTGCTTGTCTATCCATTGTTTCTCATTAATTAGCTTCATGCTTTCAGGAAATACAGTTTTATTTTTATTAGAGTCCTTTAGTGAAATTGATCAATCTGCTTAAGATTGAATAAATTAGCATTTTGCCAACAACAATAATTAACATTTATATAGTGCTTTTCCTATCTAAAGTATATCTCAGACTGCTTTATGGAGTTGAATAGTCACCTGAGCTAGGAGTAGGGAAGTTAAATAGGGTGGGTGTCTGGGGTGGGAGAATTTGAGGGAAAATAAGGTTCAAATACCAGATATTAAGGCAGACTTTCAATGTGGAGAGGAAAGGGCAGATATGGAGAGCCTCTGGCATGGAGTACTAGAGACTGGGGTCAAAATGGCCTTCCCTACTCTTGGTGGGGTGGGTTAGACAGAGGAAAGGAAAAAGGCTGAGACAACGTAGTGGTCAAGTCAGTAGGGTATTGCTCAGAACATTTGTCTGCTCTCATCGGAATATATTAACCAGCCTATGTACAACAATAAAAACAACTTGCATTTATAAAGCACTTTTCACATGTGTAGCATCACGGAACAATCAATATTGCAGCAAGCAATGGGTAGTGAGCATATGGCTATTCGTAACACTATTACCTATCACTTCATCCATGTACAGCTCCACTGGCTCTCCATCCCTCAAAAGATTGATTAAAAATCCTCATCTTCACGTTTAAATCCCTACATTGCCGATTTTGTCCCATTTTACTTGTGTGCTCTAGCAAGCTGATTGCTCTCTCTTTTCGGGCAGACACAGGCCTGCTTCATAACCCCCCCACACCCTTCAATGCCTGCCGCACCATCAGCGTTTCTGCCTGCACTCTCTTGAACTCCATCCTGGCGATCTTTTACCTTGCCCGGTCCCTCGTCTCCTGCAAGACCCATCTCAAGACCTTTCTCTTTTACTGTGCCTTCGGTCATCTTATTTTACCTCATTTGCTGAATGTTTGATTGGTCTCAGTTGCTACAAACCAAGGTCACATTGTGCCCTCACACATTCACAGTCATGACATCTGATACTTTTTTTGACAACAATAACAACAAACTTACAATTATAGAGTGCTTTTCACTTTGGAAGGATGTCCCAAGACCCTGAACAGTCAGGACGGGAAACGAGCAAGGGAGAGGGTCAGGGGAGGAGCAGGAGAGAGTTAGGAAGGGAGGGAGAGTGTTGGGAAGGCAGCAGAAGGCACGGTCGAAGAGGAGGGTCTTGAGACTGGCCTTGAAAGAGACGAGGGAGGGAGCAAGGCAAAGAGTCTGTGGGATGGAGTTCCAGAGTATGGGAGCAGAGAGGCTGAAAGCCCGTCCGCTAATGGTAGGGCCGGTCAAGCGGTGAACATGGAGCAGGCCCACTGATTGGAGGGGGTAGGGATGTTCATAGGGGACAGTAGGAGAGGTAGAGGAGGGTGCAAGCCCGTGATATGGCCTTGAAGGTGAGGACGAGAATCTTGAATTCGATCCTCTGGAGGATGGGGAGCCAATGGAGCCGGGTGAAGGTGGGAGGCGCTCTGAGATGCCATTCGGCGTGGAGGGCACTATATAAATCCAAGTTGTTGTTGTTGAAGTGATGTGGTCATAGAGCTTGGTGCTGGTGAGGACACAAGCTGCAGATTTCTGGATGATCTGCAGCTTGTGAAGGGAAGAGCCAAGGAAGATCGATGAGGAAGGAGTTTCCATAGTCGAGCCTTGATGTGATGAATGCTTGGACAAGGTTTTCGGCAGCTTGAGGGGTGAGGCAGTGGCAGAGTCTGGCCATGTTGCAAAAGAACAAGGAGTTGCAATGCCAATTGGTGTTTTCAGTAGTGAATGAGTTAAGGAATAAATTATATAAGATCATTTTATAGGCTCTCACCTACAGAAGTACATGATCACCACATTTTATAGAAAATTAGATTCACTAGGTTAGTTCCTGGGATGAGGGGACTGCCCTATGAGGATAGGATGAATAAACTAGGGCTGTATTCTCTAGAGTACAGAAGAATTAGGGGGGATCATATTGAAACATATAAGATTCTTAAAGGGCTGGATAAAGTAGGCATTGAGGGACTGTTTCCCCTGGTAGGAGAATCTATAACCAGGGGTCACAGTCTTAAAATTAAGGGTCAGCCTTTTAGAACAGAGTTGAGGAAACACAATTTATGGAATTCACTATCCCAGAAGGCTGTAGATGCTCAGTCCTTGAACATTTTCAAGGTTGAGACTGATAGATTTTTGAAAAATAGAGGGATTAGGGGATATGGGGATAGGGCAGGTAATTAGAGTTAGATGAGAAGATCAGCCATGATCTTATTGAATGGCGGAGCAGGCTCGAAGGGCCAAATGGCCTACTCCTGCTCCTAATTCTTATGTTCTTAAAATCGTATAAAGTATTCTAAGAGGTTGTCCCTTCTATCCTCTACTCCAGCATCGTAAACCATTCCTTTAGCCACTATGCCCCAAAACACTGCAACTCTCGCCCTTAATCCCTCTGCCATGCCCTCATTACTCCTCGCTTTCACATTCCGCCTAAACACCTCCCTTTTTGATACTGTAAAGCACTCCGGAAAGCTACCCCGCGTGAATGGAACTATATAAATGCAAGTTGTTGTTGATGTGATGTATCAAATGCAAGGATGATATGCTTAATATTATTTGTAATAAATTGTTTTTCCTAGAGGCTTCTTACAAGATTAAGAAGGGTACAATAATAAAGAATAGTTTCAAAAGAGCACTTTCCTCTGTAGAGTACTTTAGCCTTAATGCATCTTTCATTTTAACATGGGTTAATAGTTTTCTTTTTATGCACAAGTAACATCCACCCACAGAATTTCAATATAGTTTCTCAACAAACCTTTTCAACTAACCTTGTAATGATGGACAAAGCAAGACTTTCTTGATATAAGTATTCATTTTTTTGTTGTAATTGCTTTAAAGCATTTAAATATTTACGAAAAAAAAGTTTTATTTTGTGTTTTTAAATGTTTCTGAGGGTTGGGGCAAGGCAATACCATAACATTTATCACAAGATAGATATTTTACAAGAGCACTATGTACAAATTAGTGCAAGTTTCAGATAAAAGAGATAATCTTCAATTAAATAGGGAGGCCTCTGTTTGGTCTGGGTGGGCATTAACTTCCAGAAAATTTAATTGACTTAGCCTACAAAGTTGAATTAAACTGCCGTTCTTATCAACCTGTATGCTCATCATCTCAGCAGACTGTGGCCTGTTCCACAACCCGCTCTTGGCCCATCCCACAATCGGTGGTCCGCCCCCACCATTTGGAAATCCATCCTATAATTCCTTTCATCTTGCTCTCTCCCTTGCCTCCTTGAAGGCATGCCTCAAGACCTTCCTCTTAGACCATGCCTTCAGCCACCCTACCTGATCCCAACAACCGTACCTTCCCAACCCCTGCAATGCTAGGGTCCAAATCCCTGACTGTCCAGTGCTTTGTGACATGCTCCCAACATGAAAGGCACAATACAATCTTGTATTGAATTTCCAGGAAACTGCATTGACAAGGCATGATCCACAGGGTAGCAAATTCAATGATTTGAGTGGATAAGCTTTGAGCTTTACTTTCATTATGAAATGCAAGGGAGGGAATATCCAACAAATATTCAACGTTAGGACTGAAAATTATGAGAATATGTATGCTCTATAAATGCCCTACTTTCATTATCACTGGTGAAAAATATTATCAGTGATATCTATCACTACATTTTTCATCTGATAACTTTCCTGCAATTCTCAGCTGCCAGGTGTGTGCGCATTCTGCACAATAACATATGGAGTCCTGTAGCTCAGTAGTTAGAGCACTCACCTTGCAAGTGAGAGACCTGTGTTTGATTCGAGGTAGGGAAAAACTTGGCCACGTTTCCTTACTCCACATGCCTGATAATAATCCTTCGAAAAAAACAATGCTAAACTGGTCATTTCAATCCATGAAAGTTTGTGGGACACTGCTGTGCGCAATCAGCTGCCGGTTTCTGCCCGCAGTATATTCTGTGAAGCGCTTTGAGATATCCAGAATATGTGTAAAGCGCTATATCAAATGCAAGGATTATGATTATTAGTAGTATTATTACATCTACTAAAGCTTTGAACGTTTATATTGGGCCTTCGCCTAATAAAAAGCAGTGATTGCTTTGCCTTTAAAAGATATTTCACCTTCTACAAAATGAAAGTCAGTAGCATAATAAAAGAAATTCAGGCAAGGAAAATTTCCTGAGTGTAGCTAAGACTGCTTGAAACACATAACAGACCACTCAGTGGGAGGTGCTGATAATGTCCTCCCTGGTTATACATCTTTACTTCTCCAATGGCCCCTGAGGCTGGGTATTTATGGTTCTAAACTTTTTCTGTAAAACTGTACTAAATTGAGAAGTCCAGAATAGGAACAAAGTTCCAGAAGTAATGCTGGGAGTGCTGCAGGGAAATTGCTTTAATAGCATCTTTCTGAGGCAAATCTCTTACATAAAGAAGCATAAATTACAGAATGCTCTGTAACTTGTTCCTCAAAATATCACAAATTATTTGGAGCCACTAAACCTGCGAATGGTGCTTGCATGAGAATGAAACAAAACATATTGATAATTGTCCTTCTCCCTGTCTCACCCAAGGCTTTACTACCTCACGACTCGATTCTATTCCCCCATCTGTTTATAATAATATTGCCTACTTTGGAAGTGGAGGTAGGAGGAAATTAAATCTGACTGTTATAGATGTTTGCTGTGAGACACAAAATTGCACTAAATTAAAGCATTGTGCAGCTTGGCAAGACAGTAAATGAAATCAAGCGAATTACTGATGGGGAATAAAAGGAATATTGAAGCCAGATAAAGCATAAACCTTGTTAGCCAGCTCAACAGTTATTCATTCTTCTTGGTTATTTGAAAGAAAAGATCAAGTCTGTAACTCTCCTACTTTGTAATCACAGACAGTCTGCGACCTCCACATGTGTCTTTTCAGGCCTCAGACAGCTGAAACTGAACTACAATAAAGGTCAGAAAACCACCAGAGAACTGTGTGGTGACATTCTGTATTACAAATGAGTTCTGAGATAAGAAATCACCAAAATCCAGCAATTAGCTACAACAACTCAGGAGTGCATATAAGTAGTTAATTTTAATCATTCCAACACTGGACCCTGCTGATATGCTGTTATTTGACTGAGGAGGATTTAATTTTAGCTGACATTCAGGAGGAAAACACTGCACTAATTTTAAAGGGCAATTTTAATCAAAACTCCAAAATATGTGTATAACATTTAATTGAAAGTATGTTCTGTCTGAACATATGTCACAAACTTTTTTTAAAATGTTGTTGTAAATTTACATCTCCGTGTTTCTGTCTAAGGCACTGGGGACATTCCACTGTATTTAAATTGAAAGTGGAGAGAAGAAAATCATCAGATGGAGAATTCGAGAAATAAATCTGAAGCGAGAGTGGGTGTTTATGTAGGAGAAACCGACAGAGGCACTGAAGAATCACAAGGTAATAGTCAATAAAGAAGTAAATGTAACAGAGCTCATCATAATATTCATAAATGCAAGCTTTTACACGGGCATTAGGAGTACAAAGAAAAACTGCTAAAAGACAGAAAATGCCCACATTTTTTTACAAACGAGGGGAAGATAAGGTGTCAATTGTCCACAATGTCTTTATGAGCAGATAGGTGACTGTCAGCTGTTGCACGATGTACAACCCACTCACACGATTTTCACACAATGTACAACCCACTTGCACAATGTACAACACACTCAGAAGCCGTTCAAGACGGTCTGCAGACCAAGGTAAAACTTCAGTGTCCTGTCTCCTCCTATCCACTCAGATGTTCGATAGATTTAGCTTTAACGTAAGAGAGATCAATTTACCTTAAAACATTTATAGACTGCTGTTGGCACTAGTATGTGCCACTCACTGCAGCCCTGCCTGTCTCAAATTTGCCAGTTGCGCATTAAAAAAAAGCTTCTCCCAGAAATTTGTTACTCCATCCAGTCTGTCCCACATTCAACAACAACAACAACAACAACTTTGATTTATGTAGCGCCCTCCACGCCGGACGGCAACTTAGAGCGCTTCAAAATAGCGGATCCCGGGACCCAGCCAGGGGCAGGGGTGGAAAGATGACCAAAGGCGTGGTTGAAGAGAAAGGCCTTCAGCTGGGACCTGAAACTGAGAAAAGAGGGGGCAAGATGAAGGTAGTGAGGAAGGGAATTCCAGAGCCTCGGGGCATAGTGGCTGAAGGCCTGGCCGCCGAGGATGGAGCGGAGGATTTGGAGGACAAGGAGGAGGCCAGACCCAGTGGAGCGAAAGCAACTGGAGATGGTTTGAGTAGAGAGAAGGTCAGAGAGATAGGGGGGGTGCAGAGAGGTGGAGGGATTTGAAAACAAGGGTGAAGATCTTGAAGTCGATCCTCTCGGGGATACAGAGCCAGTGAAGTCTGGCAAGGATTGGGTTAATGGGGTAACAAAGTTTGGTGCGGGTGAGTATGCGGGCGGCAGAGTTTTGGATGAGTTGGATTTTATGGATTGTGGTGGAGGGGAGATGGGTGAGGAGGGCATTTGAATAGTCCAGCCGTGAGGTGACGAAGGCATGTACCAGGGTTTCAGTGGCTTTTGGGGTGAGGTATTGCCGGAGACGGGCGATCCATCGGAGGTCGAAGAAGGTAGTGCTGGTGAGGGACTGGATGTGGGAGAGGAAGGACAGTTGGGGGTCGAACCTGACGCCAAGATTGTGCACGGGTTTGGAGAGTTTCAGGGGGAGACCAGGAAGGTGGAGGAGGTGAGAGCCATGTGAATGGAGACGTTGATGAGAGTCAAAGAGTATGGCATCCGTCTTTTCAACATTCAGCTGCAAGAAATTTGTGCTATGTATAAATTATAAAAACACATCTTTGAATGTTTTAGTATTAATATAAAATTATCGAGTCGCACACCAGAATCGGCGTCTACCCAAAACATACAGCGTCGATAGACGAGTCAATGACGCGGCGAGTCTGTGACTCGTGACTGGATAAACATAGGCGCGCGCCAAGACTCAAATTCATCCTCGTTTGGAAATCATACAGCCACAAGGGACTTCTGGAAGCTAAAATCATCTTTTAATCTGATCACCGTAAGTAAAAATTGCTCAAGTTTTGAGAGGTGTGACTGTAATGCCAGCAAACAATGACAACATATTTACAAGCTTCTGAGAAATTAAAGCTTTTGAGAACCCAACAAAAAAGTTATATGTGTCTGGACGGGAATGCCTGTCTTTAAAAGAAATACTCATAGACGTAGGCCTATGCTTTAGCGCCTATGTCTACTTGGTGTGTCAATCGGAAATCATCCCGTATACACTACATAAAAAGGTAGCACCACTTTGTGGAAGCTGAAATCGTATTTTAATCTGATAAATCGAAGTAAAAATGACTTAAGTTTTGATAGACGTGTTTCTGAAATATCATGTTTCTTGTTTTGTCTTGATTATTACATTTGATTTATATTATTAAATATGTATTCCTGTAATGAAAAATTGCTTTTAGAGACGTCCACTGGCATGTAAAAAAAATATGACCGCAAAGATAAACAGTGCGACTTTATTTCACGTTCAATTTTGTACCCAGAGTGAAAAAACATCAATGTCGCACGAATTTGGCATAAAAATAGTTTCACCATCATCTAATCGAGCGAACTCGGGCATTGACAACCACACTTCTCCACTGATCCCTTCTCTCCATGCAGCCTGAAAACTCCCGCCTGCCAATACCCCAATCGCGCTCCAGAGTATCGAGTATTCGACCTTCCCAAAAAATTTAGACACGGACTACCGCGGAAAACAAAAACACTGAATAAATAATGATGCTCTTAAACACCAAGGACATGAAACATTTCACGTTCATATTGGATCTTCTGAACCGATTAAATAAGACCTCAAACTGTGTAAAACGTCGGAGCCTCGAGGGGGCTTCGGGGGCAGCCCGCAAGCCCCCGGCCATTGTTGGTCCCATCACTAGCAATTCGCACCACCCCATTAAAAATCCTGCGTACGGCCCTGGTTAAGTATCATGCAACACTCACTCATTTGCTTTTAGCTCTTCTTCAGCTCTCAGCACACTTAGGTTTATAACTTCTCTGTAGTCTTCAGGTCATCTTAGCTGACTATGTTTTAAACATGTTGTTGAACAGTGGTGCAACAGATTTGGATTAAAAAAAATACACTTATTACTACCACGGCCATTTGCTGCACTACAAATCAGCAAATGCTGATGTTTGAACCTGTTTTAGAAATGTTCCATTGGTTAAACAAGGGAATTTGTATTGAAATAAATACTTCATAAAGCTACATTTTGAATTGGAGCCAATAGTTCTGAGTGGTTTCTTACGCAACACAAACACAATAGAGCAAATGGTCTCTTTCTGTATTTAAATGCTTAAGATTCTGGGAAAATAAAGTTTAGTGCGACCCAGAATAAATGCCATTTACTGATAATAATTATCACATCCTCTAGGGTCAAAAAAGCAGAGTTTTGGCAAATGGTCTGAAAGTTTCATTGTATTTTTATAGCTGCTATAACATTGAAATATCTCAAAGCACCTTACTGTCATGAGCAGTGATTGTTTTTGTAGACAAATGCCACAGACATTTTGCACACAGCAAATTCCAACCAATAACCTCAAGATGAATGATAATTTTATCTGTTACATTGTTGACCATGAGATTATTAATTTCCACCTGATGAACAGTTAGACAGAAACTTGTTTTAACATCTTTTCTGAAGGTCAACAACTTTGACAGGGCAAAAATGCCACTACCTCTTCCTTTAGGCCATTAAAATCATTATCTTGTGCACAATTGGCTGCTGTGTTTTGCCAACATATATTCAGTCAATTCACTTTGAAGTATATTCTGTGAAGCGCTTTGAGATGTCTAGAAGATGTGAAAAATGCTATATCAAATGCAAGGAATTATTATTATTATTATCCATGCTTTTACCAAGTGGAGGGTTGACTATGCCCACCAAATTTCCAAACATTTCCCTTCACATGCTACAGATCAATCAGAACATTGCAACTTGTGTCCTTTCCCACGTCAGGTTCTGAGCCTATAACCCATATCCTTGCCCAGCTCCACTGGCTCCCCATCCCCCAGAGGATCACATTCAAGTTCCTGGTCTTCACTTTTAAACCACTTTTAGTTACAGAGGCTTTTCCAAGAAGTATTGGAAAATCAGCCAAAACAATAGACTTGAGTTTCAACATTATGTAATGCATGCTATGCATTGAGGGCAAGATAAATGTTCAGTGTGATAATATGTTCAAATTTATCTTGAAATATTTTGAATTATTCATGGCAATGAAGTCACAGTGTTTCATATTTTGGGGGATATGCAACCTGCTAGAAAGTATTCTTATTTGATTCTATGTTAGTGACAACTGTAAGATTATTTGGAGGCTGTTCTTTCTTACCACCCATTATGTTGGCGGGACTTTATTCATTGGATGCCTTTGTGGAAGGCTGTCATTGCATCAATGCAGCAACCTCCACAACAACAGTAACTTGGAATTCTGTAGCTCAGTGGTTAGAGTATTTACCTCACAAGTAAGAGACCTGGGTTCAATTCCCGGCAGGGCGAAACCTTGGACAAGTTTCCTTACTCCACACGCTTGCTAATAATCCCTCAATTAAAAAAAAAATTTGGTTACTCAATCTACCACATTTTATTCTGTGAAGCACTTTGAGATGTCTAGAAGATGTGAAAAGCAATATATCAAATGCAAGGATTATTATTTTATTAGTTATTCATGTGGAATAACATCTTGGTGCACTTAACAGTGGAGTAGCTTGACACCAGGCAAGGTAAAGAAGGGAAGTTATCCTTAGGCATGGTCAAAGAGAAGCAATTTAATTTTCCATTCCTGTTTCTAGCTGGCCATGATCGAAATCACCTCACTCTAACATGCACGGTGAAGGGATTGAGTTCCAGAAGTAATGGTCGAAAGCAACGCCAACAGTGATGGAACGGAGGGAAACTACAGAAAATGAGCGCAAACACATTTACCTCTTTGGTGGGCAATTGGACAATGCATTCTAGTGGCAGCTGACAACAATAACTGCTACAGGACATATGGAATGATGACAAAGGTTTAGATATTAAATTAAATTTGTGCGACATGATGAAAATATAGTGGAAACATTCATGTTTCTGACCTTCACTGCCAAAGGCAATGTTTTTACTACCAAGAGATGAGGAGAATCAAGTCCAATGTTTTTAGAGAATGACTGCTGGCTTGATGTTGTTTTGCTGCCTTCGGCTCCAGCATACGCAGGGGTTGAATTGTGCCTGGAGTGTTTTTTTAAACAAAATGATGTTTCAACTTTGCACACATGTCAGCCATAACATTTGATCTGCATTTATTAATCACCCAATATTCTTTTCTATCATTGGATGAGAGTAACAATCATCCACCTCTGAATATTTTCTTTTACCAGAAGATGAAAGCCTGAAGCTGTAGATCAGGGTCATCTAATAAAACATTGTTCTCAGTCACTGTACTTGTTTTCTACCGTCCAGAAACTGTGCCTTTTATTCACTCCCACACAGCAAGAAACAACAATGGAAACTTACATTGCCTGGATCCTGAAAGTGAAGGCTACAGGGAGGTAATATCATTATTATTTTATTGGCTACTGCTCAGCAGGAATTTCTTGTAAAGTTATGTGCATTCGCTCCAAACACAGATTCAATCTGCCCTTTTTTAGATAGTGAAAGGGCAGATTTTACTTCATTACTTTGCAAGAAGAGTGGTGTATATAGAGATTGCATTATAGATTGGGAGATGATGAAGGCAATAGTGTCAGCAAATTCAAGAGAGAATCAGACAGGCATTTGTTGATTTTTTTTAATTGTGGAGCATAGGAGAGAGTAATATCATGCAGTATAACAATAATCCTTGCATTTGATACAGCACAGTTCACATAGGAAGGACATTTGAAAGTGTTTCACACAATTTACTGAAGTGCTTTTATTTGTTTATGTTATTTAATTTGATTGTTTTAAAAAATCTTCTTTGCAACTATCAATGTGGACAGTGTTTCTTTCCCATTCCCACAGGGTGGGCTGTTGATCTTGACATTGTTTATGTGGGAATCTGCTGAGCATTTGCCCTCAGAGGGAATAAACCCCTGGGTGACAGTTGAAATTACCTGGTCCAACTGGCGGTAGATGTGCCACATCTGGCTCGGTTGGTGATTTCATGCTACTCATTGGCCTATGAAAGCAGGATTCCCTCATAGACTGGGTACTCAGCAGGTCAGGCAGCATTCATGGAAAAAGGAAAAAGAGTCAATGTTTCTGGTCTACACCCTTCGTCAGAACTGGGGCTTGTTTGGAGGGAGAGGTTTATTAAGGACGTTAAAGTGGGAGAGGCAACAACAACAACAACAACTTAAACTTATAAAGCTTAAGTCGGGAGAACGTCGGGAGGACGTCCCGAGGCGCTGCACAGGAGGCATGTGACCCGAGCTGGGAGGGGAGTGTTCGGGAAGGGGTGAAACACGTAGTGGAGGTCGAAAAATTTGGGGGGGAACAAAAGGCATGGTTGAAGAGAAAACTCTTCAAACCGGCCTTGAAAGAGGAAAGGGAAGAAACAAAATGGAGGGATTGGGGGATGGAATTCCACAGGGTGGGAGCGGAAAAACTGAAAGACCGGCCTCCAATGGTGGGGCAGTTCGGGCGGGGGGCTTGGAGCAGGCCAAGACCTGCTGAACGGAGGGTCCGGGTGGGCTTATAGGGGGAAAGTAAGTCGGTTAAGTAGGGCGGGGCAAGGCCGTGTAAGGCCTTGAAGGTGAGGATGAGGATCTTGAACTCGATCCTCTGGAGGTTGAGGAGCCAGTGGAGATGGGTGAGGGTGGGGGTTATGTGGTCGCGGAGGCGGGTGCGGGATAGTACACGGGCTGCAGAGTTTTGGATGACCTGCAGCCTGTGAATGGAGGAACTGGGGAGGCCGACGAGGAGAGAGTTTCCGTAGTCCAGCCGTGAGGTGATGTATGTGTGCACGAGTGTTTCGGCAGCGTGGGGGGTGAGGTAGTTGTGGAGCCTGGCAATGTTGCGCAGGTGGAAATAAGCGGTGCCGGTCAAGGCAGGACATGAAAGACAAAGGAGATGAAGAAGAGAAAGGAAAAGGAAAAGAAAGTGTGTGTTAACTGGTGGGTTGAGTATGTGTTAACGACTTCAGGGGGAGAAACAGAAGGGGGTGGGTTTGAACAAAACTGGGAGAAGAGGTGTTTTGCGGTAGTGTCCCCAGTAGATAAATGAGGTGCTGTTCCTCAAGCTTTTGCTGTGGGTCACTGGAACAGAGTGGACCAAAGATTCCCGGAGGGAACGGTCCCTTTGGAATGCGGAGAGGGGACAGGAGGGAAATATATCCTTGGTGGATGGGTCATGTTGCAGATGATGGAAGTTTCTGCAGATGATTTGTTGAATAGTGAGGCTGGTAGGGTGGTAATTCAGGAAACTCATTTCCCTCTCCGCATTCTGAAGCGACCGTTCCCTCCAAGATTCTTTGGTCCACTCCGCTGTGAGCACCACCAGCTGCTCTCCTTCCTCTGGCACCTTCCCGTGCCAGCGCAGGAGATGGAATACCTGCCCTTTCACCTCCACCCAAACCACTCTCCAGGGATCAAAGCACAGCTTCCATGTGAGACAGCGGTTCACGTGTACTACCACCAATATAGTATACTGCATCTGCTGCTCACGGTGTGGTCTCCTCTACATTGGGGACACTAAGTGCAGATTGGGAAACCGATTTGCAGAGCATCTTCGTTCTGCACGGAAGGTCAACCCTGATCTTCCACTCTCCCTCCATTTCAACTTGCGCTCACATTCAGAGACTGATCATTCGATCCATGGTCTCCTGCACTGTTCCAGTGACCCACAGCGAAAGCTTGAGGAACAGCACCTCATCTGGGGACACTACTGGGGACACTACAGCTGTCTGGCCTCAACATTGATTTCGGCCATTTCATACCATAGGAGTTTCCCCCCCCTCCCCCCACCACAATCATAACTCCAGACACCCCCTGCCTCTCTGGTGCTTTGTTTGTTCTATCACCACTAAACACCTCTTCTCCCCAGTTTTGTTTGAACCCATTCCCTTCTGTTTCTCTCCCTGAAGTCATTAACACATATTCATCCCATCAATTAACAGACTCTTTTCTTTTCCTTTTCCTTTGTCTTCTTTGTCTCCTTTGTCTTCCATGTCCTGCCTCTCCCACTTTAACGTCCTTAAGAAACCTCTCCCTCCAATCAAGCCCCAGTTCTGATGAAGGGTTGTAGACCCAAAATGTTGACTCTTTTTCCTTTCTTCATGGATGCTGCCTGACCTGCTGAGTTTCCCCAGCAACGTTTTTAAACAAAAAAATAGGATTGCTTGTCTTGTTTTGCTTAATAATAATAAAAAATGTGTTTGACATAGCACCTTGCACAATGGAAGAGTGACTCAATGCATATCACCACAATTGAATTTGTATTAACATTTACCATTGAAAAGTGTGACTTGTATGTTTTTCTTTGAACTGTTAATATCAATTGCAAAGCCAAGTCTGACTTTATTACAACTGCTACTTTGACTGAAAATGGAGTCAGTAATGCTTGCCCCACATTGCCATGACAACGACATCTACCTGACATTCAACAGAGTGCACATTGGTATCTGAACAACACCAACACAGTTGCTCTCAGAATAAAAATTAACCTGTTTTCTGTAAGATGTTTCACATTTGTGTTTGATAAACTGCTTACTGCTGTTGACATTTGTCGTTCAGAAAGAATTGGATTACTCCTGTACACTGAAGAAGTCTATAGAATGAGCTGCAATGAGTCCTATTCTTTTTTCATGGGGATTTCAATCACCAGCATTTTATTGGGGTGTATTATTGGCCACATGTAAACCTCATGTAAATTCAAGTATATTATGTGCTCTGTGTATATCATGTACAAAGAGCAATTCTAAATGTCTTTGTTTATGTGTTTTGGTTATGAAACACTGACTATCCTGCACATTGGGACAACAACAAAATTACATATATAGGGCGTCTATCTTCACATCAAGAGTATGTCCCGACAGGATGTCGGAATGTCCTCCCGACATGAAAGGCTCTATTCAAATGTAATTTTGCTGTTGTACTAATCAATCAAAATAACCAATAACCAATGTTTCTTCTTAATAACATCATTGCTTGCACATGGTGTATAGTACACCCAACTGTAGTTTAATTATTCCAATTGAATTAAATCACAGCGAAGTAATAAGAAATATTAACAAATGATCCTTTTCACCCAGGGAATTAGATCTTTATTTAGGGAGAACGGGTCTATTAGGCTATGGGGAGCGGGCAGGGCAATGGGATTGAATCGCTCTTTTCAAAGAGCCGGCACAGACTAGATGGGCCGAATGGCCTCCTTTTGTGCCGTAAAATTCTATGATTCTATGATTCTATGATTCTATGATTCTATGATTTTATGATTCTATGATTTACACGCTCCCTCTGGGCGATGTCATCCGCAAACATGGGGTAAATTTCCACATGTATGTGGACGACACCCAGTTGTACCTTTCTGCCTCATTCCTCAACCCCCAGACGATCGATGTTCTGACAGCATGTCTGTCCGACATCGAGTCCTGGACGAGGGACAACTTTTTGCAATTGAACGTGAGTAAGACCGAGGCCCTCCTGATTGGCTCAAGCCAGCGCCTCCGCACATCGGGCGCTGCCAGCCTCAATATCCAAGGCTGCACTCTCAACCTCACAAAGCCAATCAGGAACCTCTGCATCATGTTCGATCAAAAACTTTCCTTCCTCCCGCACATCCATGCCTTGACCGGCACCGCTTATTTCCACCTGCGCAACATTGCCAGGCTCCGCAACTATCTTACCCCCCGCGCTGCCGAAACACTCGTACATGCATACATCACCTCACGGCTGGACTACGGAAACTCTCTCCTCGTCGGCCTCCCCAGTTCCTCCATTCACAGGCTGCAGGTCATTCAAAACTCTGCAGCCCGTGTATTATCCCGCACCCACCTCCACATAACCCCCACCCTCGCCCGTCTCCACTGGCTCCCCATCCTCCAGAGGATCGAGTCCAAGATCCTCATCCTCACCTACAAGGCCTTACACGGCCTTGCCCCGCCCTATTTAACCGATGTACTCTCCCCCTACACGCCCACCCGGACCCTCCGTTCAACAGGACTTGGCCTGCTCCAAGCCCCCCGCCCGAACCGCCCCACCATCGGAGGCCGGGCCTTCAGTTTCTCCGCTCCCACCCTATGGAATGCCATCCCTCAATACCTCCGTTTCGTTTCTTCCCTTTCCTCTTTCAAGGCCGGTTTGAAGACTTTCCTCTTCGATCGTGCCTTTTGTTCCACCCCAAACTCTTCTACCTCCCCTTCGTGTTTCACCCCTTCCCAAACACTCCCCTCTCAGCTCGGGTCACACACCTCCTGTGCAGCGCCTTGGGACGTCCTCCCGACGTGAAAGGCGCTCTAGAAATGTAATTTGTTGTTGTTGTTGTTGATAACAATTCTTGCTGTTGATATGTTGCCTTTCAAAACAGGATGACATTTCAAAGCGCTTCACAGGATTTACAAAAAGTTGATTTAGGGGTGATTAAAAAAAAAATTGGCTTCAAAACAAATTATACAATTAAAAGGAAACGTGAGAAAGGCAGCCATTGTGTCTATTAGTTTAGTACAGCTTATTTCTGTGTGTGAATGTAACTAATTCGCTTTGGATGGAAAAATGTGTATTGTATCAATTATGTACTTTTCACATGTTACTGCTGCCTTTTTCATCTGGATGAAAGTGACTCACTTTGAGACAGGATTGTAAATTAGGTATACAGTAGATAGTATTATGTATAAACAAAGTCTCAATATATACTGTTGAAACTTAGGGAATTGGATTAACGATATTTAGTTTGTGAAGATCTCATTTATTTCGAAGTAGAGCAATACAATTGTGCAATATTGTTGAAAAAGTTAGTCTGTGTTTTCTTTGTCAGAAAAGTTATTGTTATCTCTTGTGGCGAGAAAGTATTGATCCTAAGTTTCGCATTTTCATTGTTGAAATGTTTGCAGTGGTATCTCCATCAGAAGCTAAACACCTATTGAAACAGATTCTGAGCCAACTGGACTAAACCAGATTGAATGTGCACTGTATTTGAAAAAAAGAATTGAACATTAAGCAAGTAAGGAACCAGTGATTGCACAACTGCAATTATAATGAGAATTCCATGTTTCTGAACCAGCTCAGGAGTTAAGCCATTCAAGACAAGAAAAGTCCACAAATTCAGTGGTAGAGTGTGGATTTTAAAATAAAAATGATTAAATAGCAAATGTTTGACCATCAAAATGGTTGGCTCAGAAATGGGAGAAGAAATTGAGCCTTCGATGTCAAGGTAAGGGAATTGCCAGTGAAGGGTGGGGAGGTTCCTTTGATGATTGGATGCTGTTGTTATTCTGTTGTAGCGTTGTCACTATCTTATCCAGATAAAAGTGCTGTTGAAGTACAAGTAGTAAATGTATATTTTCCGCTGAATTATTGATGGATTGATCATTATTACAAAGACTATGGATGGGTTGAGTGGGGGAGAGGTAAACAAAGTCTCCTTGGTTCCAAGGTGACAGTTTGGCAATGGAACGTCAAGATTGAGTCAAACCTCTGTGGTGATCTTGGTAATAATAATAATAATCGTTGCATTTGATAGAGCGCCTTATCACATCTTCTAGATGTCTCAAAGTGCTTCACAGAATAAGATACTGTAAAGTGGATTGACTCTATATTTGTGGGCGAAACGCGGCAGCCAATTGCGCACAGCAGTGTCCCACAAACAGTCGTGGATTGAAATGATCAATCTTTTTTGAGGGATTATTGTCAGGTGTGTGGAGTACGGAATCTTGCCCAAAATTTCACCCTTACCTCTTTGGAATTGAACCCAGTTTCTCTCGCTTGTAAGGTGAGTGATCTAACCACTGAGCTACAGGACTCCTATAGGTATCCAGATTCTGAGCCAGGTGGGTCCGCAGTATTCCGGGGGCAATGCCAACAACAGCATAGCCAGCCTGGTTCATTAGTAGGATTGTCAGACTGATCACTGGGGGGTATGGATTGTTCCTGCAAGCTATAAACCAAAGCCTTGACTGTTAGGCTAGTCGTAGTTGGACAGGCAGTGGAAATCCCAGCTCACATATCTGGAATACCAAAGTCTTGGCTCTTGTCTGCATGTTTAATGTTAGCAAAATGTGTCCCTCCAGAGAGACAGAGAGTGCATTCCATTCGAATACACAAGATTTCCATTCGTAGGTCGGATACATGAAACTCTAAGTATGGGGTTGAAGCTCTACAGCATGGTGATGGATTTCACGTGTCAGACACCCGGCCAACCAAAAGATAAATAGAAAATCTAGAGCAGCACAATACAGAAATCAATGACAATAAATAAATTGTTGTTCAAAAAGGCTGACAACAAAATGTTGTTTAGATATATCATGCAAAAACATAATGGCAAAGAAAATATTTCAATATTATAACAGTAAGAGAATAGGTAGAGATATGGAAGTTTAAAAGAAAACTTGATATTAGAATTGTTTATATTGAATTTATACTGTGTCTTTCACATGAGGCAGTGTCTCGGAGGGCTTTATGATTTTAGAGACAATTGTAAAGACAATGGGTGCATGTGGTATAGTATAACTTATGAATTATGCATTTTATTATTGAGTGATTATTCAAATAGTTTGAATAACTATTCAAACAATGATTGTGGATAATGAATACAGCACTGTGTGTACAGCACCAAGACTGGGAATGAGTTATTATTTGAATAATCACTCAATAATACAATGCACAAGACATCAGTAATAATCTACCACAAGTACTCAATGACATTCCTCTTATTTATTCAATTCCTGAACAATTCCTACACATTTTCAATCCACGACTGTTTGTGGAACACTGCTGTATGCAATTGGCTGCTGTGTTTTGCCCACAAAATATCGTCAATTCACTTTACAGTATATATTGTGAAGCTCTTTGAGACATCTAGAAAATATGACAAGTGTTATATCAAATGCAACAACAAGTGCAAGTATTATTATTATTTCAAATAATATTTTTGCTTACCCATCAATACTTGTTATCTGAAAAAAAATCTATTTCACTCTGTGACTTGACAGCAATTGCCAAATAAAATTGCTCATTCAATTCATGGCTGTTTATTGGACATTGCTGTGTGAAAATTAGCTGTCATGTTCGCCTACAAAATACGCATTCACTACACACTACAGAGAATTACTGTGAAGCACTATGTAACTGAAGGAAAAGGCGCTGTACAAATGCACATTGTTTTATAGTGGGAAATGGGACCTCAGGATAGAAAGGCTCAAAGGGGGAGCCTGTGCTTGCTTATACCATCCCATGTCTGTCCGGCTGGGGCCTGCCGTGGGTCTGCACCGTGAATGAATTAATGAGCAGGAGGGAATTGTGAGTACATGTGTATGTAAGAGGGGTGACACCTCTGCAAGCCCAGGTGCCTGCACTCCTCCGTGGCTGGTGTGTTGCTGTTTTGTATTCCGTCACCACTACCCACCCAGATTAAACACGTGTTGTAGTGAGAGTCTCCATCAGCAAGACTTTCAAACAAATGTGCGTGCAAAGGAATAACCAAAGACTCATGATCCAGTGGTCTGTTATTATGATTCATTTGAATAAGGTTTGAAAGGCTAAATAAATGGATAAGGATGAAGTCTGATGGATAAACAAGCCGTCATGTTCATGTCATGTCACAATTGGATGGTAAAGTCAATACTTATTGACAAGGAGACCTGTGTCAATTTTAGCTGGTGAATCAAAGTATTCATTTAAATACGTTTAACTTTGTATCTCTGCTACAGTGAGTTCATTTTCATAGACCAACGCTTCCCTCATTCCTACATTCTATTCTCAGTTCAGATGGCGAGATGGTACCCTGCATGAAGGACATGATACAAAATGAAAGTTATTGATGTTATTTGTTTTCGTAAAAGCAAGTGAACTTCTAGAGTACAGTTGTACTTTTACAATAAATTATTATTGGCAGAGTTGAAATATTTCTATTTTACATGACTTAACCCGTATTCAAATACTATAATTAGAATTATAAGAACGTTCAAAGACTCTCTTGCCAGATTTATACTATTTGTGTTCTTGTGTGTTATTTTCTAGTTGGTTTTATTTGAATAATTCTGTAAATAAACTAGTTTGGTCTGATTGACAAATGACTGTGACAGATTGAGTTATAAAAATAATAATAATCCTTGCATTTGATATATCACTTTCCATGTTTTCTAGATGTCTCAAAGTGATACACAGAATATACTGCAAAGTGAATTGACTATGTTTCTGGGCAAAACATTGCACACAGCAGTATCCTGCAAAGAGTTGAATTGAAATGACCAATTTTTTATTGTTGTTTTGTTCAAGGGATTATTATCAACCATGTGGAGTAAGGAAACCTGCCCAAGGTTTTGCCTCGCTGGGAATCAAACCCAGGTCTGAAGTGCATTCAGAGACTATGCAATAATATGCATTAATATACTCATATACCGTAAATACCCGCGTATAAGGCGCACTCGCGTATAAGACGCACCCCCCACTTTTGACGTTTTCTTGGTGAAAAAAACCAGAAGCATTTTCGATGATATTGCTGGCAGAAGGGAGGGAGGCAGGAGAAACAGGTAGGTAGGGAGGGAGGCAGGCAGGCAGGGAAGGAGAGAGAAAGGGAGAGAGGGAGGGAGGGAGAGAGGCAGGCAGGTAGGCAGGGAGGGAGACAGGGAGACAGGGAGACAGGCAGGGAGGGAGGGAGGCAGGCAGGCAGGCAGGGAGGGAGGGAGGGAAAGAGAGAGGGAGAGAGGCAGGCAGGCAGCCAGGGAGGGAGGGAGAGAGAGGGAGAGAGGCAGGCAGGTAGCCAGGGAGGGAGGGAGAGAGAGAGGGAGGGAGGCAGGCAGGTAGGCAGGGAGAGAGGGAAGCCGGCAGGTAGGCAGGGAGGAAGAGAGAGAGGGGGAGGCAGGCAGGGAGGGAGGGAGGCAGGCAGGCAGCTAGGGAGGGAGGGAGAGAGAGAGAGAGAGGGGGAGGCAGGCAGGGAGAGAGGGAGAGAGGCAGGCAGGCAGGCAGGGTGGGAGGGAGAGAGAGAGAGAGAGGGGGGGGGGAGGCAGGCAGCGAGAGAGCGAGAGAGGCAGGCAGGCAGGCAGGGAGGGAGGCAGGAGAGAGAGGCAGGCAGGCAGGGAGGCAGACTAGGTAAGTCAGAAGGCAGGCAGCAGGCACAGCAATGTAGTCCACTGCTGTTGCCGCTGCCCGGGCGGCCGAGGCCGAAGCCCCATCACCCGCTCCCCCCAACCCCCGCCGGACACTGACCAAACCCTGGCTGACAGCGCGCCGGCCGCCCCTCCTGTTTACTGTATTTCCGAGGCTCAAAATTTCTTGTTCCTGCGTATAGGGCGCACCCCCAACTTTCGAGATCTTCGGACGTGAAAAAAAGTGTGTCTTATACGCGGGTATTTACGGTACTCATGTCAACACATTTAAAAAGAAGTAAACTAGAGTGATATGATGAAAAGGCAGATAAATGTGAATTACAGGATTGTTCTTCAAAAGAGCCAGGAAAGATATGATAGCTTCTTATGTGCCATTAATTTATATGTTCCAAAGATACAGTCTTCATGTATATCAATGTTGATGGGTTTGATTTCAATAGAGCTTAAATGATACGTATTAAAACTGAATATTTATTTTTTATTGCTCCATTATTTTTCTTGTATAGTGCCACACCTACTTCCTCCTAGGTGTGGCACTATACAAGAAAAATAATGGAGCAATAAAAAATAAATATTCAGTTTTAATACACATAACTTAAGCTCTATTGAAATCAAACCCATCAACATTGATATCCATGAAGAATAAGAAAAACATTAATGTAAATAAACCATTATAATGAGCTATCTGGAACACTCTCCTAAAATCCTTTAACCTTGAATGTTTGCTCCATGCATTCAAAATAATAATAAGTCTTGCATTTGATATAGCGCTTTTCACTTCTAGGCTTCTCAAGGGGTTTACATAATATTCTGCAAAGTGAATTGACTGTATATATGTGGGCAAAAAATGACAACCAATTGCATGTAGCAATGTCCCACAAACAGTCTTGGATTGAAGTAATCAAACATTGTTCGAGAGATTATTATTATGCGTGTGGAGTAAGGAAACTTGCCCAAGGTTTCACCCAACCTGGAATCAAACACAGGTCTCTGGGAGACGCCGTCCGGCGTGGAGGGCGCTATATAAATCAAAGTTGTTGTTGTTGTTGTCTCTCACTTGTGCTCTAACTACTGAACCACAGGAGAGTGCTCTTAGCACTCAACTACTGGACTCCACATCTAAATGTCTTAAAAGCATCTCTTTCAATTTGCCTTTGGTCAATATTATCAGACTCCACCTTAGGAACATGAGAATTTGCTAGGCGAAGGAATAAGATCTATCCATCATCCTACCAGTCGCCTGATATGTGGTGCCCAAACAGTATATTCTATGACAAGATATTATTTTCCAACAGAAATAAAACCTTTTTCCCACCCTGCTTAGTGATCTATATTGTTTGAGGACTTTTCAATGGTAATCTATGTAAAAAGTGACGTAAAGATAAATAATTGCTATTTTCAATTTCTGTATGATTTTGAAACAATATTTTGTTTACATGTAATTCCTTAACACAAAATCCAAGACATGTAAATTGTGTTCATTACCTGTAAGATTGAGTCTTGACAACCCACAGGAATTCTACACTGAGACATTCTATTCAAGATTGACAAAATTCTAAACTAGAAATGGCACAAAGTAGACTTCTACACTAATAAATAAAATAAAATCTAATTTACCAGATGAGAAGAAAATACTGTTTAATTTTCATAGTATAGGACAGAATTTTGTACTTCGCCCACAAAATACACAGTTTACAAAGTATTCTGTGAAGATCTTTGAAATGTCTCAATGACATGATAAAGCAAGGATTATTATCATTAAGATTAATTATTTGATTTTGTTATTTTAAAATATTTCAAGTCTATTAGTCATATCTTTTTAAATCAACATACAGCATGTAAATCTTTAAATCCAGAGTACCTTCTGTCAATTAAAATAAATAAAATAAAATCTAATTTACCAGATGAGAATAAAATATCTTTTAACTTTCATCACATTTATTCCTCCAGAATCATTCCGGAGGAATTCCACCTGGGTCTTGATTTATTATATATTCTTACTATTTTAAAGCTTGTAGAATTCAGCAAATTCTTCTATGTTCATTTTAAACCGGTTTTCTGTACGATATTTTAAGAACATCTGAAAATCATCTTCCAAGTTATGGTAGAATTCAATATTTTCAGGGCACACGGCAAAATTAAGGAAATAGAATAAATCAAGAGTCTTCCTCTGTGTTTTGCAATTGTGAACTGTTATCAAACATAGCGAGGTCTACAAAATTGACGGTAATTATTGATCATTCAATGATTTTCAAAAATACAGAATGAAAATAGCAATCCTTCCCTTGAAAGATTAACTTTCTATGCACTGTTGCAAAAGATTTATGCTACCTGAAAACTAATAATAATAAATGACTCTGATTGTCTTCCTCTTATTTAAGTCTTTTAAGTTTTATTGGATTTACTATTTGCAGTACAAAATACGATTTGGTGATGTTCTGGAAAAAACATTCTCATGCAGAGAGATGTTTGTTGTTTAAGGTCAAAAGGTTCTTAGGTTGGCATTATTAATATTTTTGAAAGCAAAATAAGTTTGTTTCCAAAAGCAAAGCCTAATTTATGCTTCACAATCCAAATTTCCAGAGGCCGAGGAAAGTCTGAGGAAATAATTTTTTAATGGCTGTCAATATTAACACTAAAAATACTTCCTTGAAAATCCCATGCCCATCCAACAACAATAACAATTTGCATTTATATAGCGCCCTCCACACTGGACGGCATCTCAGAGCGCTTCACAAGACGGAGCCAGAGGATCCATTGGAACAATCAAGAACTTTTAAGGGACTTCAGTGATTTGAATCAGAGCCTAATTCATTTTGCACTCTCTATTGTGTTCACATTGAGCAACGTGAATGAATTGAATTATTTGCTTATTTTCAAATAAGCTTTTTAAAAGGATCTAGATACTTCCAGCCCACACTGTAATACTATACATTTCATGACAATTTTCTCTAAATAGTGCAGTTTAAACAAGGCAGATATCATATCAATTTAAACTTGGAGAGCCATTTAGGATTGAATGGGTTATGTCAAGTGCAATTTTCACCAATTCATGTCAATAATTTTAACAATAACTTGCATATATATAGCGTACTTCATGCGGGTAGACTTCCTGAGCGCTTCACAGTAGCAGGGTCTGACAATGAACCAAAGGGAAAGGGAGGGGGCAGATGATTGTAAGCATGGTCAAAAAGGAACATCTTTAGGCAGTGTTTGAAAATGGGGAGGGAGGGGGCATGGTGGCGGGATTGAGGGAGAGAGTTCCAGAGTTTGGGGGCGTAATGGCAGACGTTATGGCCATCGATGGTGGAGCTAAGAGCATGAAGGATAAACAGAAGGTTGGAATTATCCAAGTGGAGAGAGTAGGTGGTGGATTGGGGGCTAAGCAAGTCAAATAGGTAGGAAGGCGCAAAGGCATGAAGGGATTTGAAAAGAAGCAAGAGGATCTTGAAATTGATCTGTTCAGTAATTGGGAGCCAGTGGACCCTGGCAAGGATTAGTGTGATGGGTGTACGGAGGTGTATGCGGGTAAATATCTGGGTGGTAGAGTTTTGAATGAATTGGATTTTACATATGCTTGAGCTGGGGAGTCCAGTGAGGAGGTAATAGTCAAGCCAGGATGTGACAAAGGCATGGACGAAGGATTTGGCTGCGTTGGTTTTATTAAAATGGCAAGTAATTCATGGTTAATATACCAACAACAAAATTATATTTCTAGAGTGCCTTTCACATCGGTAGGACGTCCAAAGGCACTGGACAGACAGTGTATTGTACTCGGGCTGGGGGTGGGGATTCGGGAGGGTGGAGGGCTGTGGGGGAGAAAGGAGGTTGATTGAAAGCATGATCGAAGAGGAGGGCCTTGAGGTGGGTCTTGAAGGAGGCATGGAATAGGGCGAGGCGGAGTGATTACTGGAAAGAATTCCAGGGTGGGGACAGAGTGGCTGAAGGCCCGCCAACCAATGGTGGGGCAGATGAGTCAGGGGACGTGCAGCAGGCAGGAGCCTGCTGAGTGGAGGGAGTGGGCACATGGTACAGGTTTAGGAGTTTGCAGACGTAGATGAGAGCAAGGCCCTAAAGGGCTTTGAAAGTGAAGACCAGGATATTCAACTGTACATTCTGTGCGATAGGAAGCCAGTGGAGTCAGTGACGGTGGTATGGTCACAGAGTCTCGTGTGGGAGAGGATGCAGGCTACATTGTTCTGGATGATCTGCAGCCTGTGGAGGGAGGATTTGGGGAAGCTGACAAGCAAGGAACTTACATAGTCAAGCTTTGATGTTATGAATGAATGTATGAGAGTTTTAACTTCCTGCAGTGTGAGACAGTGGCTTGCATTGACCTACAACCCAAATTTTTGTTTCTGCCTTTGGGTTGTGCCTCATCTTTACTTTCCCTACTTTTTTATTGATAAGTTAATTTTCCGGAATTCATAAACAGAAACCTATGTCCTGTACTTTATGCTGCTGCATCACTTGTTCTATCGCTGAACTATTAATATTGTTACCATAGGGATGTTTCTGCGCTTGTCAATAGATTTACTAACCTTGCCACTGCGGGCTTATAAATAGTGCTGAATAATGTGATGCCGGCTTGGTAAATGTAACCAATCGGCAGACATGTATAATATATCTCATTCTCGAGTCACACCAATATCTTTTGCAGGTTTTTATTGTTTAAAGCAACTCTTTATCTTTCTAATCACATTTCCTTTTCTATATATCCGTTCAAAATCTAGCTTCCCATGTATTTCTTCGTGTGCACCTTAAACATCTCAATTGAGACTGAATGCAGTTATAAGTATGCAATGAATGGGGATGAAGCATCACAAATCACCCTGGAGCACGTCATCAACCCAGAAAAGTACCTGTTGCAGTAAAACTCCAGTGCAACGATGAACTTGAAAGGTTGGCTCAGCTGAAGATCATGGCTCTGGTAATCAACGTGACACAACCTAGCATGGTAATTGCGGATAAGCCTCCAAAGATGAGAATCTGTAAAAACCTGGAGGATAACTATAACTAGAACAAAATTACACTTGTGGAGCGCCTTTCATGTTAGGAGGATGTCCCAAGGAGCTGAACAATCAGGTCAAGACCTGAGCAAGAGGGAAGGGCAGGGTAGTGGAGAGGAGAGAGTTAGGAGGGAAGGGAGAGTGTTCGGAGGGTGGCAGAAAGTACGATCAAAGAGGAGGGTCTTGAGACCAGTTTTGACGGAGGCAAGGCAGGAAGCAAGGCAAAGGGACTGTGGGATGGAGTTCCAGAATGTGGATGCAGAGAGGCTGAAACTCTGTCCACTGATGGTTGGGCAGATCGGGCAAGGGACATGGAGCGGACTGGAGCCCACTGAACGGAAGGGGTGGGAAGGTGCTCCATAAGTGTAATTTTGGAAGAATTCAGAAATTTGTTCTGAACAATTTATCTGGTATATTTTTCTTCTGAGACACAACTCAAAATGCTGTGACATGTCGAGAAAGATGCAATCGATACTAAATGTATTTGTTATCAAAACAAGTCAATTTTATTAGGCTCAATGCCAACAAAGCAATTAAAACATGTGATGAGAGTGCCCACAGTCCGTAAAAGCCTCTCCTACCTGATTCTCATATCTGAAGCGATGGAATGTCTCTTACACACCCTCCCCGCTCTCATGCCAATGAGCATCTACAAGTTTCTCTACTGCATGGAGCTTGGATTTTCTCACTGGGTGACATTGCTCCACTCTCTTAGACTGCCAGCTCCTTTTAGAGCTGGCAGCTTGATGCTGGTGTATCTCATGGCTTGATTCCACCTCTTGTACTTTAGGGCCAACCCCTCTCCAAACTACTTCTTACTCCAGATTACTCTCAGCTGATTGTGGGCAGGACAGCAACAGAAATATGTGCCTGGGATCCATAACATTCACCTGAACAGACAAACAAGATCTTGGTTTTAACCTCCAACAATGAAGGATCCCCAACACTGTATTGGAGTGAGTCAATGTTTTGGGTCTACTACTCTTTGTCAGAACTGGGATAGATGATGGATAAATGAGGCATTAATAGCGTCCTCTATCCCATGTTCCCCGTTGTCTTTCTTGCCCTGCCTCCCACCTCCCTGTTAATCCTTAAAAGCCTCTCCCTCCCAATGTACCCCAGTTCTGACCAAGGGTCAAAATATTGACTCACTTTTATTTTTCCATAGATGCTGCTTGACCTACTGAGTGCTCCCAGTGACCTCTCCTTTTTTTGTTTCAGATTTCCATCAGCTGCAGTATTTTGTGTTTTGATTGTACTGGAGTGTCAGCCTAGATTGTGAGTTGAAAATTCCTTCTGACTCAGAAGCTACCAACTGAGACTGACAGAAAAGGCAGATCTTTAGTAAGTTTTTAAAACAGGGAGGTAGCAAGGTCATACTGAATATCTAACCCATTACTAATGTATTTGCTGACATGATGCAATAGTAGATTGCATTGTAAAATACTTTGGGCAAGGTGTCATTAGCTTTAATATTGGTGTGTAGTAAGGCATATTATGCCATCATTATTCATGGAGCGCACTGTACTTTTGTAGATACCACTGTTTAAATGCATTACAGCACATCATTGCTTTCTGCACAGTTGCTGCTTTATTGATTAATTAACATAAAGATAACAGTTAATCTGCTCAGTTATTTGTCCTATATTCCCATTCTTATTCAGTGGTGCAATACATAAACTTCAACTGTCATAGAAAGCATTCCAAAACTAATAAAGGCTACAGGTTTGTTGCTGACAAGACAGCACGCAAACTGAGAAATCTCCATCCCTGAGGATTAGCAAACATCAAATTAATTTTTAATTTTCTCAATGTCACTTCCACTGTGACTTTAGACACAGCAAGCAGATGTGGTATAATACTCACAAGAATGAAAACAGGATTTGAAGTGCTAATTACCCATGAATTATTCTGTGCTAATGCCAGGGAAGGTGCTGTAGTATGTTCTGCTTAATGACAGCGAATTTCAGAATACACTCAGTGCTACTGGTAAAATGCTCTATGCAGTGAATATGAGCAGGAGCTTGGTACCTGGAATACCCTTGTTAATGACTGCTTTCTGGCACCTGTTGTAACTTGTTTATTCCCCCAATTTTCTCCCTGTCTTCTTTCCTTTGATCCAGTGATTTGCACTGAGTACGGCTTCATAAGCACTAATGATCACTTTATTCAGTACATTGCTCTGCGATCCCATCTTCCCCATTCTTGCTCAACTCCATTAACTACCCATCTTCCAGAGGATTTAATTCAAGATTCTGGTCCTCACCTTCAAAGCCTTCCATGGCCTCATCTCACTCTACCTCTGTGACTTCCTAACTCCCTACCAACCTGCCCGCTCCCTCTGCTCAGCGGGCTCTGGATGCTCCATGTCCCCCAATGTACCTGCCTTACATCCACTGAGGAGAGGGTATGCATTCCTTTCCAAACAAAAGGAACATTTGTATTTAAATTTGGAATTCTCAGTTTGCTTTTGATACATTTAAACATGATGATGGGTTTCCGTCTGTGCCAGAAACCTGGCTTATTAAAATAAAACATAGCGGATTCTTCCAAATCATATCCCTATGCATGCACACTTGAGAGCATATTAGGATAAACCTTCCAACCTGCTGGGCTGCTTTTTATCTTTGACAAGTGTATTCCTGATGTCTTAACAATGACTCCTCACAATTAGATATTAACACATTAATTTATAGAGTAAATGCTAAAATAAGATACCAAATTTATATACTGTAGTAAGGGTATCCAAAATTAGCATACAACAAACATTCACACCGCCTCCACTTCATCTACACAAACAATTTCTCCACTATTCCTGGCACCATCTCGTGCAGTGTTCCTGAAGTCTCTATCATTGATTCCCTCCTCTTCAACATCTATAAGCTCCCTCTCGGTGACATCAGCCACAGACAAGGGGTCAACTTCCACATGTACATGGATGATACCCAACTCTATCTCTCTACTTCCACCCTTGACTCCAGGACCGCTGCTGTCTTGACCGAATGTCTGTCAGACATCAAGTCCAGGATGAGAGATAACTTTCTTCATTTAAAAGTCGACAAGACCAAAGTCCTCCTGATTGGCTCCATGAACCACCTCCACACCACAGGCTCTAACATCACCATCCATGGATGCACACTCCATCTCACTAAGGCAGTCCGGAACCTTAGTATCTTATTCAAGCCTCAACTATCCTTTCTACCCCACATCCATGCCATGATCTGCTCTGCCTTTCTCCACCTCTGCAACACTGCTTTGCTCCACCACTGCCTCATACTGTAGGGCACCAAAAATCTCAGACATGTATTCATAATATTCAGACTTAATTTTGCAAAC